>CM070645.1:42661733-43261733 GCA_036346575.1 Dendrocalamus sinicus | reverse complement strand
CACATATATTATTGGCAAACAAATTTGCACAACTAACATTGACATTTGACACAAATCAATGAATTAATTTTCTCAATTTACAAAACAATTATAGTTTGACAGGAACGTGAACAAGCCCTCATTTCTACGTATAATGCTCCGTTCAGTAGCACACTGACAATTGACAAAATATTTAACCCATCTACTGGTAACGATCAGCCAGCCAGCATCTGGAACAGCAGCTCGCTCCACAAATCAACCGGCCCCGGCAAGCACCAATGCAGGCAGTCCACCACGAAGCTGCCCTCCACGCTCCCGCCCGGCGGGTGGCCGTACCGGCTCGGGTGCCCGTCCGGCCGCATGTTCATCGCCTCGGTGATGTCCAGCAACATCAACTCCGCGCCGTTCCTCCTCGCCGCCGCTACCGTCTCCTTGAGCGCCTCAACCTACAGCCGAAGCGAATCAAGCCACATTTAATTTAGTTGTCACGCTCCACACTGAACGAAGCCTTCGCAAGTGAAAATCTGAGGTTTTCCACCTGTGCGCTGCGGTACTCGGTCTCCACGGCGCCTAAGGCGCGCTCGCCGCGCCGGAACGGGCGTGTGCGGACGCAGTCGCCGCCGGTGTTCCACTCCCCGTTCTCGAAGTGCGCCGGCGTCACCGTCCGGAGGATCGCCTTGCCGTGGAACCTCTCTTGCCTTGCGATGGCTCCGAGCGCCGTGCGGAACGCCGCGTTCAGGGCACGGTGCACGGCCAGCTCGGTCACGTTGCGGACGCCGCCGCTGGCGACGCTGTTACGCGCCACGACGCGCCCGCCCTCGTAGTACACCGACGGGCGGAGGAACCAGTTGGTACCCGACAGGACGATGTAATCGAAGTCGGCGACGTGCGCCGCCCACCGGGCGTCGGCCGTGTCGAGGTGGAGGTCCCACATACCGAGCGTCGCGTTCGACAGGTTGGCCTTGACCAGGAAGGGAGACCAGAAAAGAGAGGCGGTGAAGCCGTGGCTGCCGTAGTGGTAGTCCCGCCGGACGACCCTCCCCGTCACGTCGATCTCCGGCGCCGTGCCGACCTCCACAGGCTGCGCCACCTGCGACACACGCATGGCCGGCCTGTTGCATCAGCAACAAGCCGAGAATTGAACAAGCATGAACTTGCTCCTCATGGACGGCCTGTTCCATGTAAACGTACGTACCTTGGACAAGAGGCACAGCAAAGACTTGAAGTGGTTCCTGGCGAGGGAGTCCCCGACGAACGCCATGGACTTGCCCCTCATGGCCTCCAAGAACCGCGCCGCGTCGAAGCGGGGGAGCTCACATCCGTCCGGCCTCCACCTCCAGCGCACGAACTCGAGGCTCGGCTTGCCGAACCTCATGCAGTTCTGGTGGTCGTCGATGAACGGGCACGTCAGGTTCGTGTAGTAAGGAGGCCCGGCGTCCGGCACCCACTCGCCTCGCGTGACGTCGCAGGCCCTGGCGGTGGCCGGAGACGACGGCGAAGAGGAGGAGGAGGCGCCGTCTATGGACAGCGGGTAACGATCGGAGAAGGCCAAGTCGTAGAGCGAGATGAGCCCAAGGGCTAGCAGGAGGGCGATAGGCGCGGCAACTGCAGCCGAGCGCTTCGGAGATGACGGATTGCTCTTGTGGGACTTCATGAGGAATTAACGCGAGGGGACGCTGATCAGGATGCTTAGGAGACAGGACATGGAAGAAGATGATGAACAGAAATGCAGGGTGCAGAGTATAGCTTACTCTTTGTTTCAGCTTTAGTGGTGGTGGTGCAGGTCAAAGTGTGCATTGCACGACTACCTAAGCCATGCATTACTAAATTGCTCACAAAAACCCTACCGCCGCAGACCACGGTACGATTGGCAATTAGGCATGGTTTAAGACCTTTTGCTCCATGTTACTTTGTTCATGTCATCTTCTGATGGTTTAGCATCATATCATTTTTTTTATGCACGTCTTGATTCAGGTCAAATTCAGTTTGCTGCATAGACAACGTGCAGATCCGCGTCCCGACTGTCCAACTTGCATTTCTAAGTGGGATCAGTGCAAAACAAGGTGTCCCTACCGTTCAGACCAAAGATAAAGAATACAGTTTTGCTATTGCACATGCGACTGAAATTTTTTTATGTTTCAGTCACCTGAAATTGCATTCTTAATGAACTAAAATTGCAGCCCTCTTAAAAAAAACAGCTGCAACTTTAGGTGATTCAGAGTGCAACTTTAGGTAACCTGAAATTGCACTCTCAATCACCCCCTCCAAAAAAAATATGTGCAACTTCAGGTGATTCAAAGTGCAATTTTAAGTGACTGAAAGATAAAAAAATTTCAGTCGCCTGTGCAATAGTCTATCCCTAAAGAATAGAAGTCCCATATGCAACGGTCAAAGGTAAGAACAATAGAAATCTGGATCGGCAGATGATCGGCAATTAAAAGCTGCTCTCGCCCCTGATGAAACGGTGATGCCAGTGGTGCCTCAAGTAAATGCTGTAGCTCATAGTCCTCTGAAGATTCTAGATCGCCGGATGCTTCAGCAAGGAGCAATAACCACCGCTCAAGTCTTGGTCTAATGGTCAGGTGAGTCTCCGGATACAGCAACCTGGGAGAATTACGCGGAACTCAAAAGCAGCTTTCCTCATGCACCGGCTTGGGGGCAAGCCAGCACTGAAGAGGGGAAGTGTTATGGCGCCTGAAGGTGTGGATGCTGATCTGAAGCTGAAGACTGCCTCATTTGGAATTAGGAAGTCGCTGGTTTGGCTGTCTCAAGCTCCGACTCCTCCGGCGACTCTCCGTTGGTTGCCGATAACAAGTTCACAAGAATCCTGAATGAAACTGGATTCCCCCCCAGTCTTTCAGACCATTGCTCGCCATTTGCTGCTATCTTGTAGCGCCCACCTCCTGGCTCGCTGGCTGGCATCAGGGTTGCCGAGCTTTGCAAACCACTGGGCAAAACTAGAGGATTTGCAGTTCCAAGTTCGTACAAGTAGGTCATAAACTTTGTGAACAGAGCTTCTGAACTTCAAGAAACCGACAGCATAGTCGAAGCAGGGGCAGGTTTTTTTATTATTATTTTTGAACCAAGGGGCAACGAATGATGGATTCGAAGAAAGGATGGAGATATTTGATGTGCTTTATATTCCTTTAGAAAAGAAAGGATGGGCACGGCTGGGCTTGTTTGTTCCAACAAAAAATTCGTCCAGCCAAGCCCAAAGAGTCAAGGAGAGGTTGGCTTGAGCCAATCCTGATTCCTGATTACATGGTTTTTGTTGCTTTAGTTTGATGGTTAGATGGCCTAAACCTTGAACAGCCCAATCGGGGCGGTCATGACAAGATGGGCTCTTTTTGGTTGTCAGACTAAATCTACTTCACATACCCGGTTACAACCGCCGGATCAACTGAACCATGCCATCGACTTCACTAGTGCATAAGTTTCATGGTTGCATACCACGCCAAACAGATTTTACATCATCTCTACTGTACCTGACAGAAAAAAAGAGAGAGGAAAACACACGAACACAAAACTACCCTGAATTCTAAAACCAACACGATCAGTACCGGCCGTAGCCACCGCGGCGGCGGTCGTTGTTGCGCATGGCGCAGCAGCCAAGGGAGTAGGCGAAGATGACGAGCGCGAGGACAGCGACGTTGAAGGCGGCGACGGCCTTCCAGTTGTTCTTGGAGGTGGCCAGCACGCCGGCCTTGCACGCGTTGCACCGGAAGCACAGCACACTGGTCGTTTCTCCACGCCCGGCAGCCGACGTCCGCCGTGTCCAGGCCCGCCGCGGGGGACACCCAGAACGTCGCGTTCACGGGCTGGTACCCGCAGTACGCCGGCGGCTGGCAGCAACCGGACTGCACGATTGTTTCAGTGGAGACACTGTTGTTCATATATTTGATACCACAAACTTGGTGCTTATATAGTATTTGATACCACTAAACTTGGTGCTTATATAGTATTTGATACCACTAAACTTGGTGCTTATATAGTATTTGATACCACTAAACTTGGTGCTTATACTTTCAGTCATTCGATCAGTGAGTACTGGGTACAATTCTCTTCAAATGAACAACAGCCTCGTGAAAGCATGCATCTGCAAATCTAGTGTTGAAAATTTTCACAATGTGTTGCAACTTGCAAATATGTTAATGCATTCAGTGGCAATGAACGGTGTATGACTAGTCTACATACTCTTGAGATGCACTACTGGAAGAGGAGATTTTGATTGTAAATGACGCTTGCATGCATATCGATCCAGATATGGGCACAGGCAATTAACATCCTTATTTAACAGCTCATAAATTAAGGAACAGATTACTCAACATTCAATCTCCATTAAAAAGGGGCATTATTCACTTCACTTCAAATGAAAAAGAGAAAAAAAGTTCTTCATGTGAACGATAACAGCAGTCTCTGGCGAGTGGGCCTACGCATGATGCATGCCATGCAACCGATGGATCCATCATCCATGCGTACCTCGACGAGCGGCAGATGCAGCCGGCGTTGATCCCGGCCGCGACGCCGCCAACCCGGCAAAGCCACAAACTTGGGCTTATAATCCCAAACTATGAGCGGCGGGATTATCTTAAAAAAAGCTACTAGCGGCGGGGCGGCCCTCCTGCGGCGCAGGTAAGCGGGTCCGGCGAAGCGCAGCAGCGTGCGCGACGGTCGGTCGCAGGAGGGCGTGGGGTTGCAATCGAGCGCAACCGCGAGCGACGTCAGGCGGGGCGCGGTCGACGGTGGCGAGCGGACACGGGCAGGTACAGGTGAGCTCACCGGCGACTTGGCGTGCGCGGCTAGGTGAAGAGATCCACGGTGGCTCCTCGACCACGTCTTTTTTTTCGAGAACAAAATGGCAAGAAAAATGAAAAAAAACAATTTTTTTTTATATAAACACCCCTGCAAGGACTTGCATTGTACATGCTGTAAGGTTAAAGTGCGGGAGATATGTTGTTCGATCCCTCGAGGCTTCGACAGTTTCTGCAATCTTTGGTGCGAATTGTTGACAACGAACTCGGCTGGCTGCCCGGCCTGGCTGGAGCGAGCAGAGGCACGCCATTTTTTGACCGGAAACGCGCCCTGAGCTGCAGGGCTCGCTCGTGCCGAGCCATCAAATCCCGATCCCAAACGCTCGCGGGATCGCAGTCGCCTCGTGGATTCAGGAAACACGTTACGAGAGACACAACACAGCATAAAATGGCCCACGAAAATGCACCAGATGGCATGATTTAACCAGCTGACATTGTTTGATGTTTCAGTTGAAGAACACGCATCCTAAAGAATGTCGGACGAAGCGACATTTTCTGTCAAAAAAAATGCAGTGTACGGCCAACAGCAACCAGCCTTTCGACGCCAATGGCTACTCTTGAATAATGTGCTATGAGCACTGCATAACCGTGGAGGAACCCTCGAGCAGCATTAGTAAGGCTTGAACTTCCTTTGAGCCCGAAGCTGCTGTATCCTTTTCTTGTCCTGCTCAAACTTGCTCTGCAGCATCGCGAGTTCTGCGCAAGAAACGCAGAGTTCGAAGTTAGGTCCAAGCAGTTTCTGCAGCCAAATCTAAAAAAATGTTTCTGCAGCCTATCAAGTTGAACAAAAGACACGGTTGGGGGTGTTCCAGAATTAATTCATTCCCATAAAGAATAAGGTAGAACGACCAACTTGACATACAAAAAAGGAACATTTCTTTGCGATTGCTGAACCACACAAAACCTTCTGATATATCATCTCAGACAAGAAAATAACTTCTGGCGTATATGGGTTCACTTTGACTGAATGCAAACAAAATAAAGGAAACGTGACTGTGGACTTGTAATTCCAATCAAGTTGCAAATACCAAGTGGCGACCATTTTTTAAATCAAATATAGTCCAGAACGGACAACACCAAGCTGAAAGTCACCCAGACTGGCATGGCAAACTCATGAGCAGATTAACTGATCATGGGTTGTTGAACTGGACAGCAATATATAAGTCCCAGCTGTCCATGCTGTGGCTAAAACTATTTAGTGTTGAACACAATATAGGTTCTATTCTATCATATATGTGTACAGAGCACTGACTAATTAAAACTGCATAAAATAAGGAATCCTTCAAAAAAATGTTGATACATACCACTGATGTGAGCTTCTCGTTTCTGAAATCTGTAGAAGTTTAGATCAATTTCCTTGGGTTTCTTTTTAGCCATTTTCTCTTCCATTGCAGCCAGAGATACAGAGCCAACAGCTGTTCCAGTTTCAGTGTCTGTGGTCTTCTTCCTACCCTTATGATGCACCACAACTGTCCATCCTTCTTCCGCAGCACGTGCCTCTCTTTCTTTCCTCTCCTGAATTAATCAAACATGTGTCAGGACCAGGATTCAAAAAACCGACGACTAGGTCTAATGCATTTTCTAGGTTAGTTTAGAGCCTTTTAGGAATTTTTGGTATTAGATTATCTATTATATAAGCTAAATATGTTTTAATTATTGTACTTCCAACTTAATTTTTATTTTTAGCGATTTCCCCAGTTTTTAGCGGTTTTTTGGTTACCGGAACAGTTACCGGTTTTCAAACCGTCCAAATTCAAAATTTGATTCACAAATATTGAACGGTTTTTCTCAGGTTTTCTGGTAACCGGCTGGTTACCGGTACTGCCCGCCGGCCGGGATTCCCTCCGGTTCCGGGTTTTCGAACCTTGGTTAGGACTCAGGCAACAAACGAAATGCTGTTTTTTGGAGGGTAAAAGAGTACGGGTTTGCTATATCACAAACCCAAACATGAAGAAGCGATCTTCTGCTCTCTCAAAAATAATAAAAAAACAGATGTATATACATGCTATCAGTATGGCGGAAACACGTTCACTGAGGGAATTCTCAACGAAACTTGTCTTAACTTGCACAACACTGGTTTGGGTAATGTGCTGAACTGAATACTTTTAATTCTTGTTTGGAGAAGAAACTTGTTATAAAGCAGTAGAGGTGTCTTTTGATTCTTGAAAGAATGGGAAATACTCACCTGCTCTTGCTGTTCATCATGAGCAGTTATAAACTCATCTATTCTTTGCTGCAAAATTTTCAGACCTGGTCTCTTTTGTTTGTACTCCAAGATCCATTCTGTCAATACATCACATATCAGTTTTGGACTTTGGTGCATCAAGTTAAAACAAGAAAAGAACAAAATATACAATAGCATTTATTGGAGCAGAACATAACTAAACAAAAGCACTGCAAGTCTGCAACACACATAGCTGAATTTTAGAACTGATTTCGCAGGAACCAACAAGCTGGATATATCCTATGCAGTCCTTCCATTAATTAAGTCATTGAAATAAATTTGCTGAGAGTATATCTTGGTTACAGTGCATTGACCTTTGCCTTTTGATTGTGAACAGTCTTTTTTCATCAGCAAACTCCATGAATAAAAGCAGTATGAGATTAACAAATTCATATCACAGGGATCAACAACTCAAAAGTGAAGGCATTACTTTTCATTCCTCTAGAACAGTCTTCTTCAACAGATGGAATCTCATCAACGTTTGCAGTATCAACCTCAACATGCCTCTCCAACCTGTTCTCTTTGTTTGATGCATGCTTATCTTTCTTGTTGTTTTCCCCTGATTTCTTAGTATTCTCTGCAGCCAACGAAAGCAGCCAATGAAAGGAATGCATGTCACCAATATGTGCCACATTTAGCTCATACTTCAGAATAACTTTGATTAGGAGATAAATATAATGCCCTACTGGTCTTATCCTTCTTTCCCCTCTTTACTTCTTCAGGCTCCCCAATATCCATAACTTCACTTTGTGCTGCGAGTCGGTTGACATCAGCTGTATAAAACAGATCCAAACCGACTGTTTAACAAAAGAAAAATGAAAAAAAAACTACTAGAATGAGAAAAATATGACAAGAGAAACAAGGACATGATATAGGAATCTGGCTTCTTGCATGAAATCACTACTTAAAAACAATTTTTAAACAAGAATGTGAAAAGAATCAACAGGCATCCATGTGGAAAGGAAAATAGTTCAGCACCCAATCATGGTAATTGTAAAGCAATCAAGACATATTACCCCTAGTTTCTTCATCTTGATTTCCATGCAGTATTTCCTCTGCATCACTAGACTCAACACAGCTCTTCCCTTCCTTTAGCTTCTTCTTATTCTTCTTGTTCTTCATCTTAGGTGTTCCTGCCTCATTATTGTCAGACAGATTTTGCTGTACCTTGATAAAATTGATGCCTTCCAATAGCTTCCTTTTGTTCTTCTTCAGCTTAGGCGTTGTCTCGTCCTTATAGTTTGATAGGAGTTCCACCACATCATCAGCCTTGGTATGACTGTCTTTTACTTTGGCATGCTTATTTTTGTTCTTCTGCTTCATCAACGCAATTTTCTTGCTCCGTGCCAATTCTTCATCTAGCAATCAAAGCGATGAGGTTAACAAACTTGACAACTATATATAAGGCCTAATGAACAACTTAAAAGAACCAGAAGAAGTAAAGAAACCAATCAGTGTCATGGGTATGATATGATTGTTATGCCACTTGTTTCAGGCAATGATGTTCATAGAAGTAGCAGCAATGAAAGCTGTGAGTCAGATGATGCATCAGATTGACCATGCAGCAATGAGATCCCTCCTAAATTAAAGAGTCACTCATGGTATAAATTCGAACTGACAATATTTTTCATTTCCAAAATCAACAGTCAACACCTACTCTTATTAGTTGATTTACTGATACTAACTCAAGCTGTACCACTGTATCACTGCTTCCACCTTCATGAAGTGATCAAGGTGACAATTCTAAGATCGTAGACTAGTGTGCTAGGCTTAACCACTGATTCTGCAACACAACCCAAAAAGAAATGGGAGAAAATAACAAGAAACAATCACTAGTAATACCTTCCACAATACCATGTTCGGCAGCGTGCTCGCTCTCGACAGCACCATCCAAACCTCTATCCTTCTTCCTCTTCAGCTGCTTCCTCTTCACTCCAAGCGCCAATTTCTTATCCACGTTCGCTCCCCGCGAAGCCTTCTTGTCTACAAAAGAGCAAGCTTTTACCTCCGCCCCCCGATTCAAATCAATCCAATCAAGAAGCTACATGATGTAGAAAGGCGAGAAGGCCACACCTTTGGATTTGCCCATGCGAACAAATCAGTAACCAAGCTCACACGAGGAAGCCCGCGAAGTGAGCAGCAGAAGAAATTTGCTCTCTAGCTGACTATATAGAGCTTTTACTCATGATCATGAACTCAGTAGCTTCTCCCTCTCATTCCATCCTAATTAAAATAAAAACACTTCAAATTTCAACTCGATCAATACAAGCAAGCACACCATATTATCAACAATGGAATATAGTCAGGTTGTATTGGTGTTGTCAGATGGTAACACTAGTTGGGGAGGGATACCACTCCCATATATACCTGAGTCACTTTCAGTTCAGTCTTGCAACTGAGGATTTCAAAGCAATTTTGATGTGCTTGAATGCTTGTTGCCACACAATAGCAGATTTTGCAGGTATAGCAACTGAAATTTTCCATTCAATTTCTTATATTCTGTGCATGTTGCCACAAAATTTTATGCTCTTTTGGTACCTTGCCAGATTTCATACTCCTGATTCCTTTCTGTAAACTGGGGCACACTGCTATTTAGCTTCTTCGGATAAGCATCAGACAACCAGTAAAGTGAATCAAGTGGGAATTGATTACCAGGGAAGCTGAGTTCTATATCGTAGTTTTAGGTTATCTACATTACTCCTGAATCCTGTGCGGGTCAGAGGGAAGCTAATGCCTCTGTTCCTAGTCACTTCTCCACGTGCTTATTGCTTATGATTGACTTTTTAAATCACTGAGCAGTGTGCGCGTGCACACACACACATATGGGGCTTAAATTCGTGCGTGACAATAAACTCAAGCCATGGGAAGCTTTGGTTTTCAACAAAAAGCAGGGTATTGGAAGGATGTGGGGTATGTCTATCTTACATGTAGTCTGTACAAGTTTGAGCTATTGCCGAGCAACCAGTCCATTCTCAAGCTCAAGCAGTGCTAAAATAAACACACTTCAAAGTCCAACTCGATCAACACAAGCAAGCACACCATAATATCAATGATGGCTTCTGTGTTATTCAAGGACATGAAGATGGGTTGTGATTTAATTCAAGATGTAATTTCCATCTACCAGAGAGTTTCCCCAATTCTAACACCCGAATTAAGCACAGTGAACTAAGCACAGGAGATGGTAGGGAGAGAGAAAACGATGGAATCCATTGGCGAAAGTTGCAAACCCTGTCAAGCCAGTAAGCCTCGGTGACCCCGCGTGGATCGAGTTGGTCTCGGTGCCCTGCGACGCTCCTCACAAAATAGCAACCCCTTCCTCCTCTCCTTCCTCAACACCAATACCTAGGAACAGCAGATCTGTGAGAAAAGAGTCGACGAATCCATAGGAGCAGGAGGACGGGAGCAAGAAGGAAGAAGAGGCGGGAGCTGACTAACAATCAGAGAGCCTCCACGCCGGAGGAGGAGGAGGATGCGTCGTCGGAGTGGTAGGAGGAGGCGTTGGTGGCGTCAATGGCGAGAGGCGGCAGCAGCGTCGACAAGATCGATCGAGAGGTGGTCGCGCGATGCGTCCCGATGCGACGGCAATCGGTCGGATCCGGCCGGGCAAACAAACCCAGAATTTTGGGCGAATGTGGCCTCCTTGCCCCATCTATTGCCCGAAGTGTTAAAAAAACCGTCGCTAACTAGTTATTGATTTATCTGTTTATATAAAAACTAGATCAATCATAGAAGATATAAAATAGTAGATTAAACACACAGAGAGATAGAGAGAACTCCAGGTATTTCTTTATTGCTTTTTTTTTCTAATTTCGTTTACAAAATAGTCAATAATACTCCCTAATTATAGCCTAGTGGTGAGGTGCCCACCATGAACCAAGACTTCAAGCCCAAGCCCAGATTTCCTAACACTCCCCCGTGGGCACTCATCCGACACGTTTATGCCTCGTCAAAATTCTATAAAAACACAGTGGGGAAAATTTGGAGGAAGAGTACATGATATATGTTATGCTGCATTGCACGAATTGACTCATTAAAAACATTGGCAGAAACTTCAGGAAAATTCGTCAAGGGAAAAAGAGTATAATCCACCCCATTGCATTCAATCTTCAGGATTTATTCTTCGGGTACTCGATCTTCATGATCAAGATTTAATAATGAGCTTGAGAATGCTTTTTGGTAGGTTCTGCACTATATCTTGCTAATAGGTTTACGGCAAATGTAATGTTCGGTTTAGTGCAGTTTACTAAATACATAAGTGCCCTTACTGTACTTAAGTATGGGAATTCTGATCTCAGGACTTCCTCCCCCTCTTCCCTAGGTTGGTATGGGTTTTTTCTTGCTGTAAAGACCCCCTGACCATCAGTACTTTTTGATGGGTATGCCTTCTCAAAGTCGAACATTTCTAACACCTTCTAGACGTAGGCTGATTGATGTACTAATATTCTTCAGGGACATGCTCGAGCTGCAGGCCTAAGCAATATTTAGTTTTACCCAAATCTTTCATTTCAAATTCTGACTCCAGGTAAGAACTTGCTTCTTTTATGTCTTCCATTGTCCCGATGATATTCAGATCATCTACATACACTGAGATTATATAAAATCTATTATAGGATCGTTATATAAATACACAGAGACAATCTTCATTATCTGTGTAGCCTTTCTTGCAAAGAAAGTCGCTTAGCGATTATACCATATCCTACTTGATTACTTGAGTCCGTATAGTGATTTCCTGAGCTTCACACTGTACAGATTTCGATTTGCTTTGTCTTAGTTCGGGACGGGGATACCTTCAGGTACCTTCATATAAATCTCCGAATCCATGTTTCCATAAAGGTGTGCATCCATCAATTTCATTTCTAGATTCAAGTTTACTGCCATTGAGATTAAATATCTAAAGGTGATTCCACTCATAACTGGGAAGTAGGTTTCTTCATAATCAACTCCTGGACGTTGAGTAAAACCTTGTGCTACCAGCCTTGCTTTATATCTTACAACTTCATTTCTTCATTTCTCTTTCGAACAAATACTCACTTATGCCCTACAGGGTGCATATGGAGAGGTGTGTGGCATACGGATCTAAATACCTCTCTTTTGTTCAGAGATAATAATTCAGTTTCTATTGCCTTTTTCCAATCTTCCCAATCTGATCTCTTCTTACATTCAGTGGGCGATGCAGGCTCTGGATCAAGATCGATGATTGTGGCAATTTTTTTTGCAAAGTAGATATCAACATTGGCTGTTGTCCTATTCATGGACTCTCTCATGTGTACATAATTTATAGCTATTTCTTCATGAGTTGCTTCTTCTGGAGCTGGTCCTTGCTCATCGCTTCTTCTAATTATGGTAACAAGTCCCTTTAGTTTTTCGGCTCCGATGTGTGTGCACATATCCATGCCGATTTCTGCTTCCATGAGGATGTTCAGATCCGGTATGCCCTTTTCTGAAGGTGTCGTACTAATGCCAGGTCTCAATTAGCTCCCCTTCTGGTTATGGCGAACTTTAATGATCGGTTGTGTCAAGTCCTTCTTATTCTTCTTCACCAGGCATCCCCGGTTACTTAGGATTCGAGGGACCGGAGTTCTTGTCCTTTTATTCTGAGGCCTTTGGACGAGATTAGAGATACCTTCTATTTTCTTTGGTATTTCAACCCACTCCGGTGCATTGCGTGTAGGCACATACAACTTGGTCACATTCTTCAAATCACTAAAGTGGTCAGGTAGTTGATTTGCTAATGCTTGCAAATCAATGATCTTCTGGACTTCTCTATTTGCTTCACTAGTGCGCGGGTCATATGCATGGATTCCCGTGGCTTGACACATAATTTCCCGACATTTTTCATCAAGGGGTTGATTTTCCCCCTAATGTTGGGAAATTATTCTCATCAAATATGCAATCAGCGAAGTGGGCGGTATGCAAATATCATGTTGTGGGTTCTAAATACCTAATTATGAATGCTATCTCATAACCAATGTATATCCTAGTCTTCCAACGTATATCCTAGTCTTTCGGAGAGGATCCATTGCAGTATGCTGTGGAGGGGGTATAAGTACATAAACTTTGTATCCAAACCTCCGGAGATGAGAAATTTTTGGTGCTGACCCTTGCGCTAATTACATAGGTGAATGGATGTTGTAGACTGATAGTCTAAAGTTGATGAGATTTGCTGCATGTAGAACTGCGTGTCCCCAGCATGTAACTGACAAATTACAATTCTGCAAAAGTGGTGGGGCAATAAATTTAATTCTCTTGATTAATGCCTTTGCTAAATCATTCTGGGTGTGAACATACAGTACAGAATGCTCAACTGTAATTCTCATTGCCATGCAATAATCATCAAATTCGTTTGAAGTAAATTCTCCGGCGTTGTCCATTCTGACGGACTTTATGTGATGATCAGGGAAAATATTTCTAATGTGAATTATCTGCGAGATCAGCTTTGCGAATATGATTTCTTGTAGATAATAAACTGTAACGACCCACGTCGTTGATTAACCCTAATTAGCGAATTAGGACGTTAAGTAGGATTAATTACATATATGATAATATAAAAATACGAGAGAATTTAAAATTTTCTACGTAATCGTATAAATTGAAAATCAATGAGCGATAACATAATGCGTTGTTTTTACCATTTCATCAATGAGGGCGAATATTAAATTGTATAGACTAAAGCGAGAAAGAAAATTTAGTTGCGCAGCTAGTATAGTATTCAACTCAATTAAATTATATATATAACAAGCCGTAGAGGGTAAAATCAATAACATCCATTGAACAACAATTAGGACTTATATCAAGTCAAATAAAAGTATTACAAATTGTATTACATGACAACGACAATTTGAATTACAACAAATATACAATTCCATATCTCAACCAAATAACCATCTCAACAATTAAGAGTTTGCAATACAATGGTATTCCGTCAGAAAGTATATGATTCAATTTACATCAAATCCATCTCTTACATAATTATTACAATGGGGAAATGAAGAATAGAAATTACATTAAATTGTATACCTCAATATTAAGAGAAAGCCCTATTACAATTTAGATCATTTCATACATTAGAAGATGTCGTCGAGTTGCCACCACACCACTATTCTAATTGTGAACAAACCAGTAGTTATAATGCCGAAAAAAGACCGAACAAAAGAACGAATAAAATAAACAAAAGAAAGAAGAAAGAATTGCCGTCAGAGCCCTAGCGATTAACTTCGAGCGGGGTAATCCGTATAAGGCCATAGATTAACAATATGGAGTGTATCGAATGAAATGGTATAAGGCCGATCAAATAAATTGACATCCTAATCAAATAATTATTTAACCATATTGGTAGTATAAACTCATGAGACATCAATAATAAATATTAAATATTCGTGATCATTATAAATGAACCAAAAATGTAAAGGGATTAAAACGGGTCCGCGTAAATATTAGAACCTGTGTATTGTTATTTAGATTACTCAACGGTATAATTAATTATTTAAACAACTTGGCTAGTAATATTTAAAGTATAGAAATTCACCTATGATAATTAGAGAAATCTACCCTTGATTACTTAGGGTCATTAGAACAAGTTAATTGGGTCCGATGATTTAAAAGAAGCAAGTCAATTAAGCTTATACGTGTACGGATTAAATTAAAGTACTATAGCTTAAGACCATTTTGTTGCAAGTGTGGTTACGCAGATAAATTGGTTAAGTTCATCTAGACTGTTGAAAGACATTAATTTGTATTTACAATAACTAGAATAAATGAATTGCTATCTGCTAAATAAAAGGTAGCGAGTACTAATTTAACGAATGCATTGCTAATTAAATCATTAGAGGTTATAACCGGATAATGCTAAACCATAAAACTGTCTTAGTAAATATTCTTGAATAATAGAAATAAATTAAATCGTCATAAAATCATTTAGAACACCCATTTTTACATATCTAAATACCCAGTTAAATTTTATTAGTAGATTATAAACTGTAGAAGTTCACGTATAAATATTCTGAATTGTTAGAATAAAGTCATAGCCATTAGAAGATTAAAAATATTTGCAACGATTAGAATAGCATATGCGGAGTTAAAATAGTATTCATCAATTTAAAAAGTATGTGTAGCGATTAAAATTATACATGGCAACTAAATAGTAGTTAAGCTATAAAAATACGCTATGACTAGCGTAGAAATTATGAATCCCATAAGGACGCCTAAATATATTTTTAATTAAAGAATTAAATAGTTGATTAATGAGAAACCCTGTTCTTCTGGATTTATAAATTAACTCATCACGCGTACTAGCACGAGAAAATATATTTGAGTAACCTTAAGATCTAAAACGAATTAGAGAGGTGATTATTGCATACGTGAAGATTGAATAGGATTAATATTAGCAGTTATAATCGTACAAGATTAATATCAGCCGTTATAATTGTTCATGCATCTAGTTAATCTGGTATAATCAGAATATTGCTAGGAAGTAATAAAACGTTGAGCATACCTGTTAGATCAACCATATCTCATGACGCTAGCGTAATAATGTCAAACGACGAGTAATGTACCAAAACTAACCTCAATTACCGCAATCGGGTTAAATAGAACGATGTATGACCTTAGGAGCATAAGCACATTGATACCTCGTATTTTCTTATAGTGTCATGCATTAAGTCGTAGTCAACGTATTTCATTGCAGGCGACAATCCAAGCTACGGGAGTGATTTCACCTGATCCTACTTGAATCCGAATTTATGGTTGAAACCCAGGCAAGCATTCCTTTGATCAAGTCTTCAGAATATATTCCATAAAATAAGTATTTTGTATTAATCTAGTATCATCCTGCATTGAAAAATAAAATAAGATTTAAATTAAGACGATGATTACGAAGGAATTGAATAAATGGCAACTGATGGAGCAGTTGGCCCTATTATGTAAGAAGGTGGGCAGAGGTTGCCAGGGCAGGCGTGAGTGGGAGGTGTGGAACCTCTGCATAAGAATATAATATAAGGAATTACAAACTTCATCTGTGTGAACAGACCGTACCAACTCGTATCAACCAACGTTCCGTTTTCACGGGCAGTCGGTACTCTAATGAGGTGTTATATTATCCACAGGAGTGATTTTTATTTATGGGATAGGCCCAAAGGAACCGGTATAAGACCGGAGCGTAAGAACCCACAGGCGGGTTACGCATTGGCGTTATATGACGCTGGCAGGGGGCTGGGGAAAGGTCGGAGCACCCTACCAGCCAACGGTTATGTCGTTTTCAGTGGGTCTGTGTGAGGGTTTCACACCGCTCCAGGCTGCTGATTGTGTATAACCGGGTGGAGATGTAATTACTGAGCTAGAGATAATTGTACTGTACTCTGTTCTGGGCGCCGCTTCAAAGGAATTGCGGATAACCCTAAGAGCCAACACGAACAGAGTGATGATGGTTAAAGTGATACAAGCTTGCGCAATGCTATCCAAATCATGAATTCATGCCTGTCTCCGGGAAAGGAGAATTACGGAAACTTATGGGGGTTTTTGTTGTTCATGCGTATGTTCAGTAGTTTTCTAAATTAATAATATGGATTTCTTTCAAAACCAACAAACTTTATTTTCTGTAAATCATGGAAATGACATTGAGGAAAAAGAGTATAGAAATGAGCAAGAGATTGAGGATAGGAACTGATGTTCCTAAAAGTGCAATTGATAAGCATTCTGTGCATTTTTGTTAATAACGCTTGCTGAGTACTTTTGTACTCACCCTTGCTATTATCTCCCCCTTTTGCTTAGGAGCATGTCAGTTCAGAGGATAGCTAAGGTCAAGAGGAAGCTACCTGGATGGACTACCGTGGACTCGGAACACAGTGGGTATAAGGTGGACACTCCGTGTGGAGTCGTTTTGGATAGAAAGTAGTTAGAGAATAATTTGTCTAAAAATTGTAATAGTTAAGCCCTTGAGGCTTTGTAATAAATTTTAGCCCTGCGTGGTGATATTCTTATAATATTGTGTTTTGTCTTTAATTATTGTTCTGCTGCAACACTCTGATAGGCTTATTATTCGTTAGAGCGATGTTTTATCGGCTAAAACGAATAATAATCTGTTGATGGGCGTTATTACCCCATGGTAATAATGCGGGTCGTCACATAAACATACGAGGTCGTCCCTACCCTTCGGACTCGAGGTCGACGAAGGCGGTGGCGAGACGAAGCTCTAACGCGCGCGGGCCGTCCCGCACCCCTCGGACTTGGCGTTGATGAAGGTAGCGGTGAGACAAACCTCTGACACGCGCCGCCTGTTTCCCACCCTTCGGACTCGTGGTCGTCAAATGCAGCGAGGTGAAACTTGGACGCTCCCGGCCCGTCCCCCGCCCATCAGACTCGGGGTTGACGAAGTCGATGGTGAGACGAAGCTCTGACGCACGCATTGCGTCCCGCACCCTTCGGACTCAGGGTCGACGAAGGTGGCGACGAGACAAAACTCTAAGTCTCGCGACCCATCCCCCACCCTTCGGACTCGGTGTCGATGAAGACGGCGGACGGAGTCACGACCACAAGGCAGTCGGACAAAGCGTCAATGTCCACGAGGTGGTCGGACGAAGTCACGACCACAGGGCGGTCGAACAAAATGTCAATGACCACAAGGTGGTCGGACAAGGTGACGACCGTTAGGCGGTCGGACGAGATCACGACTGTAGGGCGGTCGGATAGAACGTCTACAAACACGAGGTGGTCAGACGAAGTCACAATAGTGGAGCGGTCGAACAAAACGTTAACGACCACCATGTGGTCGGACGAGGTCATGACCGCGGGGCGATCGGACGAGGTCACGAGGACTAGGTCTCGACTGTGAGACGAAGCTCTGACTCACACGTTCCGTCTCGCACACTTCGAGCTCAGGATCGATGAAGGCGGCGGTGAGACAAAACTCTGACGTGCGCGGCCCACCCCCACCTTTCTCTCTCTTTCTTTTTTTTCAAATTGAGAAATTACTCAAATGCCCCTAGGAGTCCAATGTATATGACTGTCTATCGGGGTATAATGAGAAACGGGGATGGGGAAGCATGCCTATCCCCATCCCCATATGAGATGGTAGGGACAAAATTTCCTCATACCCATCCCTTGATAGAGGAATTTCCCACAGGTTGTCGGGGAGCATGTGAGACCCGGATTTTTCAATCCAAATCCTCAGGATTTCTTGCACTATTCCTGGATCGAGATAGTGCTCACGGTTCTGATTCGAATATCAAAATACATATCATGCGGAAGCGTAAATTTAATAGTACTTACTCATGGGCCGATTAGGCCGAAATCAATAAATTGCAGCAGCGGAATGAAGCACGCAGGTGGGACCTTCAGGACATGCCCACGGGCAGCCAACTGGATGTTCGCGACCTAGCCCTTGACATCTTCATCTTCTCGGCCAGCTTGTCCAATCTTATTGCTGAAGCGAGGCGATTTGATTCCTGATTCTGAATTTTGTCGCAAAAGCGAGAGTGAGCACTCCGACCCCGTGCTCAGCAAGCCAACACACAGAATGCAAATATATAACATGCATGGCTTGACAATGGAAAGGCATAGGGCTATTTTGTTTGCCAAAGAGTGCTTTTGAATACAATTACTTAAAATTTGCTAAGACCTAGCAGGTTTGAAATCACATTTTTAAACCATTAGTTGTAATAATCCAAGTAATTTTGTCGGCATCATACCAACTAACCTTATGGCATCGCACCATAAGTTGCCTCTTGGCATCGCACCAAGGGCGGCGTATGACATCGCACCATACACGTTGGCATCACACCAACTAACCCTATGGCATCGCACCATAGGTTGCCTCTTGGCATCTCACCAAGGGCGGCATATGACATCGCACCATATGCTTATGGTTGGCATCGCACCAACCATCCTTATGGCATCGCACCATAAGTTAACCTCGGCATCGCACCAAGGCGGCGTATGACATCGCACCATACGCTAAGTGTCGGCATCGCACCAACACTACATATGGCATTGCACCATATGATTTAAAATAATTTGAGGAGTTTTCCTTGGGGCATTAGTGTCACCCCAAGTTGCTAACATTCCTAAGCATTGCCATTTAAATAGGGACTTATTTTGGTGAAATCATATGCTATTTCTTACTATGGCTACAAGGTTCACATTCCAAGTATGGCAAGGAGATTAATATGAACAATAGCAATAACAAGGCATAACTAGCTTGCTGAAACCAACATATCATATCTTATGAAATAATAGCATGCAAGTTGCTAATTTAAAAGGAAATAGCTTTGAAAAGCTAGGTTCAATATGTTCAAAGTGTTGACTACTTTGGCGCGGTTTACGCGATCTTGAGTTCACACAATGCTTTCTCAATTGAGCTCCTTAGTCTTTATCTCGCATCTTGTTCTTGATCACGCTTGATTCCCTTGAATCTTCACAACTTCCAATTTCTAATTACGCGGCAAACGACTGAATCCAAATAAAAGCAAATAACTCAAAAAGATCCAATTAAATCCGAATAAACTCAATTTAGTTTTATTACGAGTTAATGGGTGATTCGGTGATTTGAGGCAAGGTTGGTAATACCATGCGATAACTTGATCTTTTCATTAATAATCTCTTTTTATTATTTTGTTATTTATCAAGTAAGTTCCATGAGTTAGGTTAGACCTATGTATCGAAGTGCGAGTCTGGCTGGGTATGTATTCCTTGTAACTTAGGTTATGGTAGGGGCAAACCGGACTGATGGATGAGATCTGTACTTATTCTATAAATCTTTTAGTCAAGGTATTATAACACTTGGTTATCTTTATTAAATATAGACATTTATCCAAAGCCACTTCTCCTCTTTAATGCCTTTAATAAAGAGTTAGATTTAAAACTTTAAACATTAAAACCACACTAATCACTTATCATGATAACTAATCCAATTATTAGTGGCTTAATATCTAAATCATCTAAGAGTCCAAAAAGGGTTCTCCTAATTGTTTGGGGGCATAGAGATGATGGCTATGTTTTAACCCATGCCATGATTAACCCTACAACATTTACTAGGATGCCACGGTTTAAGATTTATCTCTCTAGACCATCTTCGTTTGTTAAGTCGTCATTTCATGTGAGTATAACCTAAACAAGGTTATGGCTAAATCCCTCACTATGCTTTTAAAATAAAGATTGAAGGCACATTAGTCGTTTAACTTTTATTGATTAATCTGTGACTGAACATTTAACCAAAGTATTTTTCTCTATCCATGCCCTCAACTACTATTTAGTCTTTTCAACTTATTTATGCAAACCACATTAAATATCACCAAAAATTCAGTTGAGCTCTAAAATTTATGGTTTCAGTTCCATTGGATAGATCTTGAATTTAGATAAATTTAGAAATTTGTTTCATTCAATTTGGAGCTAAAACGAATAAGTTATACCCATTTCAAGTTTTCAGTTCAAATAAATCTGGAAAATAATAAATATCTGACAGGTGGGTCCCACTTCCTATTTTTAATTCATTCTTTTCTTTTATCTTTCAAGCACTGCGCCTATGACAAGTGGGCCCGGCTATTATTTAAATAAATGGGACCTGGCCCACATGTCAGTGGGAGCTACCAACAAAAATGGGAAAAATCCCTAATCACTCACTGCGGTCCAACAGATTCGAACACGGGCGGGCCAGATGAGTACGGGCGGTGTTAGCCATTCGGCCTACTGGGGTTACCTGATGGAGAGGGCAAATGAATCCAATTGAACCGGCTGTCTGGGCGTTGGAGCAGAGGAGGCTCGGGGCAGCGGTGCCGGCGGCGAGGGGCGGCCTGAGTGGAGTCAGGGAGTGCTAAAATATGTTCCTGGCGTGACGGGGATGTCGACGGTGAAGTCGGCGGGGACTGAGGAGACCCGAGGCGGACCAGCGACGAGCGACGGCGGCGGCTTGGGAGAGGCTTCGGCGCCGGCGCAGGAGGGGCTGGGAGGAGCTCGACCGAGGACGCGAATAGCTTCGCGACGCTCCAAGGAAGCTCCGGCCTAGAGGAATTGATTCGGGGTGGCTCTGAGCGGCGGATTGCCGAGCGACCGGAACGGGGTGGTGCGGCGGCGGTCGTCTTCGGGGAAGAAGGGGAAGGAGGTGGGGAGAAAGGGGCGCGGGCAAACAGGGAGCGCGCGGGGCTACTTATGGCCATAGGGAAAACGATGGGCGGCACGGGGAAGAACCGTGGGCGGGGGCAGCGCATGGTCGCCACGGGGCGATGAGGAGCTACGCACGGCAGAGCACGCGCGGGTGCTCGGGGAAGAAAGAAGAGAGGGAGGAGCGTGCGCTGTGAATGACGGAGGGAGAATGCATGGTTGCCACGTGGAAGGGAGAAGCTGAGCTCGACGCAGAGGAGAGAGGGGAAAGGGGCAGAAGGATAGGCGCGGGCGGGGGAGCTGAGAGGAAGGGAGGAGGAGGAGGGAGTGCGGGTGAGGGGGTGGTCCCGCGTGACAGTGAAAGGAGACGGGGGAAAAGAGAGGAAGGCGGGCGCAGGAGCCGGGTCCACGCGCCAGTGAGGTGAAGCGAGGGGAGGCACAGTGGAGGCGGGTCGGGGGAGTTGGGCCGGGCCGGCTGCATTTCCTTTCTCTTTTTTTATCAATTTCTTTTGCTATTATCTCCATTTGTACATATACATTTCTATTCCCCAAGATGCCTTATTCTTATATTGTATGTTTTTTTAAAAAAAATATGCATATATATATATATACATGTAACCTTTTTAGTTTGCTTGCCCATTTGCTATTCGTACCATTATTTTCCTGGACAAGATTTTATGCTTAATAGAAATTTTCTCCTTATATTTTATGGATCATCTTTTCAGATTCGTATTTTAAATCTTGATTTTCTATTAATTAAATATGTTTGCTTTTTCTTGATCCTTTTAACTTCTGGAACTTTCACCAAATTCAAGAAAACATCATAAAATCCAAATTCAAATAGAATATATTGCAAAAATAAATTTAAAAGCTTCACATTTTCAGATTTTGAATTTTCGGGATGTTACAAACCTACCCCCCTTAAATGAATCTCGACCCCGAGATTCCGATAGAGCAGAAAGGATGGAGGTGGGTCATATTGGCTAGCAATGGTTTTCCGGGTGCTGCTCGACATATAGTTCCCTAGCTCCTCAGGGAGACTAAGATCTGCACATTAGGGGTTAACACGTGGAGAAGTCAAAAGGGAAGAGAGACGCCTTGTTCTTCTGGATAAGTCGTAGACTCCCAAATACTTGCTCTTTGACGTTGTTGTCTTCATGTCGTCGTGGAATGGAGTAGTTGCATCGTCTATTGGACATATGGTTGTATAATTTTCATACTAATAGTTGGGTAACAATGGTCTGTGCCGTAAGGGTAGACAAAAGGGGAGAGGACCTGCACTTTAAAGGAGGCAAAAGGGAGAGAGGAGATCCTTATTCTTCCAGAGAGGTCGTCGTCTTCAAGGTGCTTGCTCCTTGATTCTGCCCTTTCTTTGACATTTTATCTCGTAGGGCTACCCCCCTTAAATAAATGACGATTGTCACTAATCATCCATTGTACTCTAGCTGTCTGGGTCATCACGAGATTGGCAGGTGGTCTTCTTCACAGTGATGTTGTTTTCCTTAAATACTGGAAGGCTGCAGAGTCTTCACTTCTTCTTGATTGCCCTGGTTTCAGGTTACTTGTTATTTCTTTCTTTCGGATCCGATGGGGTTTTCAGCAAGAGGTGAGAGGGAATAGCATGAGATGAGGATAGAATCGCGGAGATAAGGTGTTCTAACCCATTTAGCTTTAAAGGGAGATACCCCGGAAGCTGGGGTGATACAGAACCATACAATTTTTAAAAGCAAGCTTTTCCTGTGACTGCGAAATAAGACGCCCAAGGGCAAGAGGCAGTGCACAGAGCCAAATAAAATCTTGCAACAATACATCGTCTACTCGGGGAAGGCACACATAGTGGGGCACATGGTTTATCTGCGTAGTCCGTTTAGAACGAGACCACCTTATCTTCACGTACATCTTCGACGTTCCTACCTTAAAGTTTTGGAGTGAGGGCACGAGAAGAGGAACAAAATTTTCTCGTGAAATTCATGGAAAGAAGAGAAAAGTATTGGGAGGTAATTAGTTCTCTTTCTTGTAATTATTTTGATAATGCAAAACCTGGTATATGTATACATGTATTTTTATCAAGGTGTTCTAATCTCTTCCAATGTCCAAATATCCCTCAATGAATCAATTCACTCCATATGATTTTTCTTTTGTACATAAGGCCTAAAATCCAACGGCCTTTATGATTTAACTTCCACTTTTGCAAACTGCACTTAGGCTATCTTTCTTCATTAATTGTTCATGGCATTACTGCCATCTAAAACTTCAAACAGCGAAGGAGATTATTTATTTTATTCGATCCACCAATCATACTTGTCCTATTGTATCATCCATCATTTCATCAGTCTAGTCATGGTTATCTAAGTCTCGCATAAATCTTTGACTTTCAATCAGATATTTGTGGATTAAATATCATATTTTCGCTATGACTGTATACTCAAAATTTCAGATCCACTATTGGTCAACTTATTAACTCTACAATCCAATGAAAATGCAATACCTTTACTATAAATCCACTTATATATAAATTGTCCATCTAAAATTTCATTAATCGAATCAAGGTTACCAAATTCTTATATGTGCCTGAATTTCTCCACATCTTTATAAATCCAATCTCAGGTTCGTCAATTGCCTATTTTATCAGCTTTCCAATCCTATAAAGATCTAGCTTTCTTTATTTAGATCCACTGTTGACTTTCGTATCGTGACTTCCTAATAATCCAGTCTGGTGTCATTGATCCAAATCCATAGTTTGCTTCTCCAATGATCAACCTGAATCTTTATCGTCTATTTACTCCTCAATTCTGAATTCTGAAGATTATCCAACATTATTACCTTTAAGTCCACCAGTGTCATGTGTATCAGGACTTCCTAATAATCCAAGATTGTATTCAAAATCATAATTACTCCTCGGGTAATCAGTGACAACCTCCGAATTAATTCATTATTATGAACATCTTCCAGGAATAATGTTATTAATCAAGCCTACACTTTGTTAATTGTTGTCATCTCTCCAATTTCTCAAAACTCTATCAATTTATCTAGCAATCGATCATATTCCATTATTCCACTATTGTAAATATCTCCCAAGAATTATGTTATTTATCGATGTTGTACTCCCGCAATTATTTTCATATTTCCTATTTCTCCAAGAATAACTTAGTTCATCCTTCTAGTCAATCTAATCCTTTCCGTTAGGCTCCACCAAAGTTTTTTTTTTGTTCTTCCAATTTCCACTCTATTGCTTTCTCCAAAAATAAAACAATCTTTGATATTAAACTTCAAGGTTAAGCACCATGACTCTTGGCCTTAAGTGCGTTTCTCATAGAAGGTTTACAAGAGAAGTACTAGATTTTCATCACTTTGAATTTGGGTAAGAGAGCTTGTATAAAATGGCTAGGGCAAGATATAGATGAGAGGAATCATCTAAGATAGATGAGAATGAGCATTACAACTTATATTTTTCGAAATAGATTTTGAAGAAATAAGTCTAGTCATGAAACTAACGACCATGCTAGCTAGGTCACGACCTGCAGTCGATATGCTCTGATACCAGCGCCGTGAGACCCGGATTTTTCAATCCAAATCCTCTGTGATGTACTGCACTATTCCCTGGATCAGTAGATAGTGCTCACAGTTTACAGTTCTGAATATCAAAATACATATCATGCGGAAGCGTAAATTTAATAGTACTTACTCATGGGCCGATTAGGCGAAATCAATAAATTGCAGCAATGAATGAAGCACGCAGTGGGACCTTCAGACATGCCCACGGGCAGCCAACCGGAGGTTCGCGACCTAGCCCTTGACATCTTCATCTTCTCGGCCAGCTTGTCCAATCTTATTGCTGAAGCGAGGCGATTTGATTCCTGATTCTGAATTTTGTCGCAAAAGCGAGAGTGAGCACTCCGACCCCGTGCTCAGCAAGCCAACACACAGAATGCAAATATATAACATGCATGGCTTGACAATGGAAAGGCATAGGGCTATTTTGTTTGCCAAAGAGTGCTTTTGAATACAATTACTTAAAATTTGCTAAGACCTAGCAGGTTTGAAATCACATTTTTAAACCATTAGTTGTAATAATCCAAGTAATTTTGTCGGCATCACACCAACTAACCTTATGGCATCGCACCATAAGTTGCCTCTTGGCATCGCACCAAGGGCGCGTATGACATCGCACCATACACGTTGGCATCACACCAACTAACCCTATGGCATCGCACCATAGGTTGCCTCTTGGCATCTCACCAAGGGCGGCATATGACATCGCACCATATGCTTATGGTTGGCATCGCACCAACCATCCTTATGGCATCGCACCATAAGTTAACCCTCGGCATCGCACCAAGGGCGGCGTATGACATCGCACCATACGCTAAGTGTCGGCATCGCACCAACACTACATATGGCATTGCACCATATGATTTAAAATAATTTGAGGAGTTTTCCTTGGGGCATTAGTGTCACCCCAAGTTGCTAACATTCCTAAGCATTGCCATTTAAATAGGGACTTATTTTGGTGAAATCATATGCTATTTCTTACTATGGCTACAAGGTTCACATTCCAAGTATGGCAAGGAGATTAATATGAACAATAGCAATAACAAGGCATAACTAGCTTGCTGAAACTGAACATATCATATCTTATGAAATAATAGCATGCAAGTTGCTAATTTAAAAGGAAATAGCTTTGAAAAGCTAGGTTCAATATGTTCAAAGTGTTGACTCGCCTGGCGCGGTTTACCGCGATCTTGAGTTCACACAATGCTTTCTCAATTGAGCTCCTTAGTCTTTATCTGCATCTTGTTCTTGATCACGCTTGATTCCCTTGAATCTTCACAACTTCCAATTTCTAATTACGCGGCAAACGACTGAATCCAAATAAAAGCAAATAACTCAAAAAGATCCAATTAAATCCGAATAAACTCAATTTAGTTTTATTACGAGTTAATGGGTGATTCGGTGATTTGAGGCAAGGTTGGTAATACCATGCGATAACTTGATCTTTTCATTAATAATCTCTTTTTATTATTTTGTTATTTATCAAGTAAGTTCCATGAGTTAGGTTAGACCTATGTATCAAGTGCGCAGTCCGGCCGGTATGTATTCCTTGTAACTTAGGTTATGGTAGGGGCAAACCGGACTGATGGATGAGATCTGTACTTATTCTATAAATCTTTTAGTCAAGGTATTATAACACTTGGTTATCTTTATTAAATATAGACATTTATCCAAAGCCACTTCTCCTCTTTAATGCCTTTAATAAAGAGTTAGATTTAAAACTTTAAACATTAAAACCACACTAATCACTTATCATGATAACTAATCCAATTATTAGTGGCTTAATATCTAAATCATCTAAGAGTCCAAAAAGGGTTCTCCTAATTGTTTGGGGGCATAGAGATGATGGCTATGTTTTAACCCATGCCATGATTAACCCTACAACATTTACTAGGATGCCACGGTTTAAGATTTATCTCTCTAGACCATCTTCGTTTGTTAAGTCGTCATTTCATGTGAGTATAACCTAAACAAGGTTATGGCTAAATCCCTCACTATGCTTTTAAAATAAAGATTGAAGGCACATTAGTCGTTTAACTTTTATTGATTAATCTGTGACTGAACATTTAACCAAAGTATTTTCTCTATCCATGCCCTCAACTACTATTTAGTCTTTTCAACTTATTTATGCAAACCACATTAAATATCACCAAAAATTCAGTTGAGCTCTAAAATTTATGGTTTCAGTTCCATTGGATAGATCTTGAATTTAGATAAATTTAGAAATTTGTTTCATTCAATTTGGAGCTAAAACGAATAAGTTATACCCATTTCAAGTTTTCAGTTCAAATAAATCTGAAAATAATAAATATCCGATGTGGGTCCCACTTCCTATTTTTAATTCATTCTTTTCTTTTATCTTTCAAGCACTGCGCCTATGACAAGTGGGCCCGGCTATTATTTAAATAAATGGGACCTGGCCCACATGTCAGTGGGAGCTACCAACAAAAATGGGAAAAATCCCTAATCACTCACTGCGGTCCAACAGATTCGAACACGGGCGGGCCAGATGAGTACGGGCGGTGTTAGCCATTCGGCCTACTGGGGTTACCTGATGGAGAGGGCAAATGAATCCAATTGAACCGGCTGTCTGGGCGTTGGAGCAGAGGAGGCTCGGGGCAGCGGTGCCGGCGGCGAGGGGCGGCGACCTGAGTGGAGTCAGGGAGTGCTAAAATATGTTCCTGGCGTGACGGGGATGTCGACGGTGAAGTCGGCGGGGACTGAGGAGACCCGAGGCGGACCAGCGACGAGCGACGGCGGCGCCGGCTTGGGAGAGGCTTCGGCGCCGGCGCAGGAGGGGCTGGGAGGAGCTCGACCGAGGACGCGAATAGCTTCGCGACGCTCCAAGGAAGCTCCGGCCTAGAGGAATTGATTCGGGGTGGCTCTGAGCGGCGGATTGCCGAGCGACCGGAACGGGGTGGTGCGGCGGCGGTCGTCTTCGGGGAAGAAGGGGAAGGAGGTGGGGAGAAAGGGCGCGGCAAACAGGAGCGCGGGGCTACTGCGGCCATAGGGAAAACGATGGGCGGCACGGGGAAGAACCGTGGGCGGGGGCAGCGCATGGTCGCCACGGGGCGATGAGGAGCTGCGCACGGCAGAGCACACGCGGGTGCTCGGGGAAGAAAGAAGAGAGGGAGGAGCGTGCGCTGTGAATGACGGAGGGAGAATGCATGGTTGCCACGCGGAAGGGAGAAGCTGAGCTCGACGCAGAGGAGAGAGGGGAAAGGGGCAGAAGGATAGGCGCGGGCGGGGGAGCTGAGAGGAAGGGAGGAGGAGGAGGGAGTGCGGGTGAGGGGGTGGTCCCGCGATGCTGAAAGGAGACGGGGGAAAAGAGAGGAAGGCGGGCGCAGGAGCCGGGTCCACGCGCCAGTGAGGTGAAGCGAGGGGAGGCACAGTGGAGGCGGGTCGGGGGAGTTGGGCCGGGCCGGCTGCATTTCCTTTCTCTTTTTTTTATCAATTTCTTTTGCTATTATCTCCATTTGTACATATACATTTCTATTCCCCAAGATGCCTTATTCTTATATTGTATGTTTTTTTTTAAAAAAAATATGCATATATATATACATGTAACCTTTTTAGTTTGCTTGCCCATTTGCTATTCGTACCATTATTTTCCTGGACAAGATTTTATGCTTAATAGAAACTTTCTCCTTATATTTTATGGATCATCTTTTCAGATTCGTATTTTAAATCTTGATTTTCTATTAATTAAATATGTTTGCTTTTTCTTGATCCTTTTAACTTCTGGAACTTTCACCAAATTCAAGAAAACATCATAAAATCCAAATTCAAATAGAATATATTGCAAAAATAAATTTAAAAGCTTCACATTTTCAGATTTTGAATTTTCGGGATGTTACAGAGCAGGGCCTCATTGCCATGCCTACTTGTGATACACTGATACTTGGTCATAGCAATCAGCAAAGAGCAGATTATTTCCACTTATGTGTGCCAGTGAGTTATGTGTCCTGTTTTTTTAGTTTTTTTACATATTTAGTAGTGTAGTGCATAGTATACCATGTCTCACAGAGAACATACATAATGGTGTAACATACATACTGAAAAGTGAAAACTGTAGTGTGCGATAATGGACTAGGCGCCGACGAGACGAACCTCTGACGCGTGCGAGCCGTCCCGCACCCCTCAGACTTGGCGTTGATGAAGGCAGCGGTGAGACAAACCTTTGACACGCGCCGCCCGTTTCCCACCCTTTGGACTTGTGGTCGTCAAATGCGGCGAGATGAAACTCGGACGCTCCCGGCCCGTCCCCCTCCCATCAGACTCGGGGTTGACGAAGTCGACAGTGAGACGAAGCTCTGATGCAAGCGTCCCTTCAGACTCGGGGTCGATGAAGACAGCGGCGAGACGAAACTCTGAGGCTCGCGGCCTATCCCTCACCCTTCGAACTCGGTGTCGATGAAGGCGGCGGACGGAGTCACAACCATGAGGCGGTCGAACAAAGCGTCAATGACCACGAGATGGTTGGACGAAGTCACGACCGCGGGGCGGTCGAACAAAATGTCAACGACCACAAGGTGGTCGGACAATGTGACGACCATGAGGCGGTCGGACAAGATCACGACCGCAGGGCGTTCGAACAGAACGTCTACAACCACGAGGTGGTCGGACGAAGTCACGACAGCAGGGCGGTTGGACAAACCGTCAATGACTACCAGGTGGTCGAACGAGGTCATGACCGCGGGGCGATTGGACGAGGTCACGAGGACTAGGTCTCGACTGCGAGACGAAGCTCTAACTCGCACGTTCCGTCCCGCACCCTTCGAACTCGGGGTCGATGAAGGCGGCGGTAAGACGAAACTCTGACATGCGCGGCCCACCCCCACCTTTCTCTCTCTCTCTCTCTCTTTTTTTCCAAATTGGGAAATTACTCAAATGCCCTTAGGAGTCCAACGTATATGACTGTCTATCGGGGTATAATGGGAAACAGGGATGGAGAAGCATTCCTATCCGCATCCCCATATGAGATGGTAGGGACAAAATTTCCCCATACCCATCCCTTGATAGAAGAATTTCCCACTGGTTGTCGGGGAGCAGGGCCTCATTGCCATGCCTACTTGTGATACACTGATACTTGGTCATAGCAATCAGCAAAGAGCAGATTATTTCCACTCATGTGTGCCAGTGAGTTATGTGTCCTTTTTTTTTAGTTTTTTTACATATCTAGTAGTGTAGTGCATAGTATACCATGTCTCACAGAGAACATACATAATGGTGTAACATACATACTGAAAAGTGAAAACTGTAGAGTGCCAGTCTTATCGATGATGGAATTGTCCATTTTGCCGCAACATGAGGTTATCAACTATTGTTTATAGTCATAGTGAGTTTTCTTATTTTGATGTATTATTGTTTGATATTGTTTATAAATCATTTAGTGGCTTAACTAGCGTAATGTCATTGACATTGTGATTTTGGTCTATGTAGGTTGTGCATAATCGCTGGGAATATTTCTCCTATTGATGTGATTACACATGTTCCGATACTTTGTGAGGAAGCTAATATTCCTTACATATATGTACCATCGAAAGAGGTGTGTTGCATTTCCCCCTCATTATATAGGTTTAATTCTCTTGCAGTTACACAGCACAATAATTCTTTCATTATCTTGCAAAATCTTATAAGCTGCCAATGTGTCTATTTATGACCTAACAAAGCTAAAATCTTCACTAGTTCATGCCTTCATGCTATGATGATTAAGTTGGAAAATTAATGTGAAGTAAATACATTTATCTTTATTTGTTTGAATCCTTCACATATTGGTCATCAGATTTGGTCACCATCTATAAATGATTCAAACATTGAGTGAAAGTTCTCTTTTATCTTTCTGATAAGTACCGGTGATGTCACTCTGAGCTGAAAACTGCTTGATTTCTCTATTTTGCTTGCCTTGTAGAAAAGGTCACTGAACAAGGAAAAATATGTTTATGTCTGTGGGTACATAACAACTAAGGAGCACCACCTATTTGTCTTGTCATTTGCTTTTCAAGTGTTCTGATCAATTAGTTGCTGCAGCTAACTGAGAAATGATATGTCATGAACCGGGATAAACACCACCAAGAAGATGGCCGGATGGCGTCGGCGTAGAACGAGAGGGAGAGAGACTAGACGGGGAAGACTATTGATATTATTCTGCTTGATTACAATAGAGTGCGGTAGCCCCCTTATATAGATGGCTCCCCCTAACAGATAGAATCTAATCCCAATTATAACTCTAACAGATATAGTAACTAATATCATATCTCTAACTATATCTCTAATACAAGGAAACCAATCTCTAACTCAAATAGAAATCAATCTCTAATTTCTAATAATAACCCGACTGGGCCTTGAGCCCAAGGCCCACACCCCTGACACTACACCCCTCTCAAGATGGCCGGATGGCGTCGGCGTAGAACGAGAGGGAGAGAGACTAGACGGGGAAGACTATTGATATTATTCTGCTTGATTACAATAGAGTGCGGTAGCCCCCTTATATAGATGGCTCCCCCTAACAGATAGAATCTAATCCCAATTATAACTCTAACAGATATAGTAACTAATATCATATCTCTAACTATATCTCTAATACAAGGAAACCAATCTCTAACTCAAATAGAAACCAATCTCTAATTTCTAATAATAACCCGACTGGGCCTTGAGCCCAAGGCCCACACCCCTGACATGATATGCCCCTTATCATTTTTTTTGGGTCCACTTCATTAAACCTCAGTAGTACCTTATCTATATCTTATCTTCATAACCTTTCTTATGCTTGCACCTTACATTATGTTGAGTTGACAGGCCCAAAATGGTTGCTGCCTTGCTGGACCTGCCAGCTTATCAGTCTTACAGCAGAGGCTGCTGCATTGGGTTAAAATGTTGGATCTTTTGAGTCGCCCATTCACCCCAGCATGACTACCTGGCAGCCTGGCAAATCTTGCCCTAGTTTACAGACTTGTCCTTTTTTTTGGGATTATCAGCATCATTCTGATTTTTTTTAAAAAAAGTAAGATGCGCCAGATTTAAGTTGCTTAGCTGTCTCTGTTCTCATCAGCATGTCATGTCGTGCGTTCAAGACAGGCATGTACAGTTTCCCTTCAGAAGTCCGCATTGCACTGGTACCTAGCCTTACAGGCAAACATGAAACGTTTACAAACCTCATGTTAAGAAGCTCACATATTTGGCGTTACATTCGTACCCTTTTTCACAAGGAAAAAAATATCATCAGCTACCAGTATATTTGGCTTTATATCACCCTCAAAAAGGAGAATAGCAATTAGCAACAAATATATCACCACCAAAAAGGAGAATGGCAACAAACAACATAGTAAAGTGGAAAAACTGGCCATGCTAAGTTTCGATTTCACTTTTATTATGGCATACTGCATGATGAAGATAGATGGTAAAAGCCTTGAGATTTACTGATGTACTGCGATTGCTGCTCTGTACAGGATCTTGCGACTGCAGGAACCACTAAAAGGCCTACTTGCTGTGTCTTGGTTCTGACCAAGCCAACCAAGGGGGAGATCAATGAAGAGGTGACAGAGAAACTGAAGTCAGACTACGACCTAGTTGTAACTGAAATTGCCGAGGTTACATCTTCGATGTTCTGAGAACAATTCCAGGGATAATTCGAGAATCAGGTGTTTGGAGCCACCGAGACCGTGCAGGATTGGTAGAGTACAACCGTACAACTTGGCCACTGATGCTTCAGAATTCAGAGTTGTATGCACAGGCGTAGGGAAACAGCTCGGGTTTTGGCATTGGATCTGCTCTTTTTGGCACCTCATCTGAGGTACTGGAAATATGGCGCCTGTGTTTGGAAGCTTATGGCAAAATACACGACAAAACATATGGGTGAAGGTTCCGGAATCATCTGGATTCAATGCGTTAATCTAGCTTAGGGTGAGAATTTCTGGTAAATCAAAATTTTGGACCATGTATGATTAGATCAACAAAAATCTTTCTTCTTACTCGATAAGCTGCAAAGGAACAGAGAGCACATAGGTTTACCCATGGGGAGAAGGTGGCGAGCATGTGGAAGCTCCTCCGGGGTACTTCAAGTTTGCGGCCAACGGAGTGGGTTTAGGATCCTAATGCATGAATTTGTGGAATGTAGAGATTCCCTTGGGATAACCATGCCTTCAACTCCGACAAGCAAAAAGATCCATCCATCATGGCAAATGGCCTCTAGTTTGGAATAGGTATGTGATTCACTTGCCTTTTTATATTCCAAATCAGGCAACGCAAACATGGTGTTAGAAGTGTAACTTCAGAGATTTACAAGAAAAGAGCACTGTAAAGTACTAGTATGGCTGGGTATACATGTTCTAACCTAGAACTATCAATAGCTCAACATAAGCCATCTTGAAGTTTTTTTTAAGCAAAAGCCATGCCAAAGTTTTACTACTGTAGTACAATTTTGCCTTGATCAGCACATTTGCTGATGGCTCGGTCAGCATACTTGAAGGCTGAGATCACCTAGTCAACCCAATATGTAAGATGGTGACATTAGCAATGGTTGTGGAGGCAGTGGATTCGATCTTACTGTTTTACCCAGCATGTTACTGTGCGGGGCTGTGGGTGTACTTCCGATGCTTTCTTTTTCCATGTATGTTTCTTGAGTCTTCACCTTGAAGATTGGCTGTGTTAATTATCTTTAGTTGCCACTAAGTGCCATCATTCAGATGATGGCCATACAGATGTCGCATGGTAAAAAAAAAGGACATCCAATGCTCTTTCTTAGAAATAACGAAGCCAATGATGTAGTCTTGAAGAGGAAGTTCAGATTTAAGACAAGTGAAGCAACATTATGATTTGTGCCCCATGCTTTGGTCTTTATCAGACATGTTTGACACTGCTAGTGCATCAAGTTTCAAGGGAGCAAACTGAAGTTACTCAATAGTTACGCTGTCTATACGGATAAGCCTACGCTTCATCTTTTGAGGGCCCCATTCGCATATACGTTTTCCCAGCTTTATACCAGAGATTTTACGGCTTGTTATGACATACGGCGTTGCTCTTTCACACCCAGATACAACAAAACAGAAGAGCAAGGAAAAGAGAAAAGTGGAGGGGGCAAAGGCAGCAAAGCATCCCCCATTTCACTGAAAAGAGAGGTCACATCTTTCATGCAAGGTAGCCCACAATGATTTCTCCCCCTAAAGGTGAAAGGAAAAGGAGCATGGCCATCCCGTTTGCAGATCAAACAAGGAAAGAAGACTGATGTTCTCTTGGAGCATCAAACTAATAACAACAATCACCTAAATTCACTCAAATCTTGGTTCCCTTAAACATCACTCTATATCATATCTACTTCTGAACCATAAGTACCAAAACAAGACTATTGGCCTTGTTCAAAAGTGTTATAGCTTTTAGTTGATTGTGAGAGATATTAAGCGAGTAAGAGACACTCGTATTAGGAAGTTACTTTATTCAAAGCAGCTTCTGCAATAACTCCTACAAACAGCTTAAAGAAACCACTTTGAGAAGTCACTCCATTTAAAAACCAGTTTCTAAAATCCAAAAGCCAGAAGCTGTTTAGAGTCGGTCTAAAACATGGATGGACATTTGATAGACCCGTATTAAAGAAAAAAAACAATTCCTCAGAAAAAGTTTGCCTTTACTTGAATGTATGGTATGCCCGTATCTACACGGTATTGCTTGATGCCAACTGAAATGATACAAAATGATGTGGCAAGCACCCAGATTACTGCTACAGTAAAGAACAGAACCACAGAATGTGTTGTATTTTTCTTTCTCGTGAACAGGATTGATTGCTTTTAATTTGATTTTTGATTCTTCATCCACAATGCATGGTGACCAAAATTCTCGTCCATTTCCCCTCAGTGCCTCCACTTCAGATCAGGTGAGAGGCACTTCCTCCTTGTCATTATCCAGCCTTCCTCCAACTAAAGATACTTTTGCTCCTTTGTTTATTGGTCCCAACAGAATTCTCACACACTTCCCTAGCTAATTGTCCAACTGCCACTGCCACGGGGAATTCTTTTGCTACAAGAATCCCTCAAAGGTGCTGTAGTGACCTGTGACAGTCTTACACCACTGCTACACACACCAACACTCCCATAAAGCTGATGTCTTTCTTGGATGGGATCAATAATAATTTGTTCCTTTAGGCTAGATTAGCTTAGACCCTTAACAACACATTGTCACTGTTTTTCATGACTTGATTTTTCAGTCCCCAAGAACACAGAAAGGGAAGAAAGGAGGAATTCCCCCCGCCTTTGTTCCCATTTTCTATTCCAAGCAGGGTCAGGTGGCAGGCATGTTTGTTCCCTCGCGCCCCTCCTTTTATGCTTTTGCGTGCAGCCAGAACACAAGCATCTTCTTTTGTGTCATTTGCTACTGACAGGGCCTCAGAGACCTCCCTGCCACTGCCACTGGCAATTGGCTGTGTGAGAAGAGAAGGCTGCATGCTTCTTTTCCTTGGCCTCAGCCTTGCTTCCATGTTTGAACACACAACAAGCGCCTAGACCCCTTCCCCAGGAGGCCCTCCTCCTGCTTTTGCAATTCCTTGGCAATGGAGGTGGTTATTGCTGTTTCCTCCCTGGTGCTGCTTCTGTTCTTCTCCCTCCCTTGCACGCCTGCAAGCGGCCTCCTCTCTCCCAAGGGTGTAAACTACGAAGGTTAATATTCCTTCCTCAAATCAAGAGCTCTATTAGTTATTTTTTGTTTGTTTTTCTTGCATTGGTGCTTGCTACCTTGTTTGTACCCTTCTCCCAGATCAAGAACTCTGTTATTGGCTCTTTTTTGTTTGTTTTTCTTGCATTGGTGTGAGACAATATCTGTTCCATTTGCAGTTCAAGCTCTCATGATGATCAAGAACTACCTCAAGGATCCCCATGGTGTGCTCAAGAACTGGGACCAAGACGCCGTAGATCCTTGCAGCTGGACGATGGTTACTTGTTCACCAGAAAACCTTGTCACTGGCCTGTAAGGAAGCTACCTACCATTTTTTAACCAACTCCAAATCAGTTTTTTCACAAGCTTTATTTAATCTTAATATTGTTTCCTGGCTGTTTGAATTTGGCAGGGAAGCTCCAAGCCAGAATCTTTCTGGCCTGCTCTCCCCAAGCATAGGGAATTTGACCAATCTTGAGATAGTGTGAGTTTTTCTTGTCATGATTAGCCTTGTCAACCACCACTGAGTGTGCTGCTTTTACCATATTTCTTTTGAGTAGGAGATTTTATCTTTTGTTCTTTCTTTCTGTTTATAGTCTACTGCAGAACAACAACATCAATGGGCAAATCCCAGCAGAGATTGGCAAGCTGACAAAGCTTAAGACACTTGATCTGTCCAGCAACCACTTCTCTGGTGAAATCCCCAGCTCCGTGGGCCACCTCGATAGCCTCCAGTACTTGTGAGTGCAATTCTGTTTTACTGTACTAGGCTTGACTGCTATTCTGGAGGTTTTCCATTCATGGCCTTTTCCTCGGGAGCCATGATACCAGTAGCTGTTCTTATTGTTTACCAATGTGCTACTACCAGGAGGCTCAACAACAACACCCTGTCAGGTGCATTCCCTTCATCATCTAATTTATCACAGCTTGTTTTCCTGTGAGTATTCTTTGCTTGTTTTGCTGTTCTGTGACATGTGTTCTGTGGTGGCTCTGTGATTCACTGTGGACCTGCATTTCTCAGGGATCTGTCCTATAATAATCTGAGCGGTCCAGTTCCAGGGTCTTTGGCAAGGACATTCAAGTAAGGCTACAGTTCTGTTCTTTTATCTTTGACCAAAGTACTATTTCCAGTGGAAACATATTTACCTATAAATTTTGAGTTTATAGGGGAAAAATGCCTTTTCTTGCAGCATAGTAGGAAATCCACTGATCTGTACAGCAGCTACAGAACAAGACTGTTATGGAACTTTACCGATGCCCATGTCCTACAACCTGAATAACACACAGGGTATGCTCAGTTAGTCAAATCTGCTCATTAGTGATAGCAGCATCTATGTTGTATAGATCACCCGTTAATTTGTCATCAAAGATGTTATCAGATTAGGGGTTATATTGGTGGTCAATTAGCACAAAGCTTTCAAATTAAAGTTTGCATTGATCTTGTAGATAGTAAATGTTCTAATGACAACTTTTATCGAAAGGTACTTCGAACTGTTCTAATGACAACTTTTATCGAAAGGTACTCCGATGCCAGCAAAAACTAAGAGCCACAAAGTCGCAATTGCATTTGGTTCTACAATTGGCTGCATCAGCTTCCTTGTTACGGGATTGCTGTTCTGGTGGAGACATAGGAGAAACCAGCAGATTCTTTTCGATGTTGATGGTAAGTAAAAGGCCAAAATTACTCACCAAGCTCACAATGCCTGAATGCTTGCGAAACTTGGTGGCATCAGTTACTGAATGTGTTGGCTATTGCAGACCAACACATAGTGAACGTCAACCTCGGAAACGTGAGGAGGTTTCAGTTCAGAGAGCTCCAGGCTGCAACAGAGAACTTCAGCAGCAAGAACATATTAGGAAAAGGTGGTTTTGGAAACGTTTACAAGGGGAAGCTCCTTGATGGAACTGTAGTAGCTGTCAAGAGGCTGAAAGATGGAAATGCCGCAGGTGGGGAGGCGCAGTTTCAGACTGAAGTCAAGATGATCAGCTTGGCTTTGCACCGAAATCTCCTCAGGCTTTATGGGTTCTGCATGACTGCTACCGAGAGGCTACTTGTCTATCCATACATGTCGAATGGAAGTGTTGCATTGCGCCTGAAAGGTAAAGACATCAAGATTTCAGGATGATTCATTTTTCAAAAATCCGTTCTCCAATAGATATAAGTTAGTCTTTTAAAAAAGATATTAGTTTTTTGTAGCAACTGACAAAACCTGTCGAAAACTTCAACTCGACAAACAAATGCAGAAAAAATTACATTTCTCGTATATATTTCCTCTCCTTTGGGAGGCCTTTAGAACAAAGAATATGATCCCCACATAACCAAATGCTTTGTTCACTCCTAATCAATTCTAGGGAAGCCACCACTGGATTGGATTACCAGAAAGAGGATAGCACTCGGTGCAGCAAGAGGCCTACTGTACTTGCACGAGCAGTGTGACCCTAAGATCATACACAGGGATGTAAAGGCAGCGAACGTACTGCTCGATGACTACTGCGAGGCAATCGTTGGAGATTTTGGGCTCGCCAAGCTCCTGGATCACCGTGACTCGCATGTCACCACGGCCGTTAGGGGCACCGTCGGGCACATTGCCCCGGAGTACCTCTCCACGGGCCAGTCATCTGAGAAAACCGATGTATTTGGCTTCGGAATCCTGCTGCTCGAACTGATCACCGGTCAGACTGCACTTGAGTTCGGAAAAGCTTCAAATCAGAAGGGAGCCATGCTGGACTGGGTAAGTTCATTGTCATTCTCACATGGCGAACATGGCTTGAGGCATACGATCATATCATACCTGAGGTCTTGACATGGCACTGGCTTCTGCGCAGGTGAAGAAGATGCACCAGGAGAAGAAGCTCAATGTGCTCGTTGACAAAGGCCTAAGGAGCAACTACGACCGCATTGAGCTGGAGGAGATGGTACAGGTGGCACTGCTGTGCACCCAGTATCTCCCTGGCCACAGGCCCAAGATGTCGGAGGTGGTCAGGATGCTCGAAGGCGATGGGCTCGCAGAGCGGTGGGAGGCGTCGCAGCGTGCTGACTCCCACAATTTCAAGGTGACTGAGTTCACCTTCAGTCGCTGCTATTCCGACCTGACCGACGACTCGTCGTTGCTAGTGCAAGCAGTTGAGCTCTCTGGGCCGAGATGACACCATGACAGTGGAAGGCAACCTGGGCAAGAGGCATCATCAGTTGTTTCCAGCAGGATCTGTACAGCTAGAAGTCCCTGTGTAATATGGCAAATAACAGTGAAGTAAGCAACTGGTGAATCATCCTGTCAGGAAGTGAAGGAGATTCAGATGGATTGTACAAAGATCAAAGAGCACAACCTAGGCATGGTATATTACATTTACAGGTTCTGTAAACTGTTGGTAGAATAAAGATGGCAAAGCAATATTTTTTAAGCTTTAAGGTTTGGTTCTCTTTTCCCCCTTTGTCTTCTTTACCTTACGTAGTTTTAGTTTGTAAAAACTGTCGCTGTTGGATTGCAAAGACCTGGCTGTGTCATGTTGTCTGTACATCGATGCAGAGCTCCAAACTTCTTGTTGAATTTATTCAATGTGTACCGTACAATATATCAAATCTTTGTCAAAAAAAAAAGTAGCAAACAGGTTTTGTACATAGCACGCTTCATGCAACTGAACATCATAACTTGGTGACAAAGATCTGCATCATATACATTAGGCTAAACCAAATGCATTCTTATTTTCAGGCAACCGTAAAAAAAGCAGGCACAAAACACCACAGCAGACCGAAAAACTCTTTAGTGCTTCGATGTTCTATGAGTTCACAGATATGCAGTTCTTCCTTATTTCACCACCAGCAGGGTTGGTGATGTTGCCCATCTTTGAAACACCCCTGAGAAATTTCAAAAATTTTGAGCCTTTTTCCTGAATTTTTGAGTGAATTTCGGGAACTTTCCCTTTCGGGAAAGTCTCCCCGTGCCCGCTTTCCGTTTTTGGCCTGGCGCCACCTCTCCCCGATGGCGCCTTCCTCCTTTCCGCCATCCTCCCTGCGCTAGCGCCGCTCCTTTTCCCCTCTCCGCTGGCGCCCCGCTCCCTCCTCTCCGTTGGCGCCGCTCCCCTCCCCGCTTCTCTCTGCTCCTCGCCGCTGCTCGCTCCTCTCTCCCGGCGCGCCTCGCCTCTCCCGCCTTCTCCCTCGTGCCCCGGATTCTTCCCTGCGCTCGCGTCGCCCGACGTCACCCGGTCTGAAGCGGGCAGCTCCTCCGCGCCATGTGTCGCCCCGCGTCTGCCCCCGACCCCACCTGGCAGTCCCCGTCTCCTCCTTCCTCCGCGCGCGCGCGCTTCGCCTGCGCCGCCACTGCTCCCCTCTCCCGTCGCCTCACCATTACACCCCTGCAGCACCCCGTCACCGCCCCCTCCACTCCGAGGCGACACCCCGCCTGCCCCTGTTGACCCCGGCGTGCGTCCGTTGCCTTCTCCCCTAAGGCTCCCCTCCCTCCGCCCGGGTATAAAAACCGCCCCACGGCTCCCTCCTTCTCCTTTGCTCTCCAAGTGCTCCTGCTACCTCCATTCACTTCCCACCACACCGAGGATCTTCCTCGTGCAGCCGATTGGAGTCCCACCGCCCGTAGCTCCGCCGTGGTCTTCCCCTGCGCCGGCGACCCCGTAAAGCGGATCTCCTCCTCTCCGCCCCCATTTCCCGATTGCTTTCGTCCAGAGCACGCCCACTAATCACTGATCACGTTGATGCTTGCCTCTGGACAGGAGATCACTCGAGGAGTCCCCGCACCGAAGCTCCCCCTCCGGCCGTCGCACCCTCCCCGTGGCCAGCTCACTCCTGGGACTCCGAGCTTCGACCACCGCCGCCAATGTGAGCGCCTTGACCCCCTGCCTGTGTAATCGCCACCGTTTGGACCCTCTCGCCGCCGGTGACTCCCTCTGCCACCAAATAGCCGAGACACTCCCATCTCCCTCCCGCCCTCTCCTTTGATCCCCTCACCTTCCAAAGCCCCAAAATGGATTCCCCGCTCTCCCCTTTTCACCCTGGTGCCCTTGACCATCGACGACGTCCCTTCCCGCGCCCGGACCGCCATCGCCGCTGTACCTCTGCCCCGGGTGCACTGTAGTGGCTGGAGGAGGAAGATGACTCCTCCCCCGCGACGTGGCCCCCTCTTCGCCGTCCATCGCATCTGTGCCATATAACCTCAGCCGTCCGATCCCTCCCATACCGTTTCGCCCGCTCTCCTCATTTCCCTGCCGTCCGATCTTCACCCCGCGCCCCATCCCTCCGCTCCCTCCCTCGCCATCTCTGCCGTCACCAAGCAACGCGCGTCGGCCATCCGAGCGGCGGGCGCGCGCGTGGCCGAAGCCTCGGCTGCCTCGCCTCGCGCAGCGGCTTGCGCTGACCGTGGACCGTTTCCGGTCGGGCTGCACTGTAGCTCGGGCCGGCCCGTTACTGTTCAAACATTTTTCCAGATGTTTTAATCTTTTCCAAAATCCCAGAAAATCCAAATAAATCTTAGAAAATCACAGAAAATCCCAAAAATTCCCAAATTTCACTACTTTGCTCCATTTAATATCCTGGACCCATTTTTGGCCTTCACTTCCCCAGATTCATCCCAGAAAAATTCCTATTTGGAGATTTATGCATTTTACTTCTTTTTAATAGATTATTTTTTCCTCGCTTGATTAGGCTCAAGCCGGGCTTATTTATTTTACGTGTTTGCGCTAGTGTCGGAGCTCCCAGAAATTCAAGAGCAGTCCCAGGATCCAGAAGCTTCTACGTTCGAGCTCGCCAAGATCATCCAGATTCACGGCAAGTCACAAGTCCTTGATCATGTTGAAATCCCATGCCATTTAATTATCCCATGCCATTTAATTATGTTATTATGCTATTTGCATTAAGCTAGTTGTGAAATGTTAGTTCAAAAGTAAAATAAAATGTTTAGAATGACATGATATGTAGTTAATCCTACCACCGACAAATGCCATGTTAAACTTGTAGCCATGCCTTTGTAACCCTAGAAATAATTATCTGTTAATCTAGATAAGCGTAGTTTATTATTATCACTCAAAGTCTTCACACTAATAAGGTTGTGGTTGCGGGCCAATAGAATTTGGAAAACCCGACCCTAGGGCAGGGTGGTATGGGACACCGTGCCCTAGGGCGGAGATTGTCGACATGCGCAGGATAGGGTAAGGGGGGCTGTGGTGCGCCGCAAGACGGTTTTCTCCCGCCTCTTACCCTAGGTTGCAGGTCGCGGACCTGGCAGGGGTTGCGGGCCCCTGGGGGAAAAATATAAGGACCAGACCCTTACGCTGAGCAAATGACATGGTGACCGCTCAACCACAGGAGTTGACTTGTCAACACTGGTTTAGTAGCTGCTCAACTCGATTGAAACTCTACAGGTGTTGTGGAGTAGGTGTTTGGGTAACAAGGTTAGGCAGGCCGTGCTGCGGGTACCTAACAATGGTAGAGTTCACTTGAAGCGGACGTTTGTGTGTGTGTGTGTGAGCCAGACCCGAGTGGATTCTACCGGGTAGAGCCTATATAAAGAGTTGAGTAGTGAAACGACCTGGCTTTCTTAACTCTGTTGCGGGAGTTAAGGGATCGTGTGGGTCAAGCTGAGCAAACTCTGCAGAGTCAAATGAATGGTATTCGAATACGCCGTGCTCCCAGTTAATGGAGCTGTGTCACTTGGGTGATTCCAGCAGCGAAGCTTAAGTAGAGTTGTACATGCTTTAACTTGTGCAGTTGGTTAAGTAACCTTTCATGAAAACCCCTGAGATCTTGAGGAGTAGTTTTGGGTCTGTCTTATCAAAATGTTTGCAAATAAAACTGCATCCACTCAAAGTTAATAAACCAAGTATACTCCCTTCCTTTGTTGATCCGTGCAAGTAGTAAGTTAGGGTTTCCCTTGTGATTTGCTGAGTACGGGGTTGGAGTACTCAGGCTTGCAAATTTGCACAGATACCAGAGGAAAAGAAGGCAATTCAAGATTTCGTGTTAGGGTTGCGACCGCACTCAGGCTTTCCTGTGGTGCTTTTGGCGTTTCTTCTGCAGTGTAAGTACTGTTGGGCTTGCTCGCCTGTTTTATTGTAAAAATTGACCGTTAGGTCTTATTTCAATCAAGCTAACTCTTCTTAAATGTTCGTAAGTAGGCATGATACTTGTTCAGTCCGTAACCAAACTCCTGGGTGGTTGCGGATTAGTGACGCTCCTGTTCCTCCCAGAAACGGGGGCGTTACAATCTTGACCATAAAATCTGAGAACTGCTTTGAGAACGCTGCAGGGTTAGCCCAGTACTTGCTGATGGTATCAGTGGACGAGTATCCAACAACACTGGACCACATCTCCTGGTCGGCGTTCAAGAGGCCCTCACCTTTTATGAGAGTTTCGAAGTAGGCATTGTCAAAGGTTGAGGCATGCAGTTGTCCATGGCGCTGATGTTGTCGTGATGTCGTCACCACCGTCCAAGGGGCATGCCTCCTTCAGGTTGCTGAGGTATGTCTTGGAAGAAGGGTTTGTAATTGGATGTTATCTCATATTCACCGCAGACCCTGTCCCGGAAATTTGCACATCAAGCAAATCCAATTGTGTGAGAACCTGTATTTAAAAAGTTAATCAATGTTAGCATGTAGTCACCATACCATGAAAATAGTTAATGGTAATTATCTTATGGGATGGATATGTAGCTCCGCCGATCGAGCTCCTTCCCCTTCCTCCTCTGCGTGCCTTCCGGTTTCCGTTGGAGGTTCTCGACATGACTTTGCTCCGTCTCCGCTGGTCGAACTCTCTGTTCCTTCTCTGCGTGCCTTCTTGTTTCCGTTGGAGGTTCTCAAGAAGACCTATACAGATTCATGGATGATTTTCGAGCCATCGAGCTCCTCCCCCTTCCTCCTCCGCATGCCTTCCGGTTTTCATTGGAGGTTCTCCACAAGACCCATACAGGTTCATCGATGATTTTTGAGAATTTTTTTAGGTTTCCGTTTGTATTCATTTTGGCGAATAATTTATCAAAATATGCATGTGATTTTTTCAGGATTTGGTTTGGTTTCTGATGGTGCACATGATCCGTATCCGCAGCTCCATGTTTGACTGCAACGGCAACTGGAATTGCCAGCTCGACCATGTCATCTTCACCGCCAAGGTACATTTACTTACTTGTTCCCCTTCCTTCTCCAGATCGTATTGCCGTATGCGCTTAATTTCTCTACTGATTTCTACTGCCTTCTTGTAGGATGCCAAGGTGTCACAACTCGAGCACGCCTTCATCAAAGGAAACAGGGTCAGGTTTATGAGCATACCTGACATGCTCAACAACGCCCCCAATTACTTCATAGTTAACCTGATGGGATACAATTAGATTTGGTAACTTTCATTATGTTACTTTGTGAACATGCCATATTTCCTATAGTAAGCATTGCTTTGCAGCTGCTTATTCTTCGACCACAACCCTTTAACACACGCCCGGCCCCTCAAGCACAGCCGGCCCTTCGATTGGATCTATTTTGTCCATGGCTCTCCTTCAACCATGGCCGGCACTTGGATCATGGCCCTTCGTTGACCACGGCCGACCCTCCGTTGACCACAGCCGGCCCTCCTCTGACCACGGCTAGCCCTTCAACTACGGACCTCCTTCTACCAATGCTCTCCCTCGATCACGGCCGGCCTCGACCACACCTTAACCATGGCCCTCCTTCGACCACGGCCGGGCCTCGACCATGGCCCTCTTTTGACCACGCCCACCCGTCGACCACGCCCTGCCCTGTGACCACGCCCGCCCTGCGACCACGCCTACCCTTCAACCACAACCGGCCTTTGACCATGCTTCGACAGTGCCTGCACTTTGACCATGCTTCGACAGTGCTTGCCCTTTGACCATTTTCGACCATAGACGGTCTTTCAACCACGGCGGTCGGCACTTCGATCACCGCCAGCACTTCGACCACGGCTGGCACTCTGACCCTTCACCCACCACCCTTTTTTGACCATGGCTGGCCCTCGACCATGCCCGTACTTTGACCATACCCGCACTTCAACAACGGCTCGCACTTTGACAATGGCCCTCCCTCAACCATGGTCGACCTATTGACCAGGTTTGACCATGGCCGGCCCGTCGACCAGGTTCGACCACGACCGACCAGTCGACCAGTTTTGACCACAGTTGGCCCTTTGATCAAGCTTTGACCATGCTTCAACCACGACCCTCCTTCGACCACGATTCGACCATGGCCCTCCTTTGACCAAGGCCCGCCTTCGACCGCGGTCGGTACTTCGAACATGGCCCTTTCGACCATGACTTCCACTTGGACTATGGCGTCGACTTTAACCCGGTCCTTCGACCACGTCTGCCATATCAACCATAGCCCTTTCGATCACGACTTCCACTTTGACTACGGCTTCGACTTCGACACGGTCCTTCAACCACGACCCTTCAATGACGGCATCAAATTCGACTACAGCATCGACATCGACATCGACCACGACCCTTCGACCACAACCATGGCCTCGACCGCGACCACGGCTTCAACATCGCCCACATCGACTTCGACCATGGTGTCGACGTCGACCACAGTGCTCTTCGACCACGCATTCGATTTTGACCATGAACCACTGCCCTTTGACCTCGCCCACGTGTAAGATCAAGGAGTCCGACTAGAGAGGGGTGAATAATCGCTTCTAAAAATCACTTAAATCCTATTTAAACTATTTGGCTGAAACCAAGAATATAATGCGGAAGCTTAAATCAATTTGGTTTAGCACAAATAAAGTCAAAATCAACTAGGTTCACCTAAGTGCACCAACAACTTAAGTCTATATCAAATGTTTGCAATACTAGAGAGACAAGCAACCAAATTAATTCTTTGAATGCAAATTATTTGAATGTAAATTGAGCGTAGGAAAACAAACTATAATTGATACAGTTTTCTTTTACCGTGGTGTTCGGAGACTTACTGGTCTCTCTAAGTCCACGTTGAGGTTAGCCCAAATGAATTGGATCGGCTCCATGAATTAAGCCGAAATATCTTAATCCACTTGTGGTAGCTCTTTCTTGCTCCGGGTAGGTGAGCTCCAACGTTCACAATTTCGCCGGGTCTTCTCATAATTTTCTTTGAGAAGATCACCACGCACGACATCTAGGAGTCGGCAAACTCTAAGAGTAATAAGTCAAGCCCCACGCTTGACTCTCACTACGTGCAACAAATGCACAAGCTCAAATGGACGCTAAGTCTAACTCTAGATGCAACACATGCATACGCATATCTGTAATAATAGTTCTCTTGTTCAAAACTTGTGTGGTATTGTAAAAAAAAATATATGCCTCCTCCGTAACATACTCTAATGCCAAATTTGCTTTCGAAAATATCTTGAATTAGCTATTAGAATTATGCTGATTTACTCTCAAACTTATCCTGAATTTACTTTTTAAAACTTATCCTGAATTTGTTTTGAATTTTATATCGATTTGCTCTCAGAATATCTTGAGTTTTGCTTTCGAAAATATCTTGAATTTTGCTCTCGAAAATTATGCTGCCTTTTCTCTAAAACTTATCTTGAATTTTGCTCTATGAATTATTCTGATTTACTCTCAAACTTATACCGATCTGCTCTAAACATTATATTAGATTTGCTTTGAAATTTATATTTATTTGCTCTCAGATTATGTTGACTTTGCTTTCACGTATCTCAAATTTTGTTGAATATGTTATTTTTTGCTTACTGTGTAAGTGAGCCTTGGTGGTGGGGTGGAGGCGCACGTTGGATGAAACGGATTACCTATAAGGGAAGATGTGTCTCTGAGCTATTTTGTCGTTTAGCTCTTTATGTCATGTGCATGCGGAATGATTATGGGACACACGATCCGTTTGTATTCGCCTTCTTTAAAAAATATTGCCCTTTTCTTTCCATCTCACCTGGCACCTGGCGCTCAACGTGGCACCAAATCAACCGCCCTAGATGTATCCCCCTCCCCCACCACTTTCGACCCCACAGTCTTGATGGATTATGACTTAAATATTTAAATTTTTGCTATTTACGAGAGGTCATATGCACAAAAAAAAATTGTATGTGATTTTAGCTGATATAGCTGAACTTAATATATTTTTTATTATAATTTTCTGTTAATCTTGATTTAAAAATATATCATCTAGAAAACTCGTTAATATAGGCAGTATAAATATAAACAGGCGGAAGGTAAAAGTAACTTGATTGCAGCTTCTCTGTCCCCTTTTCTGTGTTTTCTTATACGTGGCAGTAGTCTGGGAGAGGTGGATGTTATTGTAGACCTTACAAAAAATAAAGTAGAATGAATAAGCCGCTGACACGTGTGAGGAAACAAAGACAACAAAAGAGGGAGACCAGGGAAGCTGCATTCAAGTAACTCAGCCCCGGTCCTCTGTAGCCCCAACGCAATCTTACGGCTTCCGCCCCGCTCCCTTCCCCTGGCCCAACTCCATTCCATCCCCTACTCCCCGACCCCTGGACGAGGGCTCTTCCCGAAGCTTCCAGAAGCTCCCCGAACAATGGCGATGCTCCTGGTGCTCCGCTCGGCGCCGTACCACCGCTGCCACATCTTCGCCGCCACCACCACCCTCCTCTCCTCCTCCATGCACCGCCACTCCGCCTCCTTCCCCTCCCACTCCCGCCGCCGCCTCCTTCAATCGCCTCTCCGCGTCCCGGCCCACGCCATCGAGTCCTCCCCCAGGCCCACCAAGCAGGATCCGCCTCCGGCCGCCGGCGAGGCCCAGGAGCCGCCGCCCGCGTCTCCGGCGTTCGAGGTGGAGGAGCTCGGGTGGGGGAGCCAGCTCGCGGTGACGCTCCGCATGCTCGTGGCGCCGCCGTGGAAGCGCATCCGCAAGGGCAGCATCCTCAACATGAAGCTTCGGGGCGAGGTGCTGCTCTACCGCACGGCGCACGTGCTGATTTTGCTCCTCCTAACGCGATTCGCTCATTTCATGCATTTTGCCTTTTGAAAATCTTATCCTCATAGATGACTTGACTTTTCTATGCTAGTATTTTTACCGTTGATATTCTAGCAGATTTTTTTAGTGTTCGCTTCGCTCGCCCCGCATGGTTTGAACCAGAACAAAAGTGATCGGGGTTCATCGCCTTACCAAATATATAATTTCATGTATAATTTTGCCTCACCATACATATAATTTCATGTATAATTTTGCCTCCGATTTGCAACGAAGTTTGGTGGGTATTCCAATTTTCAAAAACCCAAATTGAAACCATAATTTTGAACCCTACAATTTGACAAAAAACAACTAACAATCATAACATTCAAACCATAACTTATAAATTCAGCCCATTTGCTTAAAGAAATGGAAAGAGACGGGAAAAATTTAGCAATACCCTCTGTCAATTTAGGACTTAATCCATGCCGCCAAGTGCTCGGCAAGACGATCGATGGGTGATGATGCAGCCTAGGCTTCTGGGTTCCAGGAATTGGCGGCTACGAGCTTATGACCAAGCGAGAATGTGGATTTTACTTTTGTGCGAGGCGGGACAGAGGGAGGGAGGGAACAAGACATGAGTGATTGAGGAAATGAGATGCGTGTGCGGCCTCTACCTGCTATCTTCGCTTCTAGAGTGGCTTGGCTGGCCGAGCACCTTGGGCCATGCTTGTGTCAGCTGGGTTGTACTTGTATATGCTAGGCTGCGTGTCTTGGGCCTTGATTGGTGTTTTCTTGGTCCCAGCTACAGGAGCGTCGAGTGGAGCAGCGGGAGCCAGGAGGCTGAGAGCTTCAATCTTTGGGTTGGCCAGGTGTCATTCGATTTGGGATGGGCGTTCACATCTAAATTTACATGGGCTATACAATGGAAAAACGAAATTAGATCTGGTGTTGTATGTGAAGGCAATTGGAACAACTGCACTTAGCTTTGTATTGATTCGTCTTGAGTATATAAAGAACATGAGGCAACTGAATAGGTTGAGGAGGTAACCGAGTCGGTTAAGATACAAGCCAAATATACAATGCAACAGAATTGGAAACAATCTCTTGGATTGATGCATGTTGATCCTTTCCTGTTGACTCCTGGTCGATTCGGTGAACACGCACGCCAATGCACGTGAATGTGCATGGCTAACACCCCCCACAATTGGAGCGAGAGCGGGGTGGACGTTCAAACTAGAGTGAAACTCCTTGAAGAGCACTGTCGGCAAACCTTTGGTGAAAATGTCAGCATACTGCGAGCTCGTTGGAACTTGAAGTACACGCTCTTCACCGAGGGCGACACGTTCCCAAACAAAGTGGAGATCAATTTAGACATGTTTCGTCTGTTGATGTTGCACGGGGTTTGTCGAAAGATAGACTGCATTGATGTTGTCACAGAAAATGATAGTGGCATGTTTGGCAAGTCGGTGAAGTTCAGCGAGGAGTTGACGGAGCCAGCAAGACTCAGCAACAGTGTTGGCGACAACTCGATACTTAGCCTCAGCACTCGAGCGAGACACCGTGTGCTAACGTTTGGAGGACCACGAGACGAGGTTGTTGTTGAGGAATATTCGTAGTCTGAAGTGGATTTACGGGTGTCGGGGTGCCAGCCCAGTCGGTGTCAGTGTCAGCAGTGAGAGTTGCTGGGGAGGTCCGATGGAGCTGCAAACCATGGTTGATGGTGCCCCTTGAGGCAGCGAAGAATACGCTTCAGAAGATTTACATGCGGCTCATGAGGATCATGCATATGGAGATAGGCCTGTTGTACCGCGTATGCAATGTTGGGACGTGTAAACGTCAGGTACTGTAGAGCGCCAGCAATGCTGCGGTAGTCAATCGGATTTTCCACTTGGTCTCCTGTGGAAGATAGCTTGGAGGAGGTATCGACGGGCGTACTACACGGCTTGCAGTTACTCATGTCGGCACGAGCAAGGATATCTTCGCCACTTCGGTGTACTGACATCGGGAGAAGAACCCAGTCGTAGTGCGTTGGACGGAGACCCAGGAAGAAGTGGAGCATGCTGAGGTCCTTGAGCGAGAACTTGTGACAGAGCGAGGTTATCATCAAGCGAAGAAGTACGAGCGAGGAAATGGTGAGGATGATCTCGTCGACGTAGAGCAGGAGATGGTGTCGGTGCCACGCCGAAAGATGAACGATGGCCAATCAGCCTTTGATGTGACGAATCCCAGGGAGACGAGGTAGGTGGCAAAGTGACTGAACCAAGCCTGCGGGGCCTGCTTGAGGCCGTAGAGTGAGCTATTGAGATGGAGGGCTGCTGGCAGTAGACGGTTTCGGTAATCGTGCCATTCAGGAAGGCATTGTTGATGTCGAGCTGATGCACCGGCCAATCGTTCGACAATGCAATGGTGAGAACGGTGCGGACGGTGGCCGGCTTGAGAATCGTGCTGAAAGTCTCATCGAAGTCCACGCCGGATCGTTGAGAGAAACCGTGAAGGACCCACCAAGCCTTATAGCTGTCCAAGGAGCCATCAGGATGTAGTTTGTTCCAAAAAATCCATTTACCTGTCACAATGTTAGTATCAGAAGGATGAGGAACCAATTCCCAGGTGTTGTTTGTGCAAAAGCGTCGAACTCGCTCTGCATAGCTGCATGCCAGTGATCATCAATGAGAGCCTGGCAGTAAGTCTTCAGAATTGGAGAAGGGGTGGTGACTTGGAGATTAAGTCGTTGGACAGGTTGACGAAAACCGCGTTTCCTGTGTGTCGTCATGGGGTGATCATTGACGACTGGGGAAATAGGCTTGGCGGCAAGAGGTGGTGGCACGGTAGTACCGTGCGTGTGCCCTAGAGGAAGAGACGCATGCACAGGCACAGGCGGGGGGCCGCAGATGTCGTTGGCTGGGCAAGAAGTGGCATGGTCGCTGGTGATGCCGGTTGAGTAGGGAGCGGCGAAGCCGTTGTCGGCACCTACTGGGGTGTGGAGCGAGCAATCGAGAGGGTATGACGATGGGTATATAGATGATGTCGGTGAGGAAGTTGAAATCGGAAGCTGTGGGTGGGTTTGGTTGCTCGACGAAAGGGAAGGAATTTTCGTCGAAGGTGACGTGACGGGAGATTATGATGCGGTTTGAGGCGAGGTCAAGGCAGCGGTAACCCTTGTGGTGATCGGGATAACCAAGAAATACGCATGGCGTGGAGCGAGGTGCGAGTTTGTGAGCACCGTGGAGGAGAGGTTGGGATAACATCGACAATCAAAGACGCGAAGATGTGAGTAGGAAGGTGGGGAGCCGAAGAGAGCTTCATGAGGGGTGCCGAAATTGAGGGTTTTTGTGGGGTGGATGTTAAGGAGATATGTAGCGGTGTGAAGTGCTTCGGCCCACTGGTGGGAGAGGCCTGAAAAAGAAGTGAGTAGAGAATATCATTCGTTGAGCGGATGACACGTTCGGCCTTGCTGTTTTGTTGGGACGTGTGGACATGACATGTGGAGTGCGATGCCATGAGAGGTGGAGACACATGGTGGTTTTGTTGAATTTGCCACCATTGTCACACTGGATGCTGCGAATACAAGAAGAGAACTGGGTGTTGACATAAGCATAGAAATGGCGAAGGGTGGTGAACACATATGATGTAAGTCGGAGGGGAAACGTCCATAAGTAGGTGTAAAGTTGTTAAGGACAACGAGATAATACTTGTAACCAGAGACGTTGGGAATAGGGGACGTCCAGAGATCACACTGTATCAAATCAAAAGCTTTATTGGTGTAAGTAGAGGAAGAAGAAAATGGTAGACGCAAGTGTTGGCCAAGTTGGCAAGCATGGCAGAGAGTCATCTGACAACTTATTACAAGAAATAGAAGAAATGCTATTGAGGTGTGATAAAGCGTGGCATTCGAGTTGGCTGACTCGACAATGCCACAAGGTAGTGGAAGAGGTGTTGGTGGAGAGAGCGCAAGGAGTGGTAGCCGGCCACTGGAAAGGATACATGTTGCCACGACTATTGCTCCTGATGATCATGTTCTTGGTACGAAGATCCTTCACAGAAAGGCCATCAAGATCAAATTCAATAGAACAATGATTGTCTAAAGTGAATTGACGAACATAAATTAGGTTTTTGATGAGATTAGGACTGACAAGAACATTGTTCAGGTGAAAGTAGTGGTGAGGAGTTTGAAAAGATGTATGGCCGGTTTGTGTGATGGGAAGGTGGGAGCCATTGCTAACAATGGCGAAAGGGGATGTAGTGGAGGATAAACGAGAGAGGGAAGATAGATTACCATGCTTCGAAGTCATGTGGGCGGATGCACCCGAGTCCATGTACTACCCAAAGAGGGTGGTGTGAGCATCATGGTGTTGAAATTCTGGAGCAGATGGTTCTGGTCCCAAGACAGGGCTGAGGTGGATGGTGGACCGGGCGGATGCGCTGGAGCACCTGGAGCGCCCGGCCAGGGTGCACTCGGCCATGGCACGCCTTGCCATTGGCCAGGGAAGGTGGCCGGTGGCGGTACTGTGGCGGTGAACGCGTGAGGTGCACTGCCGGGGTGTGGGCGAGAAGACCCTGTCCATTGGGCTGTGGAGCTTGGCTGGGCCACATGTGGATAGAGCTAGCCCACGGGTGTTGAAAGAAGGGCCATGGAGTGTAGCCCTTGTTGCCGCCGTTATTGTTGCCCCTCCTCCACCAGTGCCACGATTGCGGCGACGGTTGCTGTTGGAGAAGGTACTGCTGGTAGTGCTGCGATTGGAGGAGTTGCCGCTGCGCGAGTGACCACCATGAGCATTGGCGAGGGAGGTGCTGGAACTCCCAGAAGAACCCTTGGTGGGCTGCTACCATCGGTGGTATTGGTGAAGAAGGCCGAATGTTGAGAAGATTTGGAGCCCGTTGTTAGCTCCTCGAGCATGTGGGCAGAGCGAGCTTCAAGGAACGTCGGAAACGGACGTTGCATCGATAACAATGTCCGCATGTGGCCGAAACGTGGGCTCAGTCCACGGAGAGTGTTGAAGACGAGACGTTTGTTGAGGATGGTGTTGCCGACGCCGGTGAGTTCATCGGCGAGGGATTTTTGCTTGTGGCAGTATTCACCGATGGACATGGTGCCCTTCATGAGACCGGGGAATTCTTGCTCGAGGATTCTAAGTTTGTAAATTTTTACCAACAATTAGTCCAACAATATATAGAATATATGACACAAAAAGTGATACCGTTGGATTCATATATGAAAGCACTTTCTTATGGTTATGATCTTGTAGCTATGAACAAAGCATTATAAAAGAAATTAACAGTCAAAGTTCAACTTTGGGGATCGCGCCTTATAACAATCAGAGGAGGGAGTATTTTTTGCTCGCATCCATGGTTACTAGTAATTCTTATTAGGAAAGTAAAGTGATGTTTCAGGTTTTAGCAGTCCTTGGGTTCATCTTTTGTAAAATCAAATCTAAGCAAGCAACAAAAATATTTGCAGTCTCGGTGTTTCATGGCTCCAAAAATAGTTTCATGTTCCTGAAGAGATGCCACAAAGCATATTTGGTCCTGAGGCAAATCTTCCATCTTAAGGAGCTTTGGGAATTGTTGGGATTTATTTAAAATTTGACTTAAATCCTGAGGATTAAAAAATCATCCTATCCAAACAGGCCCTAAGAGTCATGCTATAATACTTTTGAACACCAAATTCTGAAGCTTAAGGAGCTTGTTATGGCCTAGGATCTTGGCGTACACGTAACAGTTGAGCGAACAGTACTATGGGCACTGTATCAAATGTGAACAGTACTGTAGCAACACGCGAACAGTACCTGTGGGTACTGTAGCACATACGGATTTGGGTGGTTCGCTAGTATATTGCGGATTAGAAATATAATAATTAGTTTCTTTATTATTTAGGCTTATTTCCTTCTAGATTATTTCTATGTATTAGATATAAGTTTCCTAATATTAGGGATTAGTTTCCTAATATTAGAAATTAGTTTCTTTAATATAGAGATGTTTTTTAGGGGTCAAGTTTAGTCATCCCTATAAAAGGGACATCATTGTACATATTATCATTAAGCAATAAAGCAATTAAGTTCTAAACCGGTTGGTCTCGAGATCAGAGCCTCCGCAAAGAGGACGATCCTAAGGCATCCTGGCCTATCTTCTGCCATAACAATTTTGGTATTAAAGCCACTCACCACAATATTTGGTTTCAGAGCCACTCACCATAACATTTGGTACCAGTGCCACTCACTATGGCTTTTGGTGCCGTACTATCTATCCTAGAATCATTGAAGGTGATACGGGGTCGTCCAATCTTCTCGACGTAGAATCAAGATACGTGCCCTCTCTTAAATCGTAGCGATCCTCCGTTGCTAATGCAAGAATAATTGGCCTTTAATTCGCAAGATCACACACGCCGGGCTTCACGACCACCAAGTGAAGCCCTATCGCTCTCCCAATTCCTAGCGGAAAGGGTAAAGGATCCCAATTTGCAAGAACTCTCATTTTTTTTTCTACTGAATTGGATTGGCTAATCGAAGAGCAAAAACATGCAAAATCACTCTCCAATTATCTAGTCGCTCTATCCAGTCGTAACATCTCATATGTAGTCTCTGTCTGTCCGGTTGATGACGATGCGTATATTTATACGGCGGCCAACACCTGATATGTCCACGCGCATAACTACTAGGCCTAAGGCCTTGCGCCGGTTGGTGGCTCAGTTCAAGCCCTTAATCAACTTAGTAATTAACGCACAAATTACATGATTTGAAACTACGTGGTCGAGAGCACAACATGCAGTCCAAGTCCAATGGTTTTGACATCACGTGTTGGATTCCTTCATGCGGCTTGGACTTTGCTTCTGACTTGTGTCTTTTCTTTCCAACGCATGCATGTTTACACAGCTTATTTTCTTGTTGGTTCCAAAGTCTTCACATCGTTCAAACCTGAGAATGCCTAAAGAACTTGCATGAGGTAGTATAATGTTCTCATCAATGCATGGAAATTCATTAAGAAACAAATTCACTTGACAATATTTAATGCGGCTCAATAATTCTTTTCAGTCAAATAATATTTTTAACTGAATAGCGTAAGATATATGCGTATCCGCATCATCCCCCTTTCTTCAAGAAAAGCCGTCCTCGACTTTTGATAGCCTGAAATTGTACTAAACAAAGAACTCAACGTGTATATATGGTATATATATTTGTCATCAACACTTCTCCTGTTTCCACGATCCTGCTCTTTTTGTCCATATCTCACCTTGGGGTAGGACACTGCTTTTTCTGTATGTGGATGACATGCTCATCACTGGTGATGACTCCTCGTTCATCACATATGTGAAGAAGCATCTCAGTGAGTAGTTTCTGATGACTAATCTTGGTTCTCTTACATACTTTCTTGGGATTGAGATCACTTCCACGCCTAAGGGTTACTATCTTTCCCAACAGAAGTGTGTCCAGGATCTTCTTGATCGTTCTGGTCTAACTGACACTTGTATTGCTGAGATGTCCATGATCTTCTTGATCATTTTGGTCTGATTGACACTTGCACTGCTGATATTCCCATGGAGTTATCTCTTCAGTTTTGAGCCACCGATGGTGATCTTCTTGAGGATCCTACTCGATATGGCCATCTTGTTGGGAGTCTAGTGTATCTTGTGAGCACTCGTCCTAATGTCGCTCGTGTTGTTCATATCTTGAGTCAGTTCATGGCTCGTCCTACCTACCTTCATTACAATCACCTTCTTCGGGTTTTTCGTTACTTGTGTAGGACTATCTCTCGTTTGTTTTTCCCTAACTCCAACTCAATACAGCTTTAGGTGTACTCCGATGCGACCTAGGATAGTGATTCTTCTGATTGTCATTCTCTTTCTGCTTACTGTGTTTTCTTGGCTGCTTCCCGATTGCCCAGAAGACAAAGAAGCAGACTGCAGTTTTTCGTTCGAGTGCAGAGGTTGAGTTGAGTGCTATGGCAGCAGTGACAGTACAGGTTACTTGGTTGAGGTGGCTACTTGCAGATTTTGGAGTGCCTGTGATGGGACTTACAACTCTTTTGTCTAATAGTATAGGTGCTATCAGTATTGTCCGTGACCAGTGAAGCACGAGCTCACCAAGCACATTGGTGTGGATGCTTTATACACTCGCTCAAAGATGCAGAGGGTGTTTGCTTTACAATTTGTGCTCTTAGAGTTATAGGTTGCTGACTTCTTCTCGAAACCACATATTAGGGTATGATAATTTTATTTTCTCTCTAAACTCAGTGTGTGTAATCCACCATGAGTTTGAGGGGGTATTAAAATAGGAATTCCTTTGTATTTCCTTATACGTGAAATGTTAAAAAAAAATAAGGCTTGTGTTTTTGCTATTCATAACTGTGCAACTTATTCATTAATTGAGATGTATATGTATATATTGTTACATGGGCCTCATGGGCTATATGGGCCACATGGGCCAGAGAGGAAGAGAGAGAATGTGCAACACTCTTAACACCCTCTTCAAACTCAAGGTGGATTAGGAGGATCTGATGCACTGAGTTTTGAGTAGATGAAGCCGATGTGGTTCCCGAATCTGAGCTTTAGTGAAGAAATCCGCAACTTGAAGCTTTGAGGAAATATACTTGAGGGGGATGGTCAATTGCTGACAATGAGATCGTGTGAAGGATGGATCAACACCAATGTGCTTTGTCAGCTCATGCTTGATTGGATCATTAGCAATCTGAATGGCACTTGTATTGTCACAAAAGAGGTGCAGGATTGTCACAATGGACACCGAGATCAATCATGAGCCATCGAAGCCAAATGATCTTTGAGATGGTAGTAGCAAGAGCTCGAAGCTCAGCCTCTGCACTAGAGCGTGACACCGCAGTTGCTTCTTGGACTTCCAGGCGATGAGCAAAGTACCAAGAGAGATATAATAACCAGTGATAGATCGGCGATCAGCAGGATCACTCGCCTAAGTAGAGTAGGAGTAAGCGTGGAGCTAAAGCTGACTCGAACTCACATAGAACAGGCGTCTATACACAGTCCCCCTCAAGTATCTCAGCACACGAAGAACATGACTATAGTGAACTGAGGTAGGAGTACTGACAAACTGGCTGAGCACATGAATAGCGTGAGCAATGTATGGCCTAGTGACAGTGAGATAAAAAAGGCTCTCAACGAGCTGACGATAGCAAGAAGGATCTGTCAGTGGTACACCATCTGAAGGTCGAAGCTGTAGATGAAGCTCCATGGGTGTGATAGCAGTACGTGTATCAGTCATACCAGAGCAAGCAAGTAGATCTTGAATGTAGTGATGTTGAGAAGGATAGTAGCTATCACTATCAGAATGAACCTCAATCCCCATAAAGAAGTTGAATATTCCCAAGTCAGACATCATAAACTGTTCACTCAATTTTCTCTTCACAAAAGCCACATAATCCATGTCATCTCCTTTGATCAACATATCATCGACATAGAGCAGAAGCAAAGTACAACCCAGCTGAGAAGTGTGAACAAACAAGGCAGGGTTATGCTCACTTGGAGTGAAACCAGCAGCTTGAATCACGGAACTAAACACTCAAACCAAGCACGAAGAGCCTGCTTGAGACCATTTAGAGCACGCCTAAGGCAACAAACATAGCCTGTAGGAGCCTCAACACCTGGGGGTGGATGCACATAGACCTCATGTAGATCACTATGAAGAAAAACATTCTTGACATCCATATGAGATATAGTCCATTTGCGTACTGTTGCAACAGCAATAAGAGTACGGACTGTGGTCATATGAGCAACTCCAGCAAAAGTCTCATCATAATCTCGACCATAAGCCTATTGAAAACCTCTTACAACAAGACGAGCCTTGAATCGCTGTACTGGACCATCTGACTTATTCTTCACTTTGTATACCCACTTACAAGTTATAGGAATAGCTCCAGATGGTAGCGGAACAAGATCCCAAGTGCTTGTACACTCCAATGTTGTGAGCTCTGTCATAGCCAAACTGCCACTCAGGTATGCTGGCAGTCTCCTGATAGGTACTCGGCTCGGCTACTGCATCTGCGCGAGAAAACCCCATCTCTCTGGTGCCCGAATAGAAGAACAATCATGTAGAGCATACCTAGAACAATCGTCAGAGTCAGCGATACTATCCAGATGGTCAAATGGAGGATAGGAAGACTGAGGATCAGAAGGAACTCTCTGTCGACGACTATAGTGAAAGGAAAGGGTGGAAGTGTTAGGAACTAGTGGAGCCGGTAGATGAGACACACTAGAAGGTGAAACTGGTGAAGGTGGTGGAACTAGTGGAGGAGATACACTAGAAGGTGAAACTAGTGGAGAAGATGTATCCGGAGAAGACAAGTCTGATGAAGGAAAAGTAGGTAGACACAAAAAAGGGGTGGAATCTGTGCAAGAAAAGTGGGATGTGTAGAAGGGTGATAAAAGAAGGGTCGACCCTCATCAAAGGTCACATCACGAGAGATACGAATGCGACGGGCTGAGGGATCATAGCAACGATAGCCCTTATGTTCAGGACTATAATCCAGGAAGACATACTCAACCGACTAAGCATTTAGCTTTGTGCGCTCACGAGGTGCTAGAATGACATAGCAGACGCAACCAAAGACATGAAGATGAGCATAGCGAGAAGGTGCTTTAAACAGGACTTCACCAGGAGACTTGCCCTGAAGCTTGGAAGAGGGCTAACGATTGATGAGATAGACCGTTGTAGAGACTGCTCCCCCCAGAAGTGAGAGGGAACAAAGGAGATGAGAAGAGTATGGGCAGTCTCAATGACATGGTGGTGCTTATGCTCAGCAATACCATTTTGAGTATGAGCACCAAGACACGAGAACTTAGGAAGAGTACCCTTAGAGGAAAGGAACTGACAAAAGTTGATGAAAGATACTCCCCCCAAGTCGGAACGAAAAACATGAATAGAAGAAAACTGTATATGAACCATCTTAGCAAAAGATTGATAAATGAAAATCAACTGAGAATGATGTTTCATAAAATAGATCCAAGTATATCGGAGGAGAAGGTGCTGTGGCCGAGCGAGGAGGTGACAGTGGAGCTCAGCGCTCGGCGTCGGTGAGGCCAAGGTCTAGGCGACGGCTCGGCGGAGCGAGGGGCTGGTGTTGCCGAGTAAGGAGGCGGCGGAGGTTGGCGACGAGGTGAAGATTCGGAAGAAAGGCGGCATTCCAGATGACATCTCGGCGCGGAGCTGGAGTGATTTCACGCAGGTGGTGCAGATCTGGAGCGACAAGGAGCGACGCCAATCAGGCAACGGCTTGGCGGAGCGAGGGGCCTGTGGCGAAATGAAGGCCCAGCAAGGAGTGATGTCAAAGAAGAGGTGGCTCGGGCGGCAGGAGCTTGTCAGCCCGTGCCAGCGAGAAGCTCTTGCCGGCCTGTGGCAATGACGGCTAGGGTTGGATTAGGGTTGGAGGGGGCTCTCATACCATGGTAGAAAAAGATAAGGTTAGTGGTTTTTTCTATTCACAATTGTGCAACTTATTCATTAATTGAGAGGTATATATATACATTGTTACATGGCCCTCATGGGCTATATGGGCCACATGGGCCAGAGAGGAGAAGAGAGAGAATGTATAACACTCTTAACATGTAGAACATATTCCCTTGTAATATCCCCTTGCACTCACTATATATATTGCATAGTAGGCATCATGAATATACACACAATATTCATAACAGATTCTACCAGTTAGCACCCTATGTTTTACAAACAGTTATATATAGGAGAAGGGGGAAAAATGAACATGTCAATACACATCCACCTTACCTAGAAGCACGTAGGCCTGGGATTAATACTATACATTGGGATTGTACCATTCTATTTTGTTCTTTTATACTGATGCCTATCAAAATGTTGTAATTGCCATACTGAAAATGCAAGGAATCTTGATTTTTTTTTGTTGGCTTGTTCTTGCCCCAAATAGCCCCCATTTACTCTTTGCTGCTAATATTTTATGTATGTACACTATGTACCATATTCTGGTTGATTTCATGTTTTTGAAGGGCTTGTAGGATGACTTCCAGGTTTCAAGAGGTGTCTTATGAATGGAGCCCCAGTAACAAATAGTGTTATGATAGGAGCTCTAGTAATCCGCACATTTACATACGCTGATCATTTGTCAGATTCGGCAGGTTGGGATTTGGAATGCCACAAATTAGGAACTAAAACTGTGCAGGCAATTGATTTTGTTGAGAGATAGGTAACTAATTTTACACTTAGTAGTGCTTGGACAGCGCTCTTTCTTTTCTTTTTATGGAAATGCTCCACTAGCAGCTATTGTAACAGTACCAAAGCTTTCTCTAGAGTTGAGCAGGACATGTGGATATTTATCTGATTTATGTTAATTACATCTTCATATTACTTTTTTGAGAAACCTACTCTTACTGGTCTGGTTCCGTTTTGTATAGTTTGTCAAATTTTCACCATCCTATATATGATCACTCTTGGTAATAAGAATATTATATAAAAAATCCCTTTTCTTGTACCCTTCATTTTCCAATAGCCAAAGAGATTTGTGACTAATGCATTTCCCTGTACGATGTTCAATGTGGTTTCTATTTTTTTTGTAGGGAGTTTCTTGAATTTGTTTTGTCCAAGTCTAGTCACATACTCCATTTGTGAAATTAAGTGGCTCATCAGTCAGTTTTAGCTAAATATTGACTGTTCTAACAACTTTATTATATAAACTTTTTCTAAGTAATATTTTCGTCGGTTTTTGAAAAGGTAGTTTTGTCAAGTACCTTGGTACTCCATCCTTTGTTTTGTGATATCTAACAGAAGATGATGAAAGAAACCGGAGAACTCACCACTACAATGCTAACATTCATATCCAAAATAGAGCAAATATGCAAAAATGAAAGCCTTGAAGTGAAATGAAGAAGCCTCTTAATTTAAGTTCTCATATTAGAATCTTGTAATCCTGGACATCTCAAGTGTCAGGCCACATGACGCTACTCTGTGTTCTCTACAGGGAGCTTCTCAAGCTGCTGCAGCTGCTGCTGCAGTTTGGCTTGCTCATCTCTCAGCTGAGAGTTTTCATGGAGAATACGATCACAGTCCCTGATGACATGGTTCAGCTGATCGAGGAGTTGACGGTTGGTGCTGCAGAGGTGGACAACCTGCGCCCAGAGCTCACTCAACTGCTTCTGCTTCCTCATGCGTGATCGTCGGGCAGACTCCCTATTGGATATCATCCTTCTCTTCCTGCGCTCTTCTTCAAGGCTGCGTTGATAGTCATCTGACTCATCTGAATTGCATTTACTTCCAACCGGAAGACTAGTTTCATTGACCAGGTGGGCAACATGTTGGTTGGATGTGGCTTGGGGCACCAGAAGGCTGTTATACTGGAAGGGGATGTCATTTGTAGCTACATGGTAATGAGGTTTGAAAGAAGCTGCACTTGCAGGCGACAAGTAAGGAACGCTACCAATCTCAGCAGGGTACATGCTAACTCGAGCTATGAAATGGAGGGAAGAGAGGCCTCTGAAAGAAAACAATCGGGTAGTGGGTTGGATTTATAGTATGCAAGGATTATGGAAATGTACAGAACACACATCTGCAATGTTCAAATTGCTTTTTTGTGCTTCTCAGATGTACAGAAGCCAGGGCAAGGTTATTAAGTCGTAAAGTCGAGTCGAGTCGCAAGGGGACCGACTTGTCGACTTGACCGACTAGTCGTGACTAGCCACGACCAGTCGCAGACTACTACTGCTACTGCTGCTGCTAATATTGCTAGTCTGCTACTCCTACTACTACTCCACATTCCATCGACTGAAGGAGACGACAGGAAGGAGAGGAGAAAGGGGAGGAGGAGGGAGTGCTCACCACGGCTCGGGTCGATGGCAACTGGGGAGGGCCGAGGAGGAGGTGGCAGCGGGCAGTCAAGCCTCAGAGGTCAGGACTTAGGAGAGGAAGGACCGAAAGAGAAGAGACGCAGTAATGTCTCAGAGGAAGGAGAGGAGAGGAGGGAGAGCTCTGCTCACCCGTCACCACGGCAGCATGGCTCAGGTCGGCGGAGGAGGGAGGTCCGAGGCGGCGACGGCGTAGACAGGGGTCGACGGCGACTAGGGAGCGCCAAGCCGCCGACGAGGAGGCGGCGGCTGCGTCGTTCACCATAGCTCAGGTCGGCAGAGGAGGGAGGTCTGAGGCGGCAGCGGCGTGGATAGGGGTCGACGGTGCGTCGTTCACCATAGCTCAGGTCGGCAGAGGAGGGAGGTCTGAGGCAGCGGCGGCGTGGATAGGGGTCGACGGTGACTAGGGAGCGCCAAGCCGCCGACAAGGAGGCGGCGGCGTCATTCACCACAGCTCGGGTCGGCAGAGGAGGGAGGTCCGAGGAGGCGGTGGAGGTGGCATGGACAGGGGTCGACGACGACTATGGAGCACCGAGGAGGAGGTGGCGGCGGTGTTGTGGGCTAAGGAGGAGAAGGTGTTGAGGCAGGGGACGGCTGAGGAGGTGGTGGTGGGTGCCGTCGGCGGCATGGATGGGGGCGGCGATGGCTAGGGTTCCCTCCCGATCAGCATCGTGGGAGCTTGCGAATGTTTTCGATTGCATCGTGGGTTGCTCTGTAGTCTGTATATGTCTCCGCCTGGCGCATTGGCAGTGGGCTAACCAGTCGCCCGACTCGCACCGCACGACTAGTCGCGACTAATCGTCGCCTAGTCGGCAAGTCAGCCGACTAGCTCAGCTAGTCGAGTCGACGGCACTAGCCAGAGCTGCTATGTCGACTTGCTGACTAATCGACGATTAGCCGCGACTAGTCGTGCGACTTAATAACAGTGAGCCAGGGACAGCAACAGAGCTTGGATATACATGAGGCTGAGATTACCAAAGGTCTTGATGGACATCATGTAATGTTTTATGATTGTGCCAGTTTTTCTAAATGTATTGGTCCCAGTATGCTTCCAAAAGGACGTCCATCAAGACTGTCCATCTGCGATCAAACAAAAGGCTATGAGGTGCAGGGCCCTCACTAACATCACTAGCACCAGGTGCTGGAACCATTTAAAGAGATGGTGGTTGGCTAACAGTGAGGCATTTGCGGTGAAGTGTGGAAGGGAAATGGGCTGTAAAGTTAAGGTGTGTGGCTTGAAAGAGCAATGCTGTATCATGGATCGGATACTCTACTGAGTATGGTACATCATCAAGTTATCATTTTCAACAGAGAGTTGTATTTGAACATGCACTATCTAGTTCTGGCCTTCTGGGGTTTCAGTCAATTTTCTGAAGAACAGTGTGGCAAGATGATGCTGAAAGCAGCTGTCCTGAGGAATGTTTGGATGATATTTTACTCTGCAACAGCTGCTATCATTTTCTGGTAGAGCTTAAGCAATGGGAGTATCTTTCAGAAAGGAAAAAAGAGGCACGTACTATTATGGGCTTATGGCCATTACTGTGGCCCCCAGTGGAATTTTTGTAGTGTTCATTTGGGTTTATAAGCCTAGGCTTTTAGCTTTTTTCTGCACTGTAGCGGCTTAAAATGCATTATAGCTACGATTAGTTTTCAGTGTAATTAAATTTTAAAAAATAAAAAAAATAATTATATCATCCTAAACAATATAAAGGAATATGAGAAAAAAGAAAAGACATAAAACTAAAAAAGATGAAATTAAAAGCTAAAAGTCAGAAGTAAAAGCTTGTTGGAGCAGGGCTCGCTTGGGTGTAGGGCTGGGCATTCGGTCTTTTCGGTTTATTCGGTTCGGTCTATTCGGTCTTTGGAAAATTCGGGTTCTAAAAAATGGGGACCAAATTTCTCAAAAAAAACAAGGACCGAACCCAAATAGACCGAATTTTTTGTTCGGTCTATTCGGTCCACCGAATTGACCGAAATAAGATGGGGACCCTTGTCACCCCTCAAAATATTTGTAAATTGTAATGAGCTAAACAAAATAAATAATATTCATGCATAAAGCAATGAGTAGCCAGCCAGTAAATAGATGATAGACATATCAAATAAGTACATACATCACATATTAAGTTCATAAATTTATTCAAGAGACAAGAGACATATCAAATAATTCGGGTTATTTGGTCTATTCGGGTTTTGTAGGCCAAAAACCGAACCCGAACCCGAAGACCAAACTAAATCAAAATATTGACCGAACCCGAACCCCGAAACCCGAATAGACCGACAATTTGGTCTATTCGGGTTCGTTCGATTGATTGATGTTCGGTTCTCGGGTTTAAAGTGCCCACCCCGCGCACTTCTGCAGTTGGCAGCTTGGCATTAATTTTCTCATCAACTAAAAAAAAACCACTAGCTGGCATGCTACACCTCTGAAATATTTCCTTTTTTTCTAGTTGTTTTGTCGTTTTTATTGACTTGTCAGTTGAGTTCTTTAAACTAAAATTTCGGGTAGCCTACAAGCTGACATTTTTTTTCCTAGAACAAACATTGGTTTCGTCAGGTGTTCGGAGCATTTTTAATACATTATTATAGCAGTAGGGCTCTCCCATATTTTTTTTTCCTTCAAAAAAGGTGTCCAGGAGCATAGTCTTTCAGATAATCCTAACCGGCTTGATCCATGATGTTGATTTCATCAGAAGTCCTGAACAAACAACAAACAGATACCAATTGAACCGAATGTAGAGGATCTGGATCCATTTTTAAATAGCTACCCTCTGAAGTTGCTTGGTGTCAGGATTTTAAATTATAAAACATACATACAACTCTCCCCCATTCATTACTTATGAGCTATTATGGAAGTGTTTCGCAGCAATCCTAGTCTTATATCTATTTAATTTTTACTTGGATAGTTGGCACGTATACTTCACATCTAAATTATAAAACATACATACAACTCTCCCCCATTCATTACTTATGAGCTATTATGGAAGTGTTTCGCAGCAATCCTAGTCTTATATCTATTTAATTTTTACTTGGATAGTTGGCACGTATACTTCACATCTAGTATCATGAATCCTAGTTCATAGGGGTTAAACACCACCGAGAGGATAGCCGGACGACATCGGTGCAAAGGGAGAGAGAAGACTATAGATGAGAATGACTTTGTTGTTTTTTTGCTTGATTATAATAGCATATAGTAGTCCTTTATATGGATAAGATCTTCCTAACAGATAGAATCTAATCTCAATGATATCTCTAACAAATATAGAAACTAATATCATATCTCTAACAAAAGGAAACTAATCTCTAACTCGCTACTTCCTAATGATGAACCGGCTGGGCCCAAGGTCCACGTCCATGACATTACACTCTTCCTGAACATACAGCTCGTCCTCGAGTTGCTAGGTGGTGACCATGGTCGCAGTTTCTTGTTGACGAAGTGTAGTGCTTTCAGCTAATCGGCGCCTGCAAAAGAAGAATTTTTCTTTTTCTCTTTTTTCTTTTTCTCTCTCCTTCTCTCTTTTTTTTTGAATGTGGTCGAAACGACAAACGTAGTCGTAAACCACAACATGGTCGTAAACAAGTTACGACTATGGAGATCGAAGCTTCAACGTGGTTGAAACCCAACAAGTTTCCGCTTCGGTGGCTCGACTCCAACGATCTCGTCGGTCGGAGCTACAACCCTGCAGCGGCAGGGGTCTGCTTCGGGGTCGACCAAAGCCATACGGTCCAGAGCAGTGGTGACTGGAGAGCCCAGTGGCAGCTACGGCAGGCGTAGAGCACCGACGACCACCGACTCCAGAGCAGATTGAGAGACGGCGGCCTTACGGGCGAGTAAGGTAGAGAGTCCCGACGGTGGCGGCAGAGGCGACGAGGGCCCCGACTAGGGAAGGCTCGAGGACGACGTCGTGGAGGACCTTGCGGCAGAGGCGGAGGTGCTTGGAGTGGGGCTCGGAGAAGACCAACTCTACACCGGAGAAGGAGACACGGAGGTGGGCGAGTAGGCAGTTGAGGCGGCGGATGAAGTTGTCACAGCGGATGGTGCCGTCGGGGGCGATGTCGACCTCGTGGATCCACTCGTCGAACTTGTGCGGCTCGAGCTTCTTGCCGATGGAGGGGAGGATGTGGCGGAGGTCGGTGACCCGAAGAGGCGTAGCGGCGACGACGACTAGCCTGATGAGGAGATGGCTGGATTCGCCCGGTAGAGCCTAGATCCTGTGCCAATGAGCCTGGATCTGTCAGATATGAACGACAACAACGACAAGCACCTAGTGGGGCAAGATTGGGTCCAAGAGAGACGGCGCGCACGAGCCGGATCTGGATTCGGTCCCGGTGGGATCCAGCGGTGGGGGAGAAGAACCCTCTCCGACGGCGGCGGCTACCCAAAGAAGAGGACGGCGATGGTGGAGATCTTGCTAGCGCGGGCAGGGACGTAGGAGAAGGAGGCGCCAGCCTTGGTAGCGGCAAGGTTGGGGCGGTAGAGGGAGAAGATGCGGCAGAAATGGTGGCGGTGCACTCGAAGCTCGTTCGGCGGCATGGTCGTCGAAATCTGGCAGTGGATGACGATGCGCTTGGCTCTTTATCTCCGCGGCAGCTACTGGAAACAGCGCCGCTGCCGCCTCTTGTTACGCCTTGTTTTGATTCACGATCTTCTCCCAGATGGTATGCTTGTTGAGGAAGATGTCCATCATCTTCTTGTCGATATTGGCCATCTTGATGGCATTAGCTTTTATCGTGGCCAATGACTCAGTAGCAAGAACCATGGTAGCAGAAGTCGTGGGAAAGGATCGACTGCTCTGATACTAAATTGTCATGAATCTTAGTTCATAAGGGTAAACACCACCGAGAGAGGATGGTCGGGTGGCGTCGCTACTTCCTAATAATGAATCGGCTTGGGCCCAAGGCCTATGCCTATAACATCTAGCAACTCAAGAAAGAAAATACCGTTTATTATCTGATGTTAGTTTCATGGTTCCTTTCTTCAGGCGAGATATATTCGCTACCAAAGACCTCAGGATGAGCTGACATGTGGTCTAGGTATACAGTAATACAAACCCTTTAAGGTAATCTTTCACGCTTATAATTTGCCGGTATTAATACTGCATTTTGTGACATTCTTAGGCCCTGTTTGGATCTCTTGGGCTAACAACTAGTTGCTAAACTTTAGCCCTTGAGGATCCAAACAGGAGGGCTAAGAGCATCTCCAAGAGATGCCCAATAAATTCACACCCTAAATCTCTTTTTACAGATCCTAACCACGATATAAGGTCCCAAAATAATCATTCCCTCCAACAGATACCTTAAACCAGAAAAACAGTATTGGGAGCCTAGATCATCCTCTATAAGTAGAGAGCGAGAGCCTATTTTTTGGGTGTGTTCTATTTTTGGGAGTCTATTTGGGAATCTGTTGGAGCTACTTCTTACCCTTCAACTCTAAAATTTAAATATTAAGAGTCATATAGAGTATCTCTTGGAGATGCTCTAATGGGTGGGCTAAAGTTTAGCCAAAGCTCCAACTAGTTGTTAGCCAACTAGTCCATCAAACCCAGCTAATGAGGGCTAAAGGACCAGCAGGATGGAAAAAAAGACGCTGATACCCACGCCAACCCTCCCAGACCGCCATGCATAGGGGTATAACAGACTTTGTACTGAGATAGTAGTACTTATTAGTCCTTGGATCCAAATATGACTAGGCTAATCTTTAGCCAGCTAACTACTAGTCAGCTAACAACTAGTCCTAGCTAACAACTAGTCCTAGTACATCCAAACAGGCCCTTAGCGGTTCATACATACATGCGCTAGTATTTGCACAAGATAACTATGGCCTATGATATGCTTTTGGATTTCCAAATTTCCAATCGCTTGGACAGTTTACCATTGAGATGTTTTGTTGGCTTCAGGTACAAGCTCCTTGAGTTCAGAATATGGAGGATCACAGTCAAGCAATCTCGAATCGAATCCAGTTGAATCTGCAGGATTCACTTCCCCTGCGGAATAAAGAGTCTCCCAGGATTCAATTGGAGGCAGGGAGAAGGGCTATGCAAAAGGAAGATCTAAGGCTCCGGGAGTTACGGGAGAAGTCAAATTCAACTGGATTCGATTTGAGATTCCTGACGCTATTAATGTCATTCCTTACCTAGCGCAATCCACTTCGTTCTGGACTCTTTCCATGGCCTAGGCTTGTCCAGGCGATGAGGCCGTCGTCTTTGGAAGACAGGAAATCTTATCCCGTGCTCTCTTTGGATCTTGAACACTAGACTGAAGGGAAACCTTGCAAAAGAATTGTCATGATCAGAAGAAAAGAAGATGGTCGTCTGGTTTTACTTGGCTTCCTCTGCTTTCTCGAATATATCACCTTTCCGTCTGGTAGAAATGTCAAAGACCCAGGCAATCCACACCCATCGTACCGTCATCAAGCATGAAGTATATATAAACCCTTGCTATCTTCTCTTTGTTACCGATATTTCCCCCTTGTAAGCTGAACCTGTCAAGTCTTCAAGTGCAGCACTCAATAATACCACAATCTGGAAAATAATGGCTACGGCTGGATAATGGCGCTAAGTGTTCAGGCCGACTGAGACCGGAACGGATTAAAGTGGGCGATTTTGACTGGATTAGACCTGGCTTACTGCTCTTCCTAGCTAGTCTCCGGACTCAGGAGAACAACGCTGGCAATGGCCCTACCCTGATCAATAATGTCAATGAGAAAAAAAAAACATGTAGAAGGCAGACACCCATTGCCCTACACAAAGATTGGTTTCTTTCTTTTCGTATACGACGGCGAGATTGGTGTCCGGCAACTCCCATCAACCGCACCTATCCTGCCCTGAAAGCCACCGACCCGGACACAGAAATCTTTCAGCCGTTGGATCGCCCGATCACGCGTCCTATCACCGTTGAAGCTCTCGTTATCCTAGCTGAGGACAAGAATCACTGTATGTGTCTAGCTCTCTGGGAGAGGCTGGACCCATGGTTGCCTAGTTAGGGATGACAGCAAGTGTAGACGGTAGGGGACAACGGAAAACGAGGCGAAACCTTTTGGGGAGAGCTGGTAGTGGTGCTAGGGTGATGTCTGCCCACATACGCGGTGCTGTTATAGAAGGCACCTGGGTTGGGCAGGGCAGCACGGTCACGTACATGTCGACATGTTGATGATGAGCATCGAAGAACAAGGCAGGTCTAGCTAGGTGCATTTTGGAAATATTTGGCTGAAGAAGTGCTCCACTGTTCACGTACCAGTGTACCTGAAGTCCCAGGCCGACAATGTGAGTATATGGGTGGTTTTTTAGCCTGTGGATTATGATTTATAACTGAAATTTTGAATTTTGGATTATTCGTGAGAGGTAATATGCAGAGGGAATTAGTCGCATGTGATTTTGGCCGGTATAGCTAAACTCAATACATTTTGTACTATTATCTACATGTAGACATCGCCCGTTTAAAAGCTTGGTGCTGTAGCAACATAAACATAAGTCATATCGAACCCACCTATATTCTTGGATACAACAAAGGCACATATTTGTATGGTTTTTTTGTATTAAAAATAGTGTTCACACAACTGTGAGTGTATTGTGTGTATCTAACCTAGACCTAGGAGTTGGACCAAGCCGTCATAGCGTGGGTCCAGCAGGCTTTAGGTCGTGTTGAGCTATGCTACTCCAGCATGGTCATCTCGTTGTGTCGTGCCATATCGGCATGACTCATCGCTATCGTCGTGTCGTGCCGACCCAAGCTTGGCCCTGTTGGGCGTGTGGAGTGGTGGACGCTGTTGTCGTCGACGACACTATGGACGAGGAGCAGATGCCAACTGCCGGCGAGGATCCGGTGGAGCAGAGCCAAACCACGTGAAGAGGTTGCCCACCGCCACCAGCTCTCCCTCTTCCCTCATGAGCTCTCTCTCTTCCCCCTCGTGGCACCGCCGCACGTTGCACCGCCCGTCTCTCTCTCTCTCTCTCAGCTCACTCTCCCTCTCCTGTCGGTCGGTCGGCGGTAGCTATGGCCTACACGGCCTCTCCCTCTCTCCCATATTTGAGTGGCGGCAGCCGCAAAGCACACCACAACGACAGCGAGCGTGAGTGCCCTCCCCCCCCCCCTCTTTCCCAGATCTAAGCAGCGGGACAACTGCGAAGTTGACCACAACGACGGTGGCCGCGAGCCTACCATGATGACCGCGGTTGTCGGGTTGTACCCTTCCTTTCTCCCAGATTTGAGTAGAGCCAAACGCATTGGGATTTAGGGTGGCAAGTCGGTGATAGGCCACGGCAACGGTCTTCCTTCCCTCTTGACCACGATGACATCAGCAAGGTGCGCCAGGTTGCATCAGACTTTTCGCTCCAAGCACGGCCCATTGAAGCATGTTGTGCCCCCTGACATATCCGATTTTCAGACCTGATCCGGTAGTTTGTGTTGTACTGACCTAACCCGTCGTGTGTCGCTTGGGTCAGCCGGAAAAAGCCCGCCCGACTCCCAGGACTAAACTAACCTATCACACTCCACCATCCGGAACACAGTCAGCTTTACTATTATACTCCTTCTCTAGCCGTAATCTACTCCTCTGCACTGATAAGAGCAAGTATAATAAGAGGCTGTTAGTAGGCTGTATGCTGAGGTGGAGGAGAGAGAGGAGGAGAGAGAAGAGAGGTGGGCTGTAAGTTTACAGCCAGCTGAAGCACAAGAACCAAGAAATTTTGTGAGAGAAAGGGGTGGATCATACAGTTTTTAGTTGGCTGTAAACTACTATATAAATGAGCTGATAAGTGGGCTGTAAGTGTTCATACAGCTAGCTGAAGGCTGTATTATTAGCCTTGCTCTAAAGAGAAAAAACCTACTAAAGCCCATAGAAATAAAACGGCTTTCATGTGTATACTGTAACATTGTATACGACCAACTAACCAGCGACACGCGTATGCGGCTATGGAATAGGGTAGGTGCTAATCCGTGCATATCCAGACCCACAACGAAACACGGTCTTAGGTTACACGGACAGCAAATCGCCCAGGTGAAATGAAATAAAGCGAAGCCGACAGACCACCCACCGTGCGTACTACTACAGATTAGACGAGACGAAGCTAGCCAGCTCCGTGTGCGTGCGTGCACCGAGCCGAGCCAATCCATGGCGGGATGATTGCGACCACTTACCTCGTTTGGCGAACCACGGACTGTGCGGTCAATCAATCGGTGTCGCCGAGGCGGGCCGGCCGGGTCAAACACCCCCACCTCGTAAAGCCCTCGACGACGCGCACGAAAGGGAGGAGGAGGAAAATGGGCGCTCGGCAAAGGCCAAACTGCGGGCTGGCTGGCACACGCACGGGAGCGGGCGCGAGTGCACGACCGAATCGAGGCCGCCGGGGTCGGGTCGCCGGCCCGGCTCTGCCTGCCACGGAGGCGCGCCCGGCGTGCGTGGCGGCGGGCGTAGCCCAATAGAGTCTGTAGGTGCCCGGACACCCCTCACCTCCGTAATTTCTTGGGATTGGAAAAATTCGGCGCCTTATAGGCACCGCGCATGGCCCAAGACGAGCACCACCAGGCCGGCAGCCCAACTAGCCCACTGCGCCACCACGTTTCAGAAGTTGTGCACCCCCACCTATTTGCTCTATCTTCGCCACTGCATGACGGCCCCCCGGCGCGTGTTGCGCTCGCGCTGGCGTGCCCGTACCCTCGTACGTCGCGTCCTCGCCACCGCTTCTGGCGCCACACGCGCCTCGGATATTTTGATGTGGGCTGCCTATGTCTGTACTACGAATGCTCATGGGTCTCGTATCGTATTCGGAGCGGAATGCGTGACTCGCGCAGAAATGATGAGAAACTGAAAACGTCTTGCAATTAACTTGCAAGAAGTTTTAATTGATGCATAAACTGGCATGGTAACACGGTCGATGCTGCTAGTTGAGCTAAAAAAGTAGACGGGTACTGTTGCTGTGGACTGTATTTGTTAGCAGGGAGACGAGGGGTGTCTACATATTACTGTGAGTGTGGGAGCGTGGGTATATGGAACAAGCCATGACAACAAAATGAGGGTGGCACAGTGGAAGCGTGGTGGGTTAACCCAGAGGCTTTCTGAACTTTTTTTCTCCTTTATTTTTTGCCCTTGTATCCAAATTTATTTTTTTTTGAACGGGCAAGAGCACTGCCTTATTTATAAGTGGGGGGAAATTTTATATATATAGGAAGAGGGTGGCAAACCCGGGAGGCTGCACCCAGTGGCGGAGGACGGGAAAAAAATGAGGTGGGGCGGATCGAAAGCAATACCATTCAAGCTATAATACTAATCAGACCCATCAACAATAATCTAAGTGCAAAAATATTTAATAATACAAGACATTGAAAAGTACCTCCAAAAATTGGAATACAACTGGTTGGTTGAGTCGAGCCCTTAGCTATGAAAGCCCTCCTAACTTCATCTATAATATTAGGAGCAAATCTATCAATTGAAATGCGAAGCCCCGGATCAGAAACAATATAATCTGGGTTGAATTCAGTTATAAGATCACCTTGCATTGCCTCTTCTTCAATTACCTCTTCCACTTGTACAGAGCCTAATTGTATTTGTTCTTGCAGCTCTTCCACTTGCCCAGCACCAACAGACTCTCCCACCTCCACTTCAACATTTTCACTTTCACGAGTGCTTGGGTTTGTGGCATTTGAACCCCGATTAAAATAGCTCTTCAAATCTAAACACATAAAAGCAAATAGACAAATAAATTGACCTATGAATTTGCAAAATGTAAATTGACAAATGGAAACTGCATATCAATTATCAAATATCAATGACACTCCTGATATATGCCTCACCTCTCTGTGATTTTCCCTTTCCCCTTTTATCCATTGCTCAAGCCTCAAATCAAAATTCACAAATCACAATAATATATCAGCAGTAGAGGGCTAGAATCAGAGCAGAGAGTCTACGGCCAGCCGGCCAGGGCAAGCGCATAGGCCGCACCGCGCAGTCCCGGCGGCCGCCCGCCCGCCCGCCTCCCGAGTGGCCAAGTCCCGCCTCCTCCGAGATCTGCCGGACGAGCTGATGAGGAGCGGCGGCCGGGTGGAGTCGGTGGCGTAGGCGCGCGTCCCCAGCCGCCGCCTCCGCCCGCCGCCCGCCTCCCGAGTGGCCGAGTCCCGCCGCCTCCGCCGCCCGCCTCCGTGATCGCGGGCGAGGAGGCGGCCGGGTGGAGTCGGCGCGCGCCCCGGCGGCCGCCCGCCCGCCTCCCGAGTGGCGAGTCCCGCCCGCCTCCGAGATCTGCCGGACGAGGAGCGACCAGTGGAGTCGGTGGCGTCGGCGCGCGCGTCCGGCGCCGCCCGCCTCGAGTCCCGCCCGCCCGCCCGCCGCTTCGCCGCCGCCGCCCGCGCCGCAGATTCCATCGCCACTCGCCGCCGCGCTCCTCAGGAGCAGCCAGAGTCCAGAGACTAGGGTTTAGTTATTGGGCTATTGTCTATTGGATAGAGGGGTATATGGGGGTCCATTGCAAAAATTCAAGGTCTGGCTTGGGCCATAGCTTGCCCTATCAGGCCCTCCGCCCCTGGCTGCACCTAGAAAGAAAGAAAATTAAGGTGCTATAGGACTAGCTAAAATCTCCGCTAACCTGTTGTCTCTGGCTAAGGTCCAAGAATGAGCATCTTCCTTTATTTTGGTGAGAAGAGAAGTGGGGGAAGGATGCTACAGAATGGAAAATGCGGGAATTCCGTTCATTACAGATCTCCTAAGTGACGAGCATCATTAGCAAAATTAGGGGTTTGCGAGGCACAGCTAGCTTCAGAATGGCGGACTCCCACCAGTGCCGAATAGAGACGACAGTGCACCAAGAGACTGGGTCTATGGAATCTAAAGTGATCCATTGGCTGATGAGGGTCCATATTCTTTTAGTGTTGCCGCAATCAGCGAAAAGGTGGATGGTTGTTTTTGGGTGAGTCCTACAAAGTGAGCAGTACAATTGGTTTGATGATCCTCTCGCAGTCAAGCGATCAACAATCCACAACCTGTTCTGCAGTGCCAGCCACATGAAGATTTTGCATTTTTTAGGGGCCCAAGTCTCCTAGACCAGTGGATTCATGGAGGTGTTTATTAAGCTAAAGAATTGTGCCTTGTATGTTGAGGTTGTGGTGTAGCTTCCATGCGGAGTAAGTTTCCAAGTATAGTGTCATCCAACCCTTCCTGAAGGCTTAAGGAAGATATGTGGCCCCAAAGGGCGATGAGTTCTTGAATGTGCTGTGAAATTGGGCCATCCAGCCAATTGAGGTCTTGTAGCCATTTGTTTTCGGTTAAGGCTGCATGCAGGGAGCAATTTTTTCATTTTTGAGGCAGCGAAAAGATGCAGAGCAATGTCACGCAAACATCTCCCCTGAGCCCAGGCCGAGTTCCAGAAACTCACCAATTTCCCGTCACCGATTGTAATGGTGGTGGCTGCCGCAAATAAGAGATTATCATACTCATCACAAGGGGTTTGCATTCCTTTCCACAGTTTGTTTGTGGCTGCCCATTCATACTAAAGTTGTCTGATTCGCAAGGCTCGCACAAAGCATTGAAGATCGAGGAGACCGAGCCCGTCTAGGGATGTGGGTCTGCAGACCTTATCCTAGCTGACCTTGCATTTTCCCCACGTCAGTTGGTCAGAGCCGGCCCAAAGAAATTGTCTCGTCCGTCTGTTGAGGAACTGAAGCACTCCAGTTGGAGGTTTGATAATCGTGAGGAGGTATGTCGCTTGGGCGTTTAGGACTGATTTTGCTAAAACTTTCCTCCCCGCTAGAGTCAATAATTTACCACACCAACTCGACAGACGATCGAACACTTTGTCCTGCAACCTTTGGAAGTGTAGGCAACATAGTCTTCAAATTGCAAGGAGTAATCTCAAGTATTTCAAAGGGAAGGTAGCTAGGATGGCTGGTAAATTTTGAAGAACGACTTGTAAATCAGTCCCTTCGCAACGAATCAGTGCCACCCGGCTTTTTTATAAGTTTGTATATAAGCCCGTTGCTTCCCCAAATTCATTGAGAATGTAGACAAGTGCGTTGACATCTGAGAAAAAGAGAGGAGTTTTTGGAGAAGAAAAGTTAGTCTTTATAATATTATTGGACACATTCCGGCGGGTAGTGCTTTTCCCAAATGCAGGACGATTGGGCACTGCGAGTAAGCACCGAACTCCGGACAGGCCAAAAAAGAAAAAAAAAAAGAGAAGAAAGAACGATTCATCTATCAAATTCACACCGGCACAGCCAAAAGTTATATAGATACAACGAATTGCACGCATCGACCTTTCACCTTTGTGCTATCACGATTCATGAGCGCCTATGCCCAGCGTTTTTTTACGAGCCGTAAAACCAAGTAGTAGCTTGGTTTGGTTGGACGTAAAGCAGCGTCGCTTTACTTGGCTAAGCAACAGGTACTATTATCATTAGTAAATCATGCACGCTTACGCAAGTTGAGTAGAAAAGCGACGCGGACAGACGTGACGCATCGTAGAGGCGCCCGCGCGCCTCGCGAAAAGGCCACCGATTTGCTCGTGGATAATGAAAGCGATTTCCTTGAATCGTCCGGCCATTCTTGTCTCTCTTTTTTTTAAACAACGGGCAGAAGAACTGCTGATTATATTGATAAAATCAGGATGAAAAAGAGAAAAAGATACAGAACACCAGGACTCCGCACGAGGAGAAAACCAAAACCAGAATACCTGTGTAACGCCCCCAATTTTTGGGATCGGGGCCGTACCACCCGCATAGCGCCGGGAGTTCATTGCGGATCACGAACATCACGCCGCTTGTGCGCCATTTAAAAAGAGTTAATTTGATTAAAGTAAGACCTAATAGCCAGCTTTAACGACAATAAGGGCATCCAAGCCCAAAACTTAACTTACATACGTAAGAGAAGAAAACTCCACAGGCGCTTGAGTGCGGTCGTAACCCTAATCTGAAATCTTGAATTGCTTCTTTTTCTTCTGGTATTTGTTGGGAAAATTATGCAAGCACGAGTACTCAGGCCCGTACTCGACCAAATCACATGTGGAAAATAATATATATAACTATATGCTAGTATTCTCAAGGAAGGGAGTATAGTGTTTTATTAAGAGGTGGATGCAATTTTATTTGCAAACAAATAAACTTTTAAAACAATTGCTCCTTAAGATCGGGGTTTTCATTATCGATAAAATCTCATCAATACTCAATTTAACAACCTCGAAACACTACTTATACCTCGTTGTTGGAATCACCCAATTAACACACTTCATTAACCTAAGCACGGCGTATTCGAATACCATTTATTTCACTCTGCAGAGCTGCCTGCTTTACCCACAAGATTTCTTAACCCACGTCGGCATTAAGAAAATATGGCTTTCATTTGCTCAATTCTTTATATAGCCCCTACCTAGTAGACTTCCTCAATAAACCAGGCCACTCGACTTACACCAATAAGCTCGGGATACCTCGACTTATCTCGGCCTACTATTGTGCGGCTCACATAACACATGATCGAGGTTGGATCGATCGGTCGGTTGTTCAAATAAAATAACCAACTTCCATACGACCCTACTCAGCCCCTTCCGTATGGACTCACACGGTGCCTCGGTGTATGCAGCAGAGGTTCAATCGAACTTGAGCAGCTACTAGACCGGGGTTGGCGTATCAACACTTGTGGTTGGGCGATCACTGTGTCTCTTACTTAGCACAAGGTTCTTGCCCTTATCTTTTCTTGAGGTCCGCGACCTCGGGCTCGAGGTAAGCGGTGGGCGAAGTCCTCCACGGACCTCCACACCATTTTACCTAACATGCACACCGGCATGGGTAGCGGTGGGCGAAGTCCTCCACGGACCCCACACCCTTTTTACCCTAACTTGCACACCAAAGATCAGGCCTAGGTGCGGTGTCCCATACCACCCTACCCTCTGCAGGTTTTCAATTCTACCTACCAGCGGCGAGTCACTAGTAGTGTAACATGTTGAATGAAATGATATTGTATACATTTACATCATATATTAATTCTTACTAAGGTTGTCAAGGTGAATATGGCCATCAAGGTAAACAGGGCTCTTTATCGGTGGTAGGATTATCTAGATAGCATGTCATTCTAAACCTTTGTTTTAAGCAATTATCTGTTCGCAACTATCAATAATGAAAATACATTAAATAATTAATGTAAATTTCATGGGATTCAATATGATCAAAAACATGTAGCTTGCCTCTTGGTCCTTAGTCTCTGATTATCTTCACGTGATCTTCGGGGTGAGCATCGCTTTCTTTAACTGCTCTTGTAGTCCTTCTGTTGACCAACTCGCGTGGTCCGAGTACTAGTGTAGAAAAACGAACATACATTAGTTCCTGCTTTGCAGAATGCAAGCTGGGAACAAAATACAAACACATAATCCAAAAGGACATAAAGAAAATAGGCGGGGTGGCTAGGGTTTAGGTGGTGAAGAGTTTGGCTTAACGAGATCGAACTTAGGCTATAGGTTTAGGATAATCGACAATGCAAAAAGGCATTGTATGGATTTCGATGGACGAAGAAGAGTATGGATGGTGTCGGATTCTTGGGTGAGAATATTTCTCAAAGCTATCTAGGACCTGAGCGGTAAAGCGAGGTTGGAAGGGTGTAGATGTGCTTAAGCTAATAAAAGGCACAAATGTTAATAGGGTCTCTGTGAACGAAAAGAGTTCGGACCGACTTAGGGTTTAGGGCTTGGACCTGAGGTTTGGGTTGGCGGGCTCGAGACGATCGAATAGATAATATGTTATACATATTTTTGAAATAGAGGACAGATATTTAAGAATGGACGGTTGAAAATGTATAAAGCCCTTCCTACGGTTTCGGTGAATGGCGAACAGTGTGATTGGCCTTGGGTTACTAAAAGACGTATATGGGTGTTGGACAAATTTTGAGAATAAAAGATATAAATTTAGAGTTGGATAGTCAATCCTTGAACTGGACGGATTCGAAAGTTATCTAGATTGAATTTGGCGAAATGGGGAAATTTGATTTTACGGAGATTTGAAATCTACGACATTTGGATTTGGCAAAAAGGGTAAATTCAAATTTAGCAAAATTGAATTTGGCAAAACAGAGACCAGATTTTAACTTAGAATATTTTTAGGTTAAAATGATGTATTTTGGTATTTTGGGACTTGTGGACTTTTAGGATTTTTGGAGATTTTTCGGTTTTTCTCATCGTGAACAAAGCCGGGCTCGGTCAGATGAGCAGTGCGGCCGGCCACGTCTGCGTGCGGCGGCGGCGGCGCTCGCTCGTCGCGGCGGCAGCGGCCGGCTGCTCGACCGGCCGGCGGCCGTGTGGCTCACGTCTTGTGCGCGAAGCCAGCGCGAATGCGCCATGCGCCGATGGGCGGCGCGTGGCTGCGCGAACGCGCGCGGATGGGAGCGGTCGGGCGCGTGCGAGCGCTCGGATGGAACGGCGGTGCGGAGCGGACAGCTGTGATTTAAACGGGAACCGACGCTCGAATGAAACGAGATCGACGGCTGGGCTTTAACCTGATGCCGACGGTTGGATGAGGCAAGGATCGACGGCTCTGGGTCATCGTCTTCCTCCCGCGTCCCGTTCGTAGCGGCAAAACAGAGCCCGCCGCCCACGGTGGAGCGGCGAGCACAGAGGCGCCCCCGGAACATGGCTTATGTACAACGGTGCGTATACGGGGTGGGGTTCCATTTGTGGCCTTAGAGCGGAGGTGGGATGAACAGAGGCGGTCGCCGGCAGCGGAGAAGACAGAGGCCTGCCCGGTGATGCTAAGGGATTCCGATGGCTTTCTTGTGCGATTGCCGGATGTTTCACCACACAAGGGACATAAGGAACACGATGTAGGCAGCGGCACAGCTCGGGAGAAGCTCGAGTGAGCTGGCCACGGTGGAGTCCTTGCGATCAATGGCGAGCTTCGTGGCCCAGCCACTGGGCTCATGCCCTTGTTCCGACGAGAATTCCAGTGTGTTCAGGGGTTAGATGTACCGGCGTGGGAGCGCAGAATCGAAACGAAATTGGCTATCTCTCCTGATTGCATTTAGGGCTCACCGAGCTCAGGGGCGCGGCTTGCCGGCGGCAGAGGCGATGAGAGTCCAATCGGGCGGGTGGAGAGGGGCAGGGGATACTCTGGAATGCATCTACAGTGGCGGTGGGGACTTATATTGCGCGGATAGCTGGCGCGGCTTGGAGGCGGTTCGGCGTGGCTTCTCCAGCAAGGGAAGGGGGGAGGAGGTGAGCTGGAGCTGCACCGAGCGGAGAGGGGGCAAGGTGGCTTAGATCTTCTCCTCTCCCACACGTGCTGCTTGCTTTCCATGTCGGGCAGCGTCGGCATAGATGCGGTGGCGCGCAGGGGCAGCGGCGAGGACGGGGCGCTGCCCGGGCGCTAGGCGCAAGGGGAGGAGGGCAGGGAAGGGCTCCCTGGCGTGCGGGACCGGATGGGCTGGCGCCAGGCTGGGGTGGAGATGCGGTGTCTCCCTCGGCGGCGCGCGCGGGGGAGGCGACAGCTGCGTCGGCAACTTCACGAAGGGGAGGTGGCAAAGGCGCGCGCACGGGAGGTGCCTGGCCGAAGCGAAGGCGGAGAGGCAGAAAAGGAAGCGTATTTTCCAGGTTTTTGCCAAATTGGGTAAAATTCGAACTCAAATCCGATTTCAAGAAATTTTCAAAAATGGCTCAAAATTTGGGGTGTTTCAACCTGGCTAGAGGTGAACACCATCTAACACCACATCAAACACCAATCAGTTCTCACATGCACAAACCACAAAACACAGCTATAAAAAGGACAACATCCCTACCATCTAACACACTAGAGCTTCTAACTGACTTTCAAGCTAAATGCGGAGGACCGCCATTGCACAAAACTTGAGAGAGAAAAACAGAAGCAAAGACAAGATGAACCACAATTCCACCACGGCTAAAGAACCATGGTAAGCGCCATACACTAGCGGATAACCAGGAATCAACTTCATAATGAAGTGGGCGAGGATGCGTCTCTTCCGCTAGACAACGACAATGGGCGGCACGCAGAAGCTGATAGATCTGACTCCACTTCCTCTCCTCCGCACGGCTCATCGACAGTGGTACGCTTGCTCTCAAAACTGGACCAAGTTGCTAAATAGGGCTTGCACGACAGTTCAAACTGCTAAGGACGACAACGCCTCAAACAGAGATGGTCTCAACTCTTTTCTACCCCGAGCGACCGGACACGAGCGGGCGGGCGCCAGTCCCTCATAACGTCGTCCGTGCTTTGGGCTGGTGCTCGTATTTCCCCACTGCTTTGAAAGACCGAATATAGCAACATAGGGGTGAATGATGCCTCAAATTTTTTTTTCAAATATTCACTAACCCTTCACTTCAGTAACTACAGAGCTATGAAGGTAAGGATGGAAAGTCACCACAAAACTAGCAAATCGAGACACTGAAAACCATGAAAAACCAGCAAAAAAACAGAACTACTACCATTGAAATTGCAATACTACCACTTGCTACAGTAACCGCTGTACTACAACTACAGTAATTGAGGAACTTCCACTGCTATAGCAAATCATGGCGAATAGTATTTTCAGCATGATTTTAAAATCAAAATCAAGAAAACTATTGATACGTAGATCCAAATTACGTGAAATTTTGCAAGGAACTACTCTAGGATGTTATGAATATATTCTAACAAATAATCATAAAAATCATGGCCAAAGTTGAGACCTTTTTCAGTTTGTTGAAAAGGTGCACCAAACTAAGCCAAGACCAAAAACGGTGAATACGGCTTGCTCGTGGGATAAGGTTTTGACCAAGAGAGGTTTAGATGTATTCTCACACAACACAACAAATTAGTTTATCACAAAAACCAAGTCAAAAACCCCCGCATCAAGATATGGACCAAAAAGGCCAAAGTCAAGCAAAATTGGGTTTTCTTATGAATCTTACTATCAAAGTGCCTAAATAGGTGGAGACATATTTCCAAGAATTATCTCTATCTCTTATACGTCCTTGTCACAACAAGATCACAAGAAGGAGAGAAGAGATATCAAAACCAACCAAAATTCAAGCACATTAATAAAAAAAAACAAGAGGAACTTAAGAGTTGCAAAAATTAATGTATTGCTTACTTGATAAGGCCAGTTTTATAGTCACTCCACCTTAGATGATAAAGAGTACCTAAGGTACTCATTTTCAAATCCTAACCCTAAACTTAGACCTAGAGGAGAGAGCACAAGAGATCGATTGGATAGTTAATCTTACATGTCTCTATCCTAACCCCTTTTATAGGTGGGCAATCAGCCACCTATTCATCTTAGTGGATACTATCCATTATTACAATAGGGGAACCCGTTAATCTCACTTATGCACGTTTTTCAAAGCGCATAAGTGTGCATTCGTTAAATTCTTAGTCTTGATCCGCCTTGATCAAATCAGCTCCACCTTGATTTAAACCGCTCTCCAACGCATCGCCCATGCGTCGTAGTTTCGATCCAAGATGGTTTCCGGTATTTTGATCAAACTACCAAAATACCTTTTCTTGACTTGGTCATCACCAACTACTGTAAGCAATCGCTATGCTTGCTACATGTAGGTACACCACTGGCTTACCACGCATCACCAAGTCTCTCCCATCTCGGTTCCACCGAACCACGACTCACTTGGCCCGTGCAAGCCACATGGCGTCATCCCGCCGTTCGAACTTACCCGACTCCTCCATGAGCCTAGCCCCGATCATCGCCATTGACCACAGTTGACTCCAAGCAACCCTGTACATCCAAGACAAAGAAATCATTTTCAAACACATTTTCTTCACAACTTAACCTATATTAGCCAAGACATGCATCATGTACCCTTAATCTAATGACTCAGATCAATCTAACTTAATCCATAACTCAATTCCCTCAAATCCTATTTTTCTGGGAAGATCAGAAGTACCGCACTTACCATGCCGGTACTTCCGCTCTGCGGTACTATCGCTCCCCAAAGTGGTACTTTTGCACGTTGAAAACCTCACTTGGACCTCTCTGGAAAAAATATACCGCAACTTAACCCGGTACTTTTGCCAAGCGATACTACCGCACTTATGCATGTGGTACTTCCGCAAAGCGGAACTACCGTATTAATACCTACGGTATTTCCGATTTTCCTGACACTTTCAGAAAACAGTCCAAATAAAATGTAATCTTTGCAAAACTAATTGACCACTCTATAAATATTGCAACTAATGTGAGATTATTCCAACAATCTCCCCTTCACATATTGGTATCTCTCAGCCCTTCACCACCTCTTTACCACACACTGATAGTCTCTTAGGGTCCTTTCACCATACACTGACAGTCCATCAGGGTTATAGTTCATTAGACGTTTATACACTAGTTTCTATTGGGCCAAAGATATTAGAACCGGACTTAGATATCACTTATAGGATAATAAAGACCTTCTCACTCCCACTCCAAAACTTAATGAATAAGATGAGTGATTTTTTCACTTTTAAGGTAGATTATTTACTCTTCCAACATGCTTTCAGGTGTCGCGAGCTCCCGCATCGCTCTCAACCCCCGCTGGACTGGCTGCCCACGCACGCTCCGCTTTGCTTGCTCCCGTGCGCGTGCGTGGTGCCGTGCAGCCGCAATTCGTCGTTTTCGTTCGCGCGGGGCGTGCGTGGTCGTCCCTATCCGTTCGGCCGTGCCGCGGGCCCGGTTTGGTCGCGCGCCGGTGGCTTTTTTGGGCGCCGACGAATGGATCCTGTCCCGTGCGGCTGTGCTGAGCCGAAGCTAATTTGTTGGGGCCCGCGTGTCAGCTGGCAAGCGCGTGCACCGACAGCGACGGACAGGGAGCACAGTGATGTAAGCGATGTTAACTTGTTAAGTCGGATGTGGTCTCTCCATTGGCAATAGACATGGTGTAACCAGCGGCTGCTCCAGGGCATCGAGCTTTTTTGCTTTGCTAATGGTGCTTAAAATTCACCATCGAGCTTTTTGCTTTGCTAATGGTGCTTAAAATTCTCCATCGAGCTTTTTGCTTTGCTAATGGTGCTTAAAATTCTTTGTATTTATTCTTGTGGATCCATGATGATCGTTGTGCTCTTTTAGCTAATCTGCTTGCTAGATCCTAAAGTTGTGTAGGTCTATCATTAGCAAGAGCTCGCACGACATGGACTCCTTTGTTTAGACGACGTACGTAGTTTAATAGAAGTGCAGTCTTTTAGGGGAGTAAGTGATCAAGCGAGGTACTAGAAAGGAAATGTCTCCTCTATCGAAGGGAATACACCTTTTGAACCCACCATCCTCTGCAAGGTGGGCGGGGCCCGTAAAGTTCATAATATGGAATTATGGATCTTTAGAGGGAGTGGCCCTTTTTCTTTTCTTTTCCCCCTTAAGAGCAATTTGGCGATCTTGAGCAGTCCAAGTCCAACACAAATTTAAATTTAAAAGAGTTCAACGAAAACTATGAAAATTACGGGTCGTGACGAGACGGCCCTGATCAACTCGACTTCGGCTTCTGGCTTATTTTTCACTATTCATAAGTTTTGTCTTTTTCTGAACTTTTGGCTTTTTGTTGAGCTTTTTGGCCGGTTCTTTTTTTCCTGTATTTGTTTGTATTATACGTAATGGGCTAACATATTTTTATTTTTAAATTTTTAAATTTAATTATGCTAAATAAGCTTCACATCAGTCTGCTTCTTTTTATTAACTTCTGATGTTTTCAGCCGTAAGCCACGAGCTTTTCAGCCGAACCGATCACCACCCAAACCGAGCCGCGTTTCATTTTTGGCAGACACCGAGGAAAACAGCCTTACTCGTTCAGCTTTGCAGGGCGAGAAGACGACGAAAGGCACACTGAAAAACACACGCAAAGGGAAGAGAGATATGGTCAAAACAAGAACGAGACGCACTGCTCGCAGAGTCGCAGCAATGGCACACGCGACGTGCGGCTACCTTGCCCGATTGACTCACCCGGCAAAAGCGTGTATGCAAGGGACACGACAAAGAGCACGAATTCCGAACAAACGCATCACGATGATTCCCAATCCCAGAGAAATTAAAGGAGCAGAAGCAAAAGGAAGTTCGACGGCTGTGCTCTACATCAACAAGGGAAGGTCGCATCAGTGTTCAGTTCCACAGTTCGCAGCCCTCACCGAACAATGTAGGCGAGGAGCAAGGTTACAAGAGATGGGTCCGTGGGATCGATTCCATTCTTCGTACTTGGCTTTCTTTTCGACGCAGGGACTACTACGGCTAGCTGCCCGCCATGTGGTGTGCCGACGAAGGAAGAACCCTGCTTCCAAGCTACGAAAGCTGGCGAGGAATGTGCTTGTGCAGGTTGCACTCACAAGACACGTATAATCAATCACCTTTACAAGATACAGACTATAATTTTACGATGTCCATCATCATCAAACCGGATGCTGCAAGAGCACCATTTTTACACAACACATTTTCTGAATGAAACGCCCGTAATTTCGACAAGCTGCTGGGAGAAGCAGATAAAAGAAACTAGAAACTGAGATTCTCTTTCCTCCTTCGGGGCATAGAAAGTAGAAAAGGCCTGTGACTGCAATTGCCTGCATGTCTTACAATCTTACAGCAAGTTCTCTTGCGTTATTTATCTTATGTTTATCTTTGATTCAAATCATATGTGAATCGATTACAACAACTGCATAGGATATAGATGGTGCATCTATTCCTTAAACTTGTGTCGTGTGACCGACAATGTGCTTAACTTTGATGCAAATAGTGTTATAAGAAATTACCACGTATTACGACATAAATTTTGTAAAGGTTGCATAGCATATAAGTGACCGCCTAAATTGCTCGTTAAGCAACAGCAGCCGTGCTTAAAGCAAACGATACATGCATGGAATCCTTCAAAATGTAAACTTTGTTGTAATGTCTGATAAGTTGATCTGAAAGCAAGGCTAAACATCGAGTAAAAAAAGGTACCATTGACTAAACCACACTATGGTTTCATGGTCAGCACTCTGAATATGAAATGGTCTCAATTAATTTAACTCCCAGCTAGCCATTCCTTATGCAGATGAAGAAACAGATGTCACATAACATGAATGTGTGCCTCTATGTTAATGTTTTCTCATGTTCTAGCTTTTTAAAAAAAATATCCATGTTGTTATTGCATATTTTGTCAAAATCAACTGATGAGCGAATAACATCAAGATTGAAGCTTTTGGGATAACTGTCCAATTTGGATTCACCCCCCATTTATTCAAATCAAGTGAGCAAATTGCAATGAGATGAGCTTCTATTGCCCAGACTTAATTTCTAGAATCAAGATAACTAGTGCAGTTTGGAACATGCATGCTTAAAATGGTTCGAAAACAGAGAGGACACATGATTTCTTTTCCTCTTTGCATTCCATTGTAAAGAAACAGCAAACTCATTTAATTCTCATAAGAAAACACCACCAATTCACATTGGTTTGATCCCCCCTCCCTCCTGATCAAAAAGAATTTTTTTGCAACACTTTGCACTATTGCAGAAGTATTAACAGCAGCACCACACCGCCTAATCCGTGAAGCAAATTAGCCTCCTCCTGTTTCATCTATTCATTCATCAAGGTAGCCTGATGACGTCATACCTGTCGCTGTCGCCGTTGGCGTCGGCATTGCCGCCGCCGCCGGCCCGCCTCGCCTTCCACTTCTCGTACTCGGGGTCATCGGTGGGCAGCTCGTGGCGGCACAGCGGGCACGTGTTGCGGATGGCGAGCCACGGCAGGATGCAAGCGTCGTGGTAGAGGTGCGCGCACGGCAGCCTCCTGGCCCCCTCCCCGGCCTCGATGCCGTCCTTGCACACCGCGCACTGCGCATCGCCGCGGGCCGCGTCGGCCTCCGCGACGACCACGGTCGGGAGGCCCTCCACAGCGGCCTTCGTGCTCCGCCTCCCCGGCGAGCTGCCCGAACAGCACGTCGTCGGCGTCGTCGAGGAAGTACGTCTCGACGCCCCCGTCGTCGTCGTCCACCACGAGGTTCCCGAGGCTGTTGGCGGCCAGGAGCACCTCCCACTCCAGGCTCCGGACCGCCGCAGCGGCCGCTGCCTCCTCCTCCTCCCTGCCGGCGACCTGCTCCCACTCGTCGGCGTCGTTCACGCCGAGGTCCCATCGCTGGTGGTCGTGGTCCTCCAGCTGCAAGCAGTCCCAACAGAGAGGCAGCGCCACCTCCCCGTCCTCGTCCGGCGGCACCCACTCTGCGTCGTCGTCGTCGTCGTGGAAGCCGAAACCAAAGAACGCCGAAGCGGTTTCCTGCTGGGCCGCTGGGCAGAGGTCCATGTGGGGAGGGAGGGGCGTCGGAGTCAGAGTCGGAGAGGAGGGATGGGAAGCGCGGCCAGAAGTAGGGGAGGCGGAGGCGGGGGCCTCCTCGTGGTAGCCGTCGTCGTCGTCGGAGTAGACGCCGGCGAGGGGGAGGAGGAGGTGGTGGGAGAGGGAATTATTCGCCATTGGTCGCCTCCCAACGCCCAAGGTGGGGCACGGCTGCGCTTCTCTCTTTTCCTACCCCCCTTTCTTTCGTTTCCTTTCCTCCGCTCGCTTCTCTTTTCACTTCTTTTCTTGCCCGCATTTTGTGGGTTTGGGTTGGTGTACCGGACGCCCCGCGCCGGCGAGGGGAAGGAAACGAGATGAGCGTGTCACATCAAACCCACGGTGCCGGTGAGCAATGGATTGGCTATATTCTGTTGGGCCCGAGGAGAAGAACACTCAGCCCAACAAGGTCCGGTCCAGTCCCGTGCTCTACATATTTCTAATGATAATTTTTTTATAACACAATGTCTTATTTACCATGTTATAGTCGACTACTGTATAATGGCACTTCCAATGATAGACATTGCCGTATTATTTCATACTTTCTACATCATCAAGAAATAGCTATAAACATCACCAAGTTAAGTAGGTGGTGTATATCAACAAAACCGGATAATAAATTTCACCAAGCTCTCTCCCCCTTTGTGTTGGATTTTATACTCAACTAGTGTCTTGCATGAGACATTGCTTCACTATCCTCCTTTTTAATTCCTTCTCCATCTCAGTGTAAATCCTATGTGACATACTAATTAATGCTATAGACACTGCTTATGTAGAACCATTGGGAGTACCCTAAGACCACCTCCAATGTTGTGTTTTAGCTTGATTCAAATGAGGAGCGAGAAAGCATTGAATCGATTCAATACATTGGAGAATTCGATTCAAGCATTGAATCAATTCAATACATTGGAGGAGTCGATTCTAATAAAAATACATAGAATTAGACTCTACTTAGGAGTCGATTCAAAACATTAAGCAATTAATATGAGCATTAAACAACTATATAGGAGAGAGTGCGGTTGAGAGAGGATATTATTATTTTGTGGTTTTTAATGAAACATAGATCGATTATTAGTAGAAATCGGTTCAATATATTGGAGAAAAACAAGTTTAGTTCTTAGAATGTTTACATGACATGACTTTGAATTAACATCGGTTCAATACACTAAAGATGCTCTAATAGACGGTCTAATTCTTTATTCTCTCTCTCTCCTCCACATTATCTTATGTTCTACTTGGTAAAATTTATCAATAGTTAATACCACACCATTATACAGGGTCTAACCACTTGTAACGCCCCCGTTTCCAGGGGCGCGTATGGACACGGTATTCCGCAACTATTCACGCATGAACAGTTATGGAGTGTCGCGCAAGAGTATACCATTGCATTCTTACAACAAAAGTCCAGCATATATTTCATATATGGAATAACATCCAGTTTTGACAGCGGGGCGTGCAAACCCAAAGTATAATTACATTACAAAAAACTCCAAGATCCGCTTCGAGCGCGGCGAAGACCTAAAGCCACGGGTCTCGTCGAAGAAGAGATCCTCCGGGACATCCTCGACGGGGAGACCTTTCCAACACGAAAACTTGAATTGCCTTCTTTTCCTCCGGTATCGTGGCATTTTGCAAGCTGAGTACTCAGACCCGTGCTCGAGAAATCACAAGGGAAACCCTAACTACGCTTGCGGATCAACAAAGGAAGGAGTATACTTGGTTTATTAACTTTGAGTGGAATGCAGTTTTATTTGCAAACATTTTTACAAAATGGACCCAAAACTACTTCTCAAGATCTCGGGGTTTTTCATGATGAGTTAATTAACCAACCTAATCAAGTTAAAGCATGTACAAGACTACTTAAGCTTCATGGTGGAATCACCAAGTGACACGGCTCAATAGCAGGAGCACGGCGTATTCGAATACCATTTATTTGACTCTGCGAGTTTGCTCGACTTTACCCACACGATCCCTTAACTCCGCTAAAGAGTTAAGAAAGCCGGTCGTTTCAACGCTCAACTCTTTATATAGGCTCTACCCGGTAGAATTCACTCAGTCAGCTCACACGCACACCCAAAAGAAAAACCAACGTCCGCTTGAGTGGACCCTACCGTTGTTAGGCACCCGCGGCATGGCTCGCCTAACCTCACTTGCTAATCCTCCTCCTCCTCCACACTGTAGAGTTTCAATCGAGTTGGCGACTACTAAACCGGTGTTGATAAGTCAACTCCTGTGGTTGGCGATCAACGTGACATTTGCTCGGCGTAAGGGTTTGATCCTTATATTTTCACATGGTCGCAACCTCGCGGGCCGCGACCCAACCTAGGGTAGCGGTGGGTGAAAGCCATCTCACAGCGCCCCACAACACCCTTACCTAACCTCAATCCTAGGGTAGCGGTGGCGCGCCGTCTCGCGGCGCCCACAACACCCTTACCTAACCTCAATCCTAGGGTAGCGGTGGCGAAAGCCGTCTCGCGGCGCCCACAACACCCTTACCTAACCTCAATCCTAGGGTAGCGGTGGGCGAAAGTCTCATGGCGCCCACAACACCCTTACTGTCTTGTGCCTTGGCACTCTCGCTCTAAGATACGGTGTCCCATACCACCCTACCTTAGAGTCGGGTTTTCTAAATTCTATTGGCTGCGACCACGACCTTATTAGTGTAAAGACTTTGCATGATAATAATAACCTCTGATTATCTAGATTAACAGATAATTATTTCTAGGGTTACAAAGGCATGGCTACAAGTTTAACATGGCATTTGTCGGTGGTAGGTTTAACTACATAATATGTCATTCTAAACATTTTATTTTACTTTGAATTAACATTTCACAATTAGCATAATGCAAATAGCATAATAACGTAATTAAATGGCATGGGATACAACATGATCAAATGATTTGGGACTTGCTAGTTGACTTGGGCGATCTCGGCTAGCTTCGAGCGTAAAGCGCTGGATCTGAGCTTGCACTTGAACTTTGGAATCTCGAAACTAGCGCAAACACATAAAATAATAAGGTCCACTTGAGACTAATCAAGCGAGGAAAAATAAACTATTTAAAAGGAGCAAAATGCATAAATCCGCAAATGGGAATTTTAGGAATTTATCTGGGATGAATTTGGAAAAGTGGAGGCCAAGAATGGGTCGAGGATAATATTTGGAGCAAAGTGATGAAATTTGGGAATTTTGGGATTTTCGTGATTTTCTAGGATTTATTTGGATTTTTAAATTTTGGAAATTGAGAAATCCATTGGAAAATGGTTGGAACAGTGTTGGGCGGCGGCGCGCATGCGGCGGCGGCCGGAGGGCGGCTGCGGCCGCCGCCGACGGCCACGACCTGGCGCTTCGCGCGCGCGCGTGAAGCGGCCGGCACGGCTCACTCCAGCGCCGCCTCGCGGTCCCGATGGGTGACACGCGGAGGGCGGCGGGTGGGATGGCGAGCGAAGCAGGTGGACACGATGCGGGCGGGAGGATCGGGCGGCGAAGGAGGAGGAGGGCGGGCGGCGGTGCAGCGGAATCGAGCGGGCGAGGTTAGAAAGCGAGGGCGGATCCGGCGGCGGAGGAGAGCCACGTCCTCGTCTTCCTCCTCCAGCCGCGGCAGTGCTCCCGAGCGGAGGTCACGGTGGCGGCAGCGGTCGAGCGCCGAGGAGCTTGCGGCGCCACCGAGGGCATCAGTGGGTGCGGCTGGGCAAGGGGAACTCGTTTTGGGTGGTTGGGAGGCGAGGGAACTAGCGGGGACGGCGGGAGAGAGAAGGGGGAGGTTCGGGTTTACGGTGCCGGAGGGGGTTACCGACGGCGAGGTAGCCAAAATGACGGCAGCCACACGGACAGGGGAACCAAAAGCTCACGTCGGCGGTGGTGACGGAAGCTGAGGAGTTGCGGAGCGTGCTGGCCACGGGGAGGAGTGCGGTGGCGGCGGCGGCCTTGGCCGCCGAGCTCCTCGGGCTTCTCTGGTTGGCGAGTGCACCACGAGGTTTAGGAGGTAGCGGAGAAGCTCTGGCGAGAACAATTGCGAAATGGAGGAGAGAGAAGGAGATTAGCTCACGGGTGGCCGGCGCGAGGAGGATCACGGCGGCTGCAGGCGTGAGACTCCAATCGGGTGCAGGAGCTTCGGGAGTGGTGGGAAGTGAGGAAAGAGGCTGGAGTAGCTCGGGAGCAAGGGTGAGAGGAGTCGGGGAGGATTTTTATACCGGCGGAGGAGGAAGCCGGGGAAGGAGGCACGGGCGAGCAAGGGGAAGAACCGGCGGCGAGGGAGAGGAAGGGAGGAGGGGAGGCTGCAGTGGGGAGGCGAGGAGCGGCAGCGGCGGCGGCGCCGACATCGAGGCGGTGGCGTCGGCGCGGTGGAGGATGAATCCGCGGCGAAGATCGGCGCGATCGCGAACACGTGCGATGCGTGCGCGCGGAGAAGCGGGAGGAGGAAGACGCGAGCAGTGAGGGAGAGCGAGGAGGCGCTGGGAAAGGAGGGAGGCGGGGTGGGGAAGCGGCGCCAACGGGGGAAGAAGGAGGGAGGCGCTGGGAAGTGGGCGAAGGCGGGAAATGGCGGGGCGCCAAAGGAAGAGGGAAGGCGCCTCGGCCAGAAAAGGAAAGCGGCCAAGAGGGAGACTTTCCCAAAAGGGAAAGTTTCCAAAAATTTCCCCAAAAATCAGCAAAAATTCAAGGAAAATTTGGTTTGAAATTTTAGGGCTTTTCACCCCTGCCTGCATCTGCTGTTGCCGTGCATGCTTCGATATGTGTGCACATTAATAGCTTTCTATTTATTTCGATTATCACATCCAGCAAGCTGCCATACAATTATTTTGCGATTAACTCCATCCAGATATTTATGCACATTAATAGCTTCCATTTATTTCGATTATCACATCCAGCAAGCAATCTTCCATACAATTATTATGCGATTAACTCCATTCCGTTAATTTCGATCCATATAATTCAGATAGGCACTACCAATTCGACTATATAAATCAGCTGCAATGTTCGTCAAACCTGTTAGTATCAGCTCCCTAACCTCCACAAGGTGATCGATGAAGACGAGCCGCGCGATGTTCTTGGTACCCCTCGCTGCCCTGGTGCTATCCTTAGGTAAGTAAATTCCCCGTGGCGTTCGGCATATGTACGCAGCTTCGGAATTTCCGGTCCTCCTTTTCCCACCGAGATATGATTTGCAGCCGCGACGACGGAGGTGGCGACGGGGGACGGCGGCGGCACGTCGCTCGCCTGCAGAAGGGTCCTTGACCCGCCGGGCGACTGCGACCCGGCGTCGTGCAAGCAGGGGTGCTCTCGCCAGTATTACCACAGCGACGGCGTGTGCATTCCTGGAGGGTGCCAGTGCACCTACTGCTACCCGCCCTCGCCGCCAAACTAGCTTTACATAGCTAGGCCGGCAAACGACGACTGCTGGACATACAGCTTGTTTCTTCACCGATTAATAATAATAAAAATAAAATAACAGCAGCTACTTTGTAATGGCTTTTTAAGATGGGATCTTCGTACTTTGTACAATAATCTAGATATTCAGTTGTGAACAGAAAAAATAACTTGTCAGCTCACGAATATTTAAAAAAAAATTAAATTAATTAAAATATGACATAATAGTCAACTTTAGCAACCTTACAGACGTCTAAGTCTAAAACTTAACTTATATTCAGAAAACCGAAGAAATATCCATAGAAATGTTTGAGTAGGGTCATAGCCCTAACATAAAAATAAAGTATCATTTCTTCTTTCTGGTATCTATTCTTATAAAAGTAAAGCAAAATTGAGTATACTAAGTACTCAACAAGCCTTTTCATATTAGTTTCTACTTCTAAGCGAAGCTAATCGACATCTCAGCTTCTATAAAGCGCTTGATCACCACTACTATTTATCAATCATTACTTTTCGCTTTCACATATTGTAATGTACTTTGTATGTTATTATATCACAATTTATTGTAGTGTTTTACATAATGCACTACTATTTATCAGCCACTACTATTCATCAACCGCTTCTATCAGTCACTACTATTTATCAGCCGCAACAAAAAACCATCAGCAAAACCCAATATGAACATACCCTATATAACTAATATACAAGGGATTCAAATGTATAATCAAAATTTGTATGTTAATATTAGTGTATGCAAGTTTGCTGGTAAATATCTTTGTATTTTAAAATAGTAAAACAGTACTTAAATAATAGAAGGGGTTGTTACTCACCATTTTCATATCAAAATCCTCCAAATTGTACTTATGCCTTGTTTCTTTGCTGATTAATAATAATAAAACAAAATAACAGCAGCTGCTAGCAAGGCCATTGTTTCAATGAGTACATGTTTGAAATGCATAATTTTTTTCTGCTGAAATTGAACTGTTTTCTATGAAGTCCTACAAAATTCATGTGCAATCTGTGCGTTCCAACCAAGCCCTAAATGAATTCGCTATACTGGTTCTCATGGGGTGGGAAATGATCTGCGATTCCTGATTACTTTTCATGAGCATTTTGTGCAAGTGTTCGACTCATTTTTGTTGGGCAGTTTGTTCTTTATCAGATGATTTCTTTGGACAGTAGCTTGTCAATTAATAGCTGCATGTACACAGGCCTGTTCTTTTTTATTTCAGTTTATGGCTTTTGGCTATTCGTGAGAGAGAGTACAGAATAACAGAAACTCGCATGCGATTTTGACCAGTATAAATGACGTCGCTATAATGTGTACTACAATTAACTTATAGACCTCACCTTAAAAAAGCATTTCGTTTAAAAGTTAGGTACTATAAAAAAACCAAAAAATATAGCTGGGTTCTTTCCAGCTTAAAGCTGGCTTATACTCGTACTATTTACAGTAACTAGCTTTTAAAATAGTATATTTTTCAAGACGGGGTCAATAGGAAGATCGTAGTAAAAAGCGTATTGAGTTCAGCTGTACCAGCTAAAATCGCATACGACTATTTTTTTTGTACATATTACCTTTCACAAACAACCAAAATTCACATACTTAAATCATAATCTATAAACTATCGGTCTAAAAGAACTCACCCTATCTTTTAGAAGTTGACAAGAAGGGACGCACAATCTTTTGGATGAACCGGACCTATCTGTAGTTCTGTTTTGCAGGGACATGCACGCAACTGGGCTATTTTCGGCCTTGGTCCGAGTGACTGACGGCCTATTTGTTATATAGGACTGGCCCATCTCTATATGGGCTCATATTTTTATTAAGATCATAGGCCAATTCCAATTCTCTTGGGGACGCGATTCTACGGCCCAACCTAATTCCGAGTATCAAACGGCTATTTCGGCCTAAATAAGAATTCCGGACTGTTGATTTACCGTATTGCCCTCCCCCCATCGCCTCGCACCGTTAAATCCCTTTCCCCAAATCGGAAGCCGCCGACCCCTCGACCTTCGCCGGCGCCGCCGAGCGGCCTCCTTGCACCGAAGCACGCCGCGTCGAACTACCCCTCCTCCCCTTTGGGTCGGCGTGGAGTGGAGATACATCCGGGCTTATTTCTTTTGTTACTTGAGGTAAGCTCAAACTTGGCCTGTATTGATTTCGTTTTCGTCTAGTTTCACCTTGTGGAGATCCATCTGGTCTTTGCTGCGAGCATTCAAAATTAAATATTTTTGGGACTCTCCGCCTAATTTCACTTTGATCCGCCCCCTGCCTACCAGCTGTTCGACGTGAGTTCAATTTGTTTGGGTCTTGTTGTTGCAGCGAGATGTCGGAATACCAGAACGTTGTTGGGGGCAGGCTGAAGCTGAAGGGGAAAGCGCTGGATGTCAAGGAAGGTGGAGTCAAGAAGAAGAAGAAGAAGAAGCACCCCCGCGAGGAGTCGTCTCAAATCGGGCACGGCGAGCTTCACGAAGGTTTTGCTCATTACTGCACTGGCCTATTCTAAGCCTAAGCGTCTGCTCAGATTGCTAAAACAGCTGAATGCGTTAAATGAGCATTATCGTGTGCGTTAGGGCTGACGCCGTTCGATTGCTTCTCTGCGGTCTGAATAATTAGTTTGGCCCATCTGTTGGTTACTTAATTGATGGATTACCACTGTCTAAACGCTTTCTTGTTTGTTATATCTGTCCATGCCGTCGAATATTTTAAGATCGCTTCTAAAAGAAGTATTTACTTGCTAAAGATGCAACTTTGTTTCCCTATATATTCTTGGTATCAATCATGTGTAATTTTGGATTTGAGTAGTTTGTAGTTTTTACTGCTGCTGGTTGGCACTGTTTTGCTGACAAGCTTTCTTCCCTGGTTTGATCATTGATAATATCATAATAGATAAATATCTTAATGTTGTTGCTAGATAGACTAATTAATTAGTGTTTGTGCTGATAAGTGGGTCTGTATCTATGTGAACTATAGTTAATGTAGAAGGTAGAACAATTAAGAAACCAGGTCTTGTTAGTTTCAGGCTTTCAGCATTCTACAATGGCTGTGTATAGATGGATCCTTGGACTAAAGGTAGTTAGATTTGCATCGTAATGTTATGACAGGATGAAAGATGTTGTGTATGGCTCATATATGCAAAGGAAGGGGCTGTGTTCGGAAAAGCGGAGCATGTTTGAGTCTGTTAGACAGGTGTTATGTACAGCTGTGTATGGCTGTTGGGCTCATGTGCCCATATGCCTTTAGTCTTTTACATTAGAGTCTCGGGCTTTACATTAGGGTCTCGAGATTGATCCCTTATGCATTAGACCTAACCCTAGACTCTCGGCCTTATATACACCCTTTCTGCTGGTTTGTTTCACTTGAGAATACAATCAATACACTCTGTTCTCCTACATGGTATCGAGATACTCCTTCCGCTCTTAACTTTCCTTCCCTATCTCCCGCCGCCATGTCAGGGAACTCCATGCCGACCACTCATTCCTCGCCGCCGCTATCCTCCTCCGATGTCGTCGCCGAGTTGAGAGATCGCCGCCGTGTCGACGTCGCTCCGTCCACCCCGTCGTGCGCCATTGCCGCCAAATCCGTCTTGCCGCTTCGCGCGGCGAGGCGCCGAGCGCGAGGTTCTTCTTCCGCCGCCAACCACGCGATCGCGGCGTTAACGCGCCTTGCCGCCTAGCGCCTTGCAGCCGCGCCGCGCTTAGCGCCGCTGAAGACGCCGACGCCGAAGTCTGTGGGCGACGCCTCTCTCCCACGACGCCTCCTCCTTCACGAAGGCTGCTGCCGTCGCCAACATTCACGCCAGAGGCGGTCGGCGTGCGAGCATCCGCGCTCTGGTTCCCTCGTCCTTGACACGAACTCAGGCTTACACCCGATGGCGCGAGCTCTTCCTTCGCCTCGGAAGTACTCCTCGAGGACCATGTCCTCGCCGACGACTCCGCCTCGCCCTTCCCGATTGGATCCGCATGGATCGTGTGTCGTCAAATCGTGGCTTATCGGCACCTCTCCTCCGACCTCATCGGTCGTCTTTGAGCGCCGCGCCACCGCTCGCGCCACTGGCTCGCCGTCGAGGCGCAGTTTCGGACAGCGAGTCGCGCTCTCTACCTCGGCGCCGAGTTCGGCGCCGTCGAGGATCTCTCCATCACCGACTCTGCCGTCGCCTCAAGTCCATGGTGATGCTCTTGCCGACCTCGGCGGTCGTCGCCGACCGCGCTCTCGTCCTCAACCTCGTCCGCGGCCTCAGCGAAAACTTCACCGCCATCGGCCGCACTCCAACGGAGTCGGCGTTCCTCCTTCCTCGAGCGCGTGCGGATCGCTGCGGAGGAGCTCAACATGGCAAGCCGTAAGTCTTCGCGCGCCATCGCCTCCTCACGTCCGGCGGCCACCTGCTGCAACACCGCGCCGCCGCGCGCCTCCTTCCGACTCACAACGCCCGGCGCGGCAGCGGCGGTACCAACAAAGGCGGCGGGCGAGGTGGTGGCGCTCCGTGGGCAGCGCGCAGCGCTGGCCGCCGCAGCCGCCAAGACACCTCGGCTCGGTGCGGCGGCGTCCTCCAACCGGCGCTGCAAGCTCAGCCTGTCCGTGGGCCGGCACCATCGGATGTGGCGGTCCCGGCCTCCCCTGCCCCTCTACCGCGGGCCGCCGGCGGGCGCTCCACCGCCTAGCACGGCGCATCCTCAGCTCTCATCGCCGCCCGGCCGCGTGGCCCTTCTCTCTCTCTCCCGGCCAGCTCGCGCTTCTATAGCGGTGCCTGCGCTGCACTTCTTTGGGCATTTGGCGCTCTCGCCAATGGTGCCCAGTGGACCAGCTGCGGCCCGGTGCTCCAGTAGGCCGCCCACTGGGACGAGCGGCCTCGCCAGGTGGCTTCTCCACCATGACACCGACTTCACTCACCAACTTTGAGTGGTACTTCGACTCGGGGCTACCTCCCACATGGCCTCAGACCCGGTATTCTCTCTCGCTCCTCACTTCTCGGTATCTGTTCCTTCATCCATTGTTGTCGGTGACGGCTCCCTTCTACCCGTCACCACCATCGTACAACCGCTGCTTCATGGCTCTCTTCGTCTCAACAATGTCCTTGTCTCCCAAAACTTATTAAGAATCTCATTTACGCTCGCAAGTTTACTTGACAATAAGCGTTTCGTTGAGTTTGACCCAGCGGTGATACGTGAAGGATCTTCGGTCTCGGGCGTGATCATCAGTCGCGATAGCTCCGGGCGCTATACCCTCTGCATCCTCCGTCGCCGAATCCTTCCTCGCCGTGTCCTCCGCCTCTTTGGCATCGCCGACTTGGTCATCCGGTCATGACGTTTTGTCTAAGTTAGCAAGATCGTGATCTTACCTTCATGTAATAAAATCATTTGTTCTCCTATGTGTCATGCATGCCAATTGGGTCAACATGTTCGTCTTCCTTTCCTATGTCAACCTCCGTGCTTCACACACTTTTGATCTTATACACCGTGACCTTTGGGCGTCACTGTTGAAAGTGTTTACGTTATAAATATTACTTGCTCATTCTCGATGATTGCTCGCATCATCATGGACATTTCCCGCCGGCTCAAATCGACACATTCACGACCCTTGCTAACTTCTTCTCCTTTGTTTCCACTCGATTCGGCCACCATCAAAGCGATCCGGTGCGACAACGGCGCGAGTTTGACAACTCTAGCACCCGCACGTTCTTCCTCGCTCATGGTGTTCACCTCGCATGTCTCCCCTCTACACCTCCCAACAGAATGGTAAAGCCGAGCGCATCATTCGTTCTATCAACAATGTCATTCGCTCACTGCATTTGAGCATCCATGCCACCATCCTATTGGGTTGAGGCTCGACCACCGCCACTCACCTCCTCAACATTCTACCTACCAAGACGAACTTCTCCACGCCACATCATGCTCTTTTCGGTCTCCACCATCCTATGAGCATCTTGGCGTTTTGGGTGCAAATGCTACCCAAATCTCGGCGCCTGACCTCCCACAAACTTGCTCCTCGTTACGCCTGTGTACCTTCCTTGGCTACTCCGCCCACCATGGGGATATCGATGTCTCGACATGACCTCCAATCGGGTCTACCTCTCCGTCATGTCACTTTTGATGAAACATCGTTTCCTTTGCCGATCTCCCTTCCACCCTCCTCGATCGATTTTCACTTTACGGATGACTACACTAATCCGGTCTGGCACCTATAGGACCGTCATCCACCTCTTTGCTGCAGTCTCCGCGCGGCGCAGTCGCGCCTTGGACGTCCGCGCGCCGAGCCACGCGCGCCCCGACATCGCCGTGCTCGCCACCGCCGAGGATCTGCAACACCGACTCGCCACGCACGCCAACGGGAGTCATCAGTGTTCCGCCGGCCGCGCCGCGCCAAGACAGCCACGCGGCGCGCGCGCTCCTCCACACCGCCATGTGGCCGGCGTCGGCGCCGTTTCGCCATGTCTACACCCGCGACCGCCGCTGGTGCCCCGAGCGACAGCGCCTTCTCCGGCACCAGCGCGGTGCTCCCACAGCGCAGCTTCCCGGTGCGTGCGATCTCTCCGTCGGAATCAACACCCGATGACAACGCGCGCCAAGTCGGGTTTCGGCTTCGCCTCTACCTTGCCTCGCAACTATCGCTGTGCCTCGGGCGTATCGCACCGCCTCACCGACCCCAATTGGCGGGTGGCGATGGAGGACGAGTACGCCGCCTCTTGCAGAACCACACATGGGATTTGGTTCCCCGCCCAGCCAAGGCTAATGTTGTTTCCGGCAAGTGGATCTTCAAACATAAGCTCAAGGCGGATGGCTCTCTCGAGCGGTACAAAGCTCGTTGGGTACTACGTGGCTTTACGCAGCGCCCAGGAGTGGATTATGCCGAGACATTCACCCGATTGTGAAGCCGACCTTGATTCGGGCGGTGCTTGCTCGCTCTCTCCGAGCGATGGACCGATTCACCAACTTGATGTGAAGAACGCTTTCCTTCATGGGACCTTATCTGAGGATGTTTATTGCTCACAGCCATCCGGATTCGAGGATCCTGCTCACCCGGGGTTTGTCTGCCGCCTAAACAAATCACTCTATGGTCTCAGCGAGTTCCGTGCATGGTACAACCGGTTTGCCTCATATCTGCTATCCCTTGGATTTCTTGAGGCCAAGACCGACACCTCCCTGTTTGTTTACCACCGAGGCTCGGAGACTGTCTACCTGCTCCTTTATGTTGATGACATCGTTCTCACCGCCTCATCTGCCGGACTACTCGTCGCATCATCACGGCCTTACGGCCGCGAGTTCGCTATGAAGGACCTTGGTGAGCTTCATCACTTCTTGGGGATGCATGTACGAAGTGCGGTGGTGGTCTTCTCCTCTCCAGCGCCCGATACATGATGGACATCTGGAGCGCGCGGCATGGTGAGTGCAAACCTGCACCACCCCGCCGATAGAGTGAAACGGTCGGAACGATCGGTAGGAGGTAAAATCACTTTCGCACATTATTTTTGAAAACGAAATCGATCACGATATTGTCGGAACGAACGACATCGATATTCGGTAAATTCGGAAGCGAAACTATTCGATCAAAGTGCATCGATAACGATCGAAAATCATGAAAGCGATAGCTAAAATACGATATTCTCCACATCTAAGGAAGCCAAAACATGCAACCATAATCAATTCTAAGCCATGAACTCATATCATCATATCACAAATTCTCAACTAAATGAAGCGGGCATACTTGACACTTGATTCGATCCCATCCATCACACGAACAACGAACTCATACTACCACAAAGGTCCTTCCTTTCATTGCATAATACTTAAAGAAACTACTACTACTACGGTACTACCAAGAAGATCATAGGCATATCAAGAGCGAAAGCGGAACCGGGCTTCCTATAGTGAACCTTGGCATGTCATCATCATCTCCAAGCACATAATCACCGCCCATTTCTGAAAATTCATCCTACAAATTGCAATGGAAATAACGTGTTAGTACTTCAAATGAATTACATGCTACTTGCAATACATATCAATATAATTATACCCAATAAGCGGTCGCTCTTAATGGCTTCAAAGACATTCATCTTACATTTGCTTCAAAAGAATTTGCACCTACATTGTTTTCGTTTACAACATGCGATAGCATCAATGCTACCTCTACCTAGCTAGATCTCACCTAGCTAGATCTCACGACTCGATCGACACAAGCCCAAACACATCTTCACATTCGGAATGCAATGCTAAGTTCTTAATCGTAAGGGTCTTGCTTGCTTGATACATCCACCTAATGAAATGTTGCACAAATATTCCAAGCGCTGTAGAAGCATGTAGAGCTAATCAAGTAAGTATATACAATTAATCTCTAGCCTAACGAACACCTCTCTCATCGTCTAGCTAATTCCAACCAGATCGATCGAGGCAACAACAGCGCCAAATCAATGGATGCATTAAGCAACTCAATATTACGTGGCGGTCGTGTGATATCAAGCTTTCAACTAACAACGCTAATCGAACAACTCGCTAATCGGTGCGCCCGCGCGACGATTAATCCTTGGGCGGCGAGCTCGAGGATCCGGCGGAAGCGCTACCGACGAGCGCCGCTTGAACCCGGTCCTCGTCGGCGACACCGCCATCTGCTCTGCGAGTTCTTCCTCGCCGCCACCTCGACGACCCGCCATCGCGGCCACATGCTGCTGGCGGCGGGATGCGCCCGACGGCGGTGTCGCTGGCGGTTCTTGCCATCTTTATTGCGCGGTGGCGCGTGGTTGTGCTCGCCAGACGCCGCCACCAAGGTATGGTGTTGTCCTCCGCGCTGCAATCTGCGACTCAGCGCCTCGGTCCAACAGAGCTGCGGAGATAGGTCTTGGCAGCGTGGAGATCGGTAATTACAGCGGTAATTACCGATTAATCTGATATTTTCAAAAACGATCGGAAGAGAGCTAAATCGTTTTCGTTTTCATTATCGGATATTTTTACCGTTCGTTTCCGTTTTATCGATTCACACCGTTTAGTTTAGAGGAAAAATCGGTAATTTTTCAAAGCGATTTTCGATAGCAAAAATTATCGTTTTCGTTTCAGCCCTACCGCCGACACAAATCCGAAGGTGTCGCCTCGAGCGGTGTTCTGTCACTAATCCCTGATTCCGCAGCTTAGCGGGGCTCTTGATTACCTCGCCTTCACCAGTAGGACATTTCGTATGCGATTCGGCGGTGTGTGCCTTCATATGCACGATCCTCGAGAGCCTCGCCTTGCGCCTCAGCGGATTCTTGGTACATCGTGGCACTCTCCACTTGGGACTCTTTCTTGACCATCGTCGCGATCTAATCTCGTGGTCTACTCGTGCCGATCCGGCGGTTGTCCGGACACGCGCAAGTCCACCTCCGGCTATGCCGTGTTCCTTGGGGATAACCTGATTTCCTGGTCCTCCAAACGTCAGAACACAGTTTCACATTCCAGCGCAGAGGCTGAGTACCGCGGTGTGGCGAATGCTGTTGCTGAGGCCTCTTGGCTACGCCACCTTCTGGTGGAGCTGCACACTCCACCTCAGCAGACTACCTTTGTCAGGACCAAGAGATTTGGGAAAGTCTATGAGCGGAGACACCTTGCAGCGCAACCGCCTCCGTGAGGTGCGGCAGCGGAGTTCTCCTGTAATTGGTATTATGTCAAGTCCATTGTATTGAGTCTAATATGCTATTAGTTTCCTAGTCGATTCGTAATATGAGTTAGAATCGGTTAAAGTGCGTGAGTTCAGCTTAGCCGACTCGGTTGAGATTCCTCTATATATAAAGAGGAGAGATCATAAGCAATAAAGATCAAGAAGAATATTACCCCAATCTCTACTTCCTTTCTTCCCAAACCCTAGATTCTTCCGGCTGGCGGATCGACCTTCTCTGGACCCACGTCCGGCCATCGCACTCAAAGACGGCTCCTCCCACGACCTCCAGCTCTCGGCTTCCTGTGACGCATCCATACAACTTGAGATCCAGGCGTAACAATTTGGTATCAGAGCACATGGCTGACGATAACTACGCAACATATGATCAAGTGGCAGATTTGGCAACAAATTTGACCAAACAGATGGAAGATTTGGCAGCAAATTTGATCAAACAGATGGAAGATATGAAGATCAGAGGGGATGAGCTTCACAACAGGATGACAACGCTGGAAAAGCGACCAGCAGGGGACGGATTACTGCCGTTCCCAGTTGGCCAAGCACCGGTAGCACACCAGTATGGGAACGGGGCGGGGTTAACACCGGAGAAGCCCCCTCGCTTCCACAGGTTGGAGTTTCCCTCATACGACGGACAAGGTGATCCGCTTAACTGGCTGCAGCGCTGCGAGCAATTTTTTCGTGGACAGAAGACACCATCAAGCGAGAAGGTGTGGTTAGCATCATACCACTTGGTTGGGGTGGCGCAGCAGTGGTATTATCAACTGGAAAGAGACGAAGGAGAACCAGATTGGTCACACTTCAAGGAATTTGTCAATCTGCGCTTCGGCCCATCGATTCGGCGCAACCCTCTTGGCGAACTCCGGGAACTGACACAAATCGGCACGGTGGAAGATTATCAACAACAATTCCTTGCAATCCTGTGCCGGGTGGACTATCTGAAATCTCAGCAACAAGTGCAGCTGTTCACGTCAGGTTTGCGCGAACCAATCCGCACAGACGTTGAACTGCAAAATCCGGGGGGACTTCAAATGGCCATGGCTTTAGCGAGGGCTTACGAGCGCCGAGCACAAGCAACGGGACAAGACGCGGCCGCCCTGCACAAGAAGCCAACTACCGCACCTCCGGCAGCAGCGGCGCCCGCGGCGCTAATGAAACCAGCGCTGACCAGCAGACCAACCATACCCGCCCTACCCGCCCCGAACACGGCAGGTCTTGGCCAGGGTTCCAACCGTCCACGCAGGACGATGCAGCGCCGGTTCCTTTCGCCGGAAGAGATGGAGCAGCGCAGGGCAGGGGGTCTGTGCTTCAATTGCGATGAGAAGTTCACTCCAGGACACCGCTGTAAGTGACTATTTCTCCTGTTGGCCCCGAGCGGTGGCTCAGACGATGAAGCTGACACCGCCACTGCGCCAGACGATGAGGAACCAAGTATTTCCTTGTATGCCGCAACCGGAATTTCCACAAAAGCCGGACAAACAATGCAGCTCTATCTCATGGCAGGCGGGGTTGCCTTGCTCGCATTACTGGATTCCGGCTCAACGCACAACTTCATCACCACCGAGGCAGCTCAACGCGCCAGCATTCCGATTCAGCCGCGACAAGGCTTAAAGGTGATGGTGGCCAACGGCGACAAAGTTAACAGTACAGGGCAATGCCACGGACTGCAACTACAGATCAACCAAGAGGCGTTCACAGTGGATTGTTATTCCCTCTCCCTGGATGGCTTCGATCTAGTACTCGGGGTCCAATGGCTGCGCATGCTAGGGCCAATCCTTTGGAACTTCGACACACTCACCATGACCTTCTGGAGAGAGGATCGCAAGGTACAGTGGCAGGGCGTCCAGACTACATCAAGGCTGCAGCAGACATACTCCATTGCCGGGCCAAACCTGATGGATACGTTGCTCCAAGACTTTGCCAGCTTATTCGACGCCCCCCACGGCTTACCCCCTCCACGGGCTCAGGATCATCACATCCACTTGTTACCCGGCACATCACCGGTCTCAGTTCGCCCATATCGATACCCCCAACTCTTGAAGGATGAGTTAGAGCGGCAATGTGGGGAGATGTTACAACAGGGAATCATTCGGCCAAGCACGTCAGCCTACTCATCCCCTGTCCTTCTCGTCAAAAAGCACGACGGTACTTGGCGCTTTTGCGTAGATTATCGCGCCCTCAACAGTCAGACAGTAAAGGACAAATTCCCAATTCCAGTTGTGGACGAGCTCTTGGATGAACTACGAGGAGCTAAATTCTTCACCAAGCTGGACCTTCGCTCCGGATACCACCAGGTGCGGATGCATCCTCCGGACATTGAGAAGACGGCCTTTCGTACCCATGAAGGCCTCTTTGAGTTCCTAGTGATGTCATTTGGGCTAACCAATGCACCAGCTACATTCCAGGCCCTCATGAACAGCATTCTTCGGCCCTACCTGCGCCGCTTTGTCTTGGTATTTTTTGATGACATTCTTATCTATAGTCCGTCGTGGGTCGAGCACCTGCGCCACGTCCGGGCAGTCCTGCGATTACTCCATCAACACCAACTGTACCTCAAACGCTCCAAGTGTTTTTTCGGCGAATCATCTGTGGCCTACTTAGGGCATGTCATCTCAGCAGAGGGCGTTGCTATGGACATGACGAAGGTGCAAGCCGTTAAGGAGTGGCCGGTTCCCCGTACAGTTCGGGCCCTTCGCGGGTTCCTCGGACTAGCAGGATATTACCGCAAGTTTATCCAAGGGTTTGGAGCAATTGCGGAACCACTCACTCGCCTACTCAAGAAAGAGGCTTTTTCATGGTCACCCGAAGCAGCCGGGGCATTCAACGCGCTCAAAGATGCTCTTACTTCAGCCCCAGTTTTACAGCTACCTAACTTCGAGCTTGAATTTGTGGTGGAATGCGATGCTTCAGGATCCGGCATTGGAGCAGTTCTTCATCAAGGTCATGGACCCATTGCATTCTTCAGCCGCGTTCTGTCCACTCGCCACTCACACCGCGCCTATGAGAGAATCGATGGGCCTCGTCCTGCGGTCGGCATTGGAGACCATATTTGTGGGGACGCCGCTTTTTGGTCGGGTGACCATTCTGACCTCAAGTTCTTCTCGGACCAACGCCTCTCCACAATACCGCAACATCGCTGGGTTAGTAAGTTATTCGGGTATGATTTCGGGGTGGAGTTCAAACCAGGCAAGCTTAACACAGTCGCAGATGCCTTGTCCCGCGCTGCGGCAGACGGAGCAGATGCACTCAGCGCTCCGGACGGTCTACTCTGTGCTATATCCAGCCCAAACTTCGCTCTCCTAGATGACCTGCGATGTGAGACTGCATCAGCCCCGGACTTGATCACTTTACGCCAACAGATTGAGGCTGGGACAATAGGGCAGCCATGGCAATTGGTGGATGGGCTGATCTTGCACAACAACCGGGTTCACGTGCTTCAGACTTCACCACTTCTCCATTCCATTTTGCTAGCAGTTCACTCGGCAGGACATGAGGGGGTACAGAAGACCCTCCACCGTCTTCGGGCTGACTTCCATGTGCCACATGACCGCACATTAGTAGAAGACTTTGTCCGCTCTTGTGCGATCTGTCAACGCAACAAATCAGTCCAACTTCACCCAGCCGGCCTCTTGCAACCTTTGCAAGTTCCCGTGAGGATTTGGGATGATATTGCAATGGATTTTGTTGAAGGATTACCTCGCGTCAATGGTAAAACAGTTATCCTCACAGTTGTTGATCGCTTTTCCAAATATGCGCACTTTATTCCCCTCGCGCATCCATATACTGCTAATTCGGTGGCACGAGTATTCTTTGATGAAGTGGTCCGCCTTCACGGAATCCCTTGCTCCATTGTAAGTGGCCGTGATCCCGTTTTCTAAGCCAATTTTGGTCGAATCGCTTAGGTTGTGCAGTGCATAGCGCATTTAAGCTCAGCCTTCCACCCGCAAAGTGATGGCCAATCAGAGGTAACCAACAGAATTATCGCTATGTACCTCCGGTGCCTCACAGGGGATCGTCCGCGTCAGTGGGTGCGCTGGTTGCCATGGGCCGAGTACTGCTACAATACTTCCTTCCAAACATCGTTACGCGAGACACCCTTCAAAGTGGTCTATGGACGAGATCCCCCGACAATTCGTCCACATTCACCTATGTCTACTCGTCTCCAGGCAGTTGATCAACTCCTCCTGGAAAGAGACCAATTGATTGCAGAGATTCGGGACCGCCTTCTTCTGGCTCAACAACACTACAAGCAGGCCTATGATGCCAAACACAGAGAGCTTTCCTTTGAGGTTGGACAATGGGTATGGCTTCGTCTCCACCAGCGCCTTGCATTGTCCCTCGTGGTGAACATCAATCGCAAGCTGGCCCCCAGATATTACGGACCATACCAAATTCTGGACAAGATCGGTACTGTGGCATCGCCTCCAACTACCATCTAAAGCCCGTCTCCATGATGTATTCCATGTGAGTTTGCTCAAGCCGTACGTCGGCGATCCTCCGTCCACTCCGCCTGTCTTGCCACCGCTCCACCATGGCCGAGTTACACCCACACCACATCATGTCATCCGTACCAGACTCAGCAATGGGGTGAGCGAAGTCCTCGTCCATTGGGACGGCTTGCCGGCTTCAGATGCTACTTGGGAGTCCTTGGGGGAATTCCGTCGCCAATTTCCTCATTTTCAGCTCGAGGACGAGCTGCTTTCCGAGGAGGGGAGAAATGTCAGGACCAAGAGATTTGGGAAAGTCTATGAGCGGAGACACCTTGCAGCGCAACCGCCTCCAGGAGGTGCGGCGGCGAGTTCTCAGTAATTCGATATTATGTCAAGTCCATTGTATTGAGTCTAATATGCTATTAGTTTCCTAGTCGATTCACGTAATATGAGTTAGAATCGGTTAAAGTGCGTGAGTTCGAGCTTAGCCGACTCGGTTGAGGATTCCTCTATATATAAAGAGGAGAGATCATAAGCAATAAAGATCAAGAAGAATATTACCCCAATCTCTACTTCCTTTCTTCCCAAACCCTAGATTCTTCCGGCCCGCCGATCGACCTTCTCTGACCCCACGGTCCGGCTATCGCACCAAAGACGGCTCCTCCCACGACCTCCGGCTCTCGGCTTCTGTGGCGCATCCATACAACTTGAGATCCAGGCGTAACAACCTTGGTGTATTGCGACAACGTCAGTTCAGTCTATATGTCCTCCAACCCCGTACAACATCAGCGCACCAAGCACATTGAGATTGACCTTCACTTCGTTCGCGAGAAAGTGGCACTTGGTGATATTCGTGTTCGCATGTTCCCACCACTTCACAATATCTTGACATCTTCACCAAGGGCCTTCCTTCTTCCGTGTTCGTGAGTTTAGGTCCAGTCTAAGCGTCAGAGGTGCGGGCGCTTCTGACTCGCGGGGTGTTAGACAGGTGTTATGTACAGCTGTGTATGGCTGTTGGGCTCATGTGCCCATATGCCTTTGTTGGGCTCATGTGCCCATATGCCTTTAGTCTTTTTCTGTTAGAGTCTCGAGGCTTTCTGTTAGGGTCTCCAGGATTGATCCCTTGTCTGTTAGACCTAACCCTAGACTCTCTGGCCTTATATACACCCTGTACTGTTGGCTGTTTCACTTGAGAATACAATCAATACACTCTGTTCTCCTACAGAGTCGAGCATGTAACCGGGTATAAATATATACTATCGACCTCATGTAACTCTAATTGTGAAAAGAAACTCCTCATATGGATGGAGCCACCGCGATTCGGCTCCCGGGGACGTAGGCATTGTTGAACCTCGTTAACAAATCTTCGTGTCTCGTGTGTCTTTGTGCTTGTTGTGGTTGTTCCCTCGTGCTAGGGCTGCCGCTGGTTTCAACAAGAGATAATAACATCTTTCCCAAACTATTGGTTTTTGGATCAGCCTTTAGTGAAATAATCCCCAAGTTTGGGTACATTGGGCTAAATCGGATAAAATGGAATGCATCAAACAGAAACTTGTCACTTAACAATGGCATTGTGCTTGTGCTGCTTTGCTGAGCTGTTGAACCATGGGACAACTTGCTCTATATCTGTTGGCAAATCATATATTGTTGGTCATCCACAGTAGGCTTGGTTCATTTGTCCAACAACTTGATTGTATGTATTCACATCTTTTTTCTTAAGTGGGTACAACAAGGATGCGCGACACACACGACACCACACACACCCACGTGGGTGCGTCTAATGCACACGCTTAAGATGAGACGGAGACCCGAGAGTCTCACGGAGCGCGGGCACGCGCTTTGAGCACTGAAAGCACCCGCGTGCGCATGTACTTAGAGAGCAATATTCATATGAACAGTACCTGGAGAGTACTACTCATACAAACAGTACCCCCAAAAATGCAGCGCATCGGGTTCGAGCCCGGGCAGGGGGTGGCACGATGGCACACCTCACCAACCGAGCAAGCGTCGGTCTGCTATGTATTCACATCTTTTCTGTGTGTAACGGAACTCCATGAATCTAAAGTTGTCTTCTGCTGAATATACTTTATATCTAATTCGATGGTTATTCTTCAGGTGGAAGCTCTGAATTACCGGCTGATCCAAATGATGAATTGACTGAAGCTGACAAGATGGGAGAAGGGAACCCTCAAGCCGATGATGATCACCTCACGCCAGCGGAGCGGCGGTACATAGAACAGAAACAGAAGATTGACATGCACAAGATGGCCAAGGTAGCCAACAAGTCGCACAGGGACCGCATCCAGGACTTCAACCAATACCTGGCCAATCTTAGTGAGCACTACGATATCCCAAAAGTTGGCCCTGGTTAACGTGGCAAAATTTGAGTGTCACAGGAATGCTTGGTATGCTGGACCTATCCAGCCGTCTATTAGCATTGTGATCTCGTAACAGTACGTTCAAAAACAATGTGCTGTCTCTCAAGGATTTAGCATTGCATTTCGAAACCAAGTTTTAAATTCAAGTATTCTGAGTACTTGCGCTTGTAAACTGATAGCACATTATGTTTCCATTTTAACACATGAGCTTTCTTAACGAAGTGAACCTAGGGAACTCTGGTTTGCAAACTGGGAGCATTCTCTGTAAAATGTTTGCACCACATACTCTAGGATGGTAATTTGGTACACTAAAAATGCAAATGTTAGGTTAACTTAAACATCAATTTCTCCACTTTGGAATGGTAAGTTTGCATGTTACACAATTCGATACACGAGATGGACCCAGATCAAAGTTATACACAAGAATCTGAATGTATAATATCATCTCTGAACGTTTATACTGTCTCAACTAGTACAAAATCTAATTTCCGAAAGAAGCGAAGTAACTCCCTTGGGAGTTCAGACATACAGCGATACGCTGCAACAGACGACAGCTCCCTTGGGATTTCGGATACTTGTAACGAGTACGTTGGTGATATACTGATATGTAGCATGCATGTCATCAACACACGAAAAAAATCCCTGTAAGCTTTGTTCTGCAAAATCTGTCAGACAAATTTCTCCGAAAAGATCAAATCAAAATGTAACCGGTTAGTCGTACTGGAAAACAAATTTCGTTTTTTAACATATACACACACGCGCGCTTCCTATATAGAAAAAATACTAACTACTCCCAGGTGTAGTTACTCCCCACTCAATCTGCCGTCCATACATTTCAAGATTCATGTAGTCTTAACAATCCTTTCGGGTGCACTCAAGCAAAATAGAATTGTAAACCCGATCCACATAGTGGGTTAGTTCCTATATTCCCGGCATTCCAGCAAATACGAGGTTAGCACCTCCGGTTCATCCATCTCACGACATCCAGGAAAATTTGGGTTCGAGGAGCGCATGCGGTCCTGTGGGCTACGGCCACCAGCATTGCACGCCGCCGCTTGCCGCTCGCCCATTGTTTTCCAAGCTCCGCACAATGTATCTAGGCCAGAACATAAGGACTGAGGAGGGCGTCGCTGATGCACACAAAGGTAGGTAAGATCTAATCGTCGGCGATCCTATATTTTGCATCGATACGTTCCCCTCCATTTCTTCCAAACTCATGACGCTCTCCAGGTTTTAGATTGATGGGAGCTTTTTATCTGGTGTATATACTCCTTATAGATTTTTTTGGGAGCGGTATATCCTTTTGGATTTCCTTTTTTGAGAGAGAGCAGCATATACTTCTTTTTCTGGTGGATAGCTCTCATATGATCTGCTAGTTTCTTCCTTAGTAACTTTCTTTATGCAATGAAAAGGAGTACATTTCCGGTTTCAATAAGAATTGTTATATTTCATCGACTAGCACATTCTTAATCTATCTTAGTACGTAACTTTTCATTTTTACATTTGACTTATACTCTTGTTTTGCTCACTGCAACTTATTCTTTTAATCTTGAGTCTTGACATACATCCTTTTCTAAACTATATACTACCATGCATGTCAGATGCTTTAGAAATTTCTACAGTTTGCTTGTGGCTAGTCTAATCATGTTAACTGCCCTGCAAGCAGGAATGCATCCTGCGCCATTGCATCGCTTCCCAGGTCTGGGCATCGTCGGCGCATCGTCGGCGTCACGGGCGTGAATACTCTCTGGATCTCATCGACAGGGGCTAAGCTAGTTACTTGGCATCAGTTTTAAAGAAGGAACTAGCATAGTAGCATGTGAATCTATCTTAGAAAAAATCTAATAACAAGCCAGCGGTATGTACAGATGAAATTATCTTGTGCGTATATAGTCCTTGTAAACATACATCTTATAAGATAACAAAAATCCCTTCTTCTACATGCTGCCTTTTAAGATCACATACTCCCTTCGTGTACTACTTCCCCCGATGACACATACTCCCTTCGTGTACTACTTCCCAGATGACACATACTTCCCACATCAGCGGCGCGGGATGCTCCCAAGATGATCTTTACAGTGAGACGCCGATGGCATCGGTACAGCTGCCAAATGAGGACGGCATGAGAGCATCATTGCCGCATGCAATGGAGAGAAGCTGGAGGTGCATTAGGAAATACTCCATACTTATACACGTGTGAGCACGTGAAATTTTACATACTCCCTAAGTACATGTATGTACACGTGATATACTATGTACATACTCCCCAAAAACATGTACCAAATGGACATACACATATAGTAAAGTAGTACGTACCGTCTTCAATAAAAAAAAGTAGTATCTATACGTATGAAAAAGGAGTATGTATACGTACGGAAAAAAGGAGTATGTACAAATGCACTAGGGAACAATATACTTCACGCTTATCCTGATACGAAGCATCCTTATGCATGACATCAAGCAATCTTAGAAACTCAAAAAAAACATATACAAATACATGATTGATTTTAAAAAAGTATATACTCAATAATCTAATTTAAAGTATATGTAGTCCATACTCCAAACCATACTCCCTACCAGAAGTTCTGAATGAAAACCTGACACTACATGGTATGGTTATATACACATGATGGAAGGGAACTTACTTTGTACATATACTTCATACTCCATACTCCCAAACACTATAAAGATGGGAACTTACTGTGTACATATACTTCATACTCCATACTCCCAAACACTATAAAGATGGGAACTTACTGTGTACATATACTTCATACTCCATCTACACTATGTTGAATAATACATGTACTAGTACTCCAAATTCAGGTACATATGTACATACACTCCATACCCCATTATAAGTTCTTCCTAATTCGTTGCACTTCTACGCGTCGCGATCCCGGAATGCTGCAAACTAGCCACACCAAGATCTTCCTAATTTGTTGCACGTCCATGCAGATACTTGGTACTGCCAACGCACGCGTCACAACTACCCACAGATAAATAGAACCACGCGATCCAATAATTACGGCACTAATGGCTACATCCCGGCTGGACTCTGCACACGGGTATAATACGGAACGTTAGTGTATCATCCGACCCGATAACCTAAACAACTAGATGGTATCCCGATGTAGATGGAAGGTAGATATAATGGGAGTAACTACACCAGGAGTAGAAAAGAGGCTTCCACACACACACACACATATATATATATATATATATATATATATATATATATATATATATATATATGTGTGTGTGTGTGTGTGTGTGTGTGTGTGTGTGTGTGTGTGTGTGTGTGTGTGTGTGTGTGTGTGTGTGTGTGTGTGTGTGTGTGTGTGTGTGTGTGTGTGTGTGTGTGTGTGTGTGTGTGTGTGTGTGTATGTATGTATATATATGTATGTATATATATATATATATGTGTGTGTGTGTGTATGTATGTGTATGTATGTCTGAATATGTATGTATGTGTTTGTGTATATATGTATGTATATGTATGTGTGTATGTATGTATGTATATATATGTATATGTATGTATGTAATGTATATGTATGTATGTATGTATGTATGTATAAAACCCTAAACCCTATAATCACTTTTGGTATAGTAAAATACTAATTCTAAGATACTCCAATGTGACTTGGTTGAAAAATTTTTATTGGAACCTTTTGTTTTTGCTATATATCCTTTTCCACACATAAAAAGAATATATACCCAAATTATGCTATAAAAAGTGGATTTTTATAAAATTTTCATGGAATTCACTTTGGAGTATATCATAATCATTATTAGAGTGTGTTCAAATAGACAAAGAGGCATAACAATACCATTAAAGTAATATATTAGAAGTGGGAATATGTACTCTAGGAGTATGGAACCATTTTCCTACATATATGAAGTCTCTTTTCTACTTTGGGTGTAATTACTCCCAAGACCATATCTCACAAAGTAGAGAGTATATAATGTAACAGAGGGTATGTACATATAGTATATAAGTATATGAGACCATATAAGTGGTATGTATATTTTTTAAGGTGGTATGTATAGTTTTCTGAACATACTCTTTTTTATGTATAAATATTAAGATATTAGTAAAATATGCCAAAACTCATGTACTTCTTATATTTTTTTCATGTGGCTAGTATTAGAGTATCTTATAATTAGTATATGAGTATACATAAGGTGATAAAGGAGTATGTTAAGTTCATTTAGGTAGTATATTATATATGGGAGTAAGTACACGTGGGAGTAGAATGTATTTTTCTTGGAAGCTTCTTTTCTACTCCCGAGAATAGTTACTCTCTATGTCGTATATCACAACGTAGGATGTATCTCGTATAATGGAGAACATGTACGTGTATTATACGAGTATATAAAACATCTAGGTGGTATGTACATTTTTAGATATACTCCTTTTTTATGCATATATGAAGGTATTTACAAAAAAACACTAAAAACTGTAGATTTCTTTAGAATTTTTTCGTGTGGTTTATATTAGAGTATCTTATAATTAGTATATGAGTACACCTAAAATGATAAAGAACTATTTCAAGTTCATTTAGATGTGTGGTATGCATATTGTGTGCATATGTGGTAGGGGTGTGTGCATGCCCATCTTCGTTGTAATCACAAAAATGATAAAAATTAGAGTGCAGTGGTGGAAAATTGCGAAAATATAGAGTTTCTATTTTTTGACAAATGGTTGGTCTATATAAGTCCAAGCTGTACCGAACTGAATTGAATAGTGTAGATTTTGCAATACCATATGATATGATAAACAAGTGTTTTTATACGGTTCTGGACTTGATCATATGGTTGGCATTTTCACATGGCTGAACTTTCATTACTAGAAACTAGAGATGCTATCCTGACTATATATTAGTGTTTCTGCAAATGTTGGCTTGTTTTTTCTGATGTGTGTTTTGGTTTTGATTTGATCTACATTGTGGTGTCACGGCAATCTGCGGTGGTTAAGGGGGGAAAAGGTAGCCGTCCGATTGTATGATCAACGGTTCAGACGAAGGCAACCATAACAAGAGAAAAAAGAGCCGCCGTACTCAGCCCCCACGGCTCGATGCCTCGAACGCTCTAGTCGCTACTAAAACCCTCCTCTCATCCCCGAGTCCTGACCACCTCCGCGCGCCTCCCATGGCCGCGCCTCCGACGCCGCCGGAGCCGAAGGTGGAGGAGGCCGAGAAGCCAAGAGTGTCTATGGAGGTGGAGGAAAACCATGAGCCTAACGGAAACCCAAGCCCGAGATCCGACCAATCCGTTGTGGGGCCATACGCTGGGGATGGAGCGGAGTGGAAGGACGGCAATTCTTCCTCGAGTGTCTCGGAGTCGCTATTAGGGTCGCCTCCGTCCTCGAATTGCGCGTATGGTTTACTTCTGCTTGTTATAATGTGTTCTTGCTTTTCTTTGGCTGGTTCTGTTGGGTTGTGCTTTACTGCTTAGTCTGCTTTGATCTAGCATATGTGCTTTACCGCTTAGTCTGCTTTGATCTAGCATACTGATTAGTTCCTCACGTGATTAGGTAGTTGTAGAGTTGTAGTGATTCAGCTATGCATGTTTTTACCGATTTAAGCCCAGATTTTTCACCCTAACTATGATTTATTTTGCGGCATGAACGATTAGTTCGTACTTAGTAATGCAAGGCCTGTGAGGGCTTTGTTACTGAGATGTGAAAGACATTTCCTCCATTTCAGCTGCTGCAATGATGTGGAAAATCCCTAAGGAGAGACAAATACCATCGAGTTTTTCCCTCTTGCATCTTCTATCTATTCTATTCTATTATTAAAAATAAGGAAAAATAAGCCACCACATTTCGCTCTCAATAGGTAGAAATTACCATGTTAATCGGAGGAAAAAAGAGAGAGATATACCGTCGATTGTGGTGGGTCTAAATTATAATGGTCCACATTAATCAGATGTATATGGGACTGTTAAAGTAGTACGGGAAATACAAATGTATTTTCATTCATATATAAGTATTGTAGTTGGATAACAAATACAACACTATTTTTAGAGATATTGTAATAGCTAGCCATGCAAATGCACAGGGAGTTCGGCTAGTTGGTATCATTATTGTGATTGTTACTAGTGCTTGCTGTTTCTGGGCAAGAAAAGCATTGGTAGAATGGTGGTCTTAGCTACCATATCGAGGTTAAGGCTTGATATTTTTCAGCTCATGATGAAATGTTATTATGTTGATAAATAATGAAGATTTGCTTTGAACATGTTAGTAACAAACTAACAATAGTAGAAAGGAAATATCTGTACATTGCTATAATTAAGGAGCAAGGGCATGCCTATAAAGAATGCAAAACAGTTGAATCTGGCACATGAACTTTGAACCTGTTGTACTTTACTGGATTGAGCTACTCAATTAGTTTGGGTTGGGGTTTGAGATCATACAGTTTACCACCTGACATGTATGCTTTTTATATACTCTAGATTCAGGGGCGGATCCAGCGGTGGGGCGGGGGCTCGAGCCCCCTACCGCTACCAGACCCTTGGAGCCCCCCTGGAGCCCCCCCTAAATTTTTAGCCATGGATGTGTGGTGTAGGAGGGGCTGAGGTTGAGCTAAAGGTAGAAGATGACCTCTCTCACGAATTGGGCCAACAATTCATCTGGCCGGCCCATTGGAGCTTCCAGCCAAGCCCAACAAATAGAAACCCTAGCTTCAGTGACCACAGAGGCACAGACCACCCCAAATCCCCAATTCCCATCGGGCTTCTTGACTCACCTCCGGCTCCGCTCTCCGATCTCGCCGGCGGGAAGAAATCGCGATTCGCGAGCACCGGCGGCGCGGCGTGCGCAGCCTATGGCGGCGCGGCGCGGGCGGGCGGCGCGCGCGGCAGCGGCGCGGCAGCCAGCGGCCGGCGCGCGGGCGGCGGCGCGCGGGCGGCGGGCGGCGCCGAAGCGCCGGCGGCGCGGCCGGCGGCGACGGCCGCAGGCGGGCGGCGCAGCGGCGGCGCGGCAGCGGCAGCGGCAGCGGCGGCCGCGGGCGGCGCGGCGCGGGCGAGGCGGCGCCGCGCGCCGGCGGCGATAGCGAGCGCGAGGCCGACCGCGGCGGCGTGAACCGTGTGAAGATTGAAGGCGAAGGCGCAGTGAAGTGCGAGGCGAGGCGACAGCGAGCGCAGCGCAGCGCTCTTAAATCCTTATGTGACAGTGATTGAATGATTAGGTGAACTACTAAACTTTAGAATTTAAATTCTTATTTATCTGTGATTGTTTGATTGAATGATTGAATTGAATATGTGATTGGCATGTCAGATTTCAGAATGTCGAAAAGAAATTTGCGCAATTACTTTTCAAGTTCTAGTGGTTCAACTCCACATACTAATGAGAGCACAAGTCAACCAAAGAAACTTAGAGCAGAGTTTAGTCAATCGGACATAATTGGGGACCCTGGAAACCGCCAAAAAATTGATGATTATCAATCTGAAATTAGAGACCAAGTAAAGAGAGCATATGCTTTGAGTGGTCCAACCCAACCTCGTGATTTTCTATTTCCTCGTAAATGGACGAGTGGTGAATGGAGATCATTTCAAAAGACTTGGTTTGATGAATTTGATTGGCTAGAGTATAGTGAGTCCAAGGATGCAACTTATTGCTTATATTGCTATCTCTTCTTTAATTCTAAAAGCTTTGAAAAATTTGGGAGTTCTGCTTTTGCACATCAAGGTTATGTGAATTGGAAGAAAGCTAAGGATACTTTTAATAAACACAGTGTTTGCAAGACTCATGTAGAGGCTAGGCTAAAGTGTGATGATTTTATGAACCAAAGGACAAATGTGGGTAGAAAATTAGTTGAAGTAAGCAAGGAGTAAGAAAAACGATATGAGATTCGTTTGACATCTTCTTTAGATGTTGCAAGATTTCTCATATTGCAAGGGGATGCTTTTCGTGGACATGATGAAACTTCTACTTCCCTCAACAAGGGTACATACAGAGAGATGGTTGACTGGTACAAAGATAAGGTTGACATAGTGAAGGAGGCATATGAAAAAGGTTCTAAAAATTGCCCGATGTTATCTCATCATATACAGAAGGACCTTACAAAAGCTTGTGCAGAGGAAGTCACAGCTGTCATTATGGATGAGATTCGAGGTAGAAAATTCTCGGTGCTTATTGATGAGTCTCGAGATGTATCGATAAAGGAGCAAATGGCAGTGATTCTAAGGTTAGTACTCGACAGTTTCAATTTCTTGCCTAGATTTTTACCTGTATTTCTACAATTATACTAACACATAAATAAATGTGGTGTGCAGGTTTGTGAATGATGAAGGGAAAGTGGTGGAGAGATTTCTTGGACTTCAGCATGTTGAGAGGTGTACAGCTGTTGCATTGAAAGAAGCTTTGGTCGGTATGCTTTCAAGTCACAATTTGTCAATCTCTATGCTTCGTGGGCAAGGGTATGATGGAGCTTCTAATATGAGAGGTGAATTTAATGGGGTGCGAAATTGATTCGTGATGAAAATCCTTATGCTTTCTATGTGCATTGTTTTGCCCATCAATTGCAACTGTGGTTGTTACTGTTTCAACTTCTAGTGCGGACATTGCAGATTTTTTAACTATGTTCCTTTAATAGTCGACAATGTGGGTGCATCTTGTATGAGAAAGGATGCCTTGCTTGCAAAGCATCATGATGTGTTGCTAGAAAAGATTGAGAATGGTGAGATTATGTCCGGAAGAGGTTTAAACCGGAAAGTAGCCTAGCTAGGCACGGAGATACTAGATGGGGTTCACATCTTAAAACTTTGCTTCGGATTTTGGTGATGTGGGAGGCTATCATAGATGTCCTTGAGATAGTGAAGAAAGATTCAATTAAACCAACATGTAATGGTGGAGCTTTAGGTTTAATTTCCAAAATGGAGAGCTTTGATTTTGTGTTCATCATGCATTTGATGATAGAATTGTTGAGCATGACAGATATTTTGTCACGTGCTTTGCAAAGGAAGGATCAAGACATAGTTGAAGCAATGCATTTGATCACGGATGTGAAAGATAGCTTGCAGGATATGAGGAGAATGGATGGAGCCATTACTCAAAAAGTGAAAACATTCTGTGATAAGAATGAGATTGAAGTGCGGATATGGATAAGGAAATAAATGTTAGAGGACATCTAGACGTAGAAAGCAAAGGTAACAAACATGCATTACTACCATGTTGAGATTTTTCTTGTCGCCATTGATGCCATTTTGACTGAGTGAATCATCGGTTTAGTGAAATTAGTTCGAGTTATTAGTATGTATGGCTTCTTTTAACCCAAGGAACTCCTTCTCTAATTTTGATGTGGATAAACTTGTGAGACTTGCTGAAATTTATGCCGAGGATTTTGATATTGGTGACCTTCTTTGTTTTGCCAACTCAACTTAGAGCCTTTGTCAACCGTGCTAGAAGAACTCAAGAATTTCTTGGATGTCTTGAACTTGGAAAAGTTGCTGAAATTATGGTCAAGACTAACATGGACACATCTTATCGATTGATTTATCGTCTCATTGAGCTAACATTGACACTTCCAAAGTGTAACGGCTTGATTGAGAAGATATTTTCAGCCATGTCCATTATAAAGACAGATTTGCGTAGTAAAATGGGCGATGAATGGCTCAATGACTTGATGATATGCTATAATGAGAAAGAGATATTTAGAAACATTGATAATGAAAAGATCAAAAAGCGGTTTCAAGAGATGAAAAAACGTCGTATGTTATTGCCTAAAAAATTAGTGGTACGCTCTATTCTCTTCTAAATTCATAATTTGGAGGTCCATATTTGTTTAACTAATCAATTATGTCTATTTGTGTAGATTGCTTCTCCGGATGAATAATGGGTGTCACCGTCACGCGTCGTCTATTAGTTTCGTAATTTGGCCTTTCGGTATGGATAAACTGCATCCTTTATTTTTCATGATATATTTTGTGATTGTCATCGTTCATCGATGTTTTGATATAAGACTACTTCAAACTATTATATTTGTCTTTTGTGGGGGGTCATAGTGGAGTTATGTCACTGTAGCGCTTTTGTTCAGCGGTTCAGCCCCTCCAAAAAAATTTTCCTGGATCCGCCACTGTCTAGATTCTCGACCGGCATAATGGTATATGCAGGTGGTGGTTTTACCAACCCATTGGGTGTATTTTTTTTCAACTTTGCATCTAAACCTTGTGATTTAGCTCAGACATCTTCTCTGATTACCTTTGACATTCCAAACGTTCTGCTCAGCCACCAAGCACCCTGTATGCACATACCAAAGTTGGAACAAAATTTTATTAAGATCTAGTTTTGTGGTTCATGCGAGGATGGCATCAAGTATTGATCTCAGATTCTGCCCAGTGATTCTACTTATGTTACATTGATGTTAGCTTTTTAGCGAACTAAACTTTCATATTTCTTGAAATATCCGATTGCAATTGCACATGATTTTTTTTACAAAAAAATAACTTAGTTTATACATGCATTTGTCGATTACTTAGTTTATGTGCTAAAGCTAGATCAACCTTCCAATGCAGTTGGGGAAGATGTAGTGCTTCACCACATGATGAGACTTCAGCTCCAACTTCAGACAACTCTCCTAGTCCACAGCATGAACATAATAGTGAAGGCCAAAACTATGATTCAACAAAAAACTATACCTTTGATCAGGAGGCATCAAGAAAGGAACTGTGTAAAATGATTGTCTTACATGGATATCCGTTGTCCATCGTCCATCATGATGGGTTTAGAAGCTACTCCCGCAGTCTGCAGCCATTATTCAAAATTCCTAGTTGCGATACAATTAGAAGTGATATCTTGATGATGCATATGGGTAAGATGGTAGAAGTTTGTTCAGAGCTGGAAGTTGTGGAAAGGCGTATTGCTATTACTATCAACACATGGATGACTTCTGATCATCTTAAGCACTACATGGAGGTCACTGCTCACTACATAGACAATTCTTGGAATTTGCAAAAGCAGATAATTGGGTATATATTTTTCATAACTGTCTCCAAGCTTGTTTTGCGATCATTATTTGTTTTTTTACTATAGTACTGTTTTGTGACAACATAATTTTTTAAAACCACTAGAGTAGTTAATTGCATTGTTAATTTAAGTCTTTTTGTATAAATTGTAGGTTTCTTTATGTGCCATATCCCCTCAAACCAAAAGTTGCAGCCAAAATCTTGATGAGATGTTTTCGAAATTGGAACATTGCTCAAAACCTGTCTACAGTTACAGTTGACAATTATGGTGTTAATGATGATATAGTTCAGTCATTGCATGCTCAACTCTTCGGATCACTTATCCCAGGTGGAGAGTTCTTTCATGTGCAATGTTGTGCAAGTATGTTGAATTTGGTAGTGAAAGATGGTCTGGATGTATTCTCCAACGCTATAGAGAAAGTTCATAATGTTGTTGTATATTGGAGTGCCGTCCCCAAAAGAAGAGAGTTATTTGAGGATTGTGCACGGCAATTGAAGATTCAAACAAAAGAGAAGCTACATATTGATGTCAAGACCAGATGGAACTCAACTTACTTGATGCTAAAATCTGCGTTACCTTATAAAGATGTTTTCTATAGGGCTATAAAACGAAAGTTTAGATGGGAAAATGTGCCTAAAAGAGAGGAGTGGGACATGACTTGGGGGATGGCTAAAGAGATTTATGAGAGATTGAAAGTATTTTACAGCGTTCATGAGCTCTTTTTAGGCAAAAAATGTGCTACTGCTAATCTGTACTGTCCAAAACTTTATGAAATCCGTTTGGCATTGCTTCAATGGTGTTCTAGTCCTAACAGAAACGTTGCGCAAATGGCTGCACGAATGTGGAGTAAGTTTGAGAAGTATTGGACTTCTGTTTCTTGCATTATCGGTGTTGCAACTGTCTTGGATCCAAGGTACAAAACTTGTTTATTGGAATATTATTACGAGCAGATGCATCCAGAATCTTGTGCTGATGAAATTGCTAAAATTGTTCGTGTATGTCATCAACTGTTTGAGAAGTATAAGCGACCACTTCCATGCATTCCAACTTCTATGTCTGGTGATGTCAAATTGGATAATGATAGTATGTTGGGGTATGATTCGTATGCTCAGAGGAAAAAGAAGCAAAAGGTCCATCCAAGCTCCGAGTTGGACCACTACTTGGAGAATGCTTTGTTTCCAAGAACTCCTAATTTTGATATTCTTGACTGGTGGAAGATATATGGTCCAAAGTACCCGACACTTCAAAAGATTGCAGGAGACATCTATGCTATACCATTTTCCACTGTCACTTCTGAATCTACATTTGGCACTGTTGACAGGAAGTTGAGTTCACGGTGCAACAGTCTTAAAGAGGATCTAGTCGAAGCTTTGATTACTACTCAGAGTTGGTTATCAGCTGAAATACAAGGTAATAGATGCGCATATATTTTTCTACCTTCTAAAAATTCTACTAAAACAACTGTTCCCCAGGTCCGTCTGGTATGGTCACCATCGATGATGAAGTGGACGATGGTGAGGCCAACTGGCCAGCTGCCAACAACAAAAATATTACTAGCTAGGAGGTAAAGGCAATCATTCAGTATAATATTATTTCATCATTTGCTGGTTTCTCTGCCTGAATATCTTGTTGTACCTTGTGTGTAGGACTAGCTAGTGTCTGCAAAGCTTCCCCTTTTGGAAAATCTTTGGAGTGAAGCCCTGAATGGTGTGAAGTTATGATGTCCCATGACTTCAGTAGTTGTAGTTGTGCAGACTTGGGCTAGGCTTCTTCATGTCCGGACTTCAGGCTTTAAACCCTGATATGTGTTTGGTATGAATATGTTTGCCTTGATGTCCAACTGCGACTGTACTCATTTGCCTGATTCAACATCTTGCATGGTTTAAGCCATGCCAGGTAAGCAAATTATTGGCCCAATGCCCAGATTGATTGTGGTCGTGAACGCGGCGAGTTGTGATGTGCCGGGAAGCCTGTGAATGGCCCGGTATTGGCTCGCATCTGCCCATTTTTGTCAAGCTTGGCGTCCCTTTGTTTTCTTCTTCTTTTTTTAGCGCCAACATGCCCAAGTGAGCATCTGCGAGACTTCGACCGTTGGGTTGTGGACTCGATGGATTGTGCGCAGCTTGGTTCTTAGAAGGATAAGAGGAACAAGCGCTGTGCCGGTGTATCTTTCTGCAATCAACAATGCTGTTCTCACTTAGGGTATTTGTAGTGTATATAACCCAAGAGATCTTAAGGTGGGTCTCATCTAAATCTTAAGGCTGACTCCATAGTATATATAACCCAAGGGGCCTTAAGATGATCCAACTTGGCAGATAAAGAAAAATTGTATTTTAATGCTTGTGGCCAGGTCTTTAGCTTGAGGACCAGCCTTAAGCCTTTTTTGCTTATAGCCTGCTTAAGGTCACCCCTGTAATGTATAAGGTTGATCTTAAGGTGGCTTAAGACCCTCTATTTTCATACACTACAGATGCCCTTACTGCGCACTCCCTCGGTACCGATATTTGCCAACGTGGCCGAGCGGCCCGTGCGAATGGGCGGACGTGGCCGAGCCAACAAAGCGACACTCCAAATCCCCCCGACCCGAACCAACCAACCTAGGCGCCGCTAAGTTCAAAAAAAAAACCTAGGCGCCGCTTCCCTCCCCTCGATTGCCTCTCGTGTCGTCCCAGCCCCGATGAGTCCCCTTGGCTGCCTCTCGCGTCCACGCCGCATCCTATCCGCTAACCCGTCCACCGTCGGCTGCCCTGTCTCCGGGCGTGCTGCTCCACCTTAAGGTAACAGGAGGGTTTGGATGATTGGCTAGTAGTCTCCTAGACTATGCACAATTGTCTTTAATCGACTGTTATTTGGTCTTGCATGCGTGCATAAACTGTAAGCCTGTAGTTAATAGTTGTCAAATCCCGCGTTGTGGTGTCCGAATCGAAGGGGAAAGGAGGGATCTGGAAAGGGATCGGGACACGGAAGAACAGCTAAAGCTACCGCTAAGGAAGAGTAAAGCTACTGCTAGGGATAGAAAATATCTTCAAAGGCGTGTCCATTCCTTCCCGCAACCGAGTATATGAGTACAGTCCAACAAATGAGCTTAAGTGCCCTTACTGATTACATCAGGTTAAGCATCACATTAACCGCAAGTAAGAAGCTCATTTATCCCCTTAACAAACATTAACAAACAAACATTAATAGAACCAATGTAGACCGTTGATGTCTTCCCATCAGGTGATCGGCGATCCTGACCGTCGGATGAAATAAAAAGTAAGAGATGAAACGGTATCCTTCCCAAATAGACTGCAATCTTCCCTTCAGTGTTTCTCAGGTTCTAACATTGCCCCCTCCTCCGCAACACACTTGTCCTCAAGTGTTGGAATCAGGAAACCAAGATTGATAGTCTGAGCATATAATTTCTGGAAATATACCTTTTATGAAGTCAACATCTTCCCATGAAGCTTCTTCCTGTTGCTTAGCATATCCAGCAAGGACACCAGCACCAGCATCATTACGAAGGATGTTGGCCCCAGCAAGCAAGAAGCTAGCAAGGAAGTGATCCTTAGCGCTGAAATCTTCAAGCATCTGCTGAGAAGGATAAAATGGAATCTGCAATACAAATTCCCCATGCTCCAGGTCAGGTGCAACCAGCTCACCAATTGCATCAGGGTTGAAAATAAAGAAAAGCATTCCAGGCCTCTCACTGGACAAATACTTTCCAAGATCTTTGCTCAGAAAATGCACTCTGATCAGTTGCTGCAAGTCCCTTTCTCCTTTCATAGATATACCAGCCATTTTGCGCACTGTGCTTCTAGCACCATCTGCCCCTAGAAAAAGGCCACAGTAAAGCAGCTAAAGCTTGTCACGCTCAATAGGAGCAGCAGCTATCTTGGAGACAGCAGCAGAAACTCCACCCATCAGGAGGCCAATCATACATCCCGAAAATCCTTTCTCCTTTAGTGCAGAAGCAAAGACTGGGTACTTTGCCAGTACAGATGAGAACCCTGTGGTTGCATCCCTTCCTCTGTATGACCTCAAGGGCAACCAATAAGCAGAATGGGCATTGTAGAATGCAGGATTCTTCATAGCAGAATAAGGAGAGATCTTGCTGAATAGCATGCGCTGCCCATGAAACTTCTGAACCACAGATGATTTCGACCATAGAGTCAAAATTCTTTCTTGCTTCTGTGCTTCTTCCATTCTCAGCCAATTGTCCTGAAAAGCAATATCCATGCACAAGAATAGTATATGTGGTGCAGTCCGGCCTAACACTATCTTTAATCATCCTGTTAAGGAACATCTCGGCCCTATCCCATGTCTGAGCTTTGCACAGGCCAGCAATGATTGCATTGTAAGTCACAACATCTGATGAAATCCACCAATCCAACATTTCACAAAGTGGGCCGTCAACTTTGTACCAACTCTTCGGATTAATCACCCTAACCAGAGGAGTTGGTTGATGCTCCTCAAAGACTGTTTCAGTGACCCCATATTTCTTAATGGTCAATCTCCTTATCTTCAGGTCTAAACTCACGGGGCTGTGTTGAAACATCCAATCACAACCTAGCACAATGTCATAACCCTTCAAAGGTAATACTTTAAAAGAATCACTGAACTTTTCTCCCCTAATGTAATAATCAGCATCTGGTATATAAGATCCTATCCATAAGGTTCCTCCCCAGCTACTGCAACCCTTTGCAGAGGAATTATCTAAATATTGCAAGTGATTTGGGTGGCAAAGGTGAGGTCCATGAATGTGTGGGTACTGCCACTGTCCACTAATGCCATTCCAACCTTACCCCCAATGTTCACTTCTAGGGTATAAGTGGATATACCCCTCACTCCTCTCACTGCTTGGATGGAGATTTGCATCAATTGGGCCTCTAAATCAGATTGTGGGTGAGGCTCCCCTTTCTCCTATTCAGATGTTTCTGAAATCACCACTTCACCCTCACCAACCATTAAATTAACTTGTTGATATTGCTTACATTTGTGCCCCAAGAACCATTTATCCCCGCAGTATTTGCAAACTCCTGGAATGAATGGCTTCAAGGTGGTATCCTTCTTCTGAACAGTAGTGTCAAGGGGTGGTTTGCTCTTAGCTTGCTGGAAACCTGCTCTGTTCTGTAACAGCATGGTAAGCATCCATAAGAGGGATGATAAAATCAATGGCCTTCAAGAATGGCAGAAGGACCTTTCCAAGGTGAGATCTGATACTCTTCCACAGAGGCTTCAATACAATATCAAAACCATAAGGTGCAGCAGCCTCAGCAAATGCAGCAAGAGAAAGTGCAGTGATTGTCCTCACTTTCTGGTTCTCATCACTCAGACCATGCTCAATGATCTCCCGGCCCTCAACCCGAGCATAGTAATCCTCATTCTCAATTGGCCATATTTTTATCAGCTCTTCAAATTTGTCAGTGTAATCTAAGACACTATGATTGTATTGCTTCGGTGAGTGAGAATTCTCCAACACTTCGTAATCACTACGTTGAGCAAAACGATCATAGACCAGTGCACAAAAGCCAAGCCATGGTGGGAGGTTCCAACGCAATCCAGTACTTCTTAACAATCTGCCATCTCTTCCCACCATATTTAAAAGAGCCATTAAAAGAGCTTTGAGAATAGCATACTTTTCATTAATGTCAAAAGACTTCCTCCCAAGCTCAGTGTTGTTTCTCATGTGTGCAGCAACAAGTATTAAACAGCCTAGCCTATGCAAACCAGATTGTGGAGGAGGTTCCCTTTTCTCTTGTTCATGTATTTCTGGAATCATCATCTCAATAAAGGCATGCTTGTCATCAATTGACCAATCAAGATCAGCAGGCATAATATCTTTCGGGAGGTTATGTGTGAAAGGGTATGATATGGTAATTGAATGATTGAACCTCTCTCCCTGTTCTGGCACTACTTCACTAACCCCCTTCTCCATATCTTTTGCCATTTCTGGTAATTTCCTCGGATACTGAGGACACTGCCTTGCCAGCTCAGGGCCATGACTAAGGTTCAAGTTGTTGAGAGTAGGAGAAACAACAAAAGCAGACGGCAATGGATCTTCACCCCAACCAGTGACAACTACAGAAGGATAAGTGGAAGGAAATTTGAAGTTACCTTCTGTTGGTCGCAAGTGAGATACACATCTTCCCACTGTCTGGTTGGTTGCTCGCGCTTGAGGATTCACTAACCTTTGCACTAAAATTTCTATCCGGTTCATACTCTCTTGCAATCCAGTGAGTTGCTTCTGTAGATCTCCCCTCTTGCACGGCGGACCGTCGGTCTTGTAGCTTGTCGCCGAGACTATTCTCCAGACAGCCGTGGGATCGGAAGCCTCCGCTTCATACCTCACCATGGGTCTCGTCATCTTCAACGGATCGAAGCTCGGCTTAGGGGATTTTACCACGGATGAGGATCCGGAACCCTAATCAAGCGTCAATCCGTCCGCCGCCACGAATCGGAAGCAGTTGGGGATTTTACGGAACCCTAGTTCCCAACCCAAGCCGCTCCGACCACTTTGCGCCGAGGATCGTGCGCTCTGATACCACTTTGTCAAATCCCGCGTTGTGGTGTCCGAATCGAAGGGGAAAGGAGGGATTTGGAAAGGGATCGGGACTCGGAAGAACAGCTAAAGCTACCGCTAAGGAAAAGTAAAGCTACTGCTAGGGATAGAAAATATCTTCAAAGGCTTGTCCATTCCTTCCCGCAACCGAGTATATGAGTACAGTCCAACAAATGAGCTTAAGTGCCCTTACTGATTACATCAGGTTAAGCATCACATTAACCGCAAGTAAGAAGCTCATTTATCCCCTTAACAAACATTAACAAACAAGCATTAATAGAACCAATGTAGACCGTTGATGTCTTCCCATCAGGTGATCGGCGATCCTGACCGTCGGATGAAATAAAAAGTAAGAGATGAAACGGTATCCTTCCCAAATAGACTGCAATCTTCCCTTCAGTGTTTCTCAGGTTCTAACAATAGTGCAATGCAGAGTTGACACATGTGGATTGAACATAGGATTTAGCTGAAGGGAACTTGTGTTCATCCGTAGTCCTAATCCTAACAGGAGTGAAGCTAGGGTTTGGAAGACCCACCGCTGCATCCGTGGATCCCCCTCTCCATATTCGGGTTTTGCAAGATAGGGTTTGCAACAAGAAATGGAATGGGGCATTCGTACGTTGTTTTGGTCCCTAACCTATGATTTTTTTTCATATGTTCTGTGCAAATTATGTCAGGCTCATTTCAATAGAGAAGAAAGCCTGCATAACAACTCATTTATTCAGTGAAGATCCGCTGTTGATGACATTTCACCTGCTTGCTTGAAGCTCCTAAGAAATAGCTACTATGATATGTGAACAATTCTTATATGCTCAAGTAGTGTGATTTGTGAACAGTTGTTATGTACCAAATCAGTTCAACCAGTTCTTATATGCTCTGTTCATGTAATGAACCAGTTCTTATGTACTATGTTCACTTAGTATTCTGCTTGTGATGAACTACAGTATCATCAGTTTCTATCCTTTTTTTATCTGAATGATTGAGCTCCAATATGTTCGAAGCCTTGATCGTACTGTGCAGGATGGTGAATGACTTTCGAACAAGTTCTCTGTATGGTTGTTGAGTACTTTTGGTATTTCATACTGAGCAAGTTGTGTTGTGAGTCCCCAAAATTGTTTTTTGCTATTTCAGAATGGGGAATTGTGTTATGCTGTAAGAAATTTGTGAATTAGTACTGGCTGAATGCTTTGGTCTACAAGAATGTTCAAACTTGAGGCTACTGATCTATAATGTGAGAGCAGAAATTGTTCTGTAACAATGGGAGCAGAAATGGAACACGAATTTTTAGCTATACGGTCATATTGTTTCTTTTTAGCTATATAAGTTGTATGAATTCAGTGCATGGCATTTTGTTTCTTTTTACTGTTACATTACTTGAACTAAGCACAATCTTACGAACATAATTACTCACTTTCACTTATAAACTGTAGCATGTCTGATGAGTTCTACCTGCATTATTTTGTAAACATAATCTTGCTTTGTGATTTAGGTGTCAATGATAGAAGCATATCCGCGAGCTAACAAGATGTTTGTGGACTACAATGAGGTATGCATTTTTTTCAGTGTTACAGCACTTGAATAAGAGGTTTCGATCAGAATATAGACAAACAGATCTGATAGACATACTTGCATGACCGTGTCCCTTTGAAGGAAATGAAATCAGACTGGCATGCTTGCCTGGACAACAGAGTTGGTGCATTGGTAAGCTCTTGGACAACAGAGTTGTGAAATTTGGCTTTCATGGACAACCTGCTGAAACCAAGCACGGCAATGTTGTTATCCCAGCAATAACTGGCTGCACAAACACATCAAACCACAGCGTTATGCTTGGTGCTGGTCTTGTGCCAAAGAAAGCCTGTTGCGTGCTTGTGGTCAGGTGCAAATGGGTTCCCAAGTTTCCACTCGTTGGGTGACTTGTCGCATCTTCTTGCTTCTTGTTCTACAAGAATCATTTGCAAACATATCATGCTCACGTAAGTACATTCAGGAGGTGCAACTTTTTTTTCGGGGACAATCATAGGGATATTGTTACATCTTGGAAGGATTAATTATTTCAATCTTGGACTCTTTACTACGGTAGGCATTTGAATTTCCTGTGCTGCGACAAAACAATAGTCTGCCAGATAGCTCAGCTTCGCGTAGGAAGCTGCACTGCGGTCTGCTTTCCTGTGCTGCGACAAAACAATCGTCTGCCAGATAGCTCAGCTTCACGTAGGAAGCTGCACTGCGGTCTGCACAGCACACTCGACTGTGCGGTGCAAAATGATCGTATTTACTTTTACGCTTGTTTGACCTTGACCAGAGAGTCTCCAAGCCAATCGAAAATATTTCACACGTTGCGACTTGATCAACAAGCAATTCAGCACACATCTCCGTAGGATATCTATAAAAGGGACAGACAGGTAGCAAGTGTAACCAAAACACAGCAGTCGGGCAAATTGGGGTCACCCAGCCAATTTAGCTTTGCTTCCAGTCTTGCACAGATCGAATTAAGTGTTTCCGGATCTAAAATTCTGGGAGGTGATCGACCATGGAGTACGGACCACCGAGCTTCTCCTGGCCGGCGGCGCTGGCGTCGTGGTTGGCGCGCTTCTGCTCGGGTTCTAACGACGAACCGGCCGGCGGCGACGACGGCCCGACGAGGCAGATGGCTGCAGCTGCCAAACACTTCTACAGCGCTCGCAAGATAAAGTTTAACTAGTTCTGACTGTTTTTTAAAAATCTTTTTCCGTATAACGGTTGCAGATTGCTTAATTCTCTCTCTGGCGTATGTGTTGTGTAAGTATGTATGATACAATTTAATTGGTGGCGATCGATCACAAACCAACAATCCAAATGATAGGTCCAGGCTTCCCTGGTCTCACGTGCCGGCACGGCACCCATGGCCATGAAGGCGACAACTCACTCCCAAAGCCCCAAACCCACATGCTTCTCCCCTAAAAAACAGATCCATGTTCCATAATCTAACCGAAAAGCAACCCAAATCCCGAACGCGCGGGCGGCCATCCCGGCTAGCTAGCTCTTTACTTTGTTACTGCACAGCGAACACAGCAAAGCAGGTGCTACCACTAAAGCAGCAACGAACTCGGCGGTGGCTCGCTCGCTCGATGCGTTGGCCACGTGATGTTCCATCCAAAGCTTAATTAGGGCTCAGATCTGACTGACGAGCGCCGCGCATATCTTAATCGGGAGCTTTATTATTTAATCGATCGGATGGGAGTTGTTTACTGATCCCTAAACGGATTCATCGGCTTGGAGTTGCAGAGGGAATGTTCTGATCAGAGGCACGTCGGTCGATCACTGACCTGTCAATGATGGGATCAAATCATTTTGGGATCGATCGATCTGAGAATAATCCGCCACAAGGTAGGTGGAAGCTAGCCATGTACGTACGTTTTCTTATGTCCTAAAAGGAAACGGCCGCGAAGCTTCGTGGGTTATGCGGGACACATGCGCCTTGTCGTTTTTGGACGCAACGACTTTGAGCTTGAGCTTGAGCTTGAGCTAGCTCTAGCTCCTAATTTTATGCCCTGCGTCACCTCACCTACCTGGGTTCACGAACCCTAGCTCAATTGCGATCTAGCTACAAGGTCGTTCATCGATCACTTCCCCCAGATTTGCTAAACAGGCGATCTGATACTCGCCATGCTGCCTGCTTGCAAGGCGCCCGTGACTTCACTTTCACGCGTCAACAAATTGTGGTGCAGAACAGCAGAAGCAATACCGGAACCGTCTCCATGTTCGGTTCATGCACCGCCCGATAGATCGATCACACCGATGGGCCCATGAAAGCGTTGAGCCCCACTGTTGGCACGTGCACCATGGTACGCGCGAGGCACGGCTGACAAGGACATGCAACGCAGATGCGCCGGCCGGCCGGGTACATGCGCGATCTCGATCGATCGATCTCCCGGCCGGCCGTTTGACGGTTTGCGCGCGCGGCAGGCAGGCAGGCTGAAACGTGCCATGTCGATGGACAGATCTTGACGCTCTCCTTCTACCTACATCGATCGACGTGCGCCTTTTTTTTTTCTTCGCCCTCTCGCGCGAGGTTGTAAAGGCCACCCACACTGAACGCGACATCAATCATGGCGACGCGCGCTGGCTGGCTGGCTGGCTGGCTAGCGCGGCATGCGTGGCGTGCCGGCGTGTCACTGGCTCATGGGCGATCCAACGCGCGCGGGCGGAGGCATGCATGCGCCGGCTGCCGGAAAGCCCGGATGTCGCGCCCGCTTCGGCATGTGCGCGCGACGGATGGGAGGCGGTGGACGAAACAGGGGGAAAGGGCAGGGAGGGGGACGCCCACCGTCTCGCCACCGCTGGAGCACGTGAGCTAGCCCCTTTTTCTTTTGTTTCTCCGGTGTGCAGCACTGTACAGGGGCGCAGGGCTTCATCGGCTAATGATACCCGCTGTGCCGCGATTAGCGGTGGATCGTCTCCGCTGTCTCAGCAAAGGCTGGCCGTCAGACGTCGAAACTACCGGACATAGTATTACTTTGCCGACATGTAACCTCCTTGCTTCTGCGGCTGACGCGCTAACGTCTTTGCTTTCGCTTGCTGTTTTATGGCATTGACTTCTTCTTATTTTTGTTTGAAAGCATCACAAGATAATATAAATATATTACTTTTTAAAGCAGTGTCTTCGCTATTCTCGTTCTCGTCTTGCTTCGAGGATAAGTTATGGATTACGAGCGCAACACATACCTCATTATTTTCGCTTCCGTCTCACGTACGCATCTCCTCACTTTTTGCACCACTTGCTCTATTTTTCTAAAAGCAATTTCTTTCAATCGTTACTATTTATTTTCAGCCAAAACTTATCAGTTGTAGCTAAAAGCTAACGGCAGAAGATAATATGAATGTCCCTATATGTTGCAAGAGAGACGTAGAGGAGACAGTGTATGTATAAACTTTTGAAGATACAACCAGGCAGGCAGGCGGCAGGCTTACCTCCCCCCTTTAATTGTATATCATTATCAGTCTCCTCTCCTCCCCGACTCTCTCTACCTGACTATAATAAGCTCTGGGACAGCCGAATTCGCTACATTCCGTCAGTACCAGGCTACCAGCTGCAAGATCCAGGCAACATCTTTCTGCTGCGACGGTAGGCTTGGAAGTCGCGAGAGATCTCCGTAGTCCCGTGTGCCAATGCAGCTCTTCCAAGGTAACAACAACATGCCAAGAGAACCTTCGCCGTGTTCGTTCTTCTTACTCCTCAACCTCTTCTCTTTTCCTCTCTTCCGTTGATGCTTATGGCTGGGCTGTGCCGTGCCGTGCCTGTCCGTAATTCGCAGGAGAGGAGCCGACTCATGATTTCCTCTCGCTCCACACCGGAGGATCTTCGTCGCCTTTTCAGCACCGGGACGACCAGCATTCCTCCCAAGGTGAGCACCATATGTGGTCGACAATGCGACCTGTGTCCTGTAGTCCTCGCGGGCGACCGGGTTATACGCATCGACTTGCTAATAACCCATGAAATTTCACTACAGGTGCGGGATATGGTTTGGGGGTGCACAATTCCCTGAAGCCCCTGAAGCTGGCCAAGCAGCGCAATGGCAATGGCGCTGAGGGGAATGCGGCCGTCGCGATCGCTGTAGCATCGTCAGGACTGGAGCCGAACTCGGAGGAGCATGTGCTACCTGGTGGTGTCGGGACGTTCAGCATCAGGCAAGCGTCTGATGCCCCGGTGAGAGGAGGAGCTGGTAGCCATGGGAGCGTCAGGGGTGCATTCGCACCTGTTCTTCATGGCTCCGGGACAGAGAATACACATGAAACAGGCTCTGGAAGCAGGGCTCATCATGCACCGTCTATAACGTGGCAAGATTCTGCCATTGACCAGAGATCCATAGGTAAGACGATATACGCAGCCTTTGCGACAAGTAGCAAACTACACTGGCACTGTTCCCTATTGTTATTACATACAGACACTGATTGAGTGATTGTTCTGCATGTTCAGCGACGAGAGCAGAGGGAAGAAGCAGCGCCAGCAGCGGTGATCAGGGGCCCAGCACTCCGAGGTCAAAGCATTCAGCTACTGAACAGCGACGGAGGACCAAGATAAATGACAGGCAAGCTCTTGAGGTCAAATTTCCATTGTGAATTACATTGTGCAGAAAAGAAACTGACAGATTAACCATGAAGATTGTGGATATGTGTGTGTTAACAAGTTATCATCATGTCCAGGCATAACCTGAAGACACAAATGATATACACTTTCTATTCCAGAACAATCCATACATAGAAATGTGTGTGTTTTTTAAAAGTATCTCTTCATGCTCATTTTCAGGCTTGAAATACTTCGGGAACTCCTGCCACACTGTGATCAGAAGAGGGACAAAGCCTCTTTCCTTCTCGAGGTAAATAGATCAACTTTGGCACGGCAGTCAGCATGTTACAGTGCAAATTTTCACCTTGTGAAACATATTGCTTGCAGGTTATTGAATACATAAGGTTCTTGCAAGAGAAAGTCCAAAAGTATGAGTCAGCCGACCTAGAAAGGAATCACGAGGATTCCAAATCCATGCCATGGGTACTGCTACTAACATAGCCATGTTACGACGTTCATAACAAAATTGCGCAACAAGCAAGCATTGCTTTTGCCGGAAATATGGTTGCGTTCGCGTTTTAACTTTCCTTTCCCCTTTATTTTTTTTTCTCGGTAGGCAAAAGTGTACTATAGATCATGTTGGAGAAATACACAGGTAATCCTGTTAAAAAAGTAATACATGAAAACTTAACGCGTAATACACTATACCCATGATATATCAATGATAGGTACCTTGTCTTTGTTCCTTTTTCATGGCCTTACAGAACATCAGTCAAGTCCAGGGAGGAGATTTATCAGCTTCCGCACAAGATATGAACAAAGAACAGTGTGGTTCCAAACGCAGCACAGTGGCACCCGTCGCTCTCTTCAGCATACAAAGTGTAAGAGAAACCAGGAGGACTGCCAGTTCCTCCCACATGGCGGCAGGCACACCGCAAAATTGGGCAAGTAAGCTACCTTTCACCCCGTTTTTTGCTGAATCATCTTAGTAGTCAGAGTTCTTTGTAAGAGCTAGATCCACCAAGTCTTATGTCTTTAAAATGCAGAGAACAGCGCATCGAGCAATCAGCCACCAAGGCTGAGCATGTCAACAATGCGCCAAGACTCTGATTCAGGCAATAGAATGCTAAGCAAGCATGAGAGACAAACCCGTCACGATGACACTCATAGTCTTTCTAGTGCTTACTCTCAAGGGTCTGTTCCTTAACCGTTTTCACTTCAAGGTTAAATTTAGCTATGCCTGTAACTAACGGAAGTACAGAACACAATTTCAATTTGCAACAGGTTATTGAACAGACTGACAGAAGCTCTAAAAATGTCGGGCGTAGACATGTCTCAAGCTAATATATCCGTAGAGATCAATATGGACAGAAGAGCAAGAGAAAATGCTAGTGACAATTCAAAGGTATAATGATTTATAGTACATCAGAAAGTTAAGCTTCAGAAAGTTGACCTATTCATGGTTTCTAAACATCATAGATCACCGGCTTACCAATTCTTTTGCCCACACTGCACATCACAGGTCAATGAAGGTGATGAGCCTATCCACATAACCAAGAGGCTTCGGTGCGATAAAAGCTAGATCTCTATTCCAAACTAGAAAAATTCAAACATCGCCAAGTTCAGACAAGGACTTCACAGCAGCACAGCACAACTGATGCAATTCTTTCATTTATATTGCAATCACAACTTACTAACCTAAGCTTCCATTCATATACCGAGGAAATTGCTTTGGGGGGAGACAGTGAGAAACCTCCCCAAATTGCTCATTCGTCATTTGTAAATGCAGTACAGATTCTAGAATGTGTATGTGTATTGCTCTCTCTAAAAGTTCTCGATTCAATTCATTTGGTCATACAATGGATTGCAATGTCATTGTATCAACCCTCCATAATTCTTCCGTTAAATTGATGACTGAAAGTCTAAACCTGTAAACAACCACTGTACTAAACTTGTGAAATGTGATTCACAAACATCAATTAACCATCCAGATGTTTACGCATATCAGATTCCTTTTCGCTTTTCATGAGCAAGATTCGAGCAAGCTCACATCACCTGGCGCTCGGCTGCATCTGCGACGATGGGCAGCCGTGGCGTCTTCCCGAGCAGGCACGCGCCCCCGCCGTAGACCAGGCAGACGAGCAGGAAGAGGAAGACGGTGTTCTCCATGCTCTGGAAAAGCTCGAATCCAATCCCGCCGCCGGAAGGCGCGAATGACTGCGCGAGGAGGTCGGGGAAGATGAGCAGCACGTCGAGCGCGACGGCCTGCATGGCGTTGAAGCGGACGAAGCGGGAGAAGGCCTGCTGGTTGCGCACAACGGCGAAGTAGAGGGTGAGGAAGAGGAGGAATGGCGTGAGCGGCGAGGAGTGGAAGAGGCGCGCGGCCGGCGCGAGCGGGCGGAGCAGGGCGCTGAAGACCGGGAACTGGGAGAGGAGGAAGCGGCCGTGGTGCACGCCGTCGAGGAACGGGTACAGGTAGGCGACCGCGGCCACCACGCGGTCGGGCGCCTCCACCGCGCCGCTGTTGTCGTTGTTATTGTTCGGGTTGGAGGCGCGCGGCGGGGCAAGGAGGCGGAGGCGCGGGCGCGCGGTTTCGGTGAGGATGCGCGCGTGGGAGGCCGGGGGTTTGAGGAGGGCTGGGGTCGCGCGGAGGTGGGGCCGCGGCGACGAGAGGAGGAGCGAAACGGCGGAGGCCATGGGGAGTGGCGCGGCGGGTGCGGTTTTCGGCGGCCTCGGTCGGCGCGGGTGGGAAATGGAGATTTTTGTGGAGTTTGCGGGGTGCAGGCGTGCGGCCGAGGGGCTTGGCTTGGTTGTCGCAGCGAAGTGGAGCGGCGCGGGTGCGGCGGCTGGTGCTGCCTCCGAGCGGCGCGGGTGGGAGTGGAGATTTTTGTGGAGTATGGGGGGATGTGGCCGAGTGGGAGACGAGGAGATTGGTTGGTGGTGGCGTGGTGGTGTGGCGAGGACGGGGCACGGGACGGGCGGGGCTAATGAGCTACCACATCCTTGCAGTGCTGTGCTGTGCGCCTGTGCTGTTGAGTGGGCCGGTAGAAAGACTGGGCTGTCGTGCGCTCTTTGACAGAGAGTAGGGCAGATTTGAGTTATGGACAGTTGGACACGTCTCCCAAGAGGAATGACGTGGTGATTCTAAATTTTTTTCTCACATATTTTTTAATCTTACTTTAATAACAATAAGATGATATGAAGATCAAGGAGCCAAAAAATCCAAAAATTCTTAGTGCTACAGTGATTTCAGTCTGTGAATAGGAAAAAACACTATTTCAAATCTAAAAAACTATAAAAAAATTATCCATAGATCCAAAAGTCTTAAAACTTGAACCAAAACTAGTTCATGACCTTAAAAATATATCCGAACCAAGAAGCTGAAAGAATTTGAGAGAATTGAGATATTTTAGTTCATGAAATTCTGTTGCACCAAAATCGGTCAAAACCTAAAAATGATATAACTCTTAAATTAAAGTTTTAAATCACTTGAAATTTGATATGAACCTTCTCTAGGATTTTAGGAACCTATTCCAATCAACGATCAAGAAAATTATTGCTAAATTTCTGAGATTTTTTCGTTTGAAGAAAATCGTACCAAAAAGGGTCAAAAACCACAAATAGTGAATATGACTTACTCGTGGGTAAATGATGGTTAAGATGACTCTAGATGTGTTCCCATATGTCCTAGCAAGCAAAAACACCGAAGAAATCAAGATAAAAATAGGTCAAAACCTAAAATTTATTCAAATCGAGATTTTCAAATGATCATAACTTTCTCATTTTAACTCCAAATCCAGTTTCAAATTTCTAAATTCATCTAAAATCAAGATCTATCCAATTATGGCCTCTGTTGAATTTTTGGATTTTAGTTGAATTTATTTTGTATTTGTTTGTTTGCCTTTCCTCGCGTAGATTCCAACGTTGTCGACGATCCTCTTCACAGAAGAAGAAGACCTAAACCCCTGCAAGAAGGCAAGTCTCCTTTGATCATCTTGAGCCTATGCTTTAAATGTTTTTAAAGTATTTTAAATGTTATGCATTGCTATTTACATAAAATGATAATTCAATCTTAAGGTAGTAGTTAATCCAACCTTGTTATGCCCTCCATTGGAATTGATTGTCATGTACCCTTGTCACCATAGAATTTCCTTTGTCTCATTAATGAGAATATTATAATTACTTGTTGATGTTAGTATGGTAGGATAATGCTTAGTCATGCTATCTAATAACTCGAAAATCTTGAAAATGGGAAACTATGATTTATTAAATCCTTGTGTTTGAAAGTGAAGTGGCAATTGGAGTTGTCACCGTGATTTTAAAATAAAATAAAAATGTGAAAGTTGGTTTAGATTAGGTGGATGGTTGTTTGGGTTGGTGCAGAAGCACGAGAACTTGTTAAGTGTATGTTCCACCTAGTCAATTAGGACCGACGCTTGTGTTTGTCCAAACTGGCATTAACCGCATAAACCACAAGTCTATATGGGTACGACCTAGCTAACTAACCTATAAAGGTGTAGTTTAGATATCACCAGTGGTGTATTGAGTGCCGTATGCATCGTTACTCATAGTGAGGGACAGGTTACTGCACTCATATGGCGCAAGAGGGGCTTCGATTAAGGATTTAACCCTTCGCTGTGAAACCTCGCAAGGTGGTCTCTAGCTATACCGAGTAGGTGAAAGGCTTTGTGATATTTTATCCGGGTCTCATGCCAAAGGAAGCATGTTGACTGTTAAGATAATTTATCTCTGTGGGGTAAAGTTGTACAACCTCTGCATATTCGAATAGCCGTGCCCACGGCCAAGGGCGCAAGGAATGCATTCACATGGTAGATTTCTGGTTTTGTTTTAAAATCAAAGTTTTGTATTCCGAGGTGGAGGGAACTCTAAGGAATCACTAATTGGTTAGCTAGTGTTGGTAGTTGGAACCTTCACTAGAAAGTTAATTCGTTAAAACATTTACTTCATTAAAGTGAAAAATAATTAGTAGTAATGGAGATTTTAAATATTGCTTTGTGCAAAAGAACCATATGGCCTTCCTTTGTTAAGCCTTGCATCTATGCATTTTTCCCAAGACTTGCTGAGTACTTTATGTACTCACATGCTACACTTAAAATAAAATCTCGAGGAAGTTGAAGCTCAAGAAGGTGACTACGACTATCGCCTCGCCATGGTCTGATGGATTCTAGGATAGGTCGCTTCCCTACCAATTGCTCGTGCGCAATTGATGGGTCGCCCCGAGTTTTATTTGCTTCACGTGTGTTTGATTGTGCGAGGTCTTAAACCTCCCTTGTACTAATGAGACCCGGTGGTCAAGATTTTATTTATTGTAATAAATTTGGTGGTGATGTTTTCCATTCTTTGATGTGTGCACTAGCTTTGAAAGTGTCAGAATACGTAGGGTCCGGTTCGAAATCCAGGGCCCACAGAGATGGTATCAGAGCCAATTTGACTGTAGGACGTGACCTAGATTAGGAATGGCAAACCATAAGGACTTATGTTTATAAAAAGAGTATATTAAAAATGTGTAAGCTTCTTTGCTTCTACTCTCTTCCTACTTAGAATCTTGTTCTTGTCTCCAACTCCATTTGTTAAAACTTTTACTAATCTTTTCTTCTCTCAACTTTGTAGATGGTCGTTCATCCTCCGCCGCCTGGGGACTACTACTCACATGGAGAGGATGCCGAGCATTCGCTAGCCTTCTCCGCACTGATGCAAAGGTCCGGAGTACCGCCACCGCCCATCTTCGTGGCCGAAGACGCGGATCCTGGATCGAGACTCTTGGACGATGGAGGTATTCCTGTATGCACTTTGTGCCACTCGCACAAAGATGCCGTACATCGCCCCTTTTGCTTCTTCATCAACCCGCCAGACAGAGGTATCCAGAATATTCCAAATGACGATTGATCGTCACATCAGTGCACTCACCCAGCGATGGTAGTCACTTATGCTATGAGGAGATTGGACAACTTCTGAACCTCCAGCCTACCAAAGATTCGGACACACTTCTTCTCCAGAGCAGCAGTGAAGTTTGAGCTCGCTAGGATAACCACGCTTTTGACTACACGCCGCCGTTCTCCGCATCACCGTCATCCCCAACAACCCGACCACCACTCTCGGACGATCGTGATGACAAGACGCAGAAGGTGCGACGCCTCATCCGCCTCGCCATTACTCTCAAGAAGCGTTCTCCTTCCCGTTTCTGGCCGATCGCTTCATGCCGAATCGTGCTCTCGCCGAGGACTGCTCACGCCACCACGCGAGAGAGCGCCAGAAGACCCGGAGGAGGATCCAAGAGGACCCTAAGAAGACCCCGAGGAGCGCGCTTTTGAGAGGATTAGTAGTCTTTTGAGTCCGTAGTACCCAAATAAAATGTCCGCGTCTTAGAACGCTTATTGTTATGTTTTGTGTGCTAGATGGACTGCATTGTGCCTATGCGCACTTGTGGTACAGCCATCCTGGAGTTATCTTGATTTTAAAAAAAGTTTCCCTAAGTGGTTGCTAGTTCTTTCTTGTGTGTTGGCTTGGGATGTGGTTTAGTTCCCTAACCTCTTACCTTTGCTATTTCCTTCTTACCTTCTCGCTAACCTAAACCGCCGGATGGTGAACACGAGGAGCAACCCTGCAAGAACAGACGCCAACAACCACGGAGGACAACATTCCACCACCTCCCGCCAGCCCCCAACTTGGAGCAATGATGGCTATGCTACCGCAGCTATCAAGCTCTCGCCTGTAACCGCGTACCACCACCCAAAGAGCACTCCAACTGTGCACCCTACCTAGATTGGGGAATTCATGAGGACAAGGCCTCCCAAATCCCTTTGATGATCAGGATGTGGAAAGAAAATTGGTCCTAGCTCAAAGCAACGATAATGAAAGGTGTTGTACGCTGCTCATCACCAAGGGAATGACCGCCAACGGTGGGAAAACTACCGCGCCGCCATCAAAATGCACAAGCTATCACTTGGGAGGAGTTTGTCGGCTTCCAGATCGCCCATATCCCTACCGATAATGGAAATGAAGAAGAGAGAATTCTACCAACTCACAGCAGGAAACCTCAAGAGCTTTCAGCACCAACAAGTTCACCCAACCGTCTGTATGCATCCAAGAGGTCACCTCTGAGGCGACTCAAGATTTGGAGGTTCACGCAGGACTTGACCCCAATCTCAAGGTGCAGCTGGTATCCAATGACTTCCCAACCTTCCAAAGACCTAGTGAACAAGGCCTTTGTCCAAGAAGATGCTCGCCGCACTGCATTTAAAATCGAAAGAGGAAGTTTCAAGCCCAAAGAAGGAGCAAGCAGCTCGATTCCGCCCCAACGCACCTCACTATCACAAGCTCGTGAGTCGCGTGCCAACTCCTTTTCATCCACAAACTCCCCGCAAACAATTGGCCAACCCCGCAGAACAAGACTTCAGCAGGAGTGCAAGTGCTTAATCGCAAGAACATGGGCACTATGCCGAGAATCGCCCGTATGGGACTAACCGGGGCACCACAAACCCCAAGGACTCTGGTGAGCAGAGGGCATCTCAACCATGTGACCGCTGGAGCCTGTGATGCTCGACGAGTAAGTTTTTGTCAACTTTGCATCGTTATTTGATTCTGAGCTTCGCATTCTTTGTGTCAAAAGATGTGGTTGAAAGGTATAATTGGGATGTGAGTAAACCATGTAACCCCATGCTAGTCCATTCCTCGAAAGGAAATGAGGACTAACACGACGCAACTGTGGATATAAATGGAGTTAAGTTCTTAGCAAATCTTATTATAATAGACTCAAGGGTTTAGATGTAATACTTGGAATGGATTGGTTAACCAAGTATAAAGGGCGATAGATTGTGCCGATCGAGTATACAATCACTAACTCGATGGGATTCAAGTAGGTATAAGTCAAACTCCCTACCGCAGCAGGTGTAGTTTGAACAAGTAAAGGAGTGACTCTGAAAAAGTACCTATAGTGAGTGAGTACCCAGACGTATTCTCAAGATCCGCCCGAATGCCGCTGACAGGAAGTAGAGTTTGTCATCAACCTAGTACCGAAACACCCCATTTCCAAGAGACCTTAATGTCCGCAAATGATTTGCTAAGTTAAGAAGCAAATTGAAGAGCTGCAGGATAAAGGATTTGTAAGGCCAAGCTCGTCACCTTGGGAGCACCGCATCGCTAGTAAAGAAGAAAGATGGTAGTCTTCGCATGTGTGTGGACTATCGATCATTGAACGATTGACTATTAAGAACAAGTAAATAGATGATCTGCTTGATCGCTTGAAAGGATCATGTGTATTCTCTAAGATTGACCTTCGATCGATATCACCAATTGAAGTTAAGACCAGAGGACATACCAAGACCGCATTTGCCACCCGTTATGGATTGTATGAGTATACGTGATGTCTTTCGGTCTAACCAATGCCCCAAAGATACTTCATGAATCATGAATAAGGTGTTCATGGAATATTTGGATAAGTTTGTGGTTGTATTCATCGATGATATTTTGATATATTCCAAGAATGAGGAAGAACATGCTTAACATTTGAGGATAGTTTTGGAAAAGCTCCAGAAAATCGCTTGTACGCCAAGTTCGTAAGTGTGAGTTTTGTTGAAGAAAGTAGCTTGGGCCATGTGATTTCTGGCCGAGGAGTATCCAGAGACCCTAAAAGTTAATGATGTGCTCAATTGACACAACCAAAGTCGTGATCCGAGATCCCATATGTCCTAGCAAGCAAAAACACCGAAGAAATCAAGATAAAAATAACTAAATTAAGAAATCACTGGAGAGACCAAAAAGAGCAAAAACTAGGTTTCTTCATGAACTTGCCAATCAAGTGTCTAGATGGGTGGAGATTGATTTTTAAAGTTTATCTCCATCTCTTGCATGTCATTGGCATAGCAAGATCAATAAAGGAAGAGATAAGAAGAAAAACCAACGAAATTAAGAGCAAATCAATCAACACAAAAGAGATTCATAGATATGAACAAAGATTGATGCATTGCTATTTAAGAATGAAGGTTTTATAACCACTCCACTTGAAGGACAAGAGACCACACCACAATACTCAACATCTCTTAAACCCTAACCCTAGAACTCGTGAATACTTGATCTCAAGAGAGGATGGTTGAATGGTTAACCACAAGTCTCCACTCCAATCCCTTAAATAGATGGACTAGCTAGCCACATCTAATTCTTAGTGGATACTATCCACTTAGCATAATGGAGAAAATCTGATAACCCCTCACACGGTTTTAACTCACACACTACACTTATACAGGTTTTGCGTATAAGCCGAATTAGATAAGTTCTTAATCTTGATCTAACTTGATCTTCTCAACTTCTCTTTGACGACTTGTATTTTTACCGTAGGGTAAAAATACTAGTCAATGGATTATTATTCATTTTAGCCGATAGAACATCGCTATAACGAATAATAAGTCCATAAGAGTGTTGCAACTGAATAATAATGCTCTATTCTTTTTTACTTTTCTGCGGCTTTTGGTTTTTAGCTTCTTTCAGTAATCATTATTTATTATATTAATAAGCCACAACTAAAAGCCATAAGTCGTAGCCCAAAAGAACAGACCCATGGACACCCTACGACCCACGCTCTAGGTTGGTTTTACATGCACTATGATGTCTAGTGCTTTTATAGAGGAATGCAGCTAGCTAGGTGACATATAATAGTGATGGAGATGGTGCTAATTGGGAATGTGTTGTTTTTTCTTAATAAAAAGTTCTCTTTTTTGGGCTAAGAATCGTGTACATGATTCTCCCTTTTATGTACATAACATGTTACACTTTGATACCTCTTCTTATATGCAGTAGTTCTCGAATCAGATCAGAATTTGTGAAATACGATACAAGCATACACATTATTAAGAATGAAGAAGATGAATCTTGTAGATAACCAAAATAATGTCGTTGATGTAACCACGATGAGAGAAAAAAGATTTAGCGAAACCAATTGCAAATTCCTTACGCACGATCTCAAAAGAGTACAAGGGATTGTCGCTCTCTCACAACCTTCTCGAATCTTTTAGGACCCTCGGATCCTTGCCCTATATAAAAATCTAGCGCTAAAGAATAACTTAGCCTCAAATCCTCTCATGTATCACCTTTGGATAAGTGGCTTCTTTACTTTGTTGCTTAGGTTCTCCATGACCATCCATTATGGCTTTATATACTTCCCCTAACCCTCCTCTAAAGTGGAGTAGAAATCCTATCCCAAAATAAAGTAGAAATCCTAATCATATAAGGGTTCATCTAGGACTCTTTATAGCACATATTTCTAAATCCTAACAGACTATGATATGAGTAACCATACTCAACAATCTTCACCTTGACTTTTATCTGTTAAAGTCACTGTGCTCAAAGATGGCTTTGTATTTTTCTTTTTCTCCCACCTTTAGGAGTGCCCTCACCATAGAGGCTCATGCACATTACCGTAATGTGTGTGTTAGTGTCTGAGCTAGTCTGTCTGATCCCTCTACTCACGAGCTCATTTTATGTTGTAACTTGATTAACCACATCTCCTGTTCCTATTATCTTCTATGCCTTATGTTTGTACCGCCTCTGAGCTCCACCTGCCCGCTAGTACTACATGGTTGATCCCACCACGGCTTCCTTCTTCCAACAGCACGTACTTTCGTCTTTGCATCTGCTAGATTTTGCAACCATCTTTGTAGTTCTGTACATGACTGCAAATAAGATTTGAGCACCTATTGTTAATGACATGGTTTCCTACTCCTGACCAGAATTTTTATTAGACCTCCCATTGGTTGCCCTTCCTTAAAGTGTACCAATCAATCGATATCCTCTATTACTCCAGATATTTTTCATGATCACTTGCTCTTTGCAAGTAACTCATATGATTCCACCTCGAAGTGATACCTCACATATATTAGATTCTTTTTTAAAATCGGAACATACCGAACTTTCATCAATGTGGATGTGCTCCATCATAGATCTCCAATGTAACCGTTCCCACCTCAGTAATTACATACTCCTTACAATCCGCTGGTGAACAATTTCATGAGTCAGACGTAGAGATCCTTTGTCGAATATCTCCTCGCGCGAACATATGTGGAATTAACAATCTGAATCTAATATCCATCTATGAGAAGTACCTGATTGACTGATGACTAGTACATCTGAATCATCCTTTGCTACCATCGCTGAGCATGCACCATTAATTTATTTCAAATTCAAACAATCTTTTATCGTGTGGCCTTCCTCGTCACATAGATAGCATACACATATGCCCTTGTTTTTGCCCTTCTTTCTGCAACACTTACTACAACCAATGCTTGATTACCTGAGGATGAAGATTCCGATGGCTTTTTCCAGGACTCTGCCTTCAATAAATATGCAACTGTCTCATTGAAGTTGAGAGCAGTTTTCCTTACGAGAATATTCATCACAAATTACTCCCATGATGGTGGTAGAGATAACGTTAGTATGACAACCTTGTTGTTCTACTCAATTTTTTTATCCATACTAGTCAGTTATGTGATAGGTTTGCTGAAGATATTGAGAGGATCAACAAATCATGTACCTCCTCTATGCGCAATCTGTATAGCGTCGCTTCAGCACCCACTGGTTTATCAACGACTTTACTATATACAATTCTTCTATGTCATCCTGTAATTTTTTTTGCAATTTCTTCTTGATCACTGAGTACTTTACCTCGGCGGAGAGACATAGACGTATTGTATTAACAGTCTTCCACTCCATCACCTTCCAATCTTCATCAGACCACTTTTCTGGTTTGCCCTCTTTAAGAGCATCGATTAACTCCTATTAGACAAGGACATCCTTCACCATGCATTGCCACACGCTAAAATTTCTTTTGCCGTCAAATTTCTCTACTTGATTCCATATCGTCGACATCGATCTTGATTTTGTGTCACCTAATGTTTTACTGACATTATCACAAATCAGAGTAATCCGGTATTTACCTCTGATACCACTTGTTACACTTTGATACCCTCTCTTATATGTAACAGCCCTAGATCGGATCAGAGTTTGTGAAATATGGCATAAACGTGTACTGTATTAAGAACAAAGAAGATAAATCTTGTGGAGAGAACAAAAATAACAACATTGAAGCAACCATAATGAGAAAGCAACGATTTGGTGAAGCCGACCAGTAAATTTCTTAAGTACAATCTCAAAAGAGTATATGTGATTGTCGCTCTCTTGCAACCCTCTCGAATTTTTTAGCTCTCTCGGATCTTTGCTTTATACAAGAATATAGTTCAAAAATAACCTAACCTTTAATCCTCTCTGCACCTCTACCTTTGGGATAAGAGACTTCTTTGCTTTGTTGCCTGGTTGATTTCTTGCTCGTGTTCTATATGACAACCCCTTATGGTTTTATAGTCCCTCTTGACTTCTTCCAAAATAGAGTAGAAATCTTACTTTTAAAAAATAAATTCTAATCCTATTGGGATTCATATAAGAGGGCATTCATATTGGCTTTTGGTTATGGTTTTGGCTGAAAATGAATAGTAATGGTTGAAAGAAGAGACATTAAGGAGGGCATGAGTGGTAGAGAAAATGAGGGAAAGATGTGTTCGCGTGACGAGATCAAAAGAAGTAGGATGCGTGATGCACCCGTAACTCCGTATCTTATCTCTAAAGTGAGACAATAGTAAGAGAAGTGGAGTAGTCGCTTTTAAAAAAACAAATATTCATATTAGCTTTTATTTTTTTAAAAAAATAGCCTTCAACTTTTAAGGAACGCAATATGAACATAGCGTAAGACTCTTTGTACCGTACCTTTTCAGATCCTAACAGTCACCATACTCGCCCGTGAACCAACACTGACGGACGTGGATGTATGCGTTCAGTTTAGTTCAGTTTAGATGTCAAGCGTCATCTACAGCTCCAAGGTTGGATCAGCTAGCATAGTGCACCATTGGACTTGGGGTTCATGCTGGCGTGTACAGCAGTACGGAGGAAACGATGAGGCAACAGCCAAGGACAAGAAGCAAAAAAGGGACCCCTTCTTTTCTCCCGGTATTTGAATGCTCACGAGTCACGAGTTGTCCACACTCGCGCTCGATTGGAGTCTAAAACTCTAAATCGTGGGTATTTTCTCCCAGCATTTTTTTATCATAGTATAAATATTTAAATGAATGAATTAAATAGTAATAAACCATTTTTAAAAGACAGACGCTAGGAGACAGGCCGAGCAACTGTCTGTGCTAGTAGCTCAAGGGAATTTGGGCCTGTTCTTTTTTGTTTTGGCATATGATTTATAGCTGCAGTTTATAACTTTTATGCTGTTTGCAAAAGAGAATACGGAGTAACATAAACTCATGTACGGTTTTGGCTGGTATAAATAAAGTCACAATTATATGTACTACGATTAATTTATAGACTTTATTTTTAAAAAATACTTTATTTAAAAATTAGTTACTATAGAAAAATTAAAAATAATTTTTAAAAGCTAAAAACATACCTTCGATCATTCTCAAATTCCAAAGGCACGTGAAAGAGAGGTACACGGGCATGTCACCGGCGTAGTACATGACGTGCTCTGTACTTTGTACCACTTACTTTTTTGCCGAATTATTTACACAACTGTGTGGTCCTTGCGTAAATGAAGTGGGCCGTGTATTGCAACACGACGGTCCATCATTCATGGGCCGGCCGCTTGCTGCATGGAGTAGCAGGCCCAGCACCCGCGCTCGCGGCTCCGGTAGCCTTGGAATCTGGAATAATCCCACATCGGGGAGGCAGGGCGGAGCGCGGGCGCTGGGTGGGTTGAAATAGGAGCGAGATGGGATTGTTGCGCTTCAAAAAGGGTCGGTTGGCTATGTATGCCACGTCCATCCTTGGCTGATGGGTGCTGTATGGCTATCAAGACATATGGCCGACATAATTTGTGGAAATCAATAGGGTTGGCTCGCAACGGCCGACCCTCCCATGTACCAAATTACAAACAGAGTAAAAGGACAATCGTGATATGATAGATTGTAGTAATTTGGCATCTAGCACAAAATTTATGGCCGTGGGTTCGAAAGCTCATTTGTAAGATGATGAAACAGGCTTTATACAAATAGACAAATTTATTTGACATGAGAAGCCATTTCTGGCTAAATAAGATTTAATTTGTAAGATGATGAAACAGGCTTTATACAAATAGACAATTTTATTTTACATGAGAAGCCATTTCTGGCTAAATAAAATTTAATTCACCAAATGAAGACGACGAAGAATATTACCATACGCAGAGCGGCCTAGATAAGAAAAGGCAAAATCAAAACAAGGGTACCAGTTTAATAGGATTTTAGTCGAATCAAAAATTGCAACAAGAAAATTACAGCATTGCTTCATCGGGAGAGAACGAATGAATAGATGTAACCATCTAATGTACAACAGCAGCTGGACTTATAAGGGGTAGCTTTTCGCGCTAGCGCCTCCGTTATCATTATCATCATGTGTAGTTGGGAAAGCATGGCATTGCATTTAACCAACACCTCTGCAAGCTACTACTTTGCACTTTCTGCCTTGCTTGCTGCTGGATTCTTCTCATCATCATCATCACTCTCCAAGCCCTGAAAAAGGAAGAAGCTGTGCTGTCAGCACGAACCAAACAGCTGCGAAGAAAAAAACAATTTAAGATCTTATCTGTCTTAAACACATCAAACTCTTTTTGTGAACCACAACATAAGAAGAGACGTGTACAGATTACATAATGATAGTGACACGGCATATTGGCAACATTTCAACGAGGACTCCCAATTGTACAATGTCTTACAGAATACACACATAAAACTCTACATTCTAGAAGGTATGAAATACCAGAGTACACACCATCTTATATGTATATACTGTAGCCAACTAAGTGCTGGTTGAATATAGCAGGTAAAGATTAATATATATTTTAAAGGAACAGGTGTACTTACTGAGGTACCATCTATCTTATCAAAGTCATCATCTAGCCCTTCATCACAACCATCTGTAAATAATTAAACAAAAAAAAGGTCATACACAAGAAGTGCAGAAGCATATAGCAATTTGTAGGATGGATCAGGTGCAGGGAAGTGATTAGCATACCAGGTCCTTCATCATCACTGCCCAGATCTCCGAGAAGAAATACATCCAGATCGTGCTCTGGATTTGTTGAAGTAGATGTCTTGCTTTGCACCTTCGTGTCTTTCTGTTCTGGACTTGTAGCTTGTGAGGTCTGTGATATTTCCTTCTGGGGATCTTTTTTTTCCTCCTCTGCTTTCACTTTCAGCTCCTCAAAATATTTGCTCTGATAGCTATTTGGGTTACATTGAAGTCAGTAAGCTATCAACTTCAGTGTGCAGGAAAGCTATGCTGAAACTAATGAAAGAACATGAACAACATTATAGCACTTCCAAAACAAAAGTTTAATCTAACTACAAAAACATCCAGCCTGATACTGATGATTTTGTTGGCCCAGCCTATCTCAAACGACTGTTTTTACGGTGCATGCACAAGTGGTTTGCTAGAGTTGGGAACAAGATGATGGAGCTAATAACAAGACTGAATACAAAAAAACTGATGCACAAAATTGCGGTGCTAACTGCTCGCACATTTTCTGTGTTTACTCTGTTATTCTCTGGCTCAAATGCTCAGCAAATTACATGGCTCAAATAGATACAAACCGGCCGCACATGCAGGCCACTCACCCACGGCTACCTCTGATCCGGTTTTCTTGGCTACAATCCCTACGACTCGCGCACACTGCGCACTACCCACTAGACTCGGTCTCACTGAGACCAACTCAGACGCCTACAACCACGCACACAGGCTTCGAGTCCTTTGAGTGTGGCACTTCGACCACACAAATCTTCCGAGCACCGACCAATTCAGTAGGCCTCCGACTGCTACAGAGATCAAACAACCATGGCGTTACGACTGCTACAATGACTACGACCATAACACTACGACTGCAACAGTGACCCTACGACCATAACCACAGTACTCCCTCAAGTATGATGTCTACAATACTCCTCCGAGTATAAAGTCTACAATACTCCTCTGAGTATGACGTCTACAGTACTCACGACTACGACCACAGCGATTACTTCGACCACGGCCGCTACAACCACGGCTGCTACGACTGACACTTCAACCACGGTCACTTCGACCACGGCCATGACTGCTTTTTCGACCACACCTTCAACTACAGTTTCGACCACGCATTCGACTGTAGTTTCGACCACGCTGCCACAACTTCTACATGTACTCGTACACACGAGTACTCGACACACACTTCTATCATACACGCATGCAACAAGATTAACCCAACAGATTTCAATTAAGTATAACACTCAAGACTAAAAGATCCATCCTTCCACCTATCATGAAGACATATACATGCGATTATGTGATTGAGCCTAAAACTAGAGCGTAAGCCAGAGATAAGACATCATAAAATATGCCATCAATCAATGCTTCCAACATAATGCAGTTATATCGAAGTATTTGAATGGAAACCAGTGGAATCTTATCTTACAAATTACAGAGTCATGAGTTAAGGCTTGAGCAATCCAAATATAGATTCTGAATTCATTCAACAAGTGTGACCTCCAAGGATAAATGACAAATCATCCAAGTTATCAAAATTACAAGACTATTCCAATTCCAACATTAAGACTTTTAGGATTAGGAACAAAATACATTGAACAAGGAATCTGTCCAAACTATCTATAATATTCCTGTAGTGATTTGATGAAAAATATTCTTCTATTGAAACGCTAAAAGTCAGATGTAATAAGTGGCCTCCATTCTGTTACACAACGTACCATGCACTACCTTAATGCATGTGTGACCAAAAAAATGTACTTAGTTGGATTATTCATTACACAACATGAGCTAAAAAGGAACAAGGAAAAAACTTACAGGGTTATGTAGTTGTTTACTAGTGAGAAATAAATCCGCCAGAATTTACGCTCTTTCATGTATCGTGGGCACAGCTCATATCTAAACTTTGAAATTTCCTGGCAGTAAGAAAACACTATTCAATAACATTTTAACAAAATACAAAATTAGGTACTCAGAGAATAACATGAGAGATCTCTTTGATGGTTAGCAATGAAGGTTAACACAAACACTAGCATGAAGGTTAAGATAGTAATGATTTACTAGCCCAATGGAAGTTCAGAGAACTGGACTGGCAATTAACTCATGCATAGCAAGTTCACAAACAGAAATCAAATTATCATCCTAACGAAGACAAGAGTGATCAACAAACCATTTTGGCCTTCTCGGAAGGTAATCTGATTTCACTAACTTCACAGAAGTCAGCTCATTGATTATATAGGTAGATCAGTGTCTCCTTATTTCAACATTTGTAGCAAATAGACTTCAGTGCTATAACAGTGTTGCGCTGCACCTAACTAGAAAACGACACTCTTGGTAACAATCAGCTCTGCTCACAGCAATATTGTTACTGCCACAATTCAAAACAACATAGTTTTACCATATTATAGTCATGCCTCTCTCTAAGTTCTAACTCCTGGCAACATTTAATCACTTCCAAAATCAGTGTACCAATGTCGGGAATCACATTTAAGTGTGTACACTGGTCTACACAAACAACCTTCAGTGAAATCTACACTTTTTTGTTGGGACAATAACATAGAACATGCATTTCAATTTTCAAGTATCACTGATTTCCCAACGTTTGTCCTTTGATCTGTAGACACACAATAAAATGTTGTCGTATAGCCTATAAATCGGTGCCAATTTTGCAACATATCATTTTGGTACTTTTGGGTTGTTACCAACCAGCTATCTGTCCTCACTTCATATAGCGAAATACCTAGCAAACTAATCTTCATTATACTTCATTCATGGAAAATATCACACCCAAATACCGTATTTGACATTTCCTAGGTGTCGATAAGTCAGTCACCTAACCCTAAGCAGTAAGCATTTACTGGATTTTCCAGAACTACAAACTCAGCACTCTAAGATCTCAATATACACATCGAATCAGATTTGCAAACCAAACAGACCTGTGTATACCGAGTGGTTGTTCATACGCGGATTCATCACCGATCTATCAATCGTGCCATAGAACCCCAATCCCCAACGGCAGACATGCATCAAACAATCAATGACGGAATGGTTGAAAAGCCCCAAAATTTCAACCCCAAAAATTTTTGTGATTTTTGCTGCATTTTTTTAGTGTTTTCTGGAAACTTTCCTTTTTTGGAAAGTCGCCCGAAATTCCGCTTTCCCTTTCTGGCCAGGCGCCTTCCTTTCTCCTTTGGCACCTCCTCTTTTCCCGCTTTCTCCGCCGCTCGGCTCCTCTCGCGCGGACGCCTCCTCCTCCTCGCTGGCGCCCGCGCTCTCTCGCTTCTCCGCGCCCGGCGCCTTCCCGCCTCGCGCTGGGCGCCTCCGTGCTCCTCGCTTCTCTCCGCGCGCGCGCGCTGCTGCGTCGCTCCGCACCGCCTCAGCGCCGCCCTCGGATTCCTCGCGCTCGCGTCACCCGGCAGCTGGTCGGGCGGCGAACTCTGCGCCACGCGCGTCGCCGCTCTCCCGCGCCCGACCCGCCGCCGGTGGCCGCGCCTTCCTCTCCCGCGCGACGCAGCGCCACCGCCTGCTGCCGCTCTCGCTCTCTCTCCGTCGCCTCGCCATAACTCCCTCTGCAGCTGGCGTCACCACTCCATCCCGCGAGGAGACGCTCACCCACCCCCGGTTGACCCGCGCGCCTGTTCCTTCTCCCGAAGGCTCCTCTCTTCCTCTCGGATTCCCCTCCTCCACCGAGCTTAAAGCCCTCTCTGCCTCCCTCCCATTCCTTTGATTTCAGAGCTCCCCACCCTCCCATCTCGCCTCCCGCGGCCTCGGCCACCTCCCGGAGCCACCAATTGAAGCCCCGCCGCTCCGAGCTCCGCCATTGCCGCCCTGTGAGCCGGCGACACCCCGGAGCCAATCTCTCTCTCCCTCCCTCCATTACTCAATTGCATTCGCCCAAAGTTCCTCCTTGGTGTAACATTCATCTTGGTGCATCCCCCTGGACAGGTGCTTGCCCGTGGAGCTCTGTCACCGAAGCACACCGCCGGCCGCAACCACCTCCCCGTGGCCAGCACGCTCTGAGGCTCCCCAGCTCCCACCGTCGCCGCCAATGTGAGCACCCGGTCCCCGTGAACGTGTAGCCGCGGCCGATCGAGCTCCCTCGCCGCCGATGACCTCCCTCACCTCCGAGCGCCCAAATCTTCCCCTTCTGTCCCCCGCCCTCTCCGTTGTTCCCCTCGCCCTCCAAGGCCCTAAAATGGACTCCCCGAACCAAGCTCTGGCCGGTGGAGCCTCCCGCCATCGGGGACCTCGCCGTCGCCGAGCACCGCAGCCCGACCATCCCGTTTGTTGCCGCCCGCTCGGCTGGAGGTAGACGACGACCGTCGTGGCCTCGCCTCCACCGCCCGATCCCACCGTTGCCGTCTAACCTCAGCCGCCAGATCAAGCCATCCCCTCCGCCGTCCGATCCTCATAAACACCGCCATCCACCTCCGTCGGATCTCCCCACCGTACCGCTTTGCCCGTCTCATCTCGGCCGCCCGCGCCGATCGTTGCCATCTCGCCTGGACCGTCCGATCGTCGCCCGCTCCCTCGCCATCCGCTCCGTCCGCCCGCACCACGCGTCGGCCATCGAGCGCCGGACCTTGCGGTGGGCTGGCCGCTCTCCCGCCCGCTCTGCTCCAGCGTCGCTGCGTTCCAAATCCCAACCGGGCGCATCGTAGCATGGGCGGCCGAGCACTGCTTCATAACTATTTTCCAGTGATTTATCAATTGCTAAAATTCGGAAAATCCAAATAAATCCTAGAAAATCACGAAAATCCCAAAATCCCCAAATTTCACCACTTTGCTCCAAATATTATTCCAGACCAGTGGTGACCTCCTTTTCCACAGATTCATCCCAAATAAATTCCTAAAATTCCTCATTTGAAGATTTATGCATTTTACTCCTTTTTGAATAGTTTATTTTTCCTCGCTTGATTAGTCTCAAGCTGGATTTAATTTGTTTTATATGTTTGCGCTAGTGTCGGAGTCTCCGGAAGTTCAAGTGCAGTCACAGGAGCCAGGAGGTTCTTCGTTCGAGCTAGCGGAAATCATTCGGATTGACGGCAAGTCCCAAATCTTTTGATCATGTTGCAACCCATGTTATTTAATTATGTTATTACGCTATTTGCATTGAGCTAGTTCGAAATGTTAGTTCAAAATAAAATAAAATGTTTAGAATGACATGTTATATAGTTAACCCTACCACCGATAAATGCCATGTTAAACTCGTAGCCATGCCTTTGTAACCTAGAATTAATTATCTGTTATTCTAGATAATTGTAAGTTATTATTATCGTGCAAAGTCTTATTCTAATAAGGCTGTGGTCATGAGCCAATAGACTTTGGAAAACCCGACTCTAGGGCGGGGGTAGTATGGGATGCCGTGCCCTAGGCGGAGTATGTCGACATGTAAGATAGGTAAGGGCTGTGGTGCGCCGCGAGCGGTTTCGCCCGCCTCTTACTGCAGGTTGCAGGTTGCGGACTGGCCGGGGTTGCGGACTCGGGGAAAAAATATAAGGACTAGACCCTTACGCCGAGCAATTGACATGGTGACCGCTCAACCACGGAGTTGACTTGTCAACACCGGTTTAGTAGTGCTCAACTCGATTGAAACTCTACAGAGCGTTGTGGAGAAGGTGTTTGGGTAACAAAGGTTAGGCAGCCGTGATTTGGGTGCCTAACAACGGTAGAGTTCACTCGAGCGCACCGTTTTCTTTTTCTTTGTGTGTGTGTGTGTGCGAGCGGACTGAGTGAATTCTCACCGGTAGAGCCTATATAAAGAGTTGAGCGGTGAAACGACACGGCTTTCTTAACTCATCGCGGGAGTTAAGGGATCGTGTGGGTAAGTCGAGCAAACTCGCAGAGTCTAATAAATGGTATTCGAATACGCCGTGCTCCGGTTAATGGAGCCGTGTCACTGGTGATTCCATCATAAAGCTTAAGTAGTTTTGTAAATGTTTAACTTGTTTAGGTTGGTTAATGAACTCTTGTTGAAAAACCCCGAGTTCTTGAGGAGTAGTTTTGGGTCCGTCTTCTAAAAATGCTTGCAAATAAAACGCATCCACTCAAATTAATAAACCAAGTATACTCCTTCCTTCGATGTTCGTGCATGTAATAAGTTAGGGTCCCTTTGGGACTTGGCTGAGCCGGTTGATTGGCTCACGGCTTGCTTTTGCCCTTCTTTAGAGGATCAAGGCGAAGGTGTTTGCCTCCCGTTGAGGAAGTCCCTGGAAGGTCGCTTCTTGACGAGGATCCGTGGCTTTAGGTCTTGGCCGCGCAAGCGGATCTTGGAGTTTCGTAATGTAATTATACTTTGGGCTTGCACGCCCGCTTGTCGAAAAGGGATGCTAATCCATATGTAAACTATATCTTTGGACATTTGTTGTAAGCATGCAATGGTATACTCTTACGCGACACTCCATAACTGTTCATGCGTGAACAGCTATGAATGTCAGTGTCAGACGCGCCCGAAACGGGGCGTTACAAGAAGTGGTATCAGAGCCAGGTTCTTTGACCGTAGGTTAAGACCTAAGGCAAACTAGGAAGCGATTCTATCGCAAAACTTAATTCAAGCCGTAAAAAGGGTTTACAAAAAAAATAAGTATTATTGCTGTCTTTTTCCTCTCTTGTTGCTCCCTTATCTATCTTAGTTTGCTCCTGCTTAAGTTTTACTTTCGCAAAATGTTTGCTGCTTTACTCGCCTAGCTTCAAAATTTCGGTCCTCGATAGTTGGAGGAGTAGCGATTGTTCGCTAGATTAGATTGACCACAGTGGTAGTGGTATTTCTTTGTAATGTAAAGCGGTGTAATCATGAACCCTAAGTGGTTTGTGTACCACCGCATATTGTAAATCTATGTTCTTTATCCTTGTATGTTGTTTTGCTTAATTATCGAGAATCCCCACGCATTCAAAGCTTTCTCCGTCCCTTTCGCTCTCGTTCTTACCTTTTTAGCCTATACTTAACTTGAAATTCAATGTCTTACTTATCTACTCTTATTCTCCAAAGCCGCAAAGCTGATCTCGATTCCCAATTGGCGATAGATCCAACACAGAGTGGTCGGACCAACAGCGGTGCACCGCCATGATCAAGCCACACTTGCGGCATAATAGCGATGATGGAACAAAATCGCTATCGAGAGAGCAAAATATTCTGCGAATGCTAGATCATGAACCCGGCTGCTTGAGCGGATAGCGGCGGATCACCTAGTGTCAAGGTGACACCAAGAGTCGATGTCGGCATCAGCGCAATCGCATTAAAGTTTCTGACATTCCCGCAAACTCAACCACCTAAATTCCTCAAAGACATGTAACCACCAATGCGTATAATCGGTTACAAGATGTTGAGAGAAGAATGAATACTATACGATGTACAAATAAGGAGAAAGTCCTTTTGCCACCTATCGCTTGTCCGAACACTGTAATTACTTGGTGGAATGCTATCGAGTGGATACACCCAAATAAGGAAGGTATTACATGGGAAGACTTTGTGAAGAGATTTCGCTAAGCTTGCATTCCTCCTAAAGTTATCGCAAGAAAATATCGAGATTTTCTTGATCTTCAACAAGGAGGGAACTCCATCACAACATATCTACAACAATTTTATCGATTATCCCGATTTGCTCAAGAGAAACCGACACCGGCTAAAAGGATGGAATATTTTATGAAAGGTCTACAACCCAATATCAGACAACGCCTTCAAACCATGAAGTTTTCCAGCCTATTAAACCTGGTTGATCGAGCTCTACAGATAGAAGAAAGACCAGGTTACATGAAAGTCATGAAACGAAAGAAACCTTCGCCTCCAAAGACAAACGGTTTGCTATCATCTGCGGATGAATGGGCATTTTCGTGACCAATGCCGCGGGTCCTTATCCTCGAAGAAGCTAGAAAGGCAAAGAGGCGGACATCATCATCCCACATGCCACCGATGGAAGAAGAGGAATCCTACCTAAGAAGACCCATCAACAGCAGTCTGCAGATATGCCACTCCTCACCACTCGCCATCATGCCTCACTGCGGTGGCAAGCATCTTACTAGCAGTTGTCCACGAAGGACGATGCATGTTTCCATTGTGAAGAGACCGGACACTACAAGCATCGTTGTCCTGAAGGACTTTGTCATCGAAGCGGCTAAACTCCAAGCCCAAAACCAGATAGTCAAGGAAATATGAGCTATGCGTAACAAGAAATGAGATGATATACTTTTGGTTATCCTTTTGTAAACCAATTGGAAGAACTTAATGGTTTGTCTAAAATTACTTTAACTAAGGCTTGTGACAAGACTATGAAAATGTATGAAGACCATCGTGTAAAGTGTAATGGATGAGAAGTTCATGTTGCAATGAAGTTAATCCTAACGGACCTGACATATATGTAGCCCTGCTGCATAATTCAGCTAAATGGGAACTGTAGCATATAACCAATGATGTTATACTGATACAGTGAAACGGTGATGATACCATCGGAAGACAAAGAAACCTTTTAAGATTCGAAAATAAAGATCGCAATTAAAGAAAATGAGTCAACATTGGTCGGAAAAGATCAAGGCGAGGCATGAAATAGAAGCCCTCAAAGACAAGAATGAAGTGAGGAGTTTTCTTGGATTGGCAAGTGACTATCACGATTCATAGAATAATTCTCCAAAATATCTCGCCCGCCTACTCAATTGCTGAAGAAAGGCAGACCATACAATTGGACGGATGTTTGTGAAGAAAGTTTTTAGTTGTTGAAGACCAAATTGACAACGACAGCAGTCTTGATTTTTCCCAATCCCGAGAAAGAGTTCCAAACCTATTGTGATGCTTCAAAGCAGGGTTTGGAATGTGTGCTTATGCAAGACGGAAGAGTTGTTACCTGTGCTTCAAGACAGTTGAAACCGCATGAAGAGAACTACCCCACACACGATTTGGAGCTAGCAGCTGTGGTGTATGCACTCAAAATTTGGCGGCACTACCTGCTAGGAAATCGTTGTGAGATGTCCTCAGATCACAAGAGCTTGAAATACTTGACCACACAGCTAGAGTTGAATGAAGACTATGACATTGATCTCCAATATCAACCGAGCAAAGCAAATGTAGTGGCCGATACCCTTAGACAAAAGACTCGTCCAAGCAAAGTCAGCACGACAGAGTACCCACCAGAGTTGCAATGAGATATCTTACGGCTAAATTGGGTGATCACTGAACAAGGCAGTATGGCAGCGTTGGGACTCCAACCATTGCTGACAGATCAGATGAAAGCAGCACAAGATGAAGATGAAGAGATTCAAAAACTGAAAAAGGATATTCAAGAAGAAAATTCATCAGGATATGCGATAGACGAGTATGGAGTCCTTACCTTCCGTGGTCGTTATTGCATACCCGACAAGAAGGAACTAAGAGAGTTAATCTTGTCTGAAGCCCATTCGTCCCAATTCTCAATTCACCCAGGAGGTACTAAGATGTACCAAGATCTGAAGAAGAAATATTGGTGGAACCAAATGAAGAAAGAAGTAGCGAAATATGTGGCCAAATGTGATGTTTGCCAGATCAAGATAGGCCATAAAAAAACCGTCGGGATTGATGCACCTTTGCCAATACCGAATGGAAATGGGATAGTATTGGCATGGACTTCACATCGGACTTCCCAAGACTCGTGAAGGATATGATGCTATCCGGGTCATTGTCGATAGATTGACCAAGGTGGCTCATTTCCTCCCAACCAAGCAAACCTATGGGGAGGACAAGCTTGCTGAGTTATACTTGATAAGAATTGTGACACTACACGGAGTTCCGAAGAAAATTGTGTCAGATAGAGGAGCACAGTTTACATCCAAGTTTTGGGAAAAGTTACATGAAGCTATGGGCACTGATTTGAATTTCAGTTCAGCATATCACCCTCAGACAGATGGTCAAACCGAGAGAACCAACCAGATATTGGAAGATATGCTAAGAGTTTGTGCTATTGTGTACGGAGCAGCATGGAATACTTGCCTCCCGTTTGCTCAGTTCTCGTATAACAATGGTTACCAAGCCAGCATCAAAATGGCACCATTTGAAGCACTTTATGACAGAAAATACAGAACCCCACTGAATTGGATAGAAACAGGAGAGCGACAACTTATTGGTCCTCAGATTGTTCAAGACGCAGAAGCACATATTAGAATTATCAGAGAAAAACTCAAGACTAGCAAGAGATTTCAATTCAAGGGTAAATTAGCACCAAGATATGTGGGACCGTTCCAAATTATCGGAAGAGTTGGAGAGGTAGCTTATCAAGTGCAGCTTCCGCCCAACTTGTCGAGAACCCACAACGTGTTCCACGTATCCCAGCTTCGAAAGTGTCTGCGACGGCCAACAGATGAAGTGCCGTTATCAGATATTGAATTACAAGATGACTGCACATATGCTGAAGAACCACTACAAATACTTGAAACATCAGAAAGGCAGCTCAGAAACAAGAATGTCAGGTTTTGCAGAGTGTAGTGGAAGAATCATACAGCGGATGAGTCCACTTGGGAATGAGAGTCAGGCTTGCAGCGAGATTTCCCCAACTTACTCCCTGGACCAAGTAATCTCGGGGTCGAGATTCTTTTAAGGGGGGTAGGTTGAAAAGCCCCAAAATTTCAACCCCAAAAATTTTTGTGATTTTTGCTGCATTTTTTTAGTGTTTTCTGGAAACTTTCCTTTTTTGGAAAGTCGCCCGAAATTCCGCTTTCCCTTCGGCCAGCGCCTTCCTTTCTCCTTTGGCACCTCCTCTTTTCCCGCTTTCTCCGCCGCTCGGCTCCTCTCGCGCGGACGCCTCCTCCTCCCTCGCCGCGCGCCCGCGCTCTCCCGCTCCCGCCGCGCCCGCCTTCCTCGCCCTCGCTCGCTGGCGCCTCCGTGCTCCCGCCTTCTCCGCGCGACGCGCGCTGCGCCTGCGCGCTCCCGCACCGCCTCGGCGCCGCCTCGGATTCCTCGCGCTCGCGTCACCCGGCACTGGCCGGGCGGCGGAACTCTGCGCCACGCGCCGCCGCTCTCTGCGCCCGACCCGCTGCCGGTGGCCGCCGCCTTCCTCTCCCATGCGCGACGCACGCCGCCGCTGCCGCTCACTGCTCTCCTCTCCGTCGCCGCCATAACTCCTTCGCAGAGTCAAGGCGCCACCACTCCATCCCGCGGAGGAGACGCCTCACCCACCCCGGTTGACCCCGCGCGCGCCTTCCTTCTCCCCGAAGGCTCCCTCTCTTCCCCCTCGGATTCCCCCTCCCTCCACCGAGCTTAAAAGCCCCTCTCTGCCTCCCTCCCATTCCTTTGATTTCCAGAGCTCCCCACCCCTCCCATCTGCCTCCCGCAGCTCCCAGCCACCTCCCGGAGCCACCAATTGAAGCCCCGCCGCTCCGAGCTCCGCCATTGCCGCCCTGTGAGCCGGCGACACCCCGGAGCCAATCTCTCTCTCCCTCCCTCCATTACTCAATTGCATTCGCCCAAAGTTCCTCCTTGGTGTAACATTCATCTTGGTGCATCCCCCTGGACAGGTGCTTGCCCGTGGAGCTCTGTCACCGAAGCACACCGCCGGCCGCAACCACCTCCCCGTGGCCAGCACGCTCTGAGGCTCCCCAGCTCCCACCGTCGCCGCCAATGTGAGCACCGGTCCCGTGAACGTGTAGCCGCGCCGATCGAGCTCCTCGCCGCCGATGACCTCCTCACCTCCGAGCGCCCAAATCTTCCCCTTCGCCCCCGCCTCCGTTGTTCCTCGCCCTCCAAGGCCCTAAAATGGACTCCCGAACCAAGCTCTAGCCGGTGGAGCCCTCCCGCCACCGGGACCTTCGCGTCGCCGAGCACCGCAGCCTCAGCCATCCTCGCTTGCTGTCGCCCGCTCGGCCGAGGTAGACGACGACCGTCGTGGCCTCGCCTCCACCGCCCGATCCCACCGTTGCCGCTCTAACCTCGGCGCCAGATCAAGCCATCCTCCGCCGTCCGATCCTCATAAACACCGCCATCCACCTCCGTCGGATCTCCCACCGCATCGCTTTGCCGTCTCATCTCGGCCGCCCGCGCCGATCGTTGCCATCTCGCTGGACCGTCCGATCGCCGCCGCTTCCTCGCCATCCGCTCCGTCCGCCGCGCCACGCGCCGGCCATCCAGCCGCCGGACGCGCGATGGATCGGGCCGCTTCTCCCGCCCGCTCTGCTCCAGCGTCGCTAGCGTTGAAATCCCAGCCGGGCCGCACTGTAGCATGGGCCGGCCCGAGCACTGTTCATAACTATTTTCCAGTGATTTATCAATTGCTAAAATTCCAGAAAATCCAAATAAATCCTAGAAAATCACAGAAAATCCCAAAAATCCCCAAATTTCACCACTTTGCTCCAAATATTATTCCAGACCAGTGGTGACCTCCTTTTCCACAGATTCATCCCAAATAAATTCCTAAAATTCCTCATTTGAAGATTTATGCATTTTACTCCTTTTTGAATAGTTTATTTTTCCTCGCTTGATTAGTCTCAAGCTGGATTTAATTTGTTTTATATGTTTGCGCTAGTGTCGAGTCTCCTGAAGTTCAAGTGCAACACAGGAGCCAGGAGGTTCTTCGCTCGAGCTAGCGGAAATCATTCGGATTGACTGCAAGTCCCAAATCTTTTGATCATGTTGCAACCCATGTTATTTAATTATGTTATTACGCTATTTGCATTGAGCTAGTTCTGAAATGTTAGTTCAAAATAAAATAAAATGTTTAGAATGACATGTTATATAGTTAACCCTACCACCGATAAATGCCATGTTAAACTCGTAGCCATGCCTTTGTAACCTAGAATTAATTATCTCATTATTCTAGATAATTGTAAGTTATTATTATCGTGCAAAGTCTTATTCTAATAAGGTGTGGTCATGGGCCAATAGACTTTGGAAAACCCGACTCTAGGGCGGGGTAGTATGGGATGCCGTGCCCTAGGGCGGAGTATGTCGACATGTAAGATAGGGTAAGGGGTCGTGGTGCGCCATGAGATTTTTTTCGCCGCCTCTTACCCAGGTTGCGTGTTGCGGACTGCCGGGGTTGCGGACTCGGGAAAAAATATAAGGACTAGACCCTTACGCCGAGCAATTGACATGGTGACCGCTCAACCACAGGAGTTGACTTGTCAACACCGGTTTAGTAGTCGCTCAACTCGATTGAAACTCTACAGCGTTGTGGAGAAGGTGTTTGGGTAACAAAGGTTAGGCGGCCGTGATTTGGGTGCCTAACAACGGTAGAGTTCACTCGAAGCGGCACCGCTTTCTTTTTCTTTGTGTGTGTGTGTGTGCGAGCTGCACTGAGTGAATTCTCTGGGTAGAGCCTATATAAAGAGTTGAGCAGTGAAACGACCGGCTTTCTTAACTCGTCGCGGAGTTAAGGGATCGTGTGGGTAAAGTCGAGCAAACTCTGCAGAGTCTAATAAATGGTATTCGAATACGCCGTGCTCGGTTAATGGAGCCGTGTCACTTGGGTGATTCCAATGCAAAGCTTAAGTAGTTTTGTAAATGTTTAACTTGTTTAGGTTGGTTAATGAACTCTTGTTGAAAACCCCGAGTTCTTGAGGAGTAGTTTTGGGTCCGTCTTCTAAAAATGCTTGCAAATAAAAGCGCATCCACTCAAATTAATAAACCAAGTATACTCCTTCCTTCGATGTTCCGTGCATGTAATAAGTTAGGGTCCCTTTGGGACTTGCTTGAGCCAGTTGATTGGCTCACGGCTTGCTTTTGCCCTTCTTTAGAGGATCAAGACGAAGGTGTTTGCCTCCCGTTGAGGAAGTCCTAAGGTCGCTTCTTGACGAGGATCCGTGGCTTTAGGTCTTGGCCGCGCTCAAGCGGATCTTGGAGTTTCGTAATGTAATTATACTTTGGGCTTGCACGCCGCCGTCGAAAAGGGATGCTAATCCATATGTAAACTATATGCTTTGGACATTTGTTGTAAGCATGCAATGGTATACTCTTGCGCGACACTCCATAATCGTTCATGCGTGAGCGATTGCGCTAATGCTGCGTGTAAAATGCGCGCGCTCGAAACGGGGCGTTACATAAATGACGAGATAAAACCTTGACGGCCGAGAGGACGAGTGTGGCGTGCCTGGCCTGCCATTCGTTCAGATCCTGACGCACGTTCGACACCGTGGGCACATCCGACATCTCCGGCTCATCTGCGCAACCAAAAATCTGATCAGACAATCTAACCTCTCGAATTCCCTAAACCCAACCATGAGTAAACCGCACCTTGCAAGGGGAAGTCGCGGAAGGTGCTTATTGTCATGCCCTTGACGAACTCGCGGAGGTCGTCGGTGATGCCGTATCGCTCGAGCTCGGCGGTGTCGGGCTCAGGCGCGACGGCGGAAGGGATGGGCGGGATCGCGGGGATGGGTGGGATGGAGGGGACGGTGAGGTCGGAGGCGAGGTGATTGATCTGGCCGGCAAGGAGGTCCGCCTGCTTGGTGGCCTCGGCGGCGATCTCGCGGGATTTGGTGGCGGCCTCCGAGAAGATCTCCTTGGACTTCTTCGCCGTCTCCGACACCAGCGCCGACGACCGCTTGGCCGCCTCCATCGACAGCTCCTGCGAAGCTTCGCCGCCTCGCCGGCGAAGGCCCGAGCCCTCTCCCAGAGAGCCATTGCGTCTGGAAATTGCTAGAAGGTTCTGGGTCGTCTCACCGCCGGTGCCTCGTCGTAGTCGTCGTTGACGTCGGTGCGGGACGGGGGTGGTATGTATTAGCGAGTTAAAATCAGATTTGCACGGCTCTCTGTATTTATAAAACTATATATATATATATATATATATATATATATATATATATATATATATATATATATATATATATATATATATATATATATTTGTATAAAGTCGATTTGAGACTATTTGTGTTGTGCATCGTATTTATAAAAATAGCCATATATACATCGTATTTGCAAAAATAACCCTTCTATCATCTGGTAGGCGGATGGCAGCACTGGAGAGACGACACGTGGCGCAAGCCTGTTGTCTGGTGAGAGGGGCGGCAGGTGATTAAGCCGAATAATTAGCAATTTAATTACCTGCCTAATTTTTTTGTGTTTACTGTTTATTTGAATTTTTAAATATATCAAATGAGTTCAAACAATTACAAAAATTCATGTACACCTTCCTACATAACGTACCTCGCAGTATAATTTTTGGATAATTTTATCCATTGTGAATATTGCTAAAAACTTCATACAATTTTAATATTTTTACGAGTTTTTACATATAGCAAACGAGCTCCAATAATAACAAAATTTTATTTGACGCATCCCGATACAGTCATAGTTATTGTGTATTTTTAATAGAAATTTTATGTTGTCCGAATTTGCCACGTTTATTTGGGTTAATTTAATCATGAATTTAACGATGGTCAGGCATGTTTTGAAGTGGCATGTGTTGGCCAATCCTATTATATTTTATTTCCTGCTATCTAGTTAACACAATTGTCACTCTCTGTGTGTCGTGCTCCCCGCGCGCGCTCTCTCATTCACACTAATGTCATTATGTCCGTGTCGTCCCCCCTCGCCCGCTCCCTCGTTGCTCATCTCAATCGCTCATCGCAGAAACTCATTATCGCGGTTGTCGCTCAAAATTGGAAGTGCATAGTTCATTACTTCGAGAAGCCAGTGCGTAGCTCAAAATTGGCAGTGATGATTTCTTTTTCCGAAAGACAGGTAATTTTTTATTGTATGCTTTCGATGTTATTCCTGTAATCGTAGTCAATTAGTGTTATTTAATTAGTTGTGATTAATGAAGTTTGTATTACAAAGCAAGTAAGTCGTAGTAATTTAGACATAGTTTTTACTATTTTTGTGTGCGTACGGTACCCATAATTTGTTATTGAATGGAAAAATGTAATTAAGTAGTCGTAATTATTGTAGTAGGAATTAGTTAGGGGTCAATAATGAGTTAGTGGTAAGTAATTAAGTGGTAAGAACGACGGAAATGAATGGCTCGCATTTTTTTGGATGAGTAATCAAATTATCGATAATTAGTGAAGATTTGAATGTAGTTACACGCATGTAATCACTAACTTATAGTATGTTGTTGTCATTATCAATTTTCGTACTAATATTTTGTCAGTCACATTTGTTGCAAGGTACTCTCAAAATTAATAGTGTGTACATAATTATTTAGACAAAGCAGTGCATAAGTCATTAAGGACGCGACAGTACTGATTACTTCTCCCGAAAGATAGGTAAATTTGTATAGCATGCTTTCGATGTTATTTTCATAGTCCTAGTCATAATTACTGTTATTTAGTTATTCATAATTAATGTAGTTTGTATTATAAAGTAAGTTTTACTATCATTATTAATCTTTACACTAATATTTGGTCAGTCATATATATTGGAAGTATGGTTTAACCGAAGCTTCTGGAATACTAGTACGATGAGAAACATCGTTGCCACTCATGGATGGCGGGTGACGCGGATGGCCCTTTGCTGTTCAAGTTGCGGGGGAGGGGGACAGATCCGTGAGCGCTGGACGAGCGCTACATCCCAACCCTATGGGGCCACAGCCTTGTTGCCCTTTGCGAGACCGGTCTCCACCAGACACGAGTTCACCATCAACGACAGTCTACTCGCGGCACTAGTGGACAGGTGGAGATCGAGACGCACACATTCTACTTTCGGTGGGATGAGATAACGATCACTTTGAAGGATGTCACGTTCTTGACCAGTCTCCCTCTTGGGGTGACGCACTTCTTCCAGCCCCTGCACCAGCCTACTGGAAGCAGAGGCTGGCGGATCGATTCAGCCTGCCTATCCTAGAGAGTGCACGCGGTGTCCCCCGCACTTGGTTGAACAATTTCAGTGTGTGCCCGTAAGATGCACCGCCAGAGGCCGTAAGGATGCACATCGTTGCATTTTTATTTAGCTATTTAGTTGGAGCATACTTCTAGCCACACACGGCGATATTTGCAATGCTGAGTTCATCGGCCTCACCGAGTCTTTGGCGGATGCAGAGTTTGAGGTGATACCTTGGTACAGCTGGGGATCAGCTGTTCTATGCATCACGTATCGAAGGTTATGTAATGTTGCCAGCGTGCCATTGCTGGTACCCCTAGTTATATGCTATGTGCTCCTGCAGTTGTGGAGCTGGGAGCACTTCCCTATCGGACGTTCGACCATCGTGACGCCAGTGCACCCATTCAGCGAGTTCGTCGACCTGATAGATGGGCCCATTATGGGGTGAGCCATATCGCATTGAGTGTGATGTATTTTTTGTACTACTGTAATTATTTTTACTTGTACAAATATTTGTAATGTAAAAAATTATTAAAAAATCATGAAATATTTGTAAATTCATGATTAAATTAAGCCGAATAAACATGGTAAGTTCGTATAACATAAAATTTCTAAAAAATTACACAATAATTATGATTATGTCGGAAGGCTTCACATGAAAATTTTGTAATTATTGGAGCTCGTTTGCTATATGTAAAAACTTGTAAAACTATCAAAATTGTATGAATTTTTTAGCAATATTCGCAATGCATTACCAAAAATTACACTACGAGGTATGTCGTGTCGGAATACTGTGCATAAATTTTCATAATTTTTTGAGCATTTGATATATTTAAAAATTCAAACAAGTATTAAACATAAAAAATTAGAGCAGGTAATTAAGCCGGCTAACTAGTCGGCTTAATCACTTGTCGTCCCGGGCATCAGGCGAGACCAGTCCATCTGCATGCCCACTTGAGCACTTGTGAGAGAATTAGGGTTTTTAGAGTCAAAAGAGGCTTTAGGAAGGTTGTTTCCTTTAGCTCTTTAGTTGGTGTGAGTTGGTGGTAGAGGCGAGTGTGCTCCCTCTGTGTCTCTCACGATGGTTTCTATGTGAGCGGCTATTAATTAGCTTCCTCAAAATTTCATAGCCAAAGGATCGGTGAGGTGCTTGTTTCTGCAAGATTTCAGATTTTTACCCAAATCTGAAATTCTTGTTTTTGGAGGGTTTTCTTGAGGTGGCCTCACCGCATACTACCTCATTGCGCCGCTGCTGCTACGCCTACCGCTCAGAGGTACTACTCGAAATGGCAGAAGTGCCATTTTTACAAATATGATGTGCATACAGTTAGTTTTATAAATACAGTGGACAATAGTATCAAATCTGACTTTAACTGAGTGTTCTATAGACGTACCAAAGGACAAGGGGGTGAATGGATTTTGGGAACAAGAGGTGGCCCGGTCCTTTTTAGGGCATATGCATTGTGCGAATCTAGGAAAAGAAACTAGATTTGTTATATCACTGTCACATCACATGAAAAACTTAGCTATTTTACTCTCGTGTTTAGCTCGTCACCTTTCTTTTGGTGTGGGACCTAGCACCCACTCTTTTCCTTCTCCTCTCTCTCTCTCGATTCCTTTTTTTATTACACTAGCCTCGAATTCTGGACTTTTCTCCAGTTCCTGGTATTTTTGGCTTAGCTTTCCACCCTCCAATGACTTACCTCAGAGGTTTCGAGCTAAAATTTCTTAACTCTCTATCTTAGCACAACGCTGCACATGCTCTGATTTATAACTTCTGATTTCTCTCTCGAATAAATAAGTGGATAATTTTTTCATCGCCATTTGGAATTGGCTTATTGGGATAATATTTTTAAAATAGTTTATAGTTATTGATTCGTTTGCACAAAACGATCGCTTTAGGATGAAAAAATAACCGGCCGCAACCAAAAATAATAGGGCTAAGGCCTTTATTGCCCTGCCGATTTGAGCCCTCACCTACTAGATCTGACCGCGAGGCCACAAAAGTGAAGGCCGAGGACAGCACAGCAGGAAGGCCGCGGGTGCGTCTGGGACGTGCGGAAAACTCGGCCTGACGTCCAAGCAGGAGGCCGATGTCGATGGGCTGCAAGTGGGCCCGGCATTCTTCTGTACAAGTCCATCCCGAAAGGAGTTTGGGGTATCTAAACCGGGACATGACAGCTGGCTAGTGGCAACCAGGGCCTGTGGGCTGGAAGGGCACAGTAGTGGCTGTTCCCATTACTGTTACGAAACCTTTTAGGTTATGTGATGGATACATATCAAAATTATTTCTAAAGATTTTAATTATAAATAGACAAGCATATATACAAGAAGAGATCTGAGATTAATAAAGACTTCGTTCTCTTGGTGTTTTCTTCTAATTATTATTTGTTGATTCTCTAATGATTGGTTGCGTTGATTACATCGGTGATTATTATTTCTCAACAACTACAACACCACTGGGCTGCAAGTTTCTGAAACCACGTTTCTGAACGACTGAAAATCTTACATGGAGTAGCTCGCAGTTCATTTAGAGCAATGTAGTCTGTCGTAGCAGCAGCAGCAGCATTTTGCCCGCAAGGTTGGGTCATTGGAAGAACAAAAGAGCAGTGTGTGTGATATTGATTGGTGATTACTTTTTTTTCGAGAGAACTGATCAGTGATTACTGGCGGTACGTACACATGATGTGCGTGTCTTGCGGTGTTTGTACATGACCATTCGTCTCTTTTCGTACGTATAGCTTCGTTCTATTGCAGACTGAAGATGAGTAAGTTCAGGAAGATGGTTAATTCATTTTCTAACAGAGATGCACAAATCGCCATTAGACTGTATGCGACTGATGGAACCGATGAGCGTCAACTAGAGGGTAGCAACTCGGTCAGCCAAAGGCCCCGAAGATAAGGTCGGCACTGATTCTGTCTCCACTCCCACAAAAACCTACATTTCCCCCCATGAATTAAGGTTCAGAAGCAAAGAGAGAAGCCGGGGAATCAAACAACAGTGCAAGACAACAAGAGCAAAAGGCCCACCCTCAAGCCTGTTTTGTTCATACGAGTGCAAGTTGTTCTTGGAATTAGTACCCTCTGATAGGCCCTGTATATTGTCCTCACGTCCAGTCACAGGTCATGCGCGCGTGCACTAAGGCACTGTTTGCTTCAGATGGCAACATGGGCAGGATCCTAAGGATCTCTAGGCTTACGAGAGCAGCACCTAACGCCAATTAGGGTCGTAAGTAGCCTCCAAGTACCGGTCATTTTGGCACTTGTCTTTATTCTTGCCATCCTTTGACGCTATATCTCATGGCCTATGCCCTACGGCGAAGACGTGGAGTCACACTGGACAGGGTGAGCCGATCGAGCCGTGACAAACATATCCCTTGGCACCAGGGATATGCCAATTTGGTGGCTTGCAGGCTGCAGCTGCAAGTTTCAGTTTTGTAATCCAATCTACAGGTCACTGGTCACTGCCCAATGGCCAAGGGCGTAATTGAGCTCTGATGAGGGCACTGCGCATTATCTGAAATCTAATCCGTATGTGAAGCCTCCGATTTCTACGTTAGAGAAGATATCGTTCAAACTTCTATTCGTGTCATATACCATAGAAATATAGCTATGTAGTGGGTAAGTTTGGTAAACAATAATGCTGACTTGTGGGACCAAAGATAGATGTGAGAGGATGTCATTGTTACAAGCCACAAGTTGTATCCTGTTTGCCATCTAGGCTTTATCTTCCTCCCTGTCTTTGTTTTCTTTGTTAGTGATACGTCCTACATGCAATCATAGGAATGATTGTATCGTTTTTATATTTATGAACTTTTAAATAATATATTATTTTGTCCTTTGAATGAACTATTATTTATATTGATGGCAAGTACATGACTTGTTTGTAAAACTCTCTATTTGTGTTTACGATTCTAAACATTCCTTATCTTATATCATTATATAGGATATTTATGATTTATGGATTAATATATATATATATTGATTGATAATCATATTTTATGAATCATAAATATGAAGTATCAAATCAATAATATGAGCATATGTTAGAGAACATAGTGTTGGATTAACCTACCTTGAGAGTTGAGACGCTAAGGGGATATTTAGAATTGAGGTAGTTATGGTTTCCTACATATGTAATATTTTACTTAGGGGTTGCCAAACGTTACTCTGTAAACAGGTAGTCATAAAGATAGTTTTCGGTTTACTATGAAACATGCGAAGGAATATGAGTGATTAAGATAAAATTTGCCAATGGAAAAGATATCTCTTGGTTCCTCGATATGGTTTATTAGGGAAATATATAGACGTGCCGATTTTGGTTGAGGAGTCAATTACATCTAAGTAATCCACTTCAATATCGAGTGAAATAACGAACTATCATAAGATGACACACATCTTGCCTTGAGCTCGATATGGTATTATGATAAGTACATGCGTACTATACAAGTTCATCCGATATTATCTTTATGTGGGTCGCTATATCCTGTGAGGGACCGGTACCGACTTGTGGATTGGAAGGGGTTTCCGGATCGCTGCTGAGTACATATGAACCCAAAGGGTTGTTCACTTAATGGTCTGGAATAAACCAGTTCAGATATGATCTATTCGTATGGGCTTTACACCTTAATAGGCCCTAGCATAGGGTTACATTAAGGGGGGCTCTTTATAAGAAAAGGTGTGTAGCAACGCAACTATGCAATAGGACCATATGCATCACCATTGAATTCCAAAAGGCCTTCGTCGCCCTTATCTCCGCATGAATATCTAGGGGTGTTAATGGGTTGGGTTCAAATGGATTAAATGGGTTGGATCCTTGATTGGGTTCGCTTTGGTTGGGTGAAAATAGGTTGAAAGAATGAATTGGGTCGAGTTGTGTTGCCTCATAAAAAGGGTTGGGTAGGGTTGGAACAGGTGCTAAAATTTAGGATTGAAATTGGGTTGAGAACAGATTTAATCCATAGTGTTGCAATATGACTCACCCGTGGGTTAGCTCCATCCATAGACGGAACCACATAGTGGGTCCCGGTGTCACAGGACACCGAGTCCAAAAATTTTTTTAGCAGAGATTAGCACTTTCATCCCATGTGTGAACCCCTACGCTAAACTCAATGCACCCGGTTCTTTCCTTGAAACCAAAGGGAGCACTAGCAGTCCAAATTTTTAGTAGCTAGCAGCAGTCCACGAGAAGCCTCCACTTCTATCAGTCCATGAGGCAACTACAGCAGGCTGAGCCAGCCCTTGAGCCAGCATAAGAGGGAGGACCGCAACAGGCCATGGTGTCCATTTAATGATCCCAAGCAGATTACCTCACGGCAACCCTCGACGTGAGATAGGGTTTTGAGCTTCTTTAAGTGACAATTATGTTAGTTTTTGGTTGAACTTTAATCCATTACCACCGTTATGACCATCCCAATCGTTGGAATCTCACGCCTACACTGACCTACTGAACACTGGAACCTCACACCTACAGTGACCTGTAGGGCTGTGCATTTTGTCACCGAACCGAAAAAACCGAACCAAAAAAACCGAACCGAACCGGTCAACTCGGTTTGACCGGTTTTCGGTATTCGGTTCGATTTTTTATTTTAGGTTTTTTTGGTGTTCGGTTTTTTTTTTTGGGAAAAACCGATTAAAAACTGAAAAAACCGAACTGCGCTCGCGTAGAAAAATTTAGTTGCAAGGCGCTTGCAGCGACGGGAGTACGGGACCGACCTGCCCTTGGGGCTGTCAAGCAAACCTGCCCTTTGGGGCCGTCAAGCAGACGGACGAGCCAGCCCTTTGGGGCCCCACGGCACGGTCTCCCAGGACTATTTGCTTGATGTTAGTTAATTTGTTCTGTGATTCTTCTACTTCCATTAACTTGTTTAGCGTTACTTCATGCATGTTGCTTTGTATTCTTGGATTCTTCAACTTTGACTTATTTGGCACTGGTTGATTTATGGTACTTTTTTTTGTTGATTATTCTACTTAGATTTGATTGATATTTGGGTTGATTTATCTTTCCCTTTGTTCTGCGATTCACTTTCATTTGTTTGACATTTGTTGTTGCACCCATTTCAGTCAGTATAGTCCTTCATGTTGAATATTGCATAATTGCTGGGTCTTGTAGACCACAGCGCGTAATTAGCATTACTTAGGACATGCATAATCTTTGGCGCAGACTGCAGTGTATGTGAATGACTGAATGCACTCGTAGTAACCGACGTTGTGACGGCTCGTAGTATATATACTGTCGCCTATTCGTCTCGCTAGTCACTATATCGTTTGCAATTTGCGTCAACTTTGGTAAATATGGTATTTACCGATACCGCACCGAAATAAATTGGGATTTACCGATACCGAACCGTATTTTCAAAAATACCATATACTACCGAACTAATAATACCGTATTTACCGTATATACCGAACTGATTTTACCGAACTAACTAAATGCACAGTCCTAGTGACCTGCCTGAACACATAAACATTGGCCAGTGTTCCGCCCTCTTCGTCTGGATGTGTACACAACTGCAAGTGGCAGTATATCGCTTGCACAGTATATATCTGGCTGGGGCTCGAGCTTAGTACGGCCGAAGAGACGAAGTTTTTTATACACGACACTGTTTGTATTCATAATTACGAAAATAGTAATATATGTCTTGTATGTATAAAAATAGCCTTTTGTCACTCAATGGCCACCATGGCTCAAACTTAACGCGCGGGTCTATCGCCCCACCACCAACGATAGGTAGCCTACCACCCCACTATCAGTCGGCAGTAGCTTGCTGCCCCATGGGTAGACGACAGGTAATTAAGCCGGCCAATTGGCTAGCTAAATTACCTGCCTTAATTTTTTGCATGCTATTTCTTTGAATTTTTAAATATAGCAAACGAGTTTGAAAAATTACAAAATTTTATGTGCAACCTCTCAATATAATGTACTTAACTGTGTAATTTTTTTAGCAATTTTATCCTCTATGAATGTTGCTCAAAAATTCATACGATTACAATTTTTGTAGGAGACATTACATGTAGCAAACGAACTGCAAAAATTATGAAATATGTGCAGCATCTTGACACAGTCGTAGTTATTGTCTATTTTTCGAGAATTTTATACATTATGAATATTTATAGAATTACATGTTATAGTAAAAACATGCATCGCACAGGATGCGATATGGCTCACCCATCTGATCTACTGCTATCTCCTCGCCGCGTCTACCTCCCCGTGCGTGATCTTGTCTTTCGTTAAGTATGAGCATGTTCTGTGGGGTACGTCAGCCGGTCCAGAGCTTGCGTCTCAGTTCAGAGGAGATATGGAGACCATTCCATTTGTTCAGTGGTTGACGGTGGTCCAGTAGGCTGAGGTACAACATGCTAGGTCCAGTAAGCATCGATGTCCTCCAGCCGAGACATGCCAAACTACAGACCGCTAGTAATAATGTCATGAATAAAGAACTCTAGAAATCCCCCTTGTGGTGTAGAGGAACTCCCGCCATGACCGTACGACATGGTAGTGAAGCCGGAGGAGCTCTGCCCACCGAAGTCTCCAAACCCTGGGTATGGTGTGAATGATGAGCTCTGCCCTATGTATGTTATAAACCCTAGCAGTGTGTACCGCTCCATGGAATCATCTGGGAAGCCCGAACCATCATCAGTGGACTCAACGTCAGCCCCACATTGAATTGGAGACTACAAAATGAAACGATGTTAGGCCCAATAGACATTCTGGATGTAGAATGTGAATCTCATAACTCTCGGATGTGCAGCAAAGATGAATGACCGCAGTTTAGGTTGCGCACTATTTTTTGGCCTGCCTTAAGATGTACTTCAAAGTATTCTGTATGGCCGGTGGTATCTCCGAGTTGTTGATGGCGGTCTCGGGCGCGCTTGCGATGCGATGCGCTCGCTCCAACTGACGTGATATACAAAACAAATTCAATAATGACCAGTATGAATTCCGTAAATGAAACGATAAGAAATTACAACTGTCTTACGCTATCATGCGTCGCTGTGTGGATCGATCGAGCGCTGTAGACTGTCCTTGTGCGTGATCTGGTAGAGGAACAGTGTCTACTGTGTGACCGGGGTACGTACCACTCCAGGTACTCATCGTATGTCTGTACGCCATACGGAGCTACTCCATGATGTCATCCAGGTGCGCCCTGTCCATCCATGCTGCCGTCGACTCCTACTGCAGTGACTACCAATCCATACCGTGCAGACCTGCCCAAGATTGCCTACATTTCTAGAATCATCGACGTTACAGAGCCAGACATACAAAGTGTAGACACTACTCGGATGGAGTTTGACTCATCGGAGTACGATTCGTGGTTGGAACCTGTTGTGCAGAAGGGGCACAACCTGGTGCAAACTAAAGTGTCGCACTACGCACTGCGGCGTGTAAGCCTCCTCCATGTAGGAGAACATCAGATGGCGTGTCATCGTCCATAGCTCCACGTCCTACTGGCATTATAGGGACAACCTGTACGGCAATACACGATGCATGAAACCATAGACCCCAGATGATGTCACTGTCATGCAATGACTCAAACTTATTGTGTCACAGCAAGTAGCACCTCGACGGTTTGCCCTTGGCTCAGCGCAGATGGTCACGAGTTCACTAGAAGCCCATAGTAGGCCTGTCTATCAGGTCGACGAACTTGCCAAACAGTTGCACTGGCGTCACGATGGCCAGACGCCTGACAGGGAAGTTCTCCGAACACCATAGGTACAGGAGCACATAGCAGATCTCCAGGTTGGGGGTATCAATAGTGGTGGCTGGCAAGCGTCATACAACCCCCGATATGTGGTGCACAAGATGGCTGATCCTCAGCTGTACTGAGGCATCGCCCCAAACTCCGCGCCAACCAAAGACTTAGCGAGACAAATAACTTGACATTGCAAATATCACTGTGTGTGGCTATAAACATGCTTCAACCGAAGAGTTGAATAAGGTAAGCGATGAGGTGCGTTCTGACGACCTCGAGCGGTGCATCATAAGGGCACACAATGAAATTGTTCAGCCAAGTGCGGAGGACACCACGAGCACCCTCTGAGATAGCCTGGCCGAATCGGTCCACCAGCCTCTCCTTCTAGTCTGCCGATGCAGGGGCTCGAACAAGTGTGTCACCCTGGAGAGGGAGACCAGTTAAGAACGAGATGTCCTATAGAGTGACCGTCATCTCACCACACCAAAAGTGGAATATGTACGTCTCGGGCCTCCACCACCACTGCCATGAGCAAGCTGTCGTCGATGGTGAACTAACGTCCAATAGAGACCAGCCTCACAAAGGGCAACAAGTCCGTGGCCCGCTGGATTGGGACGCAGTGCTCGTCTAGCTCCCACCGATCCCTCCCATCCCACAGCTTCAAGGGTGGAGGGCTAGCCGCGTCACCTGTCATCCATGAGTGGTACTGGTGGTTTTCATCGTAGAACTGTTTGAGAAGCTCCGGTAAAGCCATACCTTTTAAAAAAATGGGATAGACTAAATATCAGTGCAAAGATTGATAATGACAATAAGATACTACAAATTAAAATTTACGATGAAATAAATAGTATAAAATAATGTATACTTAGGACTAAAATGAACACTGCAAAGTACTGGTCCAAATAAATGGTGCACATGAACACATGCTCATAATCTGATTAAGAAAAACATGTGGGTCTTGATGCTACTTGTCATAATTGTTTTGTTTTACTATATATCTGCCTTAAACTTTTCTCTACCTCCATTGTCTTTTGATTAAAAGCAAGTAAATTAAGTGCTTAAGTTAATGAGCAATAGTGCGCCTTAAGATATGATATATACATATATAGGCTTCTATCACGTCGTACCCTCTACTAGCTTTATGGACTAAATAACATAATATGCTATCATAAATGAGTAGTACAACAATGGGTGATGCTTGTGTCCATAAAGAAGAGTTCAAAGGCAGTGTGATAATAAACCCAGTTTTTTTATACTATATAAGCTAGGAGTAGCACTATTCAGTATAATAGCACGCAGCATGCATGATGCAATAGGAAGTTTGCTAGATATTCTTTTTTTATGTTTCTAATATAATCTTTCCTCTAGCATCATAGTTTAATTAATTGCTACACATAGTAATTACGATTTTAATGTTTAATGTAGTCAACATAAAAGCATATAAAAATATACAATTAAACAACATATACTTGCTAACAAAAAATTAATTAATATAAAAAAATTAAATTAATTATGCCTAAATAATTAGGACTAAATTAATTGCACCTGAATAACTGTAGCTAATTATGCTGTGAAGAAAGCAGATGAAGGGCGCAGGCGAGGAGTGTCAGCGAAGAGACTGCAGCTCGATGTAGTCAACATCAAAGCATATAAAAAATATACAATTAAACAACATGTACTTTCTAACAAAAAAATTAATTAATGTAAAAATTAATTAATTATGCCTAAATAATTAGGACTAAATTAATTGCACCTAAATAACTACAACTAATTATGTACATATTTAATAAACACAATTCGTATGATAAAAAGTTACCTGTTAATATGACCGCTAATAACGGTACTAAACAATATTTAATCGGCTGTGAAGAGAGCAGACGAAGGGCGCAGGTGAGGAGTATCAGTGAAGAGACTACAGCTCAAGATTTGTTGCGAGAGCAATAGCGAAATGCACGTTAACGACACGTCGATAATGGCAGGCGTGAACTGCGTGTGGAGAGACATACTCGACGCAAGTTACACTTTCGGTGGTCTATTTCCTGCACGAGTGCTCAATTTTGATATGAGCCAAATGTCTATGGCCCACTGCGTTTGTTCACATATGGATTAAACAAAGCAAATAAAATCAAAATACAAATTAAACAAAGCAAAGAAAATGAAATGATCCACCTCTACTGCACCTGCTAATCACTGGTAATTGTATGAATTTTTGAGCACCATTCACAGTGGATAAAACTTTTAAAAAATTACATAGTCAAGTACGTTGTCGTGAGAGGATGTACATAATTTTTTTTATTTTTTGAGCTCATTTGCTATATTTAAAAATTTGAACATTACCTAATAATCGTATGAATGTTTGAGCAATATTTACAATGAATAAAATTGCCACAAAATTACACAGTAAGTACGTTTTGTCAAAATATTGCACATAAAATTTTGTAATTTTTCGAGCTCATTTGTTATATTTGAAAATTCAAAGTAAAAGTATGTAAAAAATTAAGGTAGGTCTTAATTACCTGCCGTATGTCCATGGGGCGGCAAGCTACTGTCAGTTAGTGGCGGGGCGGCAAGCTGCCTGCTGGCGATGGCAGACCCACGTGTCAGCTTTGCAGTGTGACCATTTGGCCAGTGGGCGGTAAAAAAGACATTTTGCATATATAGTGCGCATAATGTTATTTTCATATTTATGGATATAAATAGTGGTATATATGACAAAAATTCCTTCTAAGCAGATGTTATTACTGCGTGTGTTTAAATGGACATGTATCTTTGACTTTGAGCGCCCAACAGGAGGCACGAGAGAACCCTGCAGGCCGTCGCTGGGCATCCGATCCGTGGTGCCTTCGGAAGCCAAGCATTTAGGCGAGCTAACAATAGAAGCTTGTTAGGCTCGACAGCTAGGGCAGCACATGGGCAGGCATATTGCCGCAGTGGATTCGAGTAGTAACGAGCTAGCGTAGCTATCCCTCTCGGTCCCTCGTGCAAGATGGATGGGATCAGAACCTAATTCTCGAGTTACTCCTATTATGTATGTTGATAGACTCTTGTATGTGTACCGCTACGTAGGTGCAAAACATCAAATTAAGATTGCGAAAGTAATCGATGGTTGGTGTAGCTTCAAATTAAGGTGGTGCTTATTTTTACTTAAAAGTTTTGGCTTAGAGTTTACTGTAGCGGTTGAAAATACACTACAATTATTAAGTAGATTTTTCAATATAATTAAATTTAAAAAAGAAAAGTAAAAAATCCAGAAGCTAAGGCTCCGCTCGTTTCGACTTCAGTTCTGGCTTCCGGCTTATTTTTCACTATTCATAAATTTCGTCTTTTTCTGAACTTTTGTCTTTTTGTCGAGCTTTTTTGCCGGTTCTTTTTTCCCGTATTTGTACGTATTATACGTAATGGGCTAACATATTTTTTTATATTTTTTTTAAATTTAATTATACTAAATAAGTATTTACCAGCTACAGTATTTTTTCAATCATAAACCACTAAAAACCCAAATGAGCATCACCTAAGCTAATAAACAGACGCTTACTGTCGGCCGTGGCGTCGCTTTCGGCTATCCCACAGTGATCCATGTCTCGGGGATCGCCGAAAGTAACGGGTGGGGTTCCCCGCTGCGCCCTACCGCTGTCTGTCAGTTTCTTGTCATGCTGTCTTGTTCGCCTAGAGCGCCCCTATGCCTAGTCTAACCACCTACCGTTGCCCTAGCACCTAGCTAGGCTGATGCCGTCAGGCGTCAGTACAGTCTTGCGTCTCACTCGTCAGGTCTCCACCCCACGACGTGCTATGCGTGGACGTATACCGGCCAGCTCCAATCTTAACAGTAGTTATAGCCTCACAAGTTTCAACCAAGTTGGCAATTGCTATGCATCAGCAGAAACACGACTCCGTCTTTTCTAGCTTGGGGCTCTAGCTATTAGCTTGTTAGGTGTTCTGCTGCGCTGGCTCATCGATCGAGTGGCCATCGTTGATCGATCGATCGTATGCATCATCAATCACAGTTTCACCTACCAGTACGTCATTAAGCCTAGTGCCTGATGGACTGATTGCTTAAGCATTACCCGATCGATCTAACACGATCGATGCATCGACAAGCCAACTGTACGTACAAATTACATTGTAGCTTTTTTAAAAAAATTAATATTTAGATATTTATTTTTATAAATATAACGTGCTTTTTGAACCTATCAAGCGCAAATACATATCGAGCTATAGAAGCTCAGTAGATGCCTGCACATCGTCATCATGTAATGTTGTGTGATGAGAATATAGGAATCTTCTAATTATGATGTCATCATATTCTCCAAGTATGCCTCTTATAAATTTCACAAAGTAGTTGTAAGTTCTTCTATGACTACATGGTTGTAAGTCTTTCTACGACCACGTGGTCGTAAGTTCTTCTACGACTACTCTTGATTGTAAGTTTTTCTACGACCATATAAATCATAAGTTTTTCTATGACCACATAGTCATAAGTGGTCCTGCGACCACCTCGTGGTCATAGACTTTCCTGCGACTAGTCTATCTCCGACTGGCTTATCTACGACAACCTATTTCGTAGTGGGTTTGTCTGATAAGGCGGTTAGAATGTGCATTTATTCCTAATAATCGCACACGATCTCTTATAGACAACAACCAACCATCGCACAACAAACGGGCTACCATGTCTCTTTGACAATAACTTTAGTCAGACGGTTATCTCCCGAAGCGACGAGACGACTTTTGGCGCAGGACAATAGTCGTCGCTTATCAACAATATAAAGGTTGATGTCAAAGAAAAAAGGGGGAAAGAGATCAAAACACATCAGATCAGGAGATAGTGCTAGGCATTTCGTATTACTCTTAGTAGTAATCAATTTCTTTGAGTAATAGCCATACAGGACGTATGGTTATTATTCCCGTGTCTCTACTCTGCATGTTCGTAGTTCGAGTCTTCTAGAGTTTCCCTGATCATACTACGATTGTAAGGTCCAACTTCGTAGCCTTGCTGTAGGTGACTTGGTACTGAGGAAAATCCAATCGCAGTCTAATCGGAACAAGCATTCCCCAAAGTGAGAAGATCCTTACACCATGATCGAAGTCACACGACCAGATTCTGTACGACTTGCTATGGATGACGACCAGATTCTCTTAAACTCTTGGAACATCGATCAATTATGTAAATTTTACATGTAAACATTTCTACTCTTTCAATAATGTTTTCAGTTTTTCAATCTTTATTATGGTATGTTCAGTACAGCTTCTTTTATATTTATTCGACTACTTCTAGTACATCCAATTTATTTAATTGGTCGAAGAAGGGAACACTACTAGTCGAAGTATCTCCTCTTTGCATGTGGTTCTGCCCACTAGAAGGAACTTCCTAGTGATGAACTATTCCTAACTCTTACTATCAGTATAAAACAATTGAGTTGTTTATAAAAGCATTGATCAGGCGTGCAAGATGGAATTCTGAGTTTTATCTTCTTATCATTTATTTCTTTGATTTGATTAACCTGGTCGTAGAGATGTAACATCACCTAGTCGAAGTCTCTCCCCTCTGCACGTGGTCCTGCCCATTGGAGACGTCCAAAGTATATAGCTGAGAATCTCACTGCCTCCATTTCTTACTTCTACGAGCTTATGCTGTTGTGCTGCGTCGTCTGAACCTCGTCGACTCTTCTTCCTGGCGTGCACTTTGAAGAAGAGGAGTGGTATCTCCGAGCCGTTGCTGTTATGAAGACCTGCATGGGGGCGGTAATAAAGTTTCTGGGCAATGCATATTTGCGCGACCGCTCGCTGCTCTGCTTCATCTACGTCCTACACTGTATCGAGTCTGCACTGCTTTCTATTCTTCATTAAGCTCAACAGTAAGTCGTTCGCGCGTTCGATCGACTTTGATATTATATTTTTCTTTGTGTATTTTCTAAAGTACAATGAATAGCATACTGTTAGTTTTACATTTGACATCGCTAATTTTTATTATATTTATCTCTTAGTAAAATTTAAAATTAAAATATTGCTCACAATTCTAACACCCGCTGCTCACATGATCCCACCGCCCGGACGACTCCCAAAGCTACATGTCAACCACCAATGCACCGAGCCAGCTCAAAGTCATTGCCTAGCCCATATCTACTACAAGACAGTGACTACAGTTGCCATTGCCCGCTAGTGAACTAGCTCGCTATCGACCAGAGCTAATCAATCTCCTGTAACGAACTGTCGGATCAAATGTGAGTATTGGTGTGTTTTCGTGATCAATTTGCCAGTGCCACCACTGTCCAACGCGTACGTACGCAGACCTGCTAAAAATCGAGGTCAAAACATCCGGATAATGTTTATTAACACCTTTTTTGGGTGTATATAGGCATCATTCGGATATTTTCTTTCTAACTATTATCCAGTTTTGAGACCGTTGGATTAGAGATCCAACGGCCCTTTTTTTGGAGGGGCGAGATTTTTTTTAGGAGGGGGAGATTTTTTTGGAGGGGGTGGGGGAGAATTTATGACCGTTGGATTTCTAATCCAATGGTCATAAATCTGGATGATAGTTAGGAACAAAATATCCAGATAATGTTTATTAACATCTTTTTTTTAACTTTATACACGGATAACAAAATGACAAGGCACTGGGGCATGCATGCAGGAAGAGAGAGGCCTCCGAGGACGGGAGGGTACGTATCACGTATGCATGTATCCAGTGCTAGCTGCAGCCATGCCATGGACGCACGTCAGGTGGGCCACGGCGCGGACGGGAGGCGGCAAGGCGAGGGAACTATTGGACGGCAACGCTGCTCCGAGCCTCCGAGGACGAACAGGGGAGGACCGCAGCGTGTCGCAAGCACGTCCGTACGCTCTGCTGCGCGGCACGCACGCCGAGGACGGCCGTGTGCCTCATGCAAGCACACCATCAGTCGTGCCTGTCCGGAAAGGGGTGGCCCACTTGCCTTAGAGCAAGTACAATAGTATAGCCAACTAATGGCTATAACACTTGTCCATTTCATCTATAGTTTTCAAAAAAATAGTTCATACAATAAGGTAGCTATTACAATAACTATTTAGCCCCACGTGTAAGAGAGTGAAATGCATATTTTTACGTGCTACAGCTAGCTGTAATTTAGTAGCCAGCTTCCTTCTCTCTCTTTCTTTCTCTGCCACGTAAGATTTGGTTGATATTATATTTGCTATAGTCTGCTGACTAAGCCTTATTGTACCTGCTCTTAGGGGCTCACCTGCCAGTCCGACCTGTCTTTTGCTCCCGTTATTTATCATTTATTCTTTTAGATTATAGTTTATAATTTTTTTATTATAATTTATTAGTTTAATAAATAATAATCATTAAGAGAAACTAAAAGCCGCTGGAGGAAAACCAAGTGGCCAGCTATACATGTGTCAAAATACTTTTCTTACGGTCAAATATGTACGTACATGTGCTACGGTATATATGCACAAGTTGGTAACTAAATTTTGGATAACCCGACAGAAAGAGAAAGAACCGTAGCAAGATTGGCCATCCAAAATTCGGTGCTTGTTTTGGCTATGCTGCGAAGTGTACACGGGAACCTAAAATGCAAAACATCAGGCATGAATGCCATGCAGGGCAAAGGAAAAGTACTCCTACTACATGTACGTGCTCTGCGTTCTGTCACACTCGTCTCCTCCTACCTAGAAAAGGCGGAAACGCGCACACAGACGTGCGTGATAGCCCGGGCCGCACGGCCGGAGACGGGGCAGGACGCAGCAGAGTAGGCGGGAGAAAACGACCGCGCCTTCAGGAGCGACGCGACAGGCGGACGTGTGCGGATGGACGGCAAAACAAACAACAGCCAAGGTACTAGACGTAGTGGATCCCACCGCCCGGGCCCCGGCCACATCGTCATAAATCATCAGCGACGTTAGTGTTGGAAAACCAAAGCATGAGCCTATAAAGTTTGGTCTATTAATAGATATTATTTACTTAATCTATAAATAAAAGTCCCAATCATTATAAAGTATATTTTAAAAGAAGAAATTAATAAAGAAAGAAGAATGAGTTCTTTTATTTCTCTGTGTTCAATCTTGTATTTTCTTGTATTACCTGTGTTTGATCTATCTCTCTTGTTTAGGAGGAATCGATCGGACTGGACTCGCCAGCGACAGTTCCTCAGTACGTTATCAGCACGATTCGCTCCGGTGGATCGAAAGGTAATCGTCGAAACACTCGTAGATTGAATTGTCTATCTAAATCGCTTTAAATTCCATAAGTTTTGCTTTCTAGATTATTTTCTACGGTGCAAAACCGCTCTAAATCTACCGCGAGTAGAATTAAAGTCACCGACCAAGCTGATCGATAGATTTGCATAAAAGAGTAGATGTTGATTGCACTGTAGATTGAAAAAAGGGAAAAATTCACATGCTGTCGAACGCGACCGCTCCACCGGCCATCGTGTCACCAGTGCGCGTCGCCTGAACGCGATCGTGCTGCCGCCCGAACGCGTCACCTGAACGCGACCGCGCTGCCAGCACTCCGCCCGAACGCAGTCGAAGCCGAGCCGCCAGTCACGCCACCTGCACGTGGCAGACCAACACCGCCATGCGCCACTTCCGGCTCGAAGCCGTGCTGCAGCAAGGAGTGTCGCCCTCCCGCATGAGGCACCGCTGACGCTGCTGCTCGGCCGTCCCCAAGCTCCGCAGCCATGCGTTGCTCCTAACTCGAAGTCGCATGCATCGCCGCTTCTCGCCCCGCATGGTGCGCAGCCGCCGCATGTGCATCGATGCCGTTGCACGGCCCCAAGACAGAGCCGTTGAGTGCCACCAGTCCGAGCGCCGTCGGCCTGAGCACCGCCTGCACGCGTCGCTGGCTGCCCGCACGAGCCACCGCTGCCTCGCGCCCCGCACTGTTTAGTGCCTCAACTGCCCGCTTCCCGCATGAGACACAGGCCATCGCCTGGCGAAGAAGTGCTATTGTACGACCCCGGGCGAAGCACCGCCGCTGCCACTGCACAATGTGCCGCCACCGGCCAACCTCCGCGATGCGCCGCCGCCGTCGGCCCGCACAGAGCATGTGCCATGCCACCACCACCTCGGCGAATAGGGTAGGGGAACCCTATTCCCCGTGCATGTTTCCTTATATGGGCCAGTTTGGGCCGAACGACCCAAAAAAACGAGTGGGCTGGCGCACTGATTTTTTTGGCAAAAGGGCCCTCTAAAAATTGAAAAATTACGCATATATCGAATAAGCCCATAGAAATTATAGAATTCACTAAAATTTATATTCCAGTATAAAAGGTCTCAAGAATTCAAACTTTGAAATATTTTTAGTAGTTGAAGCATGTTTAGCACTGTTATTATTATAATTATTTAAATTGCCTTTAGTCACCAAAATTATCAGTAAAATTATAGAAAATTCTAGAACATTACGAGAACCTTTGGTGCCATTGTCCAACTTATTCCATGCAATTTTACCTACAAGAAATTTATATATTTCTTTTATGCACATGTAGATGACAGACATTACGAATCGGGAGTTCGAGGAGCTAGCCCAGTATGGCCAAACTATTTGACTTGGGCTTCTCATGTTGAGATCGCACTTGGAGCTAAGAAGCTCCGTGCTACCATTGGGATTGGTGCACTGGTTGATGCCATACCCACCCCTGCGGAAGAGCAGGTACTTCATTTCCTTAGATACCACTTCTGTCTCACTCTCAAGAATGAGTACATGGCAGAAAAGTGTGTGATTTTATTATGCCACAATCATCGATCTTGATCCAGAGCCTACATCGCTCGCTGAATATAAGAAAAGATCAGATGGGAGGATTGGAAGAAGGCAGTAAAAACTGAACTATTATCTCAAAACAAAAAAGACATGTTTGGGCCTGTAAGCCACACGCTTCCCCATGTGCACCCTGTAGGGCATAAGTGGGTATTTGTTCGAAAGAAAATAGGAAAAATAAAGTTGTAAGATATAAAGCAAGGCTTATTGCACAAGATTTCACTTAACGTCCAGGAGTTGATTATGAAGAAACCTATTCTCCAGTCATGGGTGGCATTACCTTTAGATATTTTATTTCGATGGTAGTAAACTTGAATTTAGAAATGAAATTGATGGATATGGTAACTACATACCTTTATAAAAACTTGGATTCAGACATTTATATGAAGGTGCTTGAAGGTATCCCTATCCCGAACAAAGATAGAGCAAATAGACCGGATATCGCATTTGTCGTAAATCTATTAACAACGAATAGTGCAGAACCTACTAGAAGGCATTGGCTGGGAATTAAGGGCATCTTTGGATACCTTCAAGGAAGAAAAACCTTGAACTGTTCTGCAGAAAGAACCAAGATCTGAATATGACTGGCTATGCAAATGCAGGGTACCTGTCTGACCCGCATACGGCTATGTCACAAACAGACTATGTATTTCTGTGTGGCGGGACTACAATTTTATGGAAATCATCTAACCAAAGCCTTGTGTCGACTTCAATGAACCACTTGAAAATCATAGTGCTATACGAAGCCGCACGAGAATGTGATTGGCTTCGACGAATGATTCATTACATCCAGTAGTCATGTGGACTGAATATCATGTAAGCTCCCACCATTATCTATGAAGATAATGCAGCTTATGTTGCACAGATACATACGGGTTATGTGAAGAGTCATCTCACAAAGCATATCAACTCTAAGTTCTTCTATATTCATGGATTGCAAAAGACGGATGAAATTAAGGTACTGCATACTAAATCATATGAAAATTTTACAGATTTCCTTACTAAGTCACTTCTAGCATCTAATTTTGAAAGATGTGTAAGTGGAATTGGAATGATGAGACTTAAAGAATTGCAGAATATAGGGGGAGATTCTTCTCGAGCTCACTATTAAAACTTGATAGTGAATATCGATTACCTAAAGAATAAATCCTGTAGATTTAATGAAATTTGGTGGATTGCACTCTTTTTCCCTTGACGAGTTTTCCGGAAGTTTCTCAACCAATATTTTTAATGAGGCAATTCGTGCAACACAACATAACATGTATCATGTACTCTTTCTCTAAATTTTTTCCACAAGGTTTTTATAGAGTTTTAATAAGGTATGAACGTGTTGAATGAGTGCCCAAGAGGGAGTATTGGGAAACCTGAACCTAAGCCTGTAAGCCTGGCCTATTAGTGGGCACCCTCCACTTAGTCTATAAATAGGAGTTCTAATCATTGTAAAGTGTACCTTAAAAGGAGAAAGTAATAAAGAAAAAAAGAGTTTCCCTACCTCTCTCAGTGTTCAATCTTGTATTTTCTTATATTACTTGTGTTTGCTCCATCTCTTGTCTAGGAGGAATTGATTTGGACTGGACTCACCAGTGACGGTTCCTCAATAGTTAGTACTCCATTCTGAACCGATCAAACCAGTCATACCCCTACATAGCTAGCCCCAGATCCGGAAGAGTGGAATGCACTGTCCACGAGCTAGTAGCCAAAATATGAAAAAGAGTCTGGATTCATTGCAATGATTCAGCGGGAGAATGAAAATGATCTTTATTACTACGAACTGGTTATAAAGGGATATAACTAGCTCTAATATATAATCTTTCCATTGCTCAGAATATCTTAATTGTCTTGTCAATTATTTGTCGTATTCTGATTTCAATTCCCTGCTAGTTGTCTCTTATTTGTGTCTTCTCTTATCAACCCTTAAATTGCATTGAAGCGGTGTCAATTATTCACATGAGAAGACGTCTTGTTGTGTCATCCAGCTTGATCGAAGGGGTGGTTGCTGTCAGGTAGAGATATATGATAATAACTGATCTTCGGTTGTTGTCAGTGGGAGATAATCGTGGAGACAATTGTATGATTGTTGTTGTCAAAGATGTAGGGCCAAAGCATCGTGTTGTTTGGAGTGGATAAAGCATGTGCTTTATCCACCGCACAAAAGGATTTTCCTAGAGGCGGGCTTTTCATATCAGTTCATGAAATCTCTGAGTGGTTTACTGGTCGGGTAAAATGCACAGTGAGCCACTGACCAAGGGTACTCGAGCAATTGCTTTAGGAAGCTTACGACCACATGAGTCTTAGGACTTTAATTAAGTATTAAAGTCGCATATCTCAAGGGTTCTAGCTAGAGTAGGGTCTGGGTTATGAAGAATATCATACACATGTTGTAGGTTTTGAATAGTTATCGAAGACCTTGGAGCGTTCCTATCAGCAAAAGTGGTACAATGCATCGAGTTCCGTGCTCGCTCCATGTGACTCAGCAAGCATGGGGTAGAAATAGGTACGTCTGTCATTTTCATTCCCTCTGAGTGATACATGAGCATTCATACTATTCCAACCAGCGGATCGTGGTAGAGTCTATCGTGGAGAACCATGCACAACATCTATAGTGGTATCTCCGATTGCGTTAACTTCGTGCTTCCACTAGGAATCTTCTAATGAGTTTATATCAAAACTGATAGAGTGTCTTCCATCGCTTCTGCAAGCTGCTTCCATGACAAGAAACGATAGGAGACCACCACTTCCGAAGGGCTATCTGGTGGACTCAATCTGATTCGGCAGATCGCCGATAGAATGATGAGTATTATTATTTTCTCCTAGCTTTCTACCAAACGCAATCTCAACGACACTGTGACTAGGTACCGACCATCTCCCGCTATACATAAAAGCCATGGTGAATAACGGTAGCCCACAATTGCATTGAGAGTACTTTGACCCTTAGATCATGGCGCCACGCTCTTTGTTGCCATGTTTGCCGGTCGAAAGTACCAGGCTTACCGCATTGCTTGGGTATTTTTGACAGGGTTGGAACAATTGGTTCCCCTCGTAATGCTGAGGATAGGGACGGCATGTATTCTTCCATTTGGTCGGTCTCACTGGTCTCAAAGATTGATGAACCTAGGACGGAGGATGACAACAAAGAAATGTCGTGTTCCATGGCATGGATACATGCATCCATATCGAGGTCAGTATAGTCGGCCAGATCGAATCAGTTCTTTTCACCCCATGTTCCTACCAAGGTACCATGATCGTTTGGGTGATGTTGACAAAAATAGGAGTGGATGATGCTTGCTGAGGAGAAACTTTAAGGACTTAGCGCCTTCTTCCTCATGGACGGCGCGAGCTATCGACGATTGAGTCACCGTCCTTGGAATAATTCAGGAAGAGAATGTGGAGATCTTTATTGTTATGAACTAATTATAAAGGGATTACAAAGGAATATAACTGGTCCTAATTAATAATCTTCTTACTGCCAGGAAGATCTTGATTATCTTGTCTGTTATTCTTCGGATTCTGATTTCAATTCCCTACTATTTATTTCTTGTTTGTGTCTTCTTTCATCAATGATTAAATAGCGTTGAAGGGATGTCAGTTATTCACATGGGAAGACACCTTGTTGAATCGTCCCGTCTGGTCGAAGGGTGATTGCTGTCAAAGAGATATATATGATAGTAATTGATCTTTAGTTGTTGTCGGTGGGATATAATCGTGGAGACAACTGTATGACGTTTATTGTCAGAGATGCAAGACCGAAGTGTCGTGCTGTTTGGAGTGGATAAAGCACATGCTTTATCTGTCACATAGAAGGAGTTCCCTGGAGGTGGGCATTTATGCTAGTTCATAGAAACCCGGGTGGTCTGCTGGTGAGGTGAAATGCATAGTAAACCTACTATCAGGGTCCTCGAATAATTGCTTTAGAATATTTACAACCACATAGATGTGAAAACTTTAATTAGGTATTAAAGTCGTAGTTCTCACTACGACCATGACGGGTTCGGTCGATTCGGCATAGCCGCAATTACTAATCCAGGCAGGATGTTTATCCGGGATATTATCACGGCCATATGTGCCAGCGATGCCTGCTAGACCAGCTAGCTAGCTATGGCAAGCGGGAGCGAGCGCGACGTGCCGGATGCAACAACTTACCCAGCCGGTCGTCGCCATTACTGGCCCTCGCTAGCTAGCTTGCCGCGCGCGCGTGTGAGAGAGGCCCGCACCGGGCCGCGCCAGCCACACGGCCGACGTGGCCGGGGGCAAGTCGCGCCATCGTTGATGTGTGCGCCCCCACGCCGTGGTCCTCGCGACGCTGACCGCGGCTCGATCGGGCGACGGGCCGGGAGACGTACGTACGACGTCACTGTTCTTCGCCCAATTAATGGACCATGGACATTGAATATTTCTTTTTATAAATAATCCATATTTTATAAGAAATAACAATAATATACCCGCGCTAACATTTTTTTTACAGAAATGCCTTCCAATCGTCGAACCGTTGGGCGGCTGGAGTCTATCGCCCGACGGACGCGCGACGCACAAGTAATCCGTGGACCGTTGGGTGACATAGTTGTAGTCGCCGAACTGTCAGACGACTTCTTCTACTCACTCAGTGGTTAGGCGATTACAATTTCAGTCAACCAACCCTTTGGCAACTGGAGGTGCATATAAATCAGTCGTGCGGCCGAGCTCTCGAAGCGCCGACGCCACGCGGTGAACAGAAAGCAGAGGGGAAAGAAAGAAGAGAAGAGGAGAGGAAAGAAGAGAGGAGAGAGGGAGAGGGATGAGAGGAGAGGAGAGAATAGGGAGAGGAAGAAGGAGATGTTCCGTTATTTCTGTTAGGTAAATTTTTTGTATATTGTAGTTAATATTTTTTATATGAAGTAGATAGTTTAGTTAGTATTATGCTACCAAAAGTCTGCACGCCCACGCTCGGTGCACACACGATGCGTCCATCGGGGCCATCCCGTCTGGCATAGCTCCGCGTGCGCCGGGGGGTTCTGCATGGCCACGTCCGATACCACCTCAGTTTGACGAGGCTAGGGGTTAGCCTGGGCACGCCCTCCTACACCGCCAGCGCAACAGTTTGGCGTCCTCCGTACTTCTCTGGCTTCCCTACACAGAGTGCGTACGACGTGCAGTACATCCCTCTAGACGGCTTTGACTACCCCATGGCGCTAGCTGAGGGTACGCTTTGCCTCTTTTTTATTTTCTCCCATCTTTTTACCTGACGAACTAACAATACTTGCGCTGCAGCACATACTTTTAACGAAATTTCTTACACTACAACAACATACGACGATCGCAAACTGTTATTACAAATCTAACAGATTATCTACAATTCATAATCTACGAAAATCACAAATGCATCAACTGATATTGCCTCCAAGCTGCCTTAGGAATGGCTCCTTTGCAGTCGCTGAACAACCGCTAGGCGACAGGCTTCAGTTACCCAACGGCTCGACGACTGTAACATGTCACCCAACGGCCCACAGACAACTTGCGCGTCGCGCGTTCGTTGGATGATAGATTCCAGTTGCCCAACGATTCGGCGAATGAAAGCTATTTCTGTAAAAAAAAATATTCGTTCGGATATATTTCTACTATTTTTAATAAAATATGGATTATTTAAAAAAATATCCATCGACATTGGAGTACACTCCTGTTGCTACCCTCTGGGATAAGATAATCGAACCGCTAGCTAGGTCAGTACAAAATTATGCAGTGGAATGCAATGGCATGCGAGATGATCTTCTGGGAAGGTCAGATTCGTTAGTTAAGAATGTTTGCCACGATATCGTGACAGGCGGCATTCCAAAATGGAAGCCGAAGTAGTTGGTTGTACATGACCATCTTGAAAGAAAGCCGAAAACGTCTATGAAAAATAAGAGGCGCAGGTTCATCCACGGCGCGCCCACTTGCCTTTACCTCTTCCGGTATATCGAAGTATCAAACCAATAGCTGCAAACTCTCATGGCCTTATGCCCTTATTCACCAAACTCTCTAATAAGCTCATTGTGCAAGTCACCATTAATCTGTGTCGAACCAATGTCACAACTTAAAAGATCAGCACACCGCCTTCAATAAAAAAAAATGATCAGTAAAAAAATTTATGAGAGTTTTTGCTCTCTTTAGGAAATAGTCAGGGATGGAACCAGACTCAACCTAAACTCCGAGCTGGACTAGTTGATTTTGGATCGACATAGACTTTCATTTCTAACTTTTTACATCCAAATCACTATTTTTTATGGGCTTTCGTTTTAGATCTTAGGCTATAGTTCATCTAGTCTGAGACGTAGTTTCGCACTTGGAGACACCAGCACTTTTTTTTTATCAAATTAGCTTTAAACTCTTAGTATCTTGATACCTCCGCCCTTTAAGTTTTTAACGCTAGTTCAATGGATGCTTTGATACACCGTAAAAAATCTCCAAAATTGGACGTACGTGAGGACGCGCTGCACTGTTTGTTGGGCATCATGATCTGAGCACTTATCTGCGGCATCGTTGCATGCATGAGATTTCGGCTCGGTTATTTAGGCTAGTCATTTTTTTCTGTACTTTTTAAGATAATAATAAATAGAGAAGATATGGGTATAGAAGGTGCATATAATTTTTGATTCGAAAAGCTATTTATAGAAGTAATTTTAAAAAACTGCTTTATTTATTTTAATTTTTAGAGAAGTCAATAATAAGCTAAAAGAACATGCCATTCTACGTAGGACATTTTGGCCAATATGTAGGGATCAATGGCAGTTTTGTAATTTCAGCGCTGATCAGGATGGACAAGGAAACGCAGATATTTACCTGCTATCCTTGTGATGCAGAGGCGAGGCTGGGCTGGTGGAGTTCTTGCCGCTCCCAACTCCTCGACAAGCACACCCACCAAAGCCAGATGAACGAGCACGTAGAAGCACTCTTCTAGAACGTTCTAGACACCACACAAGCGCTATCTTGCGCCTCGCCTCATGCAGGACTTCCAGTCCATTCCGGGCCTCGCCGGGCGGCTGTTCGGCAGCGCGGCGGCGGCTGACCTCCGGCGCGCGCAGGCGCAGCAGGGCCCCGCGGCGCGGTGCGGCGGGCTTTCGCCGGAGGCAGTGAAGTGCCCGCGGTGCGAGTCAACCAACACCAAGTTCTGCTACTACAACAACTACAACCTCTCGCAGCCGCGCCACTTTTGCAAGAGCTGCCGCCGGTACTGGACCAAGGGCGGCGTCCTCCGCAACGTTCCCGTCGGCGGAGGCTGCCGCAAGGCCAAGCGCAGCTCGTCGTCGTCTGCCTCCTCGGCGTCCTCCACCCCCACGGCAACCGACTCCAGGAACCAGCGGCGCGCCTCGGCGTCGTCCTCCCGCTCCAACAGCGGCAGTGGCAGCACGAGCCCCACGGCCGGCGCGGCGACGATGCCTACCGCTCCGGCCACGCCGTTGCCCAACACCTTCACCGTCACGAACCACAACACGAACCCCTTCGCGTCAGACGTGCCACCTCCGGCGCCGATATTCGCCGACCAGGCGGCCGCGCTCGCGTCCCTCTTCGCGCCTCCTCCTCCGCCGCCCCACCCGGTGTTCAGCTTCTCGGCTCAGCCGAAGACGGAGGAGGGGATCGCCTCAGTGCTGCTCGCAGGGCAGGCGCCGTCGCCTGATGCGCCCACCTGCACCGCCACCGGAGCTGACATGACGCCGTTCACGTCTCTGGACACGGGGATCTTCGATCTCAGCGACACGTCGCCGGCCGCGTACTGGAACGCCGGGAGCTGCTGGACGGACGTCCCGGACCCGTCCGTCTACCTACCCTAGTTTGGGTTTGTTACTTATCACGATCACTTTGATTAAGCTGTGGTTAAATGCTTCTTAACGACGATCACTAGCTAGTAAGTATGTAGTAGTATGTACTGCCTGCCTCTGTAATTTTATTTTATTTTATCTTGTCTCTCTCTGGCTGCACAGGTGTGTGTTAGTGTGTAAGATTGAAGCTAACCTTTGTGCGTCTACGAGTGGATCGATCATTATTGTCGCTACAACCAAATCGTAATACTCTCTCATGCAAGTTTTTACAGTATGGTTACATGTATTTGGGCGTTGGAACGGTCAAAGCGCTGATGATTAGAGATGATTGATTCGCGGTGGCGTTTTAGCTAGTGGTTGGTTTGTTAATTTTAGGCGCCCGTACGTGCCTTCCGCTCTCCGGGGAGTTTGTGTTGATGGAGATGGCGCTGGCTAGCTAGCTGGCTTGCGTACATTGCTTCTCTGTAGACTGTACACCCGTACAAACGTGCGTGTCGTGTGCCGATAGATCTGTTGGCTCAGCCTCGATCAGCATGCCGTCACAATACTTCCGTGCTTCGCGATATTGCGTGTGCTCCCGTACGTATCTCCAAACTGAAAACAATCAGTTTTGCTATTGCACAACCGACAGTTATCGAAAATTACACTTTTAATGAACTAAGGACCTGTTTGGTTCATGACCAGAAGTTGCCTAGTCATAAGTTAGGCGTGCCACAGTTTTTAGATAGTTATTTGGTTCACTGACGTAACTGTGGCATGCCACACTTTCTTAGCACCCGGCCCTACACGTCATATACTCAGTTTTTTTGCCAAACTTTGCCACAAATGTGGCTTCAATTTTGTTAGCCACACTTTCTGTGGCAGTCACATATTGCCTAAGATTAGGCATGGTAAGGTTAGGCACCAACCAAACAGGCCCTAAAATTGCAGCCCTCCTCAAAAAAGAAAAAGCTACAACTTTAGGTGATTCAGAGTGCAACTTTAGGTGACCAGAAATTGCACTCTCAATCAACTAAAATTGCAGCCCCCCTCCAAAAAAACATGTGCAACTTCAGATGATTCAAATGCAACTTTAGGTGACTGAAAGATAAAAAAATTTCAGTCGCCTGTGTAATAGTCTATCCCGAAAACAATTAAGCGGTTTATGGCCCCGCCTTTCGGCTTTTGTCTTCTCCCAAACTCAGAAAAAATAACTAGAACATTTTTTTTTAAAATTGAATTTCCCGAAGTCCTCTTAAACTTAAAATCATTTGCATCATCGATATCTCTATCATCTATTAATACTTAAAAATATAGAAAAAATCAATAACCGTAGTCAAAACTGTAAGACAAACCGGCTCATACTGATGAGGTGGTTGTTGAGCCAGCCACGCACGTCGTAGGAAGCGAGATTTTTGCTTTTAGCCCAAATTTTGAAAGTTTTTTTATATGTGGACCCCTAGAGAAAAGATTTGAAAAAATGGACCCTTACCACGGCACCAAATTACATGGCGCCCACGGTACACAACACGTCGCCATATGCTTTGGCGCTAAGCGTGGCCACGTAGGATCCACGGTGGCACAGTTCGGCGTCAAAGCACATGGCGTCGTGCTGTGCACAAACGGCGCTAACGGCCGTGGCGCCGTGCTCTGGGACTTAAGCCCGAGCGCAGCCTCCCAGCCCCCCACCCCCTCACTCTATTCAGCCCGAGGCGAGAGCAACCGCCGCCGCCGTCACTCTCTTCTCCCTCAAAATATACTCAAATTCATCCGTTTTTCTCGCGATTTTGCTTCCAAATTGAGTAAGCAAGGTGAACCCCCTCCTTTCCCTTGATTTTTTGCAATAAATATGGATTATTTGAGGTACATTTCGTGTGGGAAGATTTGAAACTCTAGATGAAATTAGTTCAATTTGGCTCGGTTTTAGGTTGGATTTTCAATATATATGCGTAATGTAAGAGTAGTAATGTGTATAGATTCATTTTTAGGGTTTGATTTTTAGAAATACATATGTTTTTAGGGTTTGATTTAGAAATACATATGTTTTAGGGTTTGATTTAGAAAAACACATGTTTTTAGGGTTTGGTTTGAGCGAGATTGATGAATGTTTAGAAATACATATATTTTTAGGGTCCATTTTACAAATATATATGTTTTTAGGGTCCATTTTAGAAATACATATGTTTTTAGGGTTTGATTTAGAAATACATATGTTTTTAGGGTTTGATTTAGAAATACATATGTTTGTAGGGTTTGATTTAGAAATACATATGTTTTTAGGGTTTGATTTGAGCGAGATTGATGAAAGTTTAGATTTAGGGTTTGATTTACAAATACATATGTTTTTAGGGTTTCATTTGAGCGAGATTGATGAATATTTAGAAATGCATATGTTTTTACGGTTTTTTGTTATTTTTATCATTAACGTATTTTTGAATGCACAGGATGGCGAGGTACCGGCTGCTAGACGAGTTCTACTAGAGGAAGCACCACGGCAGGCTCACGGAGGACGGCCAGGTACGTGTGTTGTCGAAATATACATGTGTTTTCATCATGCAACAAACTTTTATAGCAATTTTCAGGAACTTAACATACTTCGTTGTCGAACCCATGATGGGTTCAACTTGATGCGATACGACGACCGCTATACCCCATCGCTTCATTGTCTTTGGGCTTCACACGGTCGCCAACCTAGTACAGCGGGGCATGCCGGTCTTTAACCCCGCAGCTTTGACCGCACTCGTCGACAGGTGCATTTTCTCTATTGGGACCGTTTGTTTTCGTTTTTATATTCTTACATACGTAACTAATTCTTTTCTCCGTGTACTATTAACAGGTGGAAGCCAGAGACTCACACGTTCCACCTTCCCTGTGGGGAGATGATCGTCACGCTGCAGGACGTGGCGATGATTCTTGGACTTCCCATTAAGGGACAGCCGGTGGTCGGCCCGGCGGTGTCTGAGGGCTGGAGGGCACGTGTGGAGGCCTTTCTGGGCACGACATTGCCTACTGTCCCAGAGAATGCCAGGCGAGGCTGCGTCTCGGGGGTCCACATTAGATGGTTGCGGGGTACATTTGGTGAATGCCCTGCGGCCGCGGACGACGCCATGGTGACCTACCAGTGCCGCGCTTGGGTCCTCCACATGTTCGGGGTCGTGCTTTTCCCGGACGCCACGGGGGACGCCGCTTCGTGGATGTACATCCACGCCTCGGATCGGGCGACGCTGGGCGATTCAGTGCGGTTCGGCGGTCCTCGCGTTCCTCTACCGCCAGCTTTGCGAGGCCTGCAGACGCACGACTCCCACGTCGACGCCCGGTGGCTGCGTCTTCCTCTTGCAGGTGTGGATGTGGACACGCATTCCTGTGGGACGCCCTCGAGTGTTCCAGGTGCAGCCTTGGCGTCCACAGGGTGTGGATGACCTCGGCCCCACGGTGGCGTACCTGTGGGATAGCGTCTCAGTTCCGTTCGCGACCACAGAGCGGGCGTACGTGGATTTTAGCAACGAGCTGGACACCTTGTCTCCCACGATGGTAAGAAATTGGTAATGCATTTATTTTTTCTTACAGTTATTGGTTTTTGTACATGGATAATCATGTGTTTGCCCGTATGTTTGCTTGTTAGGTCTCGTGCGAGCCTTACTCCGAGCCACAGGTTGCAGCTCTACCGCTCAGCACCATGTGCCACAGGGACTACCATCTTTGGAGGATGAGGTGTCCACTGATTTGCTTCTACGCCGTAGAGATTCACCTCCCCCACAGAGTTGCGCAGTAGTTTGGCCTCGTGCAGTTCTACCCCCCGAGGAGGTGTAGACTTCTGTTCAGTTGCACAAGTAAGTTACAATTTTTGCTTTATTTAAAATTTTGTTGGTTCATACTCTAACACCTATTGTTGACATCTGCTATACGTACAGGTTCGACAGGGTTCGCCAAGGAAAGGTGACGGACTTCGCTCATCACCACCGAGAGTACATCGAGTGGAGGAGGAGGATGGAGGAGAGCTGCGAACGGGACAATACCCCCCACAACAACGCCAGCTTCTGGGATTACTTGTCCTGGTACCACACTGCCACCCGCTACAGGCTGAGGCAGCAGTGGACCGATGTCGACTACGCGGACCTCGCTTCGTCCGAGGACGAGGACACTTCGTACGACAGGCATGCAAGGGAGGGCACAGTGGTCGAGACCACTCCGATTCTCGGTCGAGTGGTATGGAAAGCATGACATTTGCAATACTTTTGTTCCATACGTTTATCTCGCACTTATGTTTACTTATTTCTTTAGGGGACTTCTCTCCAAACCTCGGTGCGTGAGATCGACGAGGTTCTCAGCCACCTGGACAGCGAGAGCCACCCCCTGAGGGACTTCCTGCAGGTACGAAGATAATTCGTTAAGTTAGATCCATTCAGCATGTATACAATTATGACATATCATTACTTGCAGAGACTTCGACGTCGGCTCAGTCGGGCGGCAGGTCGTTGTGGTTGCCGCGCACGCTCGGATGTGATCATACCGGCGCCCTCCCAGCGGTCGGGTGCCTCAGCGACTGCAGTCTCGTCATCACATGCCGGCAGGCGCCACTCCACGAGGAGCTCATCACGCACTCCAACTTTCGGTCAGGGCGACGACGACGACGACGAGGTGGAGCAGGATGACGAGAAGGAGGAGCACGAGGACGACGAGGCATCTACCCACGACGAGATTGGGATGTCGCAGATGCCCGACGCACCATCTACTCGAGCCGCAGCCGGCCTCGTCGTTCGCTCGTCCCCGAGCACGTACACTCCAGTGCGATGCCCGGCCAAGGGCAAGGGAAATGCCAAGAGGCAGTGACTTATTGATGTTTTGGACTTTTGGCAGTTATGTGATATTTTGAGACTTTTGATACTTATGTGATGTTATGTAATATTTTGAGACTATTGATAATTATGCGATGTTGTCATTTGCGTTTTCAGATGTTTTATGTGTGAATGTATATGTTTGCTGTTTTGTATATGTATGTGCATATGTTTTGCAAAAAAACAGCAACGCCTGCTGTTTTTTCTGGTGTAGCAAGCACGGCGCCAAATCCGCTGACGCTGTATATACAGGTTTCAGCGCCAAAGCGTCGGGCGCCGCATGAGGCACATACGACGCCAGAGTGTTTGGCGCCGTGTATGTGGCGCTGCACCAAAACTATTTTGGGCTAAGTCCCAGTGCACGGCGCCACGGCTGTTAGCGCCGTTGGTGCACAGCACGGCGCCATGTGCTTTGGCGCCGAGTTGTGCCACCGTGGATCCTACGTGGCCACGCTTGGCGCCGTGCTGTGTACCGTGGGCATCATGTATTTTGGCACCGTGGTAAGGGTCTATTTTTGCAAATCTTTTCTCCAGGAGTCCATATGTAAAAAACTTTCAAAATTTGGGCTAAAAAGCAAAAATTTTACGCGAGAGGAACCCGAGAGGACGATCGTCAGAACGCGGCGGGGCGAGGGGGACGGCCATATATGGCCCAGCGGAACGTTCTTGCGGACGTGGACGCTGACACGTGGGTCCAAAGACGAAGGAAACTACGCCCCACTAGTCAGTGGGAGACATTGGTCCCTTAGATCAGCTCCAAAAGATGGGCTAAATTTAATCCCCCATAATCTCATTTTAGGGGACATGCCAAAAAGTTGAGGATCAATATAACTCCTTTGCTCCAACAGTCATCTCCAAAATTGATCCCCTAAATATTTTAAATCTGCTACATGGGTTTATGGGCATATTAGTTATAAATCGGCATCACAAACAAACATGTCCAGGCGTGATCACAAATGGTTTCTCGTGTGCACGTCGCTACACATGCATGTCTACATACGTGGTCATACATGTCTACATGCATGTGTACATATGTCGCTACACAGGCTTGATGATTTCTCGTGTGCGCGTGGCTTGAAGATTTCTCATGCAAGTTTTGGATGCCGAGTCAAGTCCGGCTGTTGTCTCCAAGCACCGTTCGGATGCTTTTTTTATCGTATTTTGTTGTGAGTCGGTCTCGGTTACTTTTTCAGTTAGTTGGCCGATTTCCTTCTGAGTCGTCTTCTTTTGCTGTATCGTTGCGTACGAGTCGGTTTTTTCTTTCCGGTCGAGACTAATATATATAGGCTTGCATACCCTTGTGTAAAGGACAGACCACTATGAATCAATCTATGCATATCCTTCTGTAATTAAAACAGTTTCTGATGCACGCATAGCGGTAGCACATCGTGATGAGTGATGATGACTTCCTCATGGAACTTGCCATGGAGTCCTCGTCATCAGATGATGACGATGATTTCATTCTTGCCGCAGCACATATAGTGCACAGTCATTCTCAATTGGTGCCACCACCAAAGCATCGCGGTTCTATCTCAGGGCATAAAGTAGTGCATCGAAATCGAGAAGCAGGACATTTGAGATTGTTCAATGATTATTTTGCCGATGATCCCATCTATGGCCCTAATTTCTTCAGGCGTAGGTTCGTATTTAGTTATTATTTTGGTTTTCAACTTTTTTGCAGATCGTAAATATGTATGGCTTATTCTTACCTTTTGCGCAGGTTTAGAATAAGAAGGTCCCTGTTTTTACGCATAAAGAATGCTGTAGAAACTCATGATGACTATTTTGTGCAGAAGAGAAATGCAGCTGGCATACTTGGGTTATCATGTCTGCAGAAGGTGACGGCAGCATTCCGTATGCTAGCTTATGGTGTCGCAGCGGATGCTACGGATGACTATGTTCGAATTGGAGAAAGTACCACTATAGAGAGTTTGAAAAGATTTGTCAAGGCTGTTATTCAAGTTTTTGGACAGGAGTACTTGAGATCGCCTAATGAAAATGATACTATTCGGTTACTTGCCCTTGGGGAGCAAAGAGGTTTTCCTGGTATGCTAGGTTCTATAGATTGTATGCATTGGAAGTGGAAGAATTGCCTTGTTGCATGACAAGGTATGTACAGTGGTCATGTGCAAGAGCCTACAATAATTCTAGAAGCGGTTGCTTCCCAGGATCTCTGTAAATAAGCATAAGCAGACTTATGCAGCTTAATATAATTCAGGAAGTAATCAGGGTTCACATCACTGGTTGTAATTAGAATTTAGAAAAATTGCACATCACAGATCATCATCCCAAGAGAAGATGTCGGTTCCAGGAACATGGAAAAAAACAAAAGCTAAATTAAAAGAGGCAAGATACAAACCAGCAGATGCATATAAACGGGCAATTCTAAATCTAGAGTAATCACAATTTCTGCAATTTACAATGGCTCAATCTAGAGTAACTATAAAAATTCTAAATCTAATGGCTCAATTTACAATTTCTGCAGTCTATTCTAGAGTAATCACAAGTTTTCTACGAATAGGATCGCAGTAAACGGGTAATTGAAAAATAACAACTTATCCAACACATGCTCTTAAATAAAAGGATGCATATAAGACTAGCACTATACAGTTCAATGGGAAGCAACATAGTGAGCACGAAGGCCAAGCTCGCTCAAAATCTCCTCTGTTGATTCGGTTCACATATGAAAAGCCTAGCTTCAGCTCTCAGATTGAACCATGACAAGAAGCCCACAACTGAAATTCACCAAAAATCCAAATGCTACACGGCATAAGGAGTGATTCCTTAGGTTTGCGTTGGGAATCCCAGGAAAAGGCTAGATGATGGCGTCTCCCCTTGTCAAAACCTAAGAAAATCGGGCATGGCAACCGAGGTTTGGGTGGGGCTTAATTCGCTTGCGGGAGGTGGGTGGTAAGGTGAGGAAGCGGATGATGGCGCACTGCCGGAGGTTGCGAGGGCCATGTCCTCCTCGGCGGCGGCGGCGAGGCACGTACTCCCCTGCCGAGGGGTGTGCTTCCGGTTCCACCGAGGCGGGCGGCGCGGGAGGATCCGCCGCGCGAGAGCGAGGATGTGCTCGAGGCGGCGGGCTAGCGTGCTCAAACAGCGGGGGCGCCGGTGGGGAGGAAGCTGCACGCGAAGGAAAACAATTGGCGCGGAATCGCCTACTCGCGCGCGGCAAGGTGATTGGGGACGCGTGGGGTGAGGCCAAATTTGGCTCTGGTGGGGTGAGATATTGGGGGTGTTAAAATTTTTAGTGGTGGTTTTGGGGATCTTTTGGAGGGTTTTTTTACTAATCACCAAAATTTGTTTTAGGGGATGTTTTAGCCCATCTCTTGGAGTTGCTCTTATAGATGCGTCATGGTTAGCTGCCGGAGTTCTCGGCTGGAGGGATTGTGGCCAACCGTTCGATCAATGTTGTGTGGTTTGGATCGAGTCACGGAATAATCGCCTTCTCACACGCATCGATCCATGCTGTATAGCTGCCGCAACTGCAGAAAGAATAGACTGTAGCATCATAGCTACACCAAAAGAGTCGTCACACATATTGACTGGCTGGAATTCTGAGATAGTACTAATTCCAAGATCTCCATCGAGCCGATCGCATCCATCGATTACTTTCAACTGGGGTCATACGTTTAATTGGATTGCCAATCAAGTCATGGCACTGGAAATTTTCGTCAGGTCTATGAAGTCGACAGGGAACTGAAATCAGCAGAATGATACATAGCCGACCAGAAAAATGCTGCTGCTGCTGCATGTACTTGTGAAGTATCGAGCTTACTTGGACCCTGCCAAAGGCGGTCATTCTTGGTACAATCAGGGCGAAACTGGCCTTAGACTAGATGGGCTATAGCCCGAAGTCTAAAAATGCTAAAGGATGGTCATTCTTGGTACAATCAGGGCAAAACTGGGTTTCGGGCTAGATGGGCTATAGCCCGAAGTCTAAAAATGATATTAGTAGTACTCCTTTTAGCAACTAGCCCAGTATTTTTCTTTGATACTGGCCTAGCCCAAGGCTTTCGTCAACCAGCCTGGCTGGCGGCAGGCCCCGCTCATGCTCCCTCTTCAGGCCCACAAGTAAAGGCAAGAAGCCACAAGAAAGAAACACTAAATGGCTAAATCTCCAAAGGCACAACCACAGTCCGCAGCCCCCGATTCCGCGCACCCACTGCCCTCGCTTGCACGCCCCTGCCTTCGCGCCACTACGTCCTCGTCACCACCCTCGCCTACGCACGCCGCGCGTCCACCGTCCGTCGGCCTTGCGCTCCCAGTCGTCACTCATCCTCCCACGTCCAGCGCCATGGCGGCTCTCGGCTCTCCCCTTTCCCGACGACGCCTCTCCCCTGGCGGCGGCCCTCCCTCAGTGCCCAGCGACCCGAGCGGCAGGTCGCCCATCTTCCCTGGCGCCCAGCGGTGGCTCTTGGCTCTCCCCTCTCCCCGGCAGCGCCTCTCCCCTCTTCCCCGATGGCGGCTCTCGGCTCTCCCCTCTCCCCGATAGCGGCTCTTGACTCTCTCCTGTCCTCGGTGGCGCCTCTCCCCTCTCCCCCGACGGTGGCCCTCCCCCGATGCCCGGCGGCCCTCCCCCGATGCCCGGCGGCCCAAGTGATGGGTCTCCCATCTCGCCCGGTGCCCAGCGGCGAATATCCCTTCCTGTCCCAGCCACCCGAGTGGCGATTCTCCTCTCGGCTCTCTCCTGGTCCCAACAGCGGTGCTCCCCTAATTTGAACAACCAATCAGGTTTTGGCAATGTACTTCGTGTGCGAAGCAGGTAAATAGCAGTGTTCATTTGATAATTGTTTCCATGTGTATTCTAAAGATTGGAGATTGTGAGGTTATTAATGAATAATGATAGGTTGATTGGCATGCGATCAGTTTAACTTAGGGTGTTGTAGCGGTAGATTGGATAAAAATGTTGTGATGTTTTCTGTGAATTAAAATGTTTCAGATTGTTTTGCTGGATGAAGAGGGTGAAGTACTAAGCAGCGGGTACCTCAAGTTAGGGGAATCTGTGGAAAGTGGGAAGAAATGCCATTTCCCTAACTATCCGATTGAGATAGGCGAGGCCAAAAATCAAAGCAAAGGTTGGTTTTATACATGCCCTAATATAGTCATGACTTATGCATCGAATCTGTGAGCCAGTGCCTTATGAGACCTCCTGACTCATATTTGCCAGTTATTTAATACTGCCTAGAGAACCTTTTTCTTTGCTATCGTTGAAAGGATGCAATTCTGCATTGATCAATATGCAGGTGTAGAGCCTAATTCTTAAGAGGAACCTATGGTGGAAACAAGACCAAAGGGTGGGGAGAATACAAGTAACAAAATAGGATCGGGTGCAACAAGTAAATCTATGAAATTTACAAGTCCACAAAAAATTCATGGTACCTAAACTTAAAGTTACACATCAGTTCGTTATACTTCCTTGCTTCCCCATGTCATAGTGAGAAGTGAGAAACTTGTTTGTCTCTGCAATTTGTAGATCCTGAGGAGAGTAAATCAAAAGTTACTTCTAGTTCTAACAAGCCAGAGACCAGCAAGATTGAAGTGGCAAGGAATATTAGAATATATAGCATTCATCAAGGTAATATCAGTTTCTTGCTCTCTCGTAGTCTATCTATATTTTTAAAATTTTTAAATACATATATACTCGCCGTATCGCTGTATTCTTGTATTTGCAAAATATCGTATCACGGTATGTCATATCCTTGTTTTTACCATGTTTTTCTTATTACGTTGTATGTTGAAGTATTGAGCTAAAGTTTCATGTCAATGATACATTTGTGACATACTTTCGTTATGCTATCGTGTGGGTAAAAATTAGCGTTACTTCTAGGCTGTTAGCCTTTTAGCATTCAGCCCGAGGCACGACGAAATCCTGGATCCACCTACATCAGAGTACAGAACGCACAACCATCGCCCATGCCCTATGTATCATATGTTGTGTCAGAGATGATCGTAGGTTGTCTAGCATGGCTTGATCATATGACTCTGGTACGTTCTTTTCGGCTTTTAGAAATGGTTTTTAGATTTTGCTATAGTATTTAATTTTTAAACATATTATTTTTTAATATGAAGTTTGTAAGTTAATTATAGTACAAAGTAAAAGTTCATTATCTATATCGGCCAAAATTGCATTAGAGTATCTCCCTCTCTATAATCTCTGTCACAAATAGTTAAAATTCAAAAAATTTAGCCAAAAACCAAAAGCCACAGCCACAAAGAACATGCCTTTAAGGCCTATTCTTTTTAGCTTTAGCTTATAGCTTTTGACTGTTTGTGAGAAAGTACGAAGTAACAGAAACTTGCATACGGTTTTTGCCAATATAATTGAAGTCGCTACAGTTTGTACTACAATTAATTTGTAGATCCTACCTCAAAAGATATTTTGTTTGAAAGTTAGTTACTGTAAAAAAGCCAAAAGCAGCTTTTAGAAACTAAAAAGAAGATGCCCTAATGGTAGGGCAACACAGCATGATAACTGAGAAGTGAGAGCACAACACGCAAGAGTACGTACAGTGGCATCACTAATATGTGCAAGAGTCATAACAGATCAACTATCCCGCTCCAACCACCTGTGGCTTCCGGCTTCTGGGTGTTGGCTTTTGGTTGACATTGCACTGTAGTGGCTATTAGCTTTTTCTGAGTAATTCAATTAAAGAAAAATAAAGGAATAAAATACACCGTTATATTTCTATGGATAATACAAAGGAATAAGGAAAAAAGAAAAGACAGAAAAGGCTAAAAAACTAAAATTAAGAATACGATGCGTTCATTCCGACTTGTGCCATCTAAAAGATGGAAGACATAAACCGAAGCCAGTTGAAGCGAGGCTAAAGCTAAGGTGTGTTCTTTTGGTCTGTGACTTATGGTTTAAAATTTTGAATTCGGGCTGTTTGCGAGAGGCATACGTAGAGAAAAATAGTCGTATGTGATTTTAGCCGGTACAGCTGAACATAGTATATTTTTATTACAATCTTTTTGTTAATCCACCTTAAAAAATACACTATTTAAAACTAGTTACTATAACATAAATTATAAATCATAAGTTATAAGTGGAAAAAAGCTCTCTAATCTCTCAATAGTGATTGCTCACTACTGATAGCAAACTAGCAATAATTGCTTTCTGCTAAAGAAATCTCTAGATTTAGAGTTATCTACTGTCTATGACCTACGAGAAGGACAGCAAACAGCACGCCAGAGGCAGAGCTCCAGCCCTGGAGAGAAAAATTAAGCTACCAGAGGCTGCCTGCGCGGACAAGAATTCTCGCATCATTACTTAGCTGAACTGTTCCGCCATGACCCACTGAAAGGCACAGGTAGATGCGTCTGAACGAGGAACAGCCGAACAGGGGTGGAACAGGGGTGCAAACTGTGCAGCAAGACTGTGTGCCATGCCCTACCCCGATCGACGTCGTGGTCGTAGGTCACGTCAGAGATGAAAATCTTTCTGATGACTGCTCCCTCTCCCCTCGGCTACACTGGCTCGACGACCATCCAACAAAAAAAATTAGAGAGTTGAACGACATATGTATAATGGTTCACGCATTTATGTAGTTAGATTTATTTTAAAGATAGTAATATTAAATAATATAATTTAAATGGTTAAAAATATATTTATGTAGTTAGATTTATTTTAAAGATGACGTCATAAACATTAGAAATAACAATAGGATTTTGAAGAAAAATACAACTTGAGAATATATAATTAAAGAATGAGCTTTTTATGTAAAAAGAAAAATACAACTTGAGAATATATAATTAAAGAATGAGCTTTTTATGTAAAAATCATCGATCATAATAAATTATTAGGGTTCTTAGAAATGTAATTACTCGCTATCAAGCATGAATTATGTAGCTGCATGCACATATTCTTTCTCTATTAATTACTCTTTTTCAAAATATACGCATGTATATATACTTCTATTTTAATATCAAACAATACGTTGATTATACGTGCAGCACATTATCTCGTTAGTTTTTATGGTATTAAAGTATCTTACTTCATACACCAATGCACCATGGATGACCTACCTTGAACTTATCTTCCCTCACACGACAACCGCCTCATCGAATCGTGTGCATTCTATCTCTTCTCATCACCATAACTTTTCTTCTTCAATATCCAACAGCAAGTCCAATTCTTGATTGATCCATATCCCTTCTAATATAATACTTTACCACATAGTTATTTTCTACTTCTCTCTAATTATTACTTAATACTAACCGTTTTGACATCAAACACGTATACACATGCAACTGTCACTGATCCTTGCCGAGGACAACTATCACACTCTCCGGTGACCCCGAGCCTATTCCTTATGGTTGCGTCATCTCTACCCTGCACTCTTTGCTTTGTTTATGTACATCCGTGTTTTCATTCATACGAATGCATGTAAGTATATACACATGCTTGATGTATACATGCTCAATGTCCTCTTCTACCATGTCGATCGCTCTTCTTCTTTATGGCTTCCTCACTAAGTGCATGTGGCGATCTCCTATCTTTATTGATGTTGGCACATGTGTTTTATTCGTTGTCTAATGATATGGAGAAGTGATGGCATGCTTGTAACTACACAATAGTCTCATATTGTTTATGGCTCATTTTCATTGCAAAGTTCACCCCCTTTTTGCCAAGCTTCCCCATCATCAAGCTTTTTTTGTCAGTAACTTCTTCAACAACGTCGATGCTCACCACTCTAGCTTTTCTCCTCAACAACTCATGTGAGCAACACAACATTATCCTTGTTGAATGGCTAAGGTGAGTAGCACATTGTTCTCATCTCCACTGCTGCCACCTCGACTTTTCGTTTTCCCGTGGATCAATGTCTTCTGGCAAGATAGATCAACGCCATCACTCTTTTGTAATTTCCTTTGACACCATTCGTACTCGATGGTCTAGTTTGCAACGACGTTGAGTTGCTCCAAGAAAATAATGCAATAAAATATGGCTAATTATCTAAGTGACCTATTAAAGGAAAAGAAAATAGTACCTTAAATGATGCTTGTTTTGAGAATACGATACAAACAATTACAAATAGATATCTCAACGGAAACCACCATGGAGTAGCTTCAATATTACATCCTTGATCAGCTAAATATTGACATGAAACCAGGTTTGATGATAGGATAGTTGCGGGATAGCAACATCATTTAATTTCATCTCTACCTTCACCTCAAAGCATATTTGTATGCTTTGACACGCAGCCTGTAGTGCCCAGTAACTAGCTGTCATGTCTTTTATGCATTTGAACTTTCCCGAACTGTCTCCACGTGCATCAACCTCATCACTTAGTGCACTACATACAACAACTCGCCTCTTCACAGTGGTGAATCTAGAATGAAAAATGAGGGAGGGCTAAAAAATATGCATTCTTCTACCAGATCATAAGTTTTTCCTAGAATTATTGGCCCTACACATCGAATGACTAAACTAATTTGTAATAAACATAGTTTTGTATTCTTGTGCAATCAAATTCATATTTTCATACATAAATAAAAGCAAAGAAAAAAGAGATATACAATGGAGGTACCTCGTTAATGGCAAGTGAATCCCTAAAACAAGTAAATATGGTTCCGGTAAGCAACAAACTGTACATCAAAATTAAAAATTAGTGATACAATAGTAAATTGTATTTAATTACTTAAATTATTATGAGCATTTAAAATAAAAGAACCATACCACTAGCAAATCGGGTGTTCGGCCGTACGGAAGAATCCGGGAATAGTATGAATCTGTACTACCCGCCAGGCCAAGAGCAGCAAACAGCAGTAGCTTCACGCGATGCAACGCATCACGCCTTCACTGCTTCACGCCTTCTTCACTTAATGTCTTAACCGGTTGAGTGTTAACCCTAGGCCCAGCGCACTACGCACGCAGCCGTAGCCGATAGAGGCGTAGAGCGTCCGCCCTCGCTCAGTCGCTCGCCGCCTCACCCCTGCCCGCCAGTCTCCAGCCTCCCGGCGACCCGGCCAGCTGGCCCTTCCCGCTTCCAACCTCCCTGGCACCCTGGCGGCTAGTGCGACACCGCCTCCGGTCTCTCCTTCTCAGTTCGCGGCTCAGATCTCGTCTCGGCACTTCTAGCTCCGGCCTCCCCGCCTTGGCGCCTCCGGCTCCGGCCTCGGCGCCTCCAGATGTCGTTGTCGGCACCTCCCCGGCTCCCACCTCCAGATCTTGTTGTCGTCGGCACCTCCCCGTGGCCCCGCCTCTAGATCCCGTCATCGTCGGCACCTTCCCGCCTCGGCTTGAGCACGACTACACGGGCGGCGTAGCACGGGTGAGCAACCCCAGTCCCCAGGCTTCCCACTCCTCACTGCCTCCGTGCCTAGGTCAATTGATTGGTGATTTGGGGGAATGGGGATGGCCGGAAGGGAATGGATTGGGGATTTCAGATTTGGGGAATTTTCGGACATGGGAACATGCCAACGACCGGTGGGGATGTGGGCGGTGGGTCGGTGGGCGGACCACGGACGTGGGCCTAGCTTTGGTGCTTCTTCGGCCTTGCTTCAGTTCTTGTTTTTGCAGTTCTTCACGTCTTCTTCGGCCCGTCTAGTGTTTGCAGTTAGTTAGTAGCGCCGGCGCCGGGGGTCGGGGAGCCAGGAGCCCAGGAGGGGGGTGTCGGTCAATCGGTGGAGGGTAGGCTTCAGCCTGATGAAGCCTACCCGGTGGATTCGCCCCTGCCTCTTCATGATTCTTGTCTCCCCTGTGCTTCCTGCTTAAGCCACGTAATCTCACCCGAACTTCATGACCTCTCCAAACTCAGCAACCCCGCCCAGTCCTGGTCTGATGTCGCGACCACTATGTTCTTCAAGCCACCAGCACATCTAAAGACTAAGCAACCATGTCGAGCACAAGTTTCATACAGTTGATTCGCGTTAGTCAAAATAATACATCATGCAACATACCACACCTAAGCAACGACACTCATACCGTGCACACACTCAAACCTTTCTCACCTAAACTCTGCCTGGCCGGTCGGACTGCCAACCATTGACCGATCTGACCGCGCTAGTCAACTCCAGACAAACCCCAGTAACAGGGGATCCGGTTAGACTAGGGATGACAATTGTGCCCGTTTACTCGTATACCCGTGGGTAAATACCCTAATGGAGCCGGATATGTGATATTTTCTTTACCCACAGGTATAAAAATAGGGAGAACACTCTACCCATCGGGTAAATGAGCACGGGTATGGGTAAGCTCCACCCGTACCCACCCCGCCCGTTTACCCGCAATATAGATTGACAGGTGGCGCAGTCATAGCAATATCTTTAATTACTATTGATTGCTATAAACTTCTCCATATCTCTAATTGCTATTGATTGTTATAAACTTTTTTGATAGTTATTATATTTCCCAACAACAGTTGTTGGTTATATGTACTTGTTATTAATTCAACTCTCAGATGGTGACTCTCAGTTCGCAGGTAAATGGGTATGTCCACGGGCGACGGGTACCCACGGGTGATAGGTATGGGCGAGGTTTTTCACCTGTAGTCCTTCGCGGGTATACCCATAGGCGTAAATCGGGGTCGCGGGTGCGCGTATGGGCAAGCACTACCCATACCCGCCGCGCCGATTGCCATCCCTAGATTAGACCACTGCCCATGGCCGGTTCGACCACACCTGTCAACCGCCTCTGTAGGTCGGTCATACTACTTTTGCACAACAGTCATACCGTCTCTGCAGGTAGGTTAGACTGTTTCTAACAAATAACAAAAACAGATATCAAAAGATACAAAATCAAACTCAAATTTCGACAACGAAGCACAAACAAACTCAAATATTCATTATTCAATATAGGGTGACTTCCATATAGTCTCACAAGATACTCTATGGATATGCCTCATGCTTAAATAAAAGGCTCTATCCTATGTCAAACACGGCATGCCATATACTAAATCTGATGCAAAAATTATTAACATGAAATGAAAGAAAAAGGCATGTGAAGATAGGATAGTGCTGCTGAAGGGTGTCCGCGGAGCTTTCAGACCAGGAGTTCTTACAGCGTTGATGGGTGTCAGCGGAGCAGGGAAGACTACTCTGATGGATGTGTTGGCAGGAAGGAAAACTGGTGGTTACATTGAAGGAGACATTTGCATCTCATGGAACTCGTTGAGCTGACACCATTGAGAGGAGTATTGGTGGGATTGCCAGGTGTGAATGGTATATCAACTGAACAGCGGAAGAGGCTCACCATTGCTGTTGAGCTTGTTGCTAATCCATCCATCATATTCATGGGTGAACCAACTTCAGGATTAGATGCGAGGGCAGCTGCAATAATGATGGGGGCAGTCAGAAACACAGTTGACACAGGAAGAACAGTTGTCTGCACAATCCACCAGCCCAGTATTGACATCTTTGAAGCTTTTAATGAGGTAAATTGCAGCAAGGATGACAAACTATAGAAGTCTTGGATGCTTCATATGAGCAATTACATGTGATTCTTGAACTTTTGCAGTTATTTCTGATGAAACAAGGAGGGGAAGAGATGTATGTTGGCCCCTTCGGACGAAATTCGTGCCATCTAATTACTTACTTTGAGGTGATCCTCGGTGATAACCTGTTGAACAAAGTAAAATTAATCCATTTCAACTCACAATATGTATGCCAACCTTGGTTTGTGCTTCCCCAAATGCAGGGAATACAAGGAGTGAAGAAAATCAAGGATGGTTACAACCCTGCAACATGGATGTTAGAAGTGACCACTCCAGTATCCTTGGGATTAACTTTTCGGAAGTATACAAACATTTTGACCTATACCGGTATGCCCAGTTCTTATAGCCACAATTTCTCCTGTTACACCTCATGTTGCTGATTGTATCACATTGTTGCAGGAGGAACGAAGTTTTGATCAGTGAGCTCAGCACACCTCCACCTGGGTCAAACGACTTGTACTCCCCAACCCAGTATGGCAGTATTCACAGCCTTCCTCACACAATGCATTGCTCGCCTGTGGAGCAACACAAGTCATACTGGAGAAATACGTCATACACTGGAATTATAATATTTTCACAGCTGTTGTTGCCCTCATCTTCAGCACCATCTTCTTGAACTTAGGCAAGAAAATGTAAGTAACTCAGCAAACAACTCCAATTGAGACCTCTTTACATGTTGGACTTACTGTGAGATAACGTAAAGTCACTTCATCTTTCCCTTTCAGCAACAAGAGGCATGATCTGTTCAATTCTATAGGTTCCATGTACGCAGCTGTTATTTTCATTGGAATGCAGAATGGTCAGATGGTGCAACCAATTGTAGACGTCGAGCGGATGGTCTTCTATCAAGAAAAGGCTGCAGGAATGTACTCTGCTCTACCCTATGCTTTTGCACAGGTAAACATTTGTAGCTGAAGATTTGAATAAGAAATAAATAAATGCAATGTTCCTGCTTCAACGAACTGATAGATTCTAACAATGACAACCGTTGGATAGGTTCTTATTGAGATCCCACACATCTTCCTCCAGGCCACCGTGTATGGACTCATTGTCTACAGCCTGAGTGGCTTCGACTGGGCAATTGAGAAATTCTTCTGGTATATCTTCTTCATGTTCTACACCTTCTTGTACTTCACATTTTGCGGGATGATGGCAGTCGCCATGACACCGAACAGAGATATTGCTGCTATAATCTCAACTGGATCATATGCCATATGGAATGTCTTTGCCGGCTTCTTAGTCCCCCGACCAGTAAGTGCCCTTGACTAGGTCTTTTCTCCCCTATACTATTCATGCTAAGGTATACATAGCTGGCTCGCATAGGATACCAATGTGTGGTGGAGATGGTATGCTTGGGCATGCCCAGTTGCATGGGCACTATACGGACTTGCTGCCTCACAGTATGGAGAATACAGAGACATTGGAAGATGGAGAAATGGTGAAAGATTTCATCAATAGGTTCTTTGGCTATATGCATGACTTCTTGGGTTACGTAGTAACTGCTGTTGTCGGATTCACTGTCATTTTTGCTTTCATCTTTGCCTTCTCTATCAAATTCTTCAACTTCCAAAGGCGATAAGAGAGAGAATTTCAGATGGATTCAGTCTGGGTACAGTTCAACGCTAAGCACTGTAAAATGTCGAGAACTACTATGTAGATAAAAAAAACATAGGTATACAAAATCCCATGACATAGGTCATAGGTGTAACGTGGGGATTTCTTTGTTTGTCTTTGTATCTTTGGTTAACATTCAATTTTCGTTCCATCAGATTAAGATTTTAACCACACATCCTGAAAAGGATGACATAAAAGGTGGATGTTTTCAGTGAAAGACCTAATTGATTGATAGCTAGAGTGTCTAGTGGCAAGTCAATCAAGGAAAACATTATCTAAGGGTCTCCAAGACGAAATTACCCAGGCAGTACATTGTTAGAATTGTGTCGATCACGAAGAGCAAACGATTATAACCTTCCGAGCAAAAGTTGACTCACTGAGCCGTGTATGCTAATCCAATCCAGCGGTAAAAACTATGCAGTTTTTCGACGATTTCAGCAAATACGCCTTAAAATGGTGCCATCCGAAAGCAGCACAGTGACTCACTGAGCCGTGTATGCTAATCCAAGAACTAATGCTATCCGAGAAAAATGACAAAGAGAAGAAGAGAAATGTTACTCTGGTTCATTCCTGTTGGGGAATTGGAGAGCTAAGCGTACGGTTGCCCACAGCCGCAGGGGACGGACCGCCGTGGCGCCTCGATGGCCCGGATGGACTGCTGCAGCCGGACGCGGCAGATCCGGCGGCACAGCCAGGAGCGGCGGCATAGCCTGCAGGGAGATTTGGGCAGGGGGTGGCGTGGCGTACAGGTCGGCAGGGCCGGTTGCTAGTGGCGCAGAATCGAAGAGAGCCGAGTCGTGCTGCAAGGGCGCGGCGCGGCCCGGAAGAGGAGGTGGCCGTTGGCGCTGGAGCCCGGGCCCCTCTGGCAGGTTGTCTGTGCGGGGCGGCGCCATTTTGCAACATGTAAGATCGGCCATTGCCGGTGCGGGAGTCTTAAAAATTATTGTGTATAAGGTCTCAAATATACTCCTATGCATGCATCGGACCGAGGGAGATAATGGAGAACTAAAAAAGTGCGACCCCCAGAGGAGGACGAGCGGCAAACCATTTGTTTTCGTCGAGTTGTCTTCTCTGTTGCCTGATGATCGTCTCATAGACGCGTAGGAACTTGTGAGGTCCATATCGCCTTAGTAGTGCTCCACCGTAGACATCTTGAAGTCTTCACGTGGGAAGGCAACGAGAAACAGCAACAGCCAGGGACGCTTTCAGTAGCAAGCTCGAGTTTCGGCAGTGCATGTGACGTGCGTGCCTTTTCCTACGCGGATGCTTGTGCTTATCGGTGAATTTTCTCGGCTCTCGTACAGGCGCACCCGATCAAAGCTTTGCCCATTGCCATGTTTGGAGGATGCATGTAACGTGCATGCTTTGTATTTGGGCCGAATATAATCTGTGCTTGAGTTTTGCCCGCCATGTGATCGATCTCGTTTCGTTTCACCTTCCCTTGATCCGATTGCACATGCTTTTGTCCAAGTGCAGTATTACTGGCACACTCTGCAGAAATTGCCGTGGAGGAAAAAGCTCCGGAAATTGCCTTGGAGATGAGAATATGAGATGGCAGCCGTAGGCAGTAGCCATGTGGACGAACATCTTTGGAGCTGCTCCATCGCAAATGGCCTTGGTTCAGTCTGGACCAAAGTTATGGAGCCTCGCCATTGGATCTCTCGGACATCTGAATCTTAGCCAAGGGTTCGCAAAAATGACAACCAAACGATAGGGGTACAGGTGGCAAGATGGGCCAGGCTAACCGTGATGGCCAAAGCATAGCATTGTTAGTCCAACCTAGACAAGCACGGTCTAGGACTAACGGGCGGTGCTGGCCCAACCCGATGCGGTGTGCTGTGTTTGGGTCATAATCTCGCCCCACCGGGCCGCCCGGCACGGCACGCACAGTACCATGACGTGCTCAGCATGGCCCAAGCACAGGTAAGTTCGACACGTCCTGTTAGGCTCGTCGGTGCGGGAGCCAAACCGGCGGGTGGCGACGGTGGAGGAGCCGAGGAGTGGGCGGCGAAGGGAGTGGGGGTGGGTGGGAGGCGGCGCACAGGTGGAGGAGGGAGTGAGGGACCAAGGGAGGGAGGGGATGAAGTAGGCACGGGCGGAGTGGCCGAAGGAGGTGGGGGCCGAGTGAAGTGGCGGAGGGAAGGGTGAGAGGCGGCACGCTGGCAAAGGAGGGAGTGAGGGATTGAGGAAGGGAGCGGCAGAGGGGGTGGGCTGGTGGGGGTAGGCAAAGCGGTCAGAGGAGGTGGGGATGGGAGGAGCAATGGAGGGGGTGGGGGATGGGCGGAGCGGCGGAGGAGGTGGGAGGGAAGCGGCATGCCGGCGGAGGAGGGACAGAGGGAGGGAGTGGCATAGAAGGTGGGCTGGTGGGGGCAAGCAGAGCGGCCGGAGGATCTGGGGGGCTGCTGGAGTGGTGGAGGAGGTGGGGGATGGATGGAGCGCCGGAGAGGTGGGGGACGGGCAGAGCGACGAAGGACGTGGGCGGGAGGTGGCGTGCTGGTGAAGGAGGGACAGAGAGACCAGCGGAGTGACGGAGGAGGTTGGTGGGAGGTCAACGGCTACGGCGTGGCGCTAGGGAATGTGCGGTGGAAGTAGCAGCGGGCTTGCATTCTAAATAGGCAATCCTTGGTCCGTCGTGTTACATGTGCCCGAGCCGACACGACACAGCCCACCACCCCATTATACCATGCTTGGGTTCAAGGCTGAGCCTGTGGACTGACATGACACGGCCTGTTTAGTTAATTGGGCAAATCGAGTTGTCCCTAAACGTGCTGTGCCTACATGGGCCCGTGCCAGGCGACCCATTTGGCCAAGTCTGAATAGGGGGCAAGTATATGCACTTTGTTTCACCTTTCCTTGCAACTAGCAAGGTGGCTCGTGCACTTGCACCGACATCATCTTTAAAGCATGTTTAAATGACTTGGCAAAACATATGCGATTTTACTTTTTGGAAAATAGATTATTGCAGAACTCCATTTATGATATTTTAATATTATATATTATAAGAGAGAAAATTACTCAGTCTATTTCCTAATACTTGTCACCTGTAGCCAAAACCTTCTTCCCCAAATACTTATATTGCAAAATAGGAAACATAGCATAACATAACATTTCTCATTTAATTATATCATCGTCATCTATTTCTTTTATTGTTGCAATGTTTGTCTATATTATATGCTCAAAATGCACATCATATAGCTTATACCGGTATAGCCAAGTGAATAAACATCAATGTATCACCCTGTCACTCTCATCTCGTGGATGTCCAAATAAAGGGTCAAAATGTTTTATTTTTTTAGCATATTCCATTTTTCTTAGCAACTATAAACCACATGTCATCAATTTTTTTATATAATAGACTTCAAATTCAAATCAAAATCCTTACATTATTTAATTTTTATTGAATTAGCCTATTTCTAGAATTTTAATTTTGAATAAAGCCAAACTTTCTATGTTTCACTTAGTTTGGAATTAAAAACATGATATTCCATTTTATTTTTATTTTGAATTTGCATATTTTTGGATTTTATGCCTTATAGCCTTTCTTTTTCAGTTTAAGGTTGGAATTCAAACACAAAAATCTGGCTATTAAATTTTATCATGAATTTATGTTACTTTTTTATTGTACTTGATATGGACTCTTTCGTTTAATATAAATTTTTAGTTAATTTTGCATTTTAATTTTAGATTAGAATTTGTATACAAATCTACCAATTAATTTTCATCTAATTTTATTTCTAAATTTTAGCTATGTAGGGTTTTAATTTTGAGTTCGTACGAAAATCAAATTGCTAATTTCCTTTTAGTTTTAATTCTGAATTTCTGTTATTGTTATTTAATTTTAAATATCATATTTATTTTAGAATTTGGATACAAACCCAACTACTAGTTTTATCATTTTTTGTTCTAAATTTCAACTATTTAGGGGTTTTAGTTTGGAGTTCATATCAAAATCAATTTGCTATTTTTATTTTTATTCTACATTTATGATACTTTTTGTTGTTAATTTTTTATTTAATTTAGAGTACCAATTTTTGGTTAGAATTCAAATAAAAAATCCATCAACTAATTTTCATCTCGAATTTTAGCTACCTATGTATTTTAATTTGGAGTTTGTATGAAAGTCTCATTGCTAATTTCCTTTATTTTTTATTCCTAATTTATTTTAATTTTTATTTAAATTTGAATCTCGTTTTTTAGGTTTGAATTCATATACAAATCCAATGACTAATTTTCACATAATTTTTTATTTCGAATTTCAACTATGTACATGTTTTAATTTGCAGTTCATATCAAAATCGATTGACTAATTTCCTTTTATTTTTATCTTGAATTTCTATTGTTTTTACTTTTCTTGGCATAGACTCTTTGTTTTAATCTAAACTATTATAACTCTAGTGTACTATATGAATGGTTAGATGTATTTCTGTAAATAATATCCAATGGTTGCGACAATTCAACTTACTTAGGGTCCATCAAATTAAGGGTTAGATTTTTTTGTGAGATTTTCTAGTATTTTTTTGTTAGCGGCTTTAAAACACCTGTTACGAGTTTTTAATATATAATAGATGTGTGATGAGTCGAGGCAAACCTCTTCTCGCTTGTGACTTGTCTATTCAAATAGGAATTTGACTAGGCCGGTACTTTTAGCAACCAGTGGTATATAGAACAAGTACTCAACTTGGTTCTAGCGAAGGCATTCCTTTGTTGCATATCAAAGACTCCAGTAGGCCAGTACTCATCCTAAAAAAAGTACTCCATAATCAACCAACAGCTAATCTGGGTTCTTTTGGGCTTCTTGATTATGGATTTTGGCTTATGGTACAGTAACTAGCTTTTAAATGATGTATATTTTTAAGATTGAGTCTATAAGTCGATTGTAATAGATACTATACTGAATTCATCTATGTCGGCTAAAATCACATGCGAGTGTCTCTCTCTTGCGAATAGCCTAATTCAAAAAAATTAAGCCAAAAACTAAAAGACACAGACCAAAAAAATCCACCTACAAAGGCAATCACAGAAAATATATGAAATAAGAGTACATCAAAATGGGACCTTCACGATAAAAAAAAATGCAAAGCCAGAGAACCCTAGCCTTGCACTGCACTTGAGCTCAGTTGAATATGATAAAATACGTGTTATGTTACGCACTTCAGGGCTTCAGTGGCTGTCACTTGGAAGATGGTTGGTTGCCAACGCTAAGCCTTGCTTTCAGAAATTTTGAACGTTCATGGCAAATTGACAGCACAAAGTGAGAGGCCATATGCGAGGGTCTAAGTTATTACATGATAAACCATTGTCAAGTCTGTGGAATTAGAATTAGAATTTTCCTCAGTTTGCATTTTTCAGATGGTGTTTTGTCAGAGGAACTGATCAGACCAAGTAGGGCGTGCAGTTAGACCGGTTACCGGTTGGACTGGTTGGGCTTAGCGGTCTGACTGGCCGCCATTAGTGATCAGACTGACTGGCCTCAGCGGTCTGACCGATCAGAGTGTGGTTTCAGCTGGATTTTTGGTAGTTGGGAAATTTGATCGTGGTTTGGTTGGTTTTAACCTAGATCAATGCAATAATGTTCCATGAAGTATATTTTAGCTAACGTGGATTAAGTTGTGAAGAATTTATGCCTAAAAATAATTTTTTTATCTTTAGATGTACAAAAAGCATAGAGTCAACCATGATCAACGACGAAGATCAGGGATACGCTTAAGAGTGAGATGATTGATATCAAGCATGGCACAAGGAATGTGAGAAATGTTGAAGGAAAGGTTCAAGCGACGAGTTGCACCAAGTGGTTTAGTCAGTCCAAGTGAGACGCGGTCTGATAGAAAAGGAATAAAAGAGACTTGCTGATAAGGATCCAAATAGTAAACTATGGATCGATAGTTTTGGCCCAATCTTTTAGGGTACTACGTCACGATCGACACTCTTTTTCTTGCACATGGTGGCTTCTAATCTTTGAACCTGTAATCACCGTCGATGTTCCCTCTAGCCACAATTCACAGCAATCAATCACAAACATCTTCAACAGGGGGTTTTGGTAATGATGGAAGCAGCAGCAAACCAACTAATATCAACGCAAGAAATCAACCCTTAGCTTCGGTATTTATTCCTGGCAATAGCTTTCAATCTAGCATGAGATAGCAGCACACCAGATAGTAGCCAACTGAAGAAGTCACACCCCAAACCCAAGACGGCTTCACCTCCATGGCAACCACGATAGCCGGTGTGCAAGGCAAGCCACAAACAGCGACGATGGATCACGCATGATCCAGCAAGCGAACATCTAACAGGATGATTGGAAATAATAGGCGTATATGAAATCCTAGAGAAGGAATTCACAAGAACACAAGATTAATATTGCCATCAAACATGACGATTTTCTGGTTTATTCAACTCATAAAAACCAACCTCCCCTTTGATGGGATATATTCCTAGACCTTATATTGGTGCTTGCAGGAACGATCATTGACTCCTAATAAGCACGTACACATCCAAAAGTCCCACTCCTGCTCAACTTCTATTCTACATTACACAATCCCTACGTACATGCATGACTAAACTAGGAAATTAAACAACCGACTTAAACAAATATGCAACGCATTCAGCCTCCAATCTGCATGCAAAACTGATTTGATATCTGGTTCCCATGTTGAATTAAGATATGCTAATTCGGATCCATATTGAGCCCACGTAGATGTCGAGCTTTTGGCTGGCCATTTGTTTTTCTGGTCATTTCTCTTTCTGGCATGCAATCTTTTGGCTTGATTTGTTTTGCTCACGCGTGAACCAGTCATGCACAGTCAGTGGCGGATCCAGGAAAAATTTTTGGAGGGGCTGAAGTACCTTCAGCTCGACCTCAGCCCCTTCTACATTATACATCCATGGCTAAAAATTTAGGGGGGGCTCCAAGGGTCCGGTAACGGTAGGGGGGCTAGAGCCCCCCGCCCCACCGCTGGATCCGCCGCTGTGCACAGTAGCAACTCCTGATGCCTGCACTCTCATTGCCTATGTGCCACATGGGCCACACGCCACTCACGCGCCCTTGCTGGCCTATCACTGCATGGAAATCACTCGGCCACATGCCTTCTCATGCGGCACCCATCAATCACATGCTGGACGTGCCTGATTGTGCAACTGTCCATGCCAGCTCAATTGCTACTCATGCACCACACACCCTGTTGGCACTCGCACTTGTCCAAGCATCCATGCGGTGATACTATTCTACACGGCTACGATCTTTTCTCTCCTCTACAACCTTCCTCCCTCTTGACCTCTATAGATATGGTAGTACTACGCAATGTATCACTTGTCGATGTGTGGTAAGCCATTAGTGTATTTACATGTGACAAGTATGACGATTGCTTGCAAGAAAAGATGAAGACCAGGTTAAGAAATGGTATTTTGGTAAGGATGCCAAATACCGAAAACTACGTTGGATTAAAATCATGATGCTTGAGCAGCACTTGAGAAAGTGGTTTTGGTCAAGGAGATAATGAGAAGATCAAGTGGATAAAAGGATAAAAACTTAGTGGATTTGGGCTCATGTGCTTTGAAAAGCGTGCATGAGTGTGTGAGTAAAACCTGTGTTGTGTGGAGTTAATGAATTTCCCCCAAATGTGTTAGTGAATAGTATCTATTAAGGCTAGATTTGGACTGATTGCCTCATTTATTTAACGGGTTGTGGATGGAAGTTCGCACACCACCATCTAGCTAACCATTCATACCTTGTATTCTTGGGTTAGGGTTAGAGTAGTGTGAGTGATGTGGTGTGATCCCTTGTCCTCTAGATAATAATAAATTAATTTTATTCATCACTTATGGTGTGTTCTTATTTTAGTTTATTTGCTCTTGTTCTTGTTAATTTTGATCTTTTCTCTTCTCTTCTTGATCTTTTTACCTCATTTTGAGATTTTTTGATCCAAGAGTTTTTGACCTAATTCTTTGAGAGAAATAACTTGCTATGATGTATGGGAACTCATCTAGAACTAGCTTGACCATCTTTTAACCACGAGCAAGTTATATTCCAAGTTTTTGTAGTTTGCCTAATTTTGGTATAATCTTGCTTGTCTTTGGAAAAGATTGAAACTTTGACTAAGATTCATGCGATCTTTGGATAGAATAGGTTCCAGAGACCCTAAACAAGTTGCATGCGAAGTTCTATCTCTTTTGACTAAGGATTTTGTAGGTTGCACCTTTCTTGATCTTAGTTTGGGCTAATTTTTTTTATTCTGAAAACAGGGCAGCGGTCAGACCGCCCTTAGGCCTGGTCTAACTGGCCACCAGTCAGACCGCTGTAGTTAAGCCGATCAAACTGGCCGATAGTTAGACCACCGATACTTTACCAGTCAGATCGCCCACCGGTCAAGCCGGCTATCACATGGCGATCAGACCTGTAAGGACTACAAATTCCCCTCTCAGGTTTTTGAGTTTTTTACTTTGCTCTTCGCAGGCACCATCGACATCCTCTTTGGTACCGGTCCTTCACAAAGCTAAACACGAGATTAACTGCGGTGACCAATCCGCGCACTAAACCACGCGGTGCGCTCATTCCGCGAGCCATTACCCATAAAACCAAAGGCACGCCCGCCTCAAATCACGCTCTTCAGAAGCGCTCCTTGCCCTGTGCCATTCAACCCCTCTCCCCCTCCTTTCAGACATCGAAACTCCCCACAGCACCGGAGCCGGAGGCGAAGCCGTAGGTTACAACAATGCCGCTGGCCGGCGTCCTCACCGCCTTGGTCCTCCTCGCCCTCTCGGCTTCCCCGACGAGTCATGCCACCCACAACATCACCGCCATCCTTGCCGCGCACCGGGACCTCGCCGAGTTCAGCCGCCAGCTCACGGCCACGGGCCTCGCGGACGACATCAACGGCCGCAACACCATAACGGTCCTCGCCGTCGACGACGCGCACATGGCGCCGCTCAAGGCGCGCAGCCTCCCTCGCGGGACGCTGCGCCACGTGCTCTCCCTCCACGTCCTCGTCGACTACTACGACGACGCCAAGCTGCATCGCCTCCCCGGCGGCTCCGAGGTCGTGTCCACCCTGTTCCAGGCCACCGGCGACGCTCCCGGGAGCGCCGGAATGGTGAAGATCACCGAGCGCCGCGGCGGGCGCGTGGCCTTCGTGCCCCAGGACGTCGACGACGCTCGGGCCACCGTGTTCTATGTCAAGTCCGTGCAGGAGACGCCTTACAACATATCGGTGTTGCAGGTGAGCGCCGTGATCTCGTCCCCGGCAGCCGAGGCGCCCGCGCCGCAGGAGTCAAGGCCCAACGCCACGGACGTCATGTCGAAGAACGGGTGCAGTCGCTTCGCAGGCCTCGTCGCTGCCACGGCCGACGCGGCCGCGACGTACGAGAAGAGCATCGGCGGCGGGCTGACAATCTTCTGCCCGGCCGACAAGGCGCTGAAAACCTTCACGCCGGCGTTCAAGAACCTCACCCCCGACGGGCAGCTCGCTTTGGTGCTGTACCACGGCGTGCCGAGGCACTACTCCATGCCGGCGCTCAAGGCGATCAACGGGGACACGAACACGCTGGCCACGGACGGGGCCAAGAAATACAATTTCACGGTGCGCAACGTCGGTGACACGGTGACGCTGCTGTCCGCGGCGCGGAAGGCGGCCACGGTCACCGGCACCCTCATGGACGCGAACCCCCTTGCCGTGCACATCATCGACGCGGTGCTGCTGCCGAGGGAGCTGTTCAAGGGCTCACCTGCACCGTCGCCGGGGGTCGGACCAGTTGTCTCTGCGCCTCCGGAGGATGGGGACGGAGGAGATCGTGATCAGAAGGATGGCACGAGCGACGCTGCTCCGTGCAGGCTATCCTTCGCTTCGGCTTTTCTGTTGGCCATCCCAATGGTGCTCGTGTGAAGGTTAATTACCTAGGTTGTGTTGTGAATTGCTGTTTGAGTAGGGCCACCAAAAAAAAAGCTCAAATGAGCAGGTCTGGATCCTGTGTCTTTTTTATCGGGGATTTCGTGAGTGCGTGTTACGTTCTTGATGCATTGGAACGTTAATTTCCTTATGTTGCGAAGTGGTTTGTGGGTTAGCCTGGTTTGAGTCCTCTACTTAGTTTCAATGCAAGCCATCAGCTGTGAGTTGAGTCCAGATCGTGTGAAGTCAGAGGTGTCTAGAGAATATATGAGTATTTTTTTTGTTAACGTGTACTTGAATTTTAAGCTTTTGGATCTAGATCTAAAGGATCTCGTCTCTCCCTGAATCATGGGTGGGTTCTTTTGTACTGTGGCTTATGTCTTTTGTTTTTAAATTTTGGCTATTCACGAGAGACAGTACGAAGAGGAAAACATTCGCATACGATTTTAGCAGATATAGCTGAACTCGGGACAGTATCTATTACACTCGACCTATAGACTCTATCTTGAAAATGTGTACCATTTGAAAGCTAGTTACTGTAACAAAAAGGATAAGCCAAAGTCAAAGCCGAGCCGAATCCACCCTATATATATTCCTCCACTTCCCCACCCCTTCCCAAACTCTAGCCGTCGGCGTCAGGCGGCCGTCCCCGACGCCGCCGCTACTCACCAGTAAGCCTTTGTCGCCACCACTCCAACCTTCCTTCCTCCCATGCCACCCATCTTCATCTCCGGTGAGCTGCTCCGCACCCCACCTACCTCTTCCTCTTTGACGAAATCCCCTAGTGCCACCCTCCTTCCTCATCTTCGGTGGTTACCACCGCCGCCTCCCACTGCCTCCTAACCACTCGCCCTTGTTGCTCCCACCTATTTCCACCACCCACCACCCTCTTTCGGCCTGCAACTAAGGCGGCACCGTCGCTGCCTCTTCACCCCACTGCCTCCTAACCACTCGCCCTTGTTACGTCCACTAATTTCCACCACCCAACGTCCTCTTCTGGCCTACAACCAAGGTGGCACCATCACCGCCTCATTGCCCAATCGCCGGTCTGCCACCGCCCTCGTCCTTCTTCCAAATTCAGGGGGCTCTAGTGAACTCAATCGAAACCCTAACTCATCAGAACCAGAGAGGGAGGTGGAGCATGAATCTTGAGGCAAAATCCCACGGTGAGAAATTTGAGTGCTCAATCCAAAAATACTCGAGTACTAGTTAGTGCAAGATCAGATATGGCGAGCTAGAGGGGGTGAATAACTTCTCAAAATCTTCCCCTTGGTATTAGCAACACAATACAGCAAAAAACATAAACCCTCAAGTTATACCAAACCCTAGCAAAACAGCTACTCACTCATTATAGACTCACCTCACCTATACCAAACTCTAGCAACCAGCACACCCATAGTGGATACGACAACATACAAATAGGAAAACTCGATAACCCACACACAAACGGCTCTACACTTACACACACTTACATGTTTTTCAAAGCATGACTTCCACATGGCTTTGTTAACCCGATCAAGATGCTCCATCCTTCAAGACATGACCTAAATCACTTAGACCACTACCACGGTTTCACAAACTGTCTCTCCACCTAGTATTAGATAATTTCCTCAATTGCCACTCATCGGCCTTCACGGTGCTTCTCCTCAAAGCAACAACCACACGAAGTCCATAATGCCTAATAACTTGCTACCAAGATCATATGTCTACTCTGAGAACCGTCACCACTTGAAATGCCCAAGTCTAATGGCACACCACATGCATACACTTGCCCCATCACGATTCTTGTCTTTCTCCCGTGCTTTTCCACTTGAGATGATGTTCCACGCGTACTTACGCGACCTACCATGGCCTCAGGGCATCTCCTCTGGTTTCGGTCTTGCCATTTATCGTACCAATCACCAAGCGCTCAGCACATAAAAGAACAAGTAATTGTCCTGAGCACAAGTTATATACACCTGACTCTCATAAATAAAAACCAATGGAAATATGCACCACTTGACATCCACATCAAGATTCCTACGATATATGGACTCCCACTATAGCTAACACCTACATCGACTCACACTATGACTAACATAATCGAAATCAACTCAACTCACTCAACTTCTCAAAGGCCAGTCAGACCGCCAAACAACGGTCAGTCGGATCACCACAAACTGACTTAACTCCTCCCAGTAACAGGGGACCAGTCTGACCGGGCACTGATATCGGTCGACTGCCCAACAACGTCTGGTCGGACCACCTCACAAGGTCGGTCGCACCGCTCCCAAAAACTCATCGCAACGCAATGGGCACCTCTCTGGAATAAAATATCGCCAATTATAAATATGTCACATCATTTTTTCGATTAGACCTAGTCGGTCACACCAAGTGCTAGCTAGACCACCACCCATGGCCGGTCAAACCGCCTCTACAGGCTGGTCAGGCCTCTCTCAGGTGACAGCAAAAACCAGAGAGCAAATGACAAACATAATCAAATACTCATCACACTCAGTGGAGGAGCCAGTCGACGGTAGGAACCTCGGCAGAGCCAGCCGCCGTACGGCAAAAGACCTACATAAGTTCAACAGAGCTCAATGGGGTTACTCGCCGGCGAGCCTAGGCAGCCACCTGGGGTTGCCGGGAGGTGGCTCCACCTATGATCACACTCGTAGGGTCTCCACATGGTGTCACGGTTACCAATTCCCGTGATGTCATGATCTGATCTAACTGAAATGCATCTATCGAGCTACTGTTTGATAACTCTACTACTGCGGTATACTACTATCTAATCACTTTTCAAATTCTATAGTGGCCAATGCAATAGGTAGTACTTGCAATGTGCAAGATGAAATGTAGAAGACATTCCATTTAAAAAAGAAATGTAGAAGATGTGCTCACATTGTTAGTGATTGTACTAAGGAATCCGAACGTTGAATTTTTCGCATGCTTGGCCAATCCAATCTTCTACGAGCATCCACAGCGCTCCAGGGTGGATAGTAGCCCCGCAGTGTCATGCCGGAGGCGAGCTTCGGTGGAGGAGAGAGAGCGTGAGGGTGGTGGCTTGCAGTGGTGTCAGAGGAGCTTGGTAGAGCTGCGGGTGCTCGAGGAGAGAGAGCAAGTGGTTCGGGGGAGAGAGAAAACTCAAGGAGGGAGGGAGAGTAGTACCTTGGTGAACCGATGACGGCGGTGCGGGGCGTTCCTGGGTGGTGGCTACGAGCGGCGGGGCAACATGAAGAGCCTCAAGATGCTCTGCCCGCTGCTCCCGGCCGCCTTCGCTGCGGCTTCGGCGGGTTATCCCTGCGGGGGTTCTTGCCGTGCGGGGTGGAGATGCTATCACCGAGCATGCTGGACTTCGCGTCACTGGCGCTGGGGAGCCCCATGACGCCGCTCCCACCGCTGCTGGGGTCGAAGGAGGGGATTCACGCGCCTCCAGCTCGTCCGCCGTGGCGCAGCCCCATGGCATCGCATCCTCGGAGGCCGCCGCACCCGCCGCGGACGGATCGGGATCGGAGCAACCGCGGCCACTGGCCCCGTCCTAGCAGCGCGGCTCTTGTGGGCAGCTCGAGCCGCACGGTCGCGGGGCTGGACGGTGCCAATGCAGGAAGGAAAGGGGAGAAAAGGAGTGCGGTGGGGAAGGGAGAGGAGGTGAGGTAAAAAAAGTAGAAAGCTGAACTACATAATTGAAGCTATCACTTTAAGCCACCATGCATTGTGGGAGGAAATTTTTTATGTGGTGATTTAAGCTGATGTGGTAGTATTCTCTCCCATAAGACCATCACATTATGGTAGCCTCTACCGTGGATGCCCTAAAGAGGTAACTCTAGTTGCCTAGATAAAAAAAATCAAAATAAAAAATATTCGTCCAGTTTCAACTCATGATTGTGAACTTATCAGTCTTTGGTAAATCTATGAGGGTCATTTTTTTAAAAAAAAAGAACGAGGCGAAAAACAAAAGCAGATTACCATGGCTAGGTGTATCCTTCCTACCATTTAAGTGCATGCCTATGCGTTCCTAAAAAATCGAAATAAATTCCAAACTAAAGATGCATGCCTATGCGTTTATAAATCGAGGTACCCACATGAGCGCTGTCAGTGCAGCGCCGCACTGTGCAACGCAGCTAGTGCAATGCATCAATTGCTTTGTTTGCCCGGATGAGGCTCAACAGCATTTGCCGCTGGCCACTGCACTCCTGTATCTGTAGCATCTTTTGGGTATGGAAGAGCGAATGCGTGTCTTCCATTCCAGGCCGATGTTGATCGTCTCCAGCCATGTATGCATGCACCGATTCGGCAAAGCTGAATTCAAGATGAACATACGAGCGATCGTATGAGACAGAGCATACCATAGCGCTATTACGGTCCTTTTCTGTGTTTTCTCTGTCGAAATTAAGTTAGTAGGATGGCGGAGTGGTACAGATCCGAGAGACGCAGAAGTGAGCTAGGCTGAAGAGTGCAAGCAGTGACCGACTCGAATTTTCCTCTGCTTTCGCACGCAGCTAGCCAGATGTAGCAAATCAGCAAGGCTGCATGCCAACCGCATCAGCAATTTAATTTGCTTGTCTAGTACGTTTTGGATCTCGCCACAAAGGCTACCTGCAAGAGCTGTGCACAGTAGACAGAACACTCTTTGTTGAAAGAAAGAACTAGCGTACGCTCGTCGTAGTCGCATGCAGGAGCAGTAAAGAGAAAGGAGGAGAGAAACAGCAAAGGAGATTCTGCGAGCCGAGCCGAGCCGAGCCGGACTGGACACGTACCGGATTGGGCGTACACGGAAAGATGAGCGCGCACGTTAGGACGAGATCTTCGCACCGGCTTTAGCTTTGCCTTCCTACTAGTACCAGGCCTTTTTATCCGGTCCTAGGTAACCAGCCAAGCATGATTTACTTTTACTGGGACAAAGCTGGACATCCAAGCTTGGGATTCGATTTTGGTGCGAATATTAATTGTTCAATGATTTCGGTCATTGGAGGCTCACTTGCACAGTTGCGTACTTGCATGTATCGTGGTACAACGTACGAACGGCTTGGACGAGTCCTTCACTCCATTGGCATCTTCATGGCCTGTGTCATTCAGAGAGGGCGAGAGAGAGAGAGATACAGACAATCTGAGGGCCGTGTAAATCTGGCCCATGGGTCGGCCTACTCCGAGGCCGAATTAACCCACGTGCGTTACGTGATGGCCTCCGTTTGGTTACCATTTGGCCCACAAGACTATCAAGCCCATCGCTTGGTCTACCGGATGATGGAGTTCGTCTCGGCCTCTCCGGCCGAAAACCTATCTTTTTCGGTCCTTTTCTTTCGGTCTTTTTAGATGGGAGTGTCTATATATAGCTTCTGACCATTTTTTCCTCTAAAATTAGTTATTTTTTTTAACCATCAGATAAAAAAACAAGAGTCTAGATCATTCCATCCATCATATATAAAAAATCTTCCTCCAACCCAAACCCTACACTCATTTCCACCCCACCCTAGCTGTCGCCACTACCCACCACCTCATCGGCGTCGCCTCCGGCGCCTACGAGGCCCATTGGCGACCACCTCCCTCCTCTTTCTCCTCCCCTCCCACTATCTTCTCCTCCCCTCCCACGGCCTTCTCCTTCCTCGCTGCTTGCCTCCAACGCCCTCGCCCTGCCCTTCTTTAACGTCTCCGGTGGCGGTAGTCACCTGATCCGCCGTCACCACCCGCTGCCTCCTAACTAATTGTCGCTCTCATTGCCCTCGTAGTCGCCTTCTCCATCTTTGGCTAGATCTGGCATCGAAGCCCCTGCCTCGCCCTTCTTCCCCGTCTTCGGCTGTTAACGCCGCTGGATCCACCAGCGCCGCCCTCTGCCACCTAATGGACCCCTCGATGTTGCCCCCACTGCCACCCCGCCCACCGCCCTCCTCCCGCCCGCGGTCGAGGCGACGACATCGTCGCCTCGCTGCCCCGCCACTTCCACCTCCCACCACCTGTCCACCGCCGCCCCGGCCTTTCTCTAAGTTCGGGGGCTCAAGTGAACCCTAACCCTAACATGAACCCGAGCCCTAATCTCATGGGGTAGCAGCACCGAAGACGACGACGTCACTGGAGAAGAGGAAGATGCCATCAACGAAGACAGCGCACGAATCTCTATAAAAATTGAAAGATCAGAAATTCGACTATTTTGCCTCAAAAACATTCGAGTGTGGTATAACACTTCCGTTTTTAGATTTCTCCATCCATTTAATACTTCAAGGATTTGCTTGAGCGGATTTATTGCTTGCAAGATATACTCGGAAGATTTCTTTGGAGACAATTTAATACTTGGAGGATTTCTTTTTGGAAAGGATTTAATACTTGGGGGATTTCTTTTTGGAAAGGATTTAATACTTGGGGGATTTCTTTTTTGGAAAGGATTTAATACTTGAAAGTTTTCTCTTTCTCTCTCTCTCTCTTTGAATCTACCCTACTCTATAATACACCAAAATTTTCTTTACTAAATCCACCCCCTCAACCACCCCCACAGTCATGTCTAATCTAAGTCTACACAGATTTGTGTACCAAGTAATCCAACTTCATACAAATAAATGATCTGGATCTCTCCTCAAACCTTCTTCTCTTACTCATTGAAAATCCTAAGGCAAAAATCATTTGGATCATACATCATTGAACCCACCCCGCGCTACGTGTGAGCCTCCTCCTCCCACCTTCCACCCCATCTCCCACGATCTCCGCTCCTCCCCCGTTCTCTACGCCGCCTCCTCTCCTCCCTCCTCCATCCGCGCCTCCGCTCCTCCCCCCGTTCTCCGCGCCGCCTCCTCCCCTCACCTCACCGCCCCCCCTCCCCGGCCCCGCGCCGAGCCCCCGACCGGCGACCGCCTCCCCCTCCCTGGCTCCCCCTCCGCCGCGCCGGGCTGCCGGCTCCGCGACTCGTGACGCCGTCGCCGTGACCCGCCCTGCGCTCCGCCGCCGCCGCCTCCTCCCCCTGCCCCGCACCGCCGCCGCCTCCTCCTCCCCACCCCGCGCCGCCGCCTCCTCCCCCGCTCCTTCCTACCCCGCGCTGCCGCCCGCTTGACGTGCTCCTACGGGAGAGCGTTGCGCTGCTTGGATCAGATCGGCGGCGGCGAGTGATCAAGGGATGGAGGCGGCGGCGGATCTGAGCGCCGCGGCGTTGGCGCTGCAGGTGGACCTCCTGCAGCTGCCGCCGGAGATCCCCGCGCCGGGGGCGCCCGCGCTTCGCAGCGTCCTCGACCGCCTCTTCGCGCACTGGCTCTCCCTCCCCGACACCGTCGCTCTGGTCAGCTGCCTCGTGAATTAGAAATTCTTTAACTTTTCCAATTCCCGTTTTCCGTGGCGGCCTCTCCTCCGACGCACACCTCTGGTCCTAAACCCTCCCCGACCGTTCAATCCCGGAAGCCTCCTCCCTCCGCCGCCGGGCAGCGGCAGCGGCCACGCCGAACGGTGCGATCTTCATCGACTGGGAGCGAGCGATGCCCCCCGACCCTCCGCCGGCGGAGGTGGAGCTCGTCGGCTCCTCCTTTTCCCCCATGACGCCGCAGCCCCCGACGGCGAGGCAGGCCGACGCCGATGACGATTCCGGCGGCAGTGAGGGGGACCCGGCGGAGTTCAAGGGATTCACCGATCAACAATTGCAGGAGAAGATCAACTGCTGGCGCGACAGACATCGTATGCTACCCGACGGCGGCGAGAAGATGCGGATACGCCTCCGCCTGATGGAGAAGGAGCTTGCCCGTCGCCACGCCGCCGGGCCGAGGAAGGTGAGCAAAATGTGGGTTTTCCTTAATCATTTCGGGGGCCCTAACCGAGGTTATCGGTGCTGTGTACGTCACTGCGTGTTTTTTCTCAGGTTTCGTGCATGTGAGTATTTTGGACAGTTGGACTGAGAGATTCGAGGAATGTAGGATGTAAAATGGGGATTTATTAGGGTTTTCAGGATTTACTTTCTGGGTTTAGAGTGAGGTTGTGTGTAAAAAAATTGGTCTTTTCGTTGCTTTCAGCTATTAAAATTACAACTGAATAGTGAATAAAAATGTCATCTTTGTTTGGGAGCGTATGACTACATTGTTAAAACAATGACTACCATGTTAAAACATATAATTGGAAATCCCAGTCATATAGCTGAAATGCTTGCTAAACACTGTCCCACAGCATCTTCATAGATGGTTACAGCCGGCTGCTACAGAAGATAAACTAATTTGTTGAAAAGGATAAAACTGCTGGTGACCAAACGAGAGCATTTCATCAGCTGACCCACATTTTATCGGTTTCTTTTACAGGTAGTTATTTTGTTTTCAGTTATGAATTCTAACTACTGGCGAGTAGTGTATAACCTTATAGTATGATGCAGCTGTAGAATGTTGGGTAGTGATTGGAGTGCTTATTTGTCAGTTAAGTGATTTCATGTTAAAGATACCTATTTATCTCTAATTGTGCTGATGAATGACATGAGGATTGGTGCAAGTTGTCAAATAGATTCTTGGTTGATGACTTGAAGTGCCATCGTCAATAGCCTTATTATCTTGATTAATTGCAGATTTATGCTCTTTCTTGTTGTATTCAGTTAAGGAAAGTATAATTTTTGGCTCATGACATGAGAGACTGGAAGCTCAAGCGATGATTACAAAGTAGCAATCAAACAATTAAGTGGATATATAAGCAGCTTTTGTCAAACATCTTCCTTTCCATGATTTTTGATTTGTATCATGCTACACAAGTTTTGAAGGATCACCACCCAATTGCGTTAGTAGAAAGCTTCATGTTGAAGCACTACCTTATCTTCTTCACAGGTCACAAATCAGTCTTAAAAAAAAACAGAGAGAGTCACAAATCATGTATCCTCTCTTTGGTCACATTTGTTTGCTCTTTGCTCCCCGCTATCCTCTGCTCTCCACTCATATCTTCTACTACCATGTAGCCTGCTCAGTGCTGGTTTTATTTATTGTTTATTACTGAAATGAGGCAAATCTTATAATATCATTCGATTAGTAAAATGTTCCTTCTCTGTTTGCAAGATTTCCAAGGGTGCTACCATTCTAAGGTTTATTCTAGATTCATAGTGTTTGGTTGTTAAAACGTCAATTTAATATGCTTATAGAACTTATGGAAATTTATAATGCAGCACTGGCTCAGCTTATATGTGGTGGCTGCCGGACTTTGCTGATGTATACTCGCAACACGGACACCGTGAGATGTTCATGTTGCAGCACAGTCAATCTTGTCAGACCAGGTATTACTAATTCAGTTTTCTATCCTTTTTTCTCTTTGAGCATTCTAATTTACTACTTTTGACTCGTAGGCATGCTATCTTGTATGAGTAATGTGAAATTTTGTCGTTGTTAGTAAATAATTGGATCATGCATGAAACTTTAGATGTGAATCAATTGTCATTCTCCTAAATGAAAATTGATTAGGTAGCAGCACCAAACCTGATAGTGGCATATAATATGGTATTGCACTATGTAGGGCGATAACATCCTCACATGGCAATGAATGGAATATGGGGTGTGTGCTCTTGCAGCGTGTTGCTGATAACTTGTTTGTTTTGAGTTTGATCTAACAAACTATGTGTAATTGCTGCTCAATTTTATTGGTCATGGAGCTTAGCGTTGCACCAAAATAGTCTGAAGTGATTGTGACCTATGCTATGTGTTTGACATATGCGTAGATTTGAAAGCCACATTCTATCAGAGCCCTCAGGTTTTCAATTGAAGACCACCTATATGAGTAAAAAAATAAGTGTTGTAATTGGATGCCCATGTTGAGTCCACATTGTTGATCTAGAGCCTACACAGCGGGGGAAGTGTTATAGTATAGACTCCTTTTCCTAGAACTAGAAGCTTGAGTTTTTTGGTGAGTCGCTCGGTGCATGAAACTTAACGATATGTAACCAAACATATTCAACATCTAACCAAACATTTCCGTTGGGGAAATTTATTTATCTGAAATTATAGCTCAATATTGCAGTATACTTTGTGAATTGATATTCTTCCCTGGAGTGAAATATGCTTTGTTCTTTCCTTATCAGGCAATAGTTAGTTACTGCCTTTGTGTTACATGTTACTACTCTGTAATGGGAAGCCAATTGCTCCCTTCTTCCTCCAGAGACTCTGGTGTTTCTGGATCTCCTTCTTACTCGTGAGTTTTGCTTCTGTTCTTTATGCAGTGAATAATATAGCTCATGTAAACTGTGGCCAGTGCCGGACAACTTTGATGTATCCATATGGAGCACCTTCTGTCAAATGTGCCGTATGCAATTATATCACAAATATTGGAGTATGTTAAGCCCCATTCTGCACCAACATCTGATCCAAGCACACTTCATGTTTACAGCAAAAGTTACTGATTTTTTAACCATCTTTGTTCTGAATCTCAGGTAAATACCGTGGCACCCACGCCATCTCCAAGGCCTACGTCAAATGGATCATCATATAATGTCCCATCAACTTCTGCTGTATGTCCACATCCATGTATTTTGTTGTCTAACAAATTGTTCTTGAGGACTAGATTTATCTCAGTTTGATTTCATCTTCTACAGCCCACATCTCAACCCCAGAATGTAACCGTTGTTGTCGAGAACCCTATGACAGTTGACGAAAAGGGTAAACTGGTAAGCTCCCCGCCGCCCCCTCTCAATCTACTCAACTGTGCCTTTTCCAATGCAGATGATTGATCTTTGGAGTGCTTAACTATGTGACAGGTTAGCAATGTTGTAGTTGGAGTTACAACTGGGAAAAAGTGACGTGTTGACTGTCACTTGGTACATCCTTGTTTTGTGTTCTACCCTACTCTATAATACACCAAAATTTTCTTTACTCTTTTTGTGTTTTTAGCATTTCCACTTTAGTGATTATAACAATTAACTTAATGTGTAGGATTCATCCGGTATATTCTGGGATAACGACAGTTTGGCCAGACTGTTGGCAGAGGAGCTGAATGCTGATCTTCTTATCCTGCTCAGTGATGTGGAGGGACTCTATAGCGGTCCACCGAGTGATCCTCACTCCAAGATTTTCCACACGTACATTAATGAAAAACACGGAAGCTAATTAATTTCGGGAGAAGTCTCGTGTAGCAAGAGGTGGAATGCAAGCTAAAGTGGCGGCTGCTGTTACTGCTGCATCAAAGGGTATACCTGTTGTAATTGCAAGGTGAGTAAGATTTTTGCTGCTATTATAGCATGAAATGTAGCCATATGCATAGATACTAGATATTCCTATAAGATAACATACTGCAACACCACCTTCTATATTTTTTCCATTGTAAGAATGCTATCTTCTACTTATTAATTATGGTTAGCCACAGTGCCGGCTGTTACCTTTGTACAGTCAGTTCTTGCACATTGACTAATCATTGTTATAATTTGGTATTTCAAAAGTATTAAAGTGAAGAAATTTGGTAATTTATTATGGAGGCCGGAGAGTTGGTGCATGAAAATTTTGCACTAGATAATCCAATAGGGAATTACTGTGGCCAGCTTGTGTTGAATTTAAATATTTAATCTGAATAGCGTTCAAAGTACTATCAAATTTCGCATCTTGAAAATTCTGCTCGCCACAGGTAGTGTTTGATTGCTTGATTGAAGCTGTTATAATTTAGGGAGGCTTGACTTTTCATTTTGATAAGTAGGGAAGCATGTTGTGCATTTTGGCTCCTATCAATGCTTCAACTGCCAACAACAGCCTTGTGCTTGCCACTGTGATCAAATTTAGTTTTAAGTCTACTTGTAAGGTACTTCAGTTCCACTTTAACTTTTGTTACTATCCATGAAGTGGATTTGCAACAGATAGCATTATTAAGATTCTCCGAGGAGAGAAAATCGGTACGCTTTTTCATAATGAAGCAAACTTATGGGATTGTTCAAAGGAAGTGACAGCCCGTGAGATGGCAGTTGCTGCAAGAGATTGCTCAAGACATCTACAGGTATTATTTCTTTCTTTTCTCTGGAAACAAGCAAGCATTGACATTTCCAAACTATGATGTACTTAGTTTCTGTTTGTCATGTACATGTTGGAGGGATACAAAATATATCGTCTTTTCTTTTGGAATAATACATATCAAAGGAAAGTTTATATTATCTCAATAGTTTGGTTTTCTTGCTGCCCTTGCTAATTTATTGTGTTTGTATGTGGCCACCTATACAGAATTTGTCATCGGAGGAACGTAAATATTGCTAGACATTGCAAATGCTCTAGAAGCAAATGAGGATTTAATTATATCTGAGAACGAAGCTGATCTGGCTGTGGCACAAGATGCAGGTTATGAGAAATCATTGATTGCTAGGATGACCATAAAGCCAGGAAAGGTAGGTCAAATATATATCTTTGGCAGTATCTCCTTCACGTTCATTATTTATCTTTTTAATCTTTTTGGTCATTTAAAATGTTCTCATTATATTATCTATGTGTAGATAACAAGCCTTATGAGATCCATTTGTGAAATTGCTGACATGGAGGACCCTATTGCCCATACATTGAAAAGAACAGAGGTTAAAGCGATGAACCACATTTTGAAATCTGAAATGAAAAAAATAAGACATGTGATATATGTTGCACTACATGTGATATATGTTGCACTAAGATTTGATGATAACTACCTGTAATTCAGGTTTATAACCAATCAAGGACTTCTGGAACGGGGGCTGTTTTAGCATTATGTTGCATAAACTAATATATCAGTCGTTATGTGACATTCATTATGTGATAAAAATATTTGGTTATACAATATATGAGACGTGAATCTTAGTGAATCTGATTGTTCGTTTTATTTTTTACAAATTTTATCTTGTTTTGTATTTTGCCGTAGTGTTAGCACGGGCACACTACTAGTGTATTTAATACTCCAAAGCTTAAACTGCCGAGTCGTGCATAACATAGGCCTCACATAACTCTACAGCATCTATGTATGTATAACTTGGATACTATTTAGGCCCTGTTTGGCACAACTTCATCAATAACTTCATGAGTTGTTGTGAGTTATTTTTTTGCCAAACACCCTTTTTGCAAACAGCTTCATGGATGAAGCTCCTTAAATCATGCTCTCATAAGGGAATAGGGTGGGGTGAAGCTGAAAATAGTAGCTTTTCACAGCTCTCTCCTCGTGCTCATGATTCTAGGAATCCACTGCCCTTGTAGTTGACAGAAATTATAGCACTTTGCCACTGGGTCCCCACGCCTGTTTCTTCTCCTCCCGTTCGCACTTCTCTAATGATTTTAATTTTTTTATTTTAATTTTTTAATTCATACTCATTCAAATATATTATTTTTTATTCATATGACCATATACAAACATACAACTCCAAATGTTAGAACAAGTCAGGTAGACAGGGGCATCTTGGACAATTGCAGCCATGCATGAAGCTGTTGGTGAAGCTGTTTTGCCAAACAGTTTTAGCTTCACCGGTGAAACTGCTCGTAAAGCTGAAACAAAAAAACAGCTTCACTAGTGAAGCTGAGCTGTGCCAAACGGGGCCTTAAGATGTGTGGACTAGATGTTGTGAAATCTTCCGCGTATCTTCTGAGATTTACCACTATAGTATTTACAAGCTAGCGTCCGTTACCCATCGCATTTCTGCATGCGTGAAATAAATATTTCCCCAGTACATTCAACAACACAATATGAAAGGAGAAGGGCATGCACAATAAAATGACATTAATCATTTGTAATCTTTGCCATATAAGATTTATGACAATGTAGATTAGAGGGAACGAGGAGAGAGAATGAAGCCGTCTAGAGTCTTATAGACGACTTTTTTGTTGTCATATGTATATTTTGTGAACGACGTGTACAAATTATGAGGTTCTCAATAGACAACTTAGCGACAACCTTTTGAATGAGTTGTGTTTAATTTTGTCTATAGACAACCGTCTATATCATTATATATGTTCTAAAGTCATACATCAGATGACTAGAATAATAAGGTGAGGACTGAGAAGTGAATACCATACAAGAACAAGGATGAATCCACCGCGGGCTCAAGGAACACCATTACCCCCTCCCTGCGCGCTATCACCGGCCATGGCCATGGATGGATGTTGCCAATTGCCATGCTGCACTCGAATTGAGGTATGGTTGAATAGAGGAAGACGAAGTGGAAGGATTCGGGCCATAAATTGTTGTCTCCGTCCACAGGCGTCAAGTGTTCAAGGCCCAACTATGCAAGTCGCAACCGCAAGTTCGAAAGGCCTCACATTGACTTTAGTCCTCACCATATCCCGGGCATTCCAGATTGACACAACGCAATAAACAAGAGTGTCGAGATGATACGAGAGCTGAACTAATGCCGTGTGCCCATGCGGGGAAGCAAGGGCGGCAGTGCGACGAGCTAGAGAGGGGGAGGACCAGAGGAGGGGGCGGCATGAATAGACGGGGAGGCTGGGGGAGGATCAAAGGTGTGACTGTGTATTTTAGGGAGCTGGCCTGTAGCAAGCAGCCTAAGAAGAAGTAGGCAAATGGTATTTGTGTTTTGTCTTGATTCTTAATCTTACTCTTTGTTGTTGTATACTAATAGGAAGCTGCTAACGCGAGACTGCTCTACTCTGCATGATGTGCTCTATTCTGTCATCCTACCCCATCAACCGCTGTCGCCCCGCTATCGTCTCCTGCACCTCTGGCAAGTGCTTCATCGGTTGCCGCCCCCGCCCTATCGACCCACCCCCCCACACGACCCCTTTTGCATTTTCCACCCGCCGCATCTCCCCATCCACCGCCTGCCGCCACCTTCCTCAGCCTGTGGAGCCTCACTGCACCACCGCGACTCTCTACCCTAGCGACATTGTAAGCATTGCCCAACCTAACTTGTCGTCGTCTTCGCCATGTCATGCACCACCCTCCTTCGAACCCGTGGCCAATAAAGCCACCGTCACCCACCCCACTCTAACCCTAAATATCATCGCCGGTGTCCACCGTCGCTAGAGAAGTTGCGATGGAGAGCTGGGTAGCTCAACAGCACAAAAGGGAGGGGGAGGTGTGATTGTGAAAGGTAGAAGGGAGAGAGGAGCGAAAGAGTGTGAACACTGGTCACTCGTTTCTCCTGACGCGTGACTTAGAGCGCAGGATTATCAATAGTAAGGGCCTGTTTGGGAGAGCTTCACCAGCTCCAGATCCACCTAGATCCACCAGATTCACCTGGATCCACCGTGGAGCAGCTCCATCGTGGATCTGGAATTCGTCAAAGTGTTTGGTACAGCTTCACCTCCCTCTCTATCTCACTTCCACCTGGGCCCCACGCGTCAGGGGGCAAAATGAAAAAAAAGGATCCACGAGCTTCCTTCTTCTTCCTCCGGCTCGGGCGCGAGGAAAAAAAGAATCCACGAGCGTGCGAGGGCGCGGCCCCGCCGGCAGCGCGGCAGACGCGGCGCGTGACGCGGCGGACGGGGCGAGCGCGCGGTGGCGGGTTGTCGGGCTGGCTCGCGAGGCGCGCGCCGTCGGGTGAGCGCGCACGGCAGCCATGGCCACAATGGCTAGGCGAGGCGCGGCGGCGGCAGCCATGGCCATGGCGGGTGCGTGGCGCGCCACCACGGCCGGCCGGCGCGGCGCGCCATGGCAGGGGCCCATCTCGCGACGACGGCATGTGGCGAGGGCTAGCCGGCCATGGTGTGGGCGGCGGCGGAGAAGTGGCGCGCGGCGAGGGAAGGCTCTGGTCGGCGACGGGAAGAAGAAAGAAAAAATTAGAACGAATCGGTATCTTGTGTAACCAGTGGCAGTGGGTAATTTTCCCCAACTCCACCAACTTGAGTTTGGTGGAGCACCCCTTGAGGTGCTCCACCAATTTGGTGGATCTGGAGCCAGATCCATGGTTTTGGTGGAGTAGATCCGCAGTGGAGCTGCTGGAGCTAGAACTGTTTGGCTAGCAAAATTGAATTCGGATCTGTTTTTTGTGGATCTGGAGCTGGTGGAGCTCTCCCAAACAGGCCCTAATATAGTTGTATTTTATCTAGTGATCATTGATGAAATAAATTGGTATTCGGTATTTTGCTTTTTTACTTTGCTTTTGTTTTACTGATATATGAATTTAGATTGTACGAGAGTATAAAATTATATTTGCTATATTTATCTCATTGTTGTCCTTTGAGCCTTCTCGCTAATTTCATGGTGGCTTTGCCACTGCACAACAAAGACAACAACCTCTATCCGTGGCTCCGTCGAACAGACGCAGAGCCTACTTTTTTTCAGCTTTTGACTTCAGTTTTTGTCTTTTCTACCGTAACTAGCTTTTAAACAAAGTGCATTTTCAAGATAAAGTCTACTAGTTAATTGTAGTACATACTGTACCGACTTCATTTATGTCGGCAAAAGCCGCACGTGAGTTTTAGTTACTCTATAATCTCTTATACAAACAACTAAAAATCACAAGTTGTAACTAAAAACTATAAATCGTAGCAAAAAAAGAACAGGCCTGTATGCAATCGAACGCGACAACGTAGAGTTCGCCTACCCACCACACCTTGGCGTGTACGGCGTGCCCACTTGTGTGCCCCGTTAACGTCGTCGTACGTGTCCGCTTGCCTCCCGATTGATCAATCGGTAAAAATCGTTGTGAATTACCACACACACGCGACAGATACGTACGTTTGTATATTGATGGTGCTTCCTCCTCAGTGACCCTATCGGTAGGTGAGAAGCAAACAAAGATGCATGCTAATGCAGATGCAGGCGTCGAGGAAGCTAGCCGGCCTTGTGAAACAACCAAAATTTGAGTCTGGTTTGAATTTTACTGAATCTTGATCCCAATTGAACCTTGACCCAATTTAGCACCTCTTCCAACCATTCAAGCCTTCATTTCTTAGCCATACCACCTTCCCGGCCATTGGCATAAACCACCAAGCCGCAAGCACTATTTATCATCCAACAAATATCACCGCCAGCTTCCACCACCTTCCACGCCAGACAACGCTGCAATGCCCCATCAACTCATCATACACCTCATCTGTAGAACCACTGACATCGCCCATCAATAGCCCTAACCACTGCCGGACAAGCCAAACCTGAGTTCGCCATTGCTGCCTCACTTCTCTCTTGGCCAACCAAACAACGCCCAAAATTTTGACCACTGTGCTGCATCACCTGAGAAGGCACTCAAGTCTGACAGAGTTAATCTACTTGTCTTCAGGTCTAGTCGAATCTATGACCACGTTCTACAAGCACGGCAGTCTATGACCACGGCAGTATCGATCACGTTCGAGTACTGTAGCACTTGTAAATGTATTGTAGCGGTCGTAAGAACACTGTAGCAGTCGTAGTCATAAGGGGTTAGGAGTCGGAGCCTGTTTAGGATTCAGAGTGGTCATAAATGGAAAGTCAGGATGTTTCCATGTTGGATTCTCAGTGTGGTATGCCATGTTGGTTTCAAAGTCTTGTATGTTGCTTCTCTATATAAAAAAGAAGAAATAGATGCAGACGTATTGCATTGCATTGCATCACAAAGAAACGAAATCAATCTGAGTTTACTCATGTTCGCGTGTGTGATCTCGAAGGTTGTCGCTCATCACTCGTTTAAGTCCTGGGCGATTTCCCCAACAATTAATATCAGAGAATAAGGGGACGAAGTGATGCTTGGCAATGCTAGTGATTCGTCGAAGTTAGGAGAGCTCATTAAGACCATGGGCAACGAACTCAATCCATCGAAAACAGGTGTGCTCATCAAGCCGCCGACGAGAAGCGACATGATCCCGATTCAATATCCGATGTTGAGCAAAACGAATTACGGCATATGGGCCGTCAAGATGAAGTTAATCTTACGTTCGCTAGGGGTTTGGTCGACAGTCGAAGATGGAGACGACAACAGCGACAAGGATCAAGGCACAATGGTGGCCATCTTGCAAGCGGTGCCAAACAATGTAATGATGTCGATCGCCAAGAAGGAGATGGAGAAAGAAGCCTGGATCGCACTCAGGGAGATGCAGGTAGGCGAAGATCGTGTCAAGAAGGCATGCACTCAAGTGCTCAAACGGTAACTGAGCAATTTGCAGATAGGAGACTCGGAGGCGATCACTGAGTACTTCATAAACTCACCACTCTGGTGGGTGAGATCCGCTCACTTAGCGTGAGCTGGAAGAAAGCGACATTGTCGAAAAACTGTTCAGTTTGGTTCCTAATAGATTCCTCCAAATTATCGAAATGATCGAGCAGTTCGGTGATGTCAAAATGATGTCGGTCTCGAAGGCGATTGGCCATCTCAGAACTTTTGAGGAAGGACTCAAGTGTTAAGGACACTCGAAGCATGGCGGAGACAAGCTACTCTTACTGAAGGTAAGTGAGAAGAGAGGAGCTTGAAAACAAAGAAGAACGAGGGCTCGAGCAGCGCTCAGAGAAGAGGTTGAAGTAGACGAGGTTGGGGATGCGGCCGTAGACAAGACAGTGGCCAGGGAGAAGGCAACCGTGTTTTCAATAAATGATTGCCGGCAAACTTCGACAAGACTAAGGTCAAGTGCTTCAACTACAACGAGTACGGGCACTTTGCGAAAGAGTGTCCAAAGCCGAACCGAAGAGCAAGGGCAAATCTCATAGCAAAGCAGAACAATGACGATCCTCAGTTGCTGATGATCAAAGTATGTGAACTCGTCCATACAGTCCCAACACCTGAAGAAGAGGTATTCTTGCATGAAGAAAAGGTGATGCTGAAGCTAAGCGACACCCAAAACAAAGCTTGGTACCTAGACACTGGTGCAAGTAACCACATGACCGGATGCATGAAAAAGTTTGCCAAGATTGACATGAAGGTAAAAGGCTCAATCAAATTTAGAGATGGTTTGTCTATAGAGATACAAGGAAGGGGCTCGAAGGTTGTCGTTCATTGCTCGCCTAGGTCCTGGGCGATTTCCCCAACAAAGTCCATGACGCCAATCCATGTGACGCGCTTCCCCAAACCATCCTCGCGCTTCCTCTGCCATGGCCATGTGCCGATGCCTTAGTGGCGCTCTCCCTACTCTGAACCGCCTTTCTTCCTCTATAAAAGCCCGTGAGCTCACTCCATAGCAAACATAGGCGTCCAGAAACCTCCACACCCCTCCAATTTCACTCATCGACCATCGTGTCATCGTCCTCACCGAAAGACCTCCAAGCCTAGCCTCAATTCATCTCATTCGGTTCATTACTTTTCAATAGCTTGCTTCTGTAGCTTCCTTATGCCCCTAGTAACACCACCAAAGACTCGCCATAAACTTCCTTGTCTCCTAGCTCGCCGGCGCCTATGTCCACCATCTGGCCGCACCCCTCCACTGTTGGCAGCCTGCCTCCGACCACCACCACCCAAGACGATGCCACCCACGCCACCTGAGCCATCCGTAGATGATTAAGCTACAACCAATTTGGCCGAAGAAGCCTCCTGTAGCTCTTGTGCCGTTCAAAAGCCCCGAGAGCTCCTTGCCTCACCGCCAGCCATTGTTTGTGTTTTAGCCGTCCCCACCCCCAAAAATGGATCCCTTGGAGCTCCTAGAACCCAAACATGGCCTCAGAACCTATCGCAAACTACTGCAGCCCCACCAATCACCGCCACTCGCTTGCTCTGTTTTCAGTCGCCACAACAAATAGCTGAAGAAGATGAACAATGTCTGGGTTTTGGGCCGAACAGTAAAAGATCGGTTCTTTAATGGGTTGGGCTGGCTCATTTCACTATGAATTACTATTCACTCAGATCCAGTACTATAGCATACCAACCTGTTAGCAAATAGTAAAAATCCGGCACTATAGCGATCGCCGAAATGAATAGTAAAAAAATACCTGTTACTGTTCACCCATACCCAAAATACAAAATATACCCATTTCATTTGTTTTGAGCCCGTTATCATATTCTCAGCCCCATTTTCCCATGTCAGACCCCAATAAAAACTTAGCAAGTCCAGATGTCATTCCAAACCCATGTCTAGCACTATTTCAACCATTACTGTATACCGAAACCCTAAAAACACATATATACCTATTTTGATCACCTTGAGCCCATCTATACCATTCCCATCTCCGTTCCACCATCCTAAGCTCCGATAAAACTCAAACCCACCCAGATGATATTTCAACTCCACTCCCAATTCCGTCCATACCCGCAACCATTCACAAAAATCCATATAACACATATATACTTCTTTGACCATTTTGAACCCTGTCTAGCCTAATTCCAACTCCATCCAGCCAAACCAAACACTGCCTAAACCCTTAACCACCCAAACTTATTTTCTTTACGTCTTTTGATTATTTTATTGTATTTTATTCCCAGCTTGCATTTTACAAAGCAGGAACTCATTTGCATTCATGTTCTGCGCTAGTATTCGTACCACATGAGTTAGTCAACAGAAGAACTACAAGAGCAGTTTAACCAGAAGATTACATTGAAATAATCAGAGATTACGGATAAGAGGCAAGTTGCATGTTTTGATTATATTGAACCTACATTCCTTTAATTACTTATTTATCAGTATTTTCATTATATTATTTGTGCACTATTATTTTGTGTACAATAAATGTTTAGAATGGCATGATATTTAGTTATGCCCTACCACCTGAAAAAATGTTACAAGTATTCGTACTAGGGTTACGACCGCACTCAAACATTTCTGTGAGAGTTTTCTTCAGTTTTTCTGATTGTAAGTTAAGTTTTAGACTTAGATGCCTATTAAAGTTTCTAAAGTTGACTATTAGATTTTATTTCAATTAAATTACTCTTTAAATTGGTATGATACTCCTATTCGTAACAAAACTCCTAAACTGTTTTGGGATATACGATGCCCCTGTTCCAAGAAACAGAGTGTTACACCCTGCCTCGTAACGGATGCATGGCTCGCTGGCTCTGCAATATGGCAGCCACATCTCGGTCTCCGCGCGACACGGCGGCACCTCGTCATGCCACTGTTGACGTGCGGGCGCTTGCGTGCATCCAAGCCGGCGCAGCCCAGGGTGCAGATATAAATAGGGGCAGGAGCGCAGAGGTAAAGAGCCATCACAACGCATACACACACGCAACGTATCACAAGAGAGAGAGACAGAATGGGGGGACGCAACAAGAAGCGTGGTAGGAATTACCAGGATTACTTGAGAACTACTTTACAAAATTACGCATGCTTAATCCACTTACTTGTGTTAAAATTTGGATTACTAGCTATACTTTGTTTGTTTTTTTGTGGGTTTCAATCAGGTGGTAAGAAGGGGGCCGGCCGTGAGGGGGAGAAGATGGCGGAGGGCTCGGGCGGGGAGGAGGGGAGCAACAGGCTGCCGATGGCCAACGTCGTGCGCCTGATGAGGCAGGTGCTGCCGACGAACGTCAAGATCGCCGAGTCCGCCAAGCAGCTCACCCACGACTGCGCGGTCGAGTTCGTCGGGTTCGTCGGCGGCGAGGCGTCGGACCGGGCCAGGGCTGAGCACCGCCGCACCATAGCACCGGAAGACTTCACCTGGTCTTTCCAGAGCCTCGGGTTCGACAGCTACGTGGAGCCCATGAAGACCTACATCCGCGGCTACCGCGAGTACGAGAGCACCCGTGGGAGCAGTGGTGCGCTGCGGCCTCCGCAGGCGGCCGTGACGGCGCCGGGGTCGCCTGGCGCACCGAGCTTTACCGACGAGGAGCTGCAGTTTCTCAAGTCGGTAGTCCCTCCGCCGGAGGGCGGTTATGACGGCGCGGCAAGCTCGTCGGCCGAGGCACCACCGCCTGCCGCGCACGGCTATGGCTACACTGGATACATGTAACAGTTCGATCTGTCGCATGGATGTCTAAGATGTAGCAATATGTATTGGTTTTTCTTTTTTGCATAAAGCAAAAAACAATATATTGAATAACAATGTCTTATCTGTGTACCCCTGTGTATGTGATGATCCTTTCATAGATCATTAAAGAAATGAAGTTAAAAAGTTTGATGTTTGCATCAGAAATTTTTTTGCTATTTGCATATCTTTAAGTCGGAGGTCGCCGGAGGAACTGATGTCGTCCATTCGGGCCAGTTTTGATTCAAAATACGAGGCTATGGATATAGTGACGTCTACTCTGAAAACAAGAAAAGACGAGCTAATCGTTCAATCTGCACAGAGAAATGTCGGCAGGCAGGGGCAATGGACTTGGGCGAACTGTGGGCCTAAGCGCTTCGTCCGTCCTGTAATGGGCTGTTGTAGGTTGTAAACCAGCTAGCTAGCTTGTAAATTGGTCTTTCGCTCTTTCAGTGTAACCTGGCTTTGTTCGGGGCAATGCTTGTATGGCGGACCTTTTTCTACTTAATTAATGCAAAGATATGCAAATCTCCTACGTGTTGAAATAAATCTCAAAGTCGTAGATCATACACATGAGTATATACGTTAATATATATATATATATATATCAAACGAAAAAATTAGAATATCTATAAACATATTCACTTGCTTCTAAAGATACGAGAGAGAAGTTTACAAAATACAACGGGTCGATACGTAATTTGAACAAGGCAAAAACGCGTGTCATAGCATAGATGTGAATTCATTAATTTGTATTTGAATTGTGCCTAGGAATATCTTGTGTATTAATTTTGCAATATGTTATTCTAATTGTATCCATATCGACAACAAGCGTTACACTAGTGGGGAGGTAATGGCGGAACTAGAATTTTTAGGATGGATGTTCGAATTTCAGAGCTTAAGTTGCTCGAATATGTCGATACCACAACGCACCGTCCTCCCCCAAAAACATCGATACAACGATACGTGTATGTAGATATAATAAAAATACATAAATTACAGAAATTAATGATTTCTTATGAGGAAATGGGCGATATAAGGCGAGCATAATTATATGAATCAAACAACAAATTATAGAGATAAATGAGAGTTGTATATCTTGTTGATCTTGCCTTTTTCTTGCTATTTTCCCATCATCAAGAACTGTCCATTTAAGAAAAAATTGTATGTTCCTTTCATGGAGTAAAACAGGCCAAGAAAGTAAATAAGTGGAGTGGAGTGGAGCATATCTAGATCTGAAGAGAGGACGATAACAATAAGTTGGAGGTGCTACTTACTTCCCAATATCACGCTCCTTCCCGGTTACTGCGCTGCTCCCTTCCTGATGCCCGCTCCATACCTCCATGTTCGTTGTACCACTGCTCGCTTGCTCGCGACACCTCTCTGCTTGCCCGCGCTGCCACACGGTCACCTTGCACCACGCACTGCCTCATGCATGATTATCGTCACATCATGGCACCACGTCCGCGTCTGCTGGTCGTCACTTGCCTCTAGCCTGCACCTCCGTCCGCTCGCCACTCGAAGGCCGAAGCCACCTCCCACACAGATAGCCACAAGATGAGAAATAAAACAAATGTTAGAATTTTGTTTATATCTTTATCTCTTTGGGCGTGAGGAGGGCTGAGATGGAAAGAAAATGGGTCTAATGTATTACATGGGCTGCGCACGAGATACGAGGAGTGCGGGTTGAATTTATTTACAGGCATAAAATATAGTTTTAACACAACTAATATTATATACATCTAATATAACTATTATATACCTGGTATTTTATAAAAATTTGGGTGTTCAGCTGAACACCCATGCACTATAGCAGATCCGCCCATGTGTGGAGGTGACGCGTTGGGTGGCGGCGGGGGTGGTGGAAGGGTGGGGGTTTTAGAGTTGGGTGCAATGGGCCAATAGGAGTGTCGTGGATCATCCGACGGATATCTAATGGTTGCAAGATTTGGCTGATTTCACAACAAAATTAGTTGACTGTGAGGAGAACATCGGTGTTGGGGTTGCTGATGGAGATCAGGGTAGAGGAAGACGACGCGCAGGAAAAGACCCTAGGATGCGAGGATTCCTATATATAGAGATCAGTGAAAGGTTACATCGAACAATTATTATTTATTTCAAGCTATTTCGGCTCTTTGTTAATCTTCAAAAAGAAATAAATTCCCTATATATATACAATCTAAAGTAGCTATATGTAACAAGAATAATTAATAAAATTAAATTAAGTACAAATAGACTATGAATTGACTAAATCCTAAACCCTAGACCATGTTAGATGTAAATAATTTTTTTCTCTACATCAAGCTAGTTAAATCTAAACCATCTTCAGTTGTCCTTTCACCAAAATCCAGATCTAAATTATAACGCAATTAGGAACAAATTACTAACCATACATAGTCAAGAAATGAATGAATCTATAATCACTCTTGACAAAGAGTCTTCTTTCACCAAATGGCCGCCTTGAAGTCCCGCCTCCACCTTAAAGCAGCAGTCTAGACCTGAAATTTAAGATAGAGGGTCAACGGGTCTGCGCGCAATTAATATAGTAGAATTATCACAAACAGTTTTTTTTAATAAAACCATCTATAATGAGTTAATTATCATAGACATTTTTAATACAAACGTTTGTGAAATATCACAAGCGGTTCAAATAGAAAATTGTTTGTGGTATTTTGATAATATCACAAATGGTTTTTGTAATAACTATCTGTGATACTTCACAGACGTTTTTACCATGAACCGTCTGTGATATTACATCTTCACAGATGAATTTTAGCGCTGGCATCAATACAGATGGTCTGTAAACTAAAACTATCTACAATTATTTTAATACTAAAAGTTTTAGGTAACCGTTTATAATATGACGTCTAGTATTAAATTTTTATAGTAGTGATTCGACAACCTTGCGGAAGTCAACCAGGACGGCGCACCTGAGGTGTAGGCCACGGGCATCGTGGCGCAGAGAGCGGCTGGCAGTCCGGCACGCAGCCGACGGTGCCAAAGTTGAACAATGCGCTAGTTTATGCAACAAAATTAAATCCCTTTTCCCTGCCAAATTTGTTGTAAATAGCTAGCGCTCCGAGATGGTCGTCGCCATGCTGACTTAGACGAGAACACATACAAAGGTATAGTTCTAATATAATCAACCTTCTCTTTTTATAGATATATGATGAATGTGTGTATAATAAGAGCACATATCCCTTTGTATAGACCGAGGATGTCTCCCCTTCCAACAGAATAAACAGCATGGAACTAAATCATACTAATGAGCCTCGTGAGACTGCTGCGCCTCTAATGAATCTAGTTTAGGTAAAATGTTCATACTATTGGATCCACGGAACCAATGGTGGAATCAGGTCTTGGGCTATTTGGGTTGTAATCTGAGGCTTGACAACCAAAGTTCATGTAAAATTCATGAAAAACCATAAAAAAAAGAGTAATGCTATACAATATTCGACTGTTTTTTAAGACAAAAACAGTTAGATTGATTTGGAGCGTTAGATCTCCATCTAACGGATTCACCCATACAAGCCCCCCTCCAAAAAAAATGATCTAGGGCGTTGGATCTCCATCTAACGGCTCAAAATCTGACTATTTCCCCCCTCAAAAACAGTCGAATATTGTATAGACACTCCCTAAAAAAATATAGTTAACTCAAGAGTAGCTGATCCAGCCTGAGGCTTAGGCTTAGACTAGTTCCGCCCCTGCACGGAACGGAAGCATATGCAACAACATTATCGTATTAGTAAGAAAACTTGGAAGATCTTAATTACGCATTTACCAGGATTAGAAAGTCTATGCGTTGCTTTCGTCAGTACTTCCGCTCCAGCCATAAGCGGCAACAGAAAGTAGACTGTAAAGCTGGCAGGTATATCTTCTCAAGAAAACGACAAAATTAAGGAGCACGCATTACATCCTCTTCATGCAAGCACAGCGTGCAATGCATGTCGTTGTTTTGAGGGAAGAAAATCCGACGAGGGCCTCCCGTGAGGCTCCCCATGAGCCGTTGGATCAAGGTGATACAACGCGATCCAATGGCTGTGGCTCAGGGGCTCGTAGGATCCTCCTATAGAAGGATTTATAGGATTCTCCTATAGGGGGCTCGTGGGGCTCGTAGGCTGCGCGCCCCTATAGAATTCGTTTCCTCGTTGAAGATTATAAAAGGGCACTGGGAAAGTGCTGAGGGGTTGGGTCATGCTCAAAAAAGCTTTTTTTTAAGTGATTTATAGCTGAAAAGCATTATAGCTGGCTGAAAAAATACTTTAACTGACAGATGCTTATTTAGCATAATTAAATTTAAAAATAAAAACACATGTTAGCACATCACGTATAATGCAAATAAATACGAGAAAAAAGAACCATGAAAAAAGCTCAGAAAAAAGCTAAAAGTGTAGAAAAAACAAAATTTATGAATAATGTAAAATAAATTAGAAATCAAAAACTCAAGCCAAAACGAACGCGGCTTGAATCCTGTTCTATGTACTACGGGAAGGCCTTGACCAAAAAGGCCAAAAAAAATGGCCGCTCAAGATGGTGCCTGCGGTATGGTCCTCTTCACACAATTATTCTCCGTGTTCTTCATAATTTTCTCCAAATGAGCAACTTATTTTTATAGTATCTAGATCTGCCACACGTTCTTGTACTTGAACCATGCTGCAAAGAGTTCTTTATTTGTCTATGCCGTGCGTGCTATGTACGTTTGCAGTGCCAGGGACGAACAACGTCGTGGAGGCCGGGGAGCCCAGCACCGGTGGGGGCGCGCCGGACTTTGTTCTGCCGCTCGAGTGCCTTGCGTCCCGGACGCCGGAGTGCACAGATCCGGACATCCCGGAGTGCGCCCGTGGCGTCATCAACTATTGCATCCTGAACCTGACGTGCCAGGTTGCCTACGAGGCCGGGAGCGAGTGCGTCCGCGGCCAGCGCCTGGTCGTCGGGCCGGAGGACATGGAGCGGGCGCTCGACAGAGTCACCGGCGAGGTCAAGGGCACGCGCTGGACGATGTTGGAGTGTTTCGGCCGCATGGAGGCAGACAAGAGGAGAGCCGCGCGGCGTCGACAGCGTGCTGATGAGGGCCGCGTAGGCCGCTCCGGACGCCGTGGACGTGCGGCCACAGCTGGAGGAGGGGCAAGCGGCGGCCGCGCCACTGCCGCTCTGCCAGCAATGGCGCCGGCCAGCAGTAGGAACGCCAAGGACGACATTGTGGCAGTTAGTGCTGGGGAGCACGCGACAGGTGATGCGCTGCCGTGAGATGAATGTGTGGGGAACAGAAATTTGTCATGACTTGGAACAATCTTCTTATGCTGAAGTGGTGAATAAATGATAAATCTGAGTATTGGAATGCCTTGAGTAGTTCATTTTACATGTGATTGATGGCTGTTTACTAGTTAAGCACATGTTCCTCTAATGAGAGCATTCAACATCTTTTTTTTGATTGCCATGTGGCTCGGGCCTTTTGGAATGTGGTAGTCATCAGTTTCGGAATTCAACCACCTGATAGTGTTGGGATGTTACTTGGTTCTTGGCTTAGAAATTTTCCTTTAAAGCTTAGAAATCAGATTCTAGTTGGGATAGCAGCTTTTTGTTGGGTCTTATGGTTGAATAGAAATGACGCCGTTTTCAAGGGGACCAATACTCACTCCATTGTGCAGGTCATTTTCAGGGGGACTTACTGGATCCGGTGCTGGTCGCAACTATCTAAAGAGGAAGAAAGAAACACGCTCCTAGAAGGTTGCACAAGGCTAGAGAGAGTGGTGCTAGAGATTTTCAACAAGTTTGGATGGAACTTCTGGGCTAGATTGCAGGCTTAAGGTCTTTTGGCTTGAGTTTTTGTGTTGTTGGTGTTGTATCACCGTTGGTTGTGGAATGGTTTGTGTTTTGTTTGGTACTGTTGGCTGTAGTCATTCCCACGGAATGATCAAAGTTGGAATATTGATATTCCATAATCTAAAAAAAAATCTTTGGTTTCAAACGCCACATTCAAACTTATTTGCAGGTTGTTAAGTCGAACTGGACGCCCACCATTCCTCCCGGCGAACCAATCTACAATTCATTTTTCACATGTCTGTAGTACGTAAACTGTAAACAAAAACTTGGGTAAGTTGGCATATTGTTAATCGTTTAGGCTAATCCATACCGAATACCCCATGGATGGGATGGGAAACCTTTGGTTGAATAACCATATTGCGTACACACGTACAGCACTTCCAATAATTCAACCACAAATTGTTGATTTATTATCAACTTAGTTCGTGTATGTGGTGTAATTGAGACATAGCATCAGGCTATTATATATTCAAAATAGTATTTGCAGCTCCGTAACGACTACCTGTCGTACTGACCGTACATGGCCTTCGTACATAAGTATCATAAATCACTACACCATGACCCGGCAAAAAATCAACTTTGTCGATAAGTTATCTGGCGGTAAAAATTACTAGCAGACTATATGTCGGCAATACTACATTAGGGGACAGACTGTCTATCGTAATTGTATTGATATTCGGTGTGTTTGGGGTCAAACGGCAAACCTTTTGAGCTAATACTGATAAAACTATCAGTTGGCAATAGTTTAGGGCGAGTGAGCAAAAATTTGGACGCGGGGGCCAAAATAACTCAAGACCTTATCATCAGCTTATCCTTATCCGCCCAATTCCTATCGTCTCCAGAGTCCACCCACCAAACCGAAGCCATCATTCGTCAGCCCTTTCCCGCGGCCACCTCACTCTGCTGCCACCACCAGTCCATGTTGATGAGGAGCTACTTGGGAAGGATGTGAGTGCATGACAGTTGCAGAGCCTCGCTGAGGCAGGTGGACGTAGGTGCTATAAGAAATGTTTAGCTTGCTCTATCGCTCCTGCGCACGTCTTCTTCTTTACCATCTTATCCTAACAATTTACGCCTTATTTTTTTTCAATCTTATCTGAACAATTTGACATGCACCCGTGGGTCGGGATGCATCATGCATGCAAGGTGTTTGCTTAAATGTCTCAAAAAACCATATCTTGTCACTTGATTGTTTGCACGTTTCCTCCGTGCAAAGTTTAGTTTCCACACGCCAATTAAGTTTCTGTGATGATCTCTGGTGGTTAATTGATCAGTATGATCCAACCTTAAGATTACTTTTATTGAATTAATGGATTGCCTTTGATGTAAATATACAACGGGCCATGGAGGCATGGATGACTGGAGAAAATTACTAGAAATGGGACATGTTAATAGAATGGATGATGCCATATTGTTAGTTGTGGATCGATATAGCAATTTAATTCATACCTCTATGATGACATATATTCAAATAGGTACTAAATACTTCAGCTTATGTTTTACTCCATATAAAGTTATTGACATATTCTTGAAATGTATCCTCAGAAACAAGCAACAACAAGGTATGTTAACTACCAGTCTTATAGTTGATTATTTGCTAAGTGGATGACTGCTATTACATTTCGATTACCATGGAGCAACAAATCAAGCTACAGTAAATGTATAAAACTGTAAAACATGGTATGCTTGTTCATTCCCCGGTGTTACAATATATGTTCGTCCTAAGATTGTTTGACAATGTGATACAAGTTACAGTTTTGAATGCTTTATTAAATTTGACTTCAGCCCAGATGAAGTGTTTTAGTGATCCATGTTGTTCATACTTACATCCTTTTCAGATGCTAGATTCAACTCTCTCTCTCTCTCTCTAGATCTCTCTCTCAAACAAAAGAAAGCTACTGTCATCACCCTGAACTGAAAATTTGATTTGCCACTTGCCATAATTATATGGAAGACCGTAACGTAGTGTGCCATTCATACTCTTAACACAATCGCTGTTTTTCTTTCTTTTTGAATTGCCATTTTCCTTTCTTTCCTTTCCCCCTTAAGCTTTGAATCTTATGATAAAAATGGATGTATTTCTTCATAGCCTTGATGAACTACTTTCTATGTATGCTAAGAACTAGATTTCTCAAGTTGTATGTTAAGTACTAGATTGCTCAGAAAAACCAAAGCATTTCATGTTTTATTTCTCTTTTACTATATTGCTTTGTCTTGCCATGTTTGTCTTCCATAGCAAACTGATTTTTTCCCCTCCCAGACTAAGGTTGGTCCATCCTAATGAAAAGTTAAATCAGTTGATGAGTTACAGGTATTTTAATAATATTCCATTGTTTTCTTCGTTTTGGAACACAAACCTGTCTAGATAGTATGTAATGTAGAGAATTCTTTCGGCACCCTATTCTATATTTAATTTACCTTGACAACACACCCAATTCAAACAGGTTAGGTTGTAGTCTTTTTGGTTTGTTCTTTTTTCTAGAACTCCATAGCAAACATAAAGGCATGCTTTTAGTTAGACACGTAGCAGTTTGCTAGGATATGAACATATAGTAGTTCACTGGGCCTAAAATTTCTTGAAGACTTAAATGTCACAACATTACTTACACCATGCCATAATTATTATAAACAAGAGGTCATTTATCATGTCCAACTAAAAGAAATGGTAAAGACGTCTAAAAAATAATGGTAAAGACTTAATGCCATATACATCTCAGTAATTTTATAACTTATTAAAGTTATTTTGGATTTCTTTCTTTTCTTTTCAGTTCCTTAATTAAACTGCACATTTTGGAGAGATACCCTTTTAATATGTGACCGAGGAGGCGCCAAATAAACATTTGGATCTTTTGAGGAACAAGTGATGAGCGTGTAACGCTTGGAAGACAGCACGAATATGATGGAGATGATCAGCCCATGAAGCGCTATAGACAAGGATGTCATTAAAAAAAATACTAGGACGAAGTGGCGAAGGAATGCTCTCAAGATGGTGTTCATTAGAGCCTGAAATGTCGCTGGCACATTAGTCAATCCGAAAGGCATGACCAGAAATTCAAAGAGCCCTTGGTGCGTCTGAAACGCCGTCTTCTCCACATCATCAGGGTGCATTCGTATTTGATGATATCCTGAACGCAAATCCAATTTAGTAAAGAACCACACATCCTTGAGTTCATCCAGAAGTCCTTCGACTACCGGAAATGGAAACTTATCTTTGACAGTCCGGTCATTGAGCGCGCGATAGTCGACACAAAAACACCAAGATCCATCCTGTTTTTTAACGAGCAAGACAGGGGCAGAAAACGCCAAAGTGCTCGGGCGAATGGTGCCATGATGCAGCACCTCACCACATTGTCATTCGAGCTCGTCCTTCTGAATATTTGGGCAGCGATACGGCCGGACAGCAATGGGCGCAGTCCCTGGCAGCAGATGGATACGGTGATCCTGTGGACGCTTTGGCGGCAGCCCCGTCAGTTCGGCAAACAATTGTGAAAATTCCTCCAGTAGTTCCCCCATCAGATCGGTCGCCGATCCTGTAATCGCGTGAAGAGACGGAGACTGTAGGCCTTGCCAAGTGATTTGTCGATTGCCTGATTTGAAGGACATGGTCATGCACTCAAAGTCCCACACGATTGGGCCCAACGTCCGTAACCATTGCACGCCGAGAACCACATCGAAGCCAGCCAATGGAATTGAATAGCAATCAATCTGAAAATTTTCGGACCCAATGGAAAACACTGCCCCGTGACAAACTCCAGAGCTTGTCACGTGTTCGTCGTTTGCCACCACGACGCGCAAGCCATGCTGTGGACGCAAATGCAACCCGGCTCGCCGTGCTGCTTCGTCGTTGATGAAATTATGCGTAGACCCCGAATCCAGGAGAGCAATCAGCCGCGTCTCTCCGATCCAGACCGGCAGCTTCATGGTTTGTGTGGACTTCGGCTGGATACCCGTAAGGGCATGCAGAGAGATAGCAGGTTCCTCAGAAGCAGCCGCGTCGTGCATGTTGTCTTCCGTCGGTGGATCGTCCGGTGTGATTTCGAGGAGGAATAAACACTTGCAACGGTGGCCTGCCACAAACTGTTCGTCGCAGTTGAAACAGAGCTCCATTCGACGGCGTTCCGCCATCTGAGATGCCGTCAATTGCCGCCTGGGATACGGTGGTGGTGCAGATGAGGACTGTCCTGCACTCGGCGCTGTTGTCATGGACGACAGGGTTTTGGCGGGGGCGGGTAGCAGTCCAGCACTTGTCGCGGGGGTCGGCAGGGGGCGGTGTTGCCCAGGGACGCGAACTGGTAGTTTTGGCTGAGCGAGGAGATGTCGCTTTTCATAAGCGCGCGCCAATGCCATCGCCAATTGAAGGCTGCCGGGATTTTGTAGCTCCACATCGGTGCGAGTTGGTTCAGGAAGGCCAGAGGTAAATAGTTGAACTTGCTGGGATGTCGACAATGGCTCCGCCCGGCAAAGTAATGCTAAGAATTTTTCTTGATAGTCTTCCACTGTGCCGACTGCCTGTAGCTTGGCTAATTCCCCCAGAAAATTGTTGCGGATGGGTGGCCCAAATCGGAGATTGCAGTATTCTTTGAAAAGGTGCCATGGTAGTTCACCCTCGTCACGCTCCAAGAGATAATACCATTGCTGGGCTGCTCCAGTAAGATGATAGGAGGCGAGCCAGACCTTGTCGTGCTCCGGTGTGTGTTGTCCTCGGAAAAACTGTTCGCAGCGATTCAGCCATCCGAAAGGATCTTCCTTCCCATCGAACGTTGGAAACGAGAGCTTATGGTAGCGCGGGGCGAGCGAATTGTGTTGTGGCGTGGTCTGGGGAAAAGTGGTCGTTGGAAGGGGCGGGAGGGCGGTTGCTGGTCTGGGCGGCGCCTGCAACAATCCATGTCCCATCTGCGCTGGTCGTTTCTCCAATGAGGTGACCGGCGAGCGAGCGGAGGCTGTAGTTGTGCTGAGCCGGTGGCCGGGACGTAGGGCCCTTGTTCCGGCCTGGAGGTCCCGTGATGCCGGAACAGAAGAGGAAGTCGCAGAGCAGGAAAGAAACGGGAAAAGACCAGAGCAAAGCAATCAGGAAGACAGAGGTAGATGATTGACTTCTTTCTTATTCTTCTGCAAACTATTTAGTCTGATATATATAACAAGATTGGACTCAATCCTTCTCATGGAAACCTACTCGGACTCTTACATCTCTTACCTATTGCTAACCGACTCCGACTCATAATCTCAGACCCTAACCAATTACGGACTGTAACCTTTCACCTCTTGCCGCTTGTGTCATTGCCGGAAACTGGAGAGTCCTTCTCCGGACGCGGACGCCTGGAGTATGTCTTGCCCTACATGACACCCTTTTGCTTATTTGGCAACATGCAGCTAGCATACTGTGCTTTGGGTACTTGTTGATAGAGTTATTAGTGCATATTGCTGGAGGTTGACTAACTAAAAATGTCTGTGTGACTGTGTTTAGTACTTTTTCAATTGTTTTTGAACTTCACTCATTTTTAGAGTTTATCCCTATCTTATATGCTAATTCATGTTTTGTAGCCTATTTTTCAAGAAAGATTAGAAGATCAATAAATCTGGTGCTAATTTGGCACATACTATATTCTCCTTGCAGCTTCGTGACAGAACTAATTCTGAAGCAGAATATAACTGTTGTAAGTTATTTCACTCATTGGATCATTCTTATAGTTTGTTAGTTACTGTCTATATGTCGCCTCAATGACTTGTAACCCACATGCATTGTATCTTTATTTCACTGATTTTCCAAGGCATGCTATTGTGATTGCTAAGATGTTGTTGTATGCCTTTTTGTCATGCATGCAGCAATGACATTACTAAGTCCAAAGCATTTGTTATTAGTTTATACAAAATATTAATCTCAGTAGCATCATTCAGTGAATTGTCATTATATATTTGCAATTTGAAGCACATTTTTCTCGCTCTGTAGTTTTATGCACAAGAATCCTTTGTGATGTTTTGGCTACAGATTATTTAAGAGCCTACAATGGAAGATTTACCCGTATGTACTGGCAAATCATATTGTAAGGTACCTACTATTAATTTCTGGGGGCCCTTTACTGTTACCTATTTATCCGGTCGAACTAAAAAAAATTAGTATCGATTCAAGCTTGAATAGTTCATATCTCTAGTATTGGTGTAGACACAATGCCACTACATCTCAGTAACAGTACAATATAGCATCTTTATGTGGGATACATCAACTCGTGTCATATGAAGGTTGAAAGTACATTGTCTGCATGCATGTCACTACACACCGCACTTCAACTTTTTGGAAACATATAGCACCTACTAGCACATGATCAAGCCTCTTGAAATGATCTCACAATATTGTAACTAATCAATGTTAACTTGGATTTCCTTTTCTTTTCAGGTCCTAAATGTAATTGCACATTCTGGAGTGGTGGCCTTTTGTTTATTTGGCAACATGCAGCTTAGTGTGCTTTGGGGGTATTTGTTGGATGGAGTTCTGAGCATACTTTGCTAAAAGTTGAGTAACTAAAAATGTTAGTTAGTTGTGCAATGCACTGTGACATATTCTTTTAGTTAACGGGTGTACCATGTTTAAGAAACTACTACTATCATGTGCATGTGGTTTTGAAATTGATGGTATACGTGAAATTATTGATTACAAGATGTGTGGTATGATGTGATTGCATGTACGACAATGGATCACTGAAAAACAATCAGAATAATCCATATGCAATTTGTTTTTAATATGGGCAAGTTTGACATCAAACTGTCTGTCGGGAGATCTAGTGTTTGCTATCACACTATCTGTCGGAAATACTATTATCTGTCAGTAAAAGGTTGTCTGTCGGAAAAACTTTCGTTTGTTGGGAAAATGTTTGTCTGTCGGCAAAAATGTAATATCAGAGTCAGGTTATCTGTTGGTGAAGATATGTCTGTCAGGAAATACTTTTGCCGGCAGGACTTACAGTATCAGATGGTTTTTGCCGTGAAAACTTTTCTTGACAGATAATTCATCGTCAAAGGTGGCCTTTGCCAACATATAAACTATCCGAGAAATTAGGTCAAGGTGTAGTGAATTTATTGCGAACTGTAAGAGCGAATAATCGTTTTATCGTTTACATATCGGACGACTCCTAGATAATTCTTTGGATGGATTCATAATGGATAAAAAAAAATCCACAACTGATTAAATCTGTCATTATCATGTTGCCAACCGCGATGGCACAAACATTTGTGCTCGCCTTCGCTGTCCAATAGGGCAACAGGAATCCAATGGTTTTTTTTCCTTTTTGCCGAATCATAGTTTTGTCGTCTACGTGTCGGATAACTCCAGATTCTTCATGTGCATTCATAACGGATATAGAAAACCTCGACCGATTAAATTTGTCGCCAACTGCAGTGATGCACAGCCACTCGTGCGCACCTTTTCTGTCCAATGGGGCAGTAGGAATCTAATGGATTTTTTTTTTGCGTTTAGGACCTTATGTGTAAGATAATTTAGAGGAAAGTGCAAATACCTTCTTTTTAGTATAGAGAACCTAATCTCTATCTCTACTAATATAAGGCAAGAGTTTATTCGTCGTCCCCTTCCTACTCGCGCAGCCAGTCCCACAATGCACACGGTACATTCTCTTTGAAAACCAACGAACCAACTTAAAAAAACAAAAGAGAATTGGCTTCCCCACCCAACCGCATGACCGCATATTCCCGCCCTAGCCACCGCACGCCATCCCCTTCCCCCTCCATGACAAGCAGCATGCCCCCAGTGAGGTGCGCACGGCTCCCGGTCGAGGACAAGCCCAATTACGAGTGTGTGTGGCGCTGGGGTCATGCTCCTTTCTCTCCTCCTCCCCCTAAACCCTAGCCTCACACTTAGACCCCTCCCTCCTCCCATCTCCCCTACCCTCCAGGGCATCATGTTGCCTTCGTGCTCGCCTTGTCTTTGACTCTCGGGATGGATCCTGCCGGATCCAAGGTGGGTTGGGTCATCCGCGTTTGGTTCATGGTTTGGTTTGGGTGGGGATGGTGACGTTGTGGTGCGTGTTGTTGCAGGAATTGGGTGGGAAGGCAGCTTGGAGCAGCGGTGCTATAGAGCCATGTGGGTTCCATGCTTTTAATGTGGGTGAATTGAAAATTGTGGCTCCTCGTTGTTCTTGAATCCTTATAATAGTACTGCATTCACTGGTAGAACAAAAAAAAGAGATAACATAGTAGATTATATTGTTTTGAAATAGATCTAACAACACGAGTACATGAAATTTTATGCTAGCTTTTATTGTAGTTGTAGGCTAGTACCTCACCATTTCTTGCTTCTGTGTGAATGCGTTACAATGTTACAACGTATTCTGGTTTTTGGTTCTTTACAAAGATTTTAATTTATAACATGGATAAGTATGCTCATCTGATTTTTTTTAAAAGTCACAAGTCACACCATGCAGTGAAAATATTGTTACCATAAAACTCAAAGTAAAAAATAATTGCTTCTTATAGTGTTCCATTTTATTGGATAATTATGAACTATTAAGTAATAAACTAAAACGCAAACATACAAGTCATTTGCTTTTTGTTGTGTGTTAACCAGTTTCATTGAGTGCTGCCTTAGTGCCTTGTAACATCGAAGAATGTCATCAAAGAGCCAGCGCTGGACCAATGGAACCTCTACCTGGGTAAGTTATGTATGTAGTTATCCAACCCCTATGTTGATTAGCCATCAAACCACTTTGTTGTTTAGCTTATGTTTCTGGATGCCATTTGGGGCAGTGAACTGGGGATACAACACATAGAAAGAGAGGGAGGAGGTAGAAGGCACATCAAGGATCCAGGTCGTTGATCTTCCCGACTTCATCGAACTGTATTTTACTTTTTTGTGATCCCCTTTTGACTTGATGTACTTAAACAACGCAAATACTTGATTTTTTATTAAATATGTTATTCACACATATGCCTTCCATCACCTGAACATTCATCCTCACTCCCTGTATTTGTGAAAAAAAGAATTTGTGATGGTAGTTTGTTTTCTATAATCCATTCTTCTCTCAAAGAATCGACTTTCATAGATTATCCCCTGAGGTTCTGATTATCAAAGCCATTTACCTTGTTTTCCACCTGCTCTGTCTTGTGAAGCTGAGGCTTTCTCCTATTTTCTCCATTCACGTTGTCATGAAGTTCTCGTGCAATTTGCTGTTGTAATCTTATCCTCTCTTGTTTTCTTAGAATAATAAAATATTGTAATGTGGTGCATAATCCGTTGCAAAAATTCAAACTACAGACGTTCTGTTGTAAACTAAACTTGAACATTGTGTTCAGATCAATTGAATAATATTTTGTACTTTGGAGTGATGTCAGTTCACAGGGAAAGAAAATTATGGGCTTATGTTCATAATTTGCATAAACATGCCGAGTTTGGAGTGATCTCAATACAAATGTTCATGCAAGTGTTGGGTCTTTATATGTTACAACCATATTTTCACAAATCAATGAAAAAAATTCTTGTTTACATGTTCCTTCTGTTAGAGATATATGTATAGTTTGTTATTCCCCATTGTTATAAGGGGTTCTTTGCATATTTCCCACATGTACTTTGTGTATATATACCGGCCTATTGGCCTCATATCAATACAAGCGCTATTCATAACATGGTATCAGAGCCAGGTTCCGCGCGCCCGTGTGCCGCCTCCGCCGTCGCCGACTCCGGCCTCCTCGCGCCATCACCGTCCGCTCGGCCTTCACGGCCTCCTCCGTGCCGCGCCGCCGCTCGGTCTCCACTCGACGCCGCGGCCTCGCGCGGCCGACGACTCGGCGCGGCGCCGTCGTCCTCGACGACTCGCGTCGCGCCTCCGCCGCCGTCGCCGTCGGTGTCCTCCGCGACCGCCGCTCCGTGCTCCGCGCCGCCGTCCCTCGCCGTCGGCCCGCCGCTTCCGCCCGAGGCCGCTGCGCTGCCGCCGACTCGCTGGTGGCCGACGCGCCGCCTCCCGCCGCGCAGCCGCGCCGCCGGCCGCGCGGCGGGCCATCGCCGCCGCCTCCGCGTCGAGCCGCGCCTCGCGCCAGCCGCCGCCTCCGCGCCGGCAGCGCGCCGCCGCCGCCGCCTCGTTTCTAGGGTTTTTGCCTAGAACGTGTGGTTCGGCGGGGCTCGGCCGGTTTTCTAACCGACTCGGAAGAAAAAAAAGCAAAAAGCAAAAAAATGTCGTTTAACGCGCGCCGTCGGCGCCGCTGTTAGACCGTTGTTTTGGTCGCCGCGCCGTCCAGCGCCACCTACCAATGGGCACCGTTTCTCCTCGCTGCTGGTGATCTTTGATGGTGTTAATTACACCGACTTCGTCTCACATGCGCATTCACATGCGTGGTCTTCGTCTCGGGCGTCCTCTCGCGCGATGTCACCGCCCGCTTGCCCTATTCCTCCGACGAGCCTACGCTGTTGCATTGCCTCCGGCACCGATAAGGCCGCTAATGCTGAAGTTGATGATAAAGCGCCACGCCCTACCAGAGGCTCGATTCCTACAAAGATCGCTCGACCGTCTACACTCGGTGGTACGATGACGACGCCGAGCGCTTCTTGTCTTCATCGCCATGTCCACCTCGATTTTCTTACGAGGTTGTGGGACTCTCTTCGCTTTCGGATGTGGACTCATCTTCGCCGGCGCTACGAGCCCTCCGGTGATGCCTCAGCATGTCCGTGGTCCGCCAGAGCACTCTCTTCAGCAGGTGATGCTACGGTTGGCGCCTTTACGCTCGAGCTCGCTCGAGAGCGTCGATTGGACTCACTTCGCATTGGCCGGGCGTGCTGTCCGTGCCGCTCGGAGGTTCGTGCTAACTCGAGTTTCAGCGGGTGTACGAGTTCCTTACTCGCCGTCCCGAGTTCGAGCAAAGGCGTGCTCGGCTCCTGCACGCCACCTCGTGTCACTCTCGGAGGCTCTTACCGAGATACGCGCAGAGGAGACTCGTTTGAGTGGTGCTGGTCCGATGCCACTCCCTCTCGGCTCGCCGCTCGTCGCGCTACACCGCCTCCTCCAAGCTACCACAGTGGTGGTGGCCGTCCTCCGTCTGGAGGTGGCCGCCCTCACTGCTCCTACTGCGACAAGGATGGCCACACCGAGTCTGCTACAAGAAGAAGCGGCATCTTTCACGCCGTTCTTCTCGGCACTAGTGCTTCTCGACGACGTGCCGCCGACTTCTTCGGCGCCTTCTCTCACCGAGCAGAGATAGCCGACTTGACGCCTACTTGCCGCCTGTGTTCTCCTCGACGAGTTCTCGAGGTTCGCATCGACTCCTCGAGCATCGAGACCACCTCCTACACACAGTACCTCCCGTGGATTCTTGATTCTGGAGCATCCTTTCACATGACTCCTGATCCTTCCACTCTGTCTTCTATTAGACCTCTTGATTCACCTATCAGTGTTCTTACTGCTGATGGAACATCTCTCTCTGTCTCTGGTCGATGATCTCTTAGCAACTCCTCTTTTCATGTTCCTTCGTTGCTCACGTTCCTCGCCTTACCTTGCGACTTCTTTCTGCAGGCGATTATCGACCTTGGTTATCGGGTTATTCTCGACTCGACTCTTGTTGTGTTCGTGGATCGCCACACGGAGCTCGTTGGTTCGGCCTCGGCGCCGTGACTCACAGCGCGGCTCGGGAGCTTGACGGCTTCACCTTCCTTCCGCTGCCACCATCGGGCGCCAGTCTCTCGCTTCGCCACTTCGTCTCTCCTCTCTTTCCAGCGGTGGCATCACCGTCTTGGCCATCTGTGGATCACGTTTGTCGCCCTTAGTTCGTCGTGGTCTTCTCGGGTCCATCTCAGGAGACGTGTCTTTAGATTGTCGTGTGTAAGTTAGGTAAACAGATTCAGCTTCCTTATCCTCATAGTGAGACCGTGTCTCGGCGTCCTTTGATCTTGTTCATTCGGATGTTTGGGGTCCGCCCTTCTTCGTTTGAAAGGGGTCATCGTTATTATATTATTTTTATAGATGATTTCTCTCGCCACACTTGGATATATTTCATGTCTTCTCGTAGTGAGGTCTTACCTATCTATAAACAATTTGCCACTATGATACACACACGCTTCTCCACTCCTATTCGTGTCTTTAGAGCTGATTCTGGCGAGTACCTCTCTCACTGCGCAGCTTCCTTCTTTGTCATGGCACTCCATAGCCCTGCTCATGCTCGAATGGTGTCGGTGAAAGCATCGTCACCTCCTTGAGACGGCTCGTGCTTTGATGATCGCCGCCTCTATTCCACCTCACTTTTGGGCCGAGGTCGTTTCCATCGCCACCTATCTCGTCAACATACGCTTCTCTTAAGGGTGCGATCCTGTTGAGCGCCTCGTGGTCTTCTTCCCGACTACTCGCCCCTTCATCTGCTTGGCTGCGTTTGCTACGTTCTCCTTGCCCCTCGAGAACGCACCAACCGACCGCCACCTGTTGAGTGTGTTTTTCGGGATATAGCGCCGAGCACAAGGGCTATCGGTCTTTGGGATCCTGTTGGTCGACGGATGCGGGTTTCTCGGGATGTGACTTTCGACGAGTCTCGCCCATTCTACCCACGTCCCGCCTCTCCTTCGGCTTCCTCTGTGGAGCCTCTGTCTTTCTTGACTTTTCCGGATACACCTATATCTGCTTTGCCCTCGCCCACTGCTCCACCGAGTCTCCACATATTCCCCGTGGCCTCTTCACCGTTGTCGCCGCTGTGTGTCGTCTCCTACGACTCGCGGGTTCCTCCCACTTCGTTCCTTCTCCCTTATCGCCTACACTCGTCGACCTCGTATTGAGGACCTTCCGATGAGCCTTCTTCTTCGATGTTCCATCTTCTTCGATGCTCCATCGTCCCGATGGGTCATCTTCTCCTCGCTACGCTCTCGCGATCGCTACCGATTCGGCCTCCCGCCCGTTTTCCTTTCTTGGCGCAGCTACTCGTGAGCCTGTCTCCTACCGGATGTCATTATTCACCCCGAGTGGCAGCTTGCCATGGCCGAGAGATTGCTGCCTCGAGCGCATCGGTACTTGGGATCTTGTTCCTTTGCCATCTCATTCTCATCCCATCACATGTAAGTGGGTCTATAAGATTAAGACTCGCTCGATGGCTCTCTTGAGCGCTATAAGGCGCGTCTTGTTGCTCGTGGCTTCCAAAGGAGCATGGTGTTGACTACGACGAGACTTTTGCTCTGTGGCCCACATGACCACCGCTCGCACTTCTTTCGGTGGCGTCGCTGCGCCATCGTCTCTCTTCGCTTGATGTCAAGAATGCCTTTCTTAATGGCGAGTTGCGTGAGGAGGTCTACATGCATCCGCCACCGGGTATTCTGCTCTCGAGGGCATGGTTTGTCGCCTTCCGCTCTCTATGGCCTTAAACAAGCCCCTCGTGCTTGGTTTGAGCGCTTCTCCTCTGTGGTCACTGCCGCTGGTTTTTCAGCTAGTGATCATGATCCTGCGCTCTTTGTCCACACTTCGCCTCGTGGTCGGACTCTTCTTCTCTGTATGTTGATGATATGATCATTACGGAGATGATTCGAGTACATTGCCTTTGTCAAGGCTCGTCTTAGTGAGCAATTCCTTATGTCGGATCTTGGTCCTCTTAGTTACTTCCTTGGGATTGAGGTTACTTCCACTCCGATGGTTTCTTTATGTCCCAAGAGAAATATATTCAGACCTTCTTGATCGCGCCTCTCTCATCGACAACAGATCGTTGAGACTCCCATGGAGCTCAATATTCACCTCCGACTCTCGATGGCGAGCCTCTTTACGATCCGACTCGCTATCGTCATCTTGTTGGGAGTCTTGTCTATCTTGTTTGTTACTCGTCCGGATATCACTTATCCAGTTTATATTCTCGAGTCGCTTTGTTTCAGCTCCCACTCGAGTTCACTACACCCACCTTCTTCGAGTTCTGCGATACCTTCGTGGGACTATCTCTCGCCGTCTCTTCTTTCCACGCCCATTCACATACTCCGTGCCTATTCGGATGCTACTTGGGCCAGCGATCCTCTCGACCGCCGGTCTATCTCTCTTCATCGTGTTTTTCTTGGTGGTTCTCTTATTGCCTGGAAGACGAAGAAACAGACCGCAGTGTCCCGCTCGAGTGCAGAGGTCGAGTTGCGAGCCATGGCTCTCTTGACAAAGCAGAGATTACTTGGCTACGGTGGTTACTTGAGGATTTTGGTGCCACACTACACCAACCCCTCTCTGTCGACAAAGACAGTGCTATCGGTGTTGCTCGTGATCCTCGTGAAGCATGAGCTCACCAAGCATATTGGTGTGGATGCTTCTTTCATGAGGTCTTGTGTGCATGATCGTGATTACTCTTCGCATGTGCCTTGAGCTTCAGATAGCGGATTTCTTCACAAAGGCCCACTGAGCACAAAGATAGCTTCTACCTCTCCAAACTCGGTGTTGTTGATCCACCATGAGTTTGAGGGGGTGTTAGAGATATATGTATAGTTTGTTATTCCCATTGTTATAAGGGGTTCTTTGCATATTTCCCACAGTACTTTGGTATATAGAGGCCCATTGGCCTCATATATATCCTTTATCTAAAAACAAGAGGCATCGGCTACACGGGTTTAATTTGTACAAATATAGAGGAATTATTATTTCATTTGTGTTAATGAAGAAAAGTTCAAAACCAGTGATATTTGTGCTTATTTACAAACAAATAAGTTGTCATTTGAATTAAGGGTATTCTACACAATGTGTACTTCAAAACAATCTCAGTGGTCTAAAAATCAGTCTTAGCCAGCTGCTCTAAAAAAGTTAGATTGCGAAAACAACTTGCTTTGGCTTCTTAGCAAAGTTGCTTCTACAGGTAGGTAGCCAACCGGCCATCCAAAAGCTGCTTCTAGAATCATCTAAGGTTATATGTTGGTGTCAATTCACAAGAACTTGCCCACAAGTGTCTACAGTACAGTTTACTCAATTTTCTTTGATTGTAGAGTTTAGTAATAAATAATTCACCATGTCATATAGTGGAAAGAGTAGTTTTCCTTATAAGGTTTTCTCGTGTAATATTTATGGCCAATTCTTCTAAGGTTATAGACATATGCATTGTAAGCTTCATTTGCAAATGCCATAGCTTGCGGTGTTGCAGGCATGGCTCAGTTTTGAAAATATGTTTAGTGGTACCCGTGGTGCTGCGAGGTTCATCACCACTGCCACAGGCTGTGGCATTGCAAATAATGTTTCTTTTCAGTCAAAATAAATATTTGATAGTTCTACTTTTTAAAAGAAACAATATTACAAAAGGACGATTTAATTATAGCAAAATCGTTGGTTCATGCTTAGGCCTTTTTACCTTGGACTGAAGTCCGTAAACCCCTTGCTCCTAGTCTATTTCAGGGTGAATTTGATAGATTTAGTACTTTTTTTGTGGGCATTGGTGTCCATTCGTTTACTGCGAGTATGTAAAGTCCGGTAAGATACAAATTAGTGGAATCCATAGAACCTAAATTTTCTACCACCATCTCTGTTCTTCTAAAATTTCATGGCATGAAACGAAAGATGCGAGCAGTGCCCTCGAATGTAGCTTCCCTGTATTTTCTCATACGTGACAATAGTCTATTCGCTAGGAGCGTGTAAGGGCTGAATGCTATTGCATAGTAAAATAAATAAAGTACTGTCACATATGAAAAAACAGAGATAGAACAGAAAAGAAGAACAGAGAAGCTGCATTCAGTACCCTCCCGGGCACCAGGGCGGCCGTGCCCCGCAACGACCCAACCTTTGACGAGGCGGATGCCGATCTGCTCGGGTGGCCGGCGCGTGGCCCACCCGCATCATCTGCGGTGAACGCTCCCGGCTTAGCTCTTTTCCGAGCCGCCCGGCCCGTTCAGCCGCGCAGTAAGGCCCCTCGCGGCTGCGGCCCATCCGCTTCGTCCTTAGGCCTGGCGATGATTGATCGTGAAATTCGTGGCTACAGTAGACTTCTGTACGCAAACTTATGATCGCGTCACGTCTGTGTACGCACTACGCAGGCCCAATTAATACGCGACCTGACAGTTTTTTTGGGCTCTGACTGCCTGCCTGAGTGAGCACACTGCAGACGCGTGCATGCCGGAAAGCATATGGTCCTGACAGTTTTTTGGGCTCTGACCGCCTGCCTGAGTGATCGCAGTGCAGACACATGCATGCCGGAAAGCATATGGTCAGTTTTTTTGTGCTTTTGGTTGACTTTTGGTTTCGATATCTTTCAACGACGTTAGATTAATTAGCCACATCTAACATTCATAAGGTGTAATCTAAAAGAACACCCTCTATATTTGCCACATTAGTATCCGCCAGGCCACTAGAACAATTACCCCCTTTGTCCCACAATATAAATCTCTATTCTTTGATAGCGACGTTCCAAAATATAAGTTTATTAAGGGAATCAAAAAATAGTTATTACAATAGTTTTCACTCCATCTCCTACTTTAATAAAACGTAGTTGAGTAATTGTAATAGAACATTTAATAAGATATAATTAGGGCCTATTTGGTGGGCACCCTAGCTCAGCTGGGATGCTACCAGGAGTATGCCAAGGAGGTGTTTGGATGCAACCCTAGATAGCTCCATGGTCCAGGCACCCCTCACTAGGCCCAAACTCACAAAATGGACGCCTGGCTCCCAGGTGCCGTCACTCCTCCCTTCACCTCCTGCCACCCCACTTTCACTTCCTCCCACTGCCACATACTTGGGATCCACGCTCCTCTTCCTTGATTGGATCCTGCCACCGACATGGTCTCCTACCCATTCCTGCCGTCGACGGATGCCGCCACCAACGTAGTCACACGACCACATCCGGCTGCTGACACAGAGATTCCACCGTCAATGCCTAGATCCTGCCATTGGCGTAGAGCTCCGCCATGACCTACACCTCATTGCCGCTAAGCTCCACCTCTACCTCTGCCACTGGTCCTATAATACCCTAGCCCGTTAGTGTGGTGACCCATGTGGCCCATATGGAGTTGTAGTGGTAGGGATTAGTCTCATATCGCTTGTCTAAAATGAGTTGTTGTAGCATATAATCTACTGAGTCTAATGTAGCACCTCAAATTAACCCTTTTACACGAAGCGGGGATGAAAATGTAAGCAGGGTGCTATGTATATGCAGGTCCGTCCCATGGGTAGTTTGGGCATTGAGCAGATTTTAGGTCAGAGTGTTATAGTTGGTATTAGAACATTAATCCTCGCTACATAGGTATGTGTATGTGTGGGCCCTTAGTGGGTACCCATGGCATAGAGGTTACACCGAGGGGTGGCTATGGGTATCTGCCATGTATGCGGTGTGCTACTGAGAGCGTCATCCGTTTAGGGGGTGAGTGTAATACCCTGGGGGTGTTAGGCCCTGTTTGGCAGAGCTCCACCACTGAAAAAATGAATCTGGAGCAGCAGATCCACCAAAAACAGCTCTACCGTGAATCTGGGATCCCACCATGGAGCTGGACAAAACTGTTTGGCTTGCACAGCAGCTCCAGATCCACGAAACTGAGTTTTTGGTGGGAATGGTCTGTTTTACCCATGGGTTTTATGGTGGTATGGGATGAGGTGTGTAACCAGTGGCAAAAGGTGGGTAATTACCACCCAACTCCACGAGTAGATACGAAACAAGGTTTCGTGGAGCACCCCTTGAGGTGCTCCATGGATTTCATGAATCTGGAGCTAGATTCAGTATTTTGGTGGATCCAGATTTCGTGGAGCTGGAGCGTTTGGGTAAAAATTCGTGGAGTGAAGCTATTTTTGGTGGATCTGGAGTTGGTGGAGCTCTACCAAACATGCCCTTAGTGTAGTGGCCCATATGGGGTTCTAGTGGTGGATATTAGTCTCACATTGCTTGTTTAAAGTGAGCTGTAGCAGCATATACCGTTTGCTGAGTCCAAATGTAACACCTGTAGATTAACCATTTTACACGAAGCGGGGATAAAAGTATAAGCGAAGTGCTATGTGCATGCGGGTCTACTCCATGGATGGGCTAGGTATCGAGTGAATTTTACGCCAGCGTGTTAGAGCAAGGCTAATAATACAGCCTTCAGCTGGCTGTATGGACACTTACAGTCCACTTATCAGTCCATTCATATAGTAGTTTACAGCCAGCTGAAGGCTGTATGACCCACCCCTTTCACTCACAAAGTTTCTTGGTTCTTGTGCTTCAGCTGATTGTAAACTTACAGCCCACCTCTCTTCTCTCTCCTCCTCTCACTTCTCCACCTCAGCATACAGTCTACTAACAGCCTCTTATTATACTTGCTCTTATGGGTCTTGCAGCCCGCCACTGCTGATTTGTGGATGGGGATGAGTAGGTGCCATTTAGGGATGGGAATTAGTGGATAGGGATGATGATATTACGATTTGGCGATGATTTGAGTGGCTTTAGAAGGGTGTTTGTGAAAGCGTACTTCATGCTTTTACACTTTCTCATTTTCAAAACATGATTATTTAATTTTATGCTTTCTTCAGACGGTTGCCAACCAAGCAACACATTATCAGGTTTGTCTGTCCAAATAAAAATCATCAGAAATCCAAGCTACTTGTAGGCACCATCTTTTACCAGGCACTGAGCCTAGAGCACTAACTAAACAAATATTTATTTTTTTCTTGGTCCATTTGTACTTTAGATTTAGATTTAGATTTATATTACGAGACTGTGGGAGTAGTTCAAAGTTTTGAAGAAGTGCATGTATCCAATGGTGATAGCCATTTTTTTACTAGAGTAGTAAAACCTGAAGCATTAAATATTGGAAGTGTGTTGGGAAACAGCAAGTGTGTTGGGAGTAGTCACCGGCTTTTCGATTTTCATTTCAGGTTCCATGGCTCAATGCATGAATGTCGCCAGTGATTTTTTTTTCGATAATAAGAATGCCGCAAGTGATAGCAGGTAATTGTTTTTATACATTCCAAAAAGGAAAAGCGATCGAAAATCTACGCACATGAGGTGTTTGGAAAACATGTGCTCCTGTAAAGGCTTAAGGGAAAATGGAGTCCATCGAAAATGATTGCACATGAAAAGTACGGAAATAATATGCAGTATATGAGTATGGAGTTGTATGCATCAACTAGTTCAACTAAAAATTTAAGTTGATAAGAAAATATGAATACTATACTTCATCCCCCTCACGTTTAAGCTCTACTATGCCTAAGACGTGAACTCAAAGTAGCCACAATTTTTTTTAATATTGCGTTAGCCTTAGGCCTTTTGAGTTTATATGTGTGTGTGTGTGTGTGTGTGTGTGTGAAGTTTGATGCACCAACCAATTTACGTAAAAACTTAAACTCCGATAATGAAAGGTGAACAATATATTTGAACAGTGAGTAAAAAAAGGAAACTATACATACATACATAAATATATATAAATATAATATAAATATATATATATATATATATATATATATATATATATATATATATATATATATATATATATATATAGTATAAATATATAGGGTATCATGGTGCCCAGACTCTATTGTTAAGACTTCTCATCCATGATTAAAACTTTCTATCCATAATTAAGACTTTTATCCTGATATATTATATATCATTATACTTGCACGTATCTAAAATCAATTCAAAGACAGAGAGACTTGATACTCAAACACTGTGGTGCTCCATTTCAGCGTCCTAATTACACGCCTTAGGCGAAGGACCAAGCAAGTTTGGAGCATATATAATTGTATATATTGATCAATATATGCGTTCTACGCGTGACCTGTAGTGTAGTTGAATTCATAACCACTGTTCAAACTTCATTGGAACACTACCCAATTCATCCATTTTTACGTTGCATCTTTTTCGCATGTGACAACTCATCCACATAGATGGAGCAGTAATTCACAGGGATGCCGCTACCATCTGTTAGGTAATGTACAATAATGTGATATTAGTTTTTGTCACGTAGAATACAAGATGATAAGAAGGAGAGAGAGAGAGAGATAGAGCATAGGGAATTAAATCGTCTCTCATGCATTAGTTGACTATAACACGATAAATAAGATATTATATTATGGAGAAGCTATCTATAGAGACATGCAAAAAGACAATCTATTATATGAGCTATGTTTAGTGTCGTCTATAGATGACATAGAGAATATTATAGATAGAAGTATTTTTTTAACGAACCAGCAGAAGAACTGCCTGATTATTGATAAATTAGGAGAAAACAAAGGAAAAAGGAACAAGACACTCGCCTTGCCGGGAAACTCTATAGGCAAGCGGCTACTGGCACCACGCTGTACAACTCTCACACACCACACACCATGCAGCTAAGGGAAGAAACAAACACCCCACCTTCCCACGCGCTAAAGCTACTGACTGAAAATCAAGCTAGATGAAGCAGACCACATTGCACGAAGCTTGAGAGAAAGGAATAGAAGCAAAAGAAGGCGACCCATAGCTCCACCATGATTGAAGAACCATGGTAAGCACCATACACTAGTAGGACAATCAACAAAGAACTTCAGAATGAAGATGGCGAGGAAGTGGCCCTTCCGCTTAATTGATGACGGTGGGCGACACGCAAAAGAACCGAAAAAGGTCTGACACCACTCCCCCTCCTCCCACACGACCGACACCACTCTCCCACATGGCTCGCCAACAATGGCATGCTTGGTCATGAGATCGAAACCAGAACTGTTGAAACACGAGGCCTTCAAAGCAGTGCTCCTACTCAGGATGACGACTCAAATAGTGGGACACCCAACTCTTTGTGTCTCTTCAATCAACTGGCTTGGTACTCAGGGTGAGGGTCCCCAACAACAACAGTAAGGCTAGGCCTTGATCACAAGGACGTTGGTGAGCGGTGCGACAGATGACTGCAGATCCGAAGAGGTAGGGGGTTGCTTTATGTTTGGCGGAGCGGACAGAATCCTAGCAACAATGAAGTATCGGTGGAATCCATGCCTTCCGTGAGCAAGCCGATTGGGGGAGGACTCCCGAATGACGATGAACGAGGTAAAGGAGAGGACGTAGAAAGCTCTGGGAATGGTAGGGAGGGGGACTCTTGGTTGGGGACAACGGTAGGCTACAACTCCGGTGGCAGGGGTAGTCTCCTGGGTGACGGCGAACGACTATAGAAGATTGAAGATGATGAGAGGTGATGGAGGCTGAAGGAAAGCCGAAGACGGTTAGAGGGGCCAGCACTAGCAGCAGCTGTAGAAGGCAGGCGGGGGCTGAGTGCTTCCTTTGCCGGCGGTGGGCTCACAATCAGATACAGCGACGCCATCTCCGTGACACGACTCGGTTGGGTGGGGACAGGGCGATGCTGGGGCCTCGCCGTTGATGTTGTTGATTCTCCTGTGGGCCGGTGCCGGGGTACGCTGACTGCTACACATAGGACCCGACGAACGCAAGCATCGTCGGCCACCTGTTCTTGATCTCCTTGAGCTTCTACTCCTCAAAATTGACGGGATTATTGTAGAAGCTGAGTGGGTTGAAGGCGTTGCCGAGGTACTTCTTCTCGGGGTCCTTCATGCACGACACACCGGCCAAGCAACAATAGGAAGTCGCGCTAGCCAATAAGATGTGCTGGCGAAGCAGCAGCAGGAAGACAGCGACGTCGTGCTTTTCTTCTTCAGATCCAGGAACAGGAACTCGCGCTGGCCAACAAGTCGTACAGCAGGAAGACTGTAGCGTTGTGTGTCTCTTCTTTGGATCTGGCGGCACCACGACAAGATCCAGTTGGATAAGGGGGCATTGGTGGGCCACCCCGGTGACTGACGAGCTCGCATCCACTTCACGCTACATGCGTCGCTGCGCTCATTGTAGATCCAAGAACGAATCGATGTCACCAGCAACAAAGAGGATAGAGGCCCCACGACTTCTCCATGCCCGCCCACAGCGAGCACCGTGCCGTCGCAAGGCTCGACACCACGCGGTCGTCATCATGCTCTTCTTCTTTAGATCTAGTGGCGCCACGATAAGATCCGGTTGGATTGGGGCCGTCGGGGGGCTCGCCCCGGTGTCCAGCGTGTTGCATTGACGCCCTCGACATAGATCCAGAAACAATCGGATTCGATGCCGTCGGCGGAAAGAAGACAAAGAGCCCCTAGATCTGAAACGGAGAGGATGGAAAGAGAAAAAAAGGGGGGGAAGGAGGTGTAGCTGAGGGGCCACCATCATTGCTGCACCGACAACGATGACGGTGAAAGGGGACATCGGCGAGAAGAGTCTTTGATGTGTGGGCTAGATCACCCCCGAGTCGCCCAAGGGAGCGGCTCAGGAGGCATAGTTGTCTACCATTGTTACATGTCCTCACGTACAGGCGCCGTGGCACCGCGGTGCATGTACCTGATCAACACCTCGTAGCTTCCTATTTAACGTATCCACACACATCACAAGAGTACCACCGAGAATGCAAGCAACAGTTGCCACTAGCTGATAATACCACCACCCACAAGTCACGAACAACCCTAGCTAGCTAGTCAATGGAGGCGGGCTTCCCTGGCGCGGCGAACGGCGCTGCGGCCCACGGGAGCGGCAGCGCGCCGGCGCAGGCGGCGCCGGCGATACGGGAGCAGGACCGGCTGATGCCGATCGCGAACGTGATCCGCATCATGCGGCGCGTGCTGCCGGCGCACGCCAAGATCTCGGACGATGCCAAGGAGACGATCCAGGAGTGCGTGTCGGAGTACATCAGCTTCATCACGGGGGAGGCCAACGAGCGGTGCCAGCGCGAGCAGCGCAAAACCATCAGCACCGAGGACGTGCTCTGGGCCATGAGCCGCCTCGGCTTCGACGACTACGTCGAGCCCCTCAGCGTCTACCTTCACCGCTACCGCGAGTTCGAGGGCGAGGCGCGCGGCGTCGGCGTCGTCGCGGGCTCCGCGCGGGGCGACCACCACGGTCACGGCCTGCCGCCGATGCTCATGTCCTGCACGGCGCCGGCCGCCATGGTGCCGCACCCCGCGCACCACGACATGCAGATGCACGAGGCCTCGTACGGGGGCGCCGTGCCGCCTCCTCCGCACCATGCGTTCCTCATGCCGCCGCACCACGGCCAGTACCCGCAGTACGAGATGTACGGCAGCGGCGAGCATTGGATGGCCGCGTACTACGGAGGGTTGTACGCGCCGGGAAACAGCGGGGACGGGAGCGGTGGCAGCGGCGGTGCAAGCGCGCCTGAGGCCGCCAACTTCGAGCATCAGCACCCGTTCGGGTACAAGTAGTAGTCTAGCCCTGCATCTGCATGCACAAATCGCGTGCAGTAGGTTAAAACTACATTAAGTAGTGGCTTCTAGTCACTAGTCGAGTGTGCTTTTGCTACGTTCAGGTGGCGCTCCTGCTGTCAGTTTTACTGTCCGTGTGCTAGTATCTTCTAATCTTAGTTTTATGCAATTGTCGTTTACGTACGTATGTTGGTGTTACTAGCTCTATGTGGCAGTGAAATGGAATGCAGGTTTGCTTATCTCTTAGGACCTATTTATATTAACTTTTACTTGATAACTTTTGGCTTTAGTTCATGAATAGTAATAGCTTATAGATAGCCATACGAAGGGAGAGAAACTTGTGTGTGATTTTGACCGATATAAATAAAGTAATACAGTGTGTACTACAATTGACTAGTAGACTCCGCCTTTAAAAGATACACCGTTTAAAAGTTAGATACTATATAAAAACTATTTACCCTAGAAAAATAGTTTTTAAAAATCAATATTATCTTACACACCTTAATGATCGATCAGGGTGCAGCTGCAGCCTGGAGTTAAGCGTATGCTTTGGCTCGATCGCCGCCATATAGGGGAGAGATTCAATTTTTTGCTACCCTTAAGATTGACATCGAAACTCTGTCATTTACATGTAGGGCCATCTGAGTTACTGACGATGGACCTGGATGGTAAATCTGTTGCCACCCGAGTCATAAGGGTGGCAAATAAATAAATTTTCCTACACGGGGAGAGTGTCGCCACCCAGAACCACGCGCGGTGTGCGTACGTACCTACGGACCGCGCGACCAGACTCATACGCTTTGCCAAGACATACTTGATACTTGGATGGCTCCGGCCGGAGGATACGGCCGGCCGGGACGCATAACGGTGGATGCGCATGGCCCTGGCGTCGCATATAATTGGGCGCGTCGCGTGGCTGCACCTGCAGCGCCAGTCGTCTGCGACGAGTGCCGGCACGTACGCGCGCGCGCAGGTTGCTTCAATTAGGCCGGGTTAATATATGCTGCTGCATGTGTACCAGTATTCAGTATCAGAGGGCCTCGTTTCGTTTCCCCTGCTCCAGTGCATGCGCCGCTTGGGGAACTGCGGACCGCAGCTCGCCTTCTTTTGTGAGCTCTCCCGCGCAGCTAGCTCCTTCCCTATGCTCTACTGCATGCTGGACGACCAAGACACAAGGATTTCATTGTGACAGGTGAAGATGCGAGCAATAGTGGCACATGTGGATTTGCATAAGAGCAAGTACAATAGTATAGTCAACTAGTGACTATAACACTTATCCATAGCCTTTAAAAAAATAGTTCATACAATAAGGTAGCTATTACAATAACTATTTGGCCCCATGTGTAAGAGAGTGAAATGCATATTTTTACGTGCTATAGCTAGCTGTAATTTAGTAGCCAGCTTCCTTCTCTCTCTTTCTTTCTCTATCCGCCACGTAAGATTTTGTTGATATTATATTTGCTATAGCTCATTGACTAAGCCTTATTGTACTGCTCTAAGGGCATCTCCAATGGTCAGTCACTAGCTATATACATGTACACATCAGCATATATCCTATGTGGAGGAAAGAGAGTATGCAAAAAAAATCGAGCCAGCTCTTCCTTAAGCACTAATCTATAACGCCAAACGAGGCAACCTCTATAAATTCTGTGTGTGCATGTAAGCATCAAATAGCTATCCTTATAGATAGTTCTTTAGAATGCTAGTTTTAGTGTGTGCTATATAAATGATGTGGAAGTCTTATAGTTAGTTGCTAGCTATAACCATTGGAGATGCCGTAAGGGCATATCCAATGGTGACTTATGAGCTAGCTCTAAACATATTATTTCATATTTTAATAGAAGAGAGAGAAAAACTAGCTCTTGATCAAGAGCTAGTCTCATACACACATTCCAAGATTATATGAGGATGTCATGTGAGACTATTCATGTTATGAGCTATGTGCTAAAAGTTAATATCATTGGAGAAGTTATCTTAGAGCTAGTAACTAGCTCATACCATCGTACATGCTCTAAGAGCAAGTCCAATAAGCTTGGCTATTAGCCAAGTCCACGTCATCTTGAGACATCACAAGAGACAAGTAATACAACAACTTGGCTGTTAGGTTGGCTATACAAAAAGTGCACATGCATTTAAATCCCTGAAGTGCATTTGAACTTGGCGATCAACACTAAACACAGTCTTTGTAGCTACTTGTGTTGCTGGTTGCAAGGTAAAATATTAGACAACTAAGTATTTGTGTGCTTGCGACATTCAGGCCAATTGACAATCACACAAAGAAATCAAACAGTGTGTCAATAAGTTGAAGCAAATAAACAATAATATTTGTTCGCTGGTCAAATATAATGGCTCTTACAATCAGGTTCGCATAGCATAAGACATACCAAGAACACACAAAAAGCTTGAAAGCTCAAGAAATAAAATATGGTCTGCAGTGCAACTAAATCAATAAAACAAGGCTGCTATGTAGAGACCCGAATATGCAAATCCGGACTCTCATGTATATTCTGCACTAGTCCAGGATCACGCTAGTGCACACAGTGTGAACAAAGATAAATATCATCTATATCATGATATTCTAAGGAAAAACCAAATTATATTGATAATCATCAGAGTACGACCTTATGGCCAAGCTTACAATAGACTAGCCCGAAGGGCTTAACAAAAACTAGCAGCGGAAATCCAAAAGAAAGCGCAGCAACCAATCGACACGCCCACAAAGCTATCGAGTGGAGAACGGCCTAATCCGCAAAACGTCAAGTACTCTCCTTCTGGAACCTCCTGCTGGTGATACTCCTCCTCCTCCTCAACTGAGCAACAGGGCATAAAGCTGTGAGTACATTGGTACTCAGCAAGCCGTTTGTAACAAATGAATGCAATATAATATGCAAAGCTTACCAATAGAAGGCTGAAAGGTTAATTTTGCAGAAAGCAACAATTTGAAGTAAATACAATAAATAGATTGAAAAGCAAGCTTTGTAAATGATAATAAATAAGTAACCAAAGGAATTGAGACCAACCACAAGTGAACTAGCCATTCACCTAAGGAATTCACCATGAACCAAGATCCATGAAATGAACCACCAATGAACTAACCATTCACTCTCCAACTTAACCCAACCAGGTTTTTATGAAAACTCTACCCCTTGTGTGAAATCACCGAGCATTGTCCATGACCGAGGACACGGCTATTCGAATAGTTTTACACTCTGCAGAGGTTGCACAACTTTTCCCACAAGAGATAAGTCATCTTAATAGCTAGCATGCTTCCTTAGGCATGAGACCCAGATAAATTATCACAAAGCCTTTACCTCGCTCCAGTCTAGTTAGACATCACCCGCTAAGGTTTCACTTCTTTGAAGGGTTAACCACCACGATCAAGTCCCTCTTGCGCGTATGAGGACGGTAACCTGTTCCTCACTGTGAGCAATCCAGTACCCCTGGTACTCACTTACCAATGATGATATCTGAACTAAACCTTTGCAAGTTAATCAGCTAGGTCTATCCCATACTAGACATGTGGTTGTGCGGTAAGACTCAGATCAATGGCGCACAAAGTTAAGTCCTTAAATTTACCCAGGCGAAACATCCACATCCCATGTGCCTCTCGCACCCCGTCGCCACCCAGAACCACGCGCGGTGTGCGTACGTACCTACGGACCGCGCGACCAGACTCATACGCTTTGCCAAGACATACTTGATACTTGGATGGCTCCGGCCGGAGGATACGGCCGGCCGGGACGCATAACGGTGGATGCGCATGGCCCTGGCGTCGCATATAATTGGGCGCGTCGCGTGGCTGCACCTGCAGCGCCAGTCGTCTGCGACGAGTGCCGGCACGTACGCGCGCGCGCAGGTTGCTTCAATTAGGCCGGGTTAATATATGCTGCTGCATGTGTACCAGTATTCAGTATCAGAGGGCCTCGTTTCGTTTCCCCTGCTCCAGTGCATGCGCCGCTTGGGGAACTGCGGACCGCAGCTCGCCTTCTTTTGTGAGCTCTCCCGCGCAGCTAGCTCCTTCCCTATGCTCTACTGCATGCTGGACGACCAAGACACAAGGATTTCATTGTGACAGGTGAAGATGCGAGCAATAGTGGCACATGTGGATTTGCATAAGAGCAAGTACAATAGTATAGTCAACTAGTGACTATAACACTTATCCATTTCATCTATAGCCTTTAAAAAAATAGTTCATACAATAAGGTAGCTATTACAATAACTATTTGGCCCCATGTGTAAGAGAGTGAAATGCATATTTTTACGTGCTATAGCTAGCTGTAATTTAGTAGCCAGCTTCCTTCTCTCTCTTTCTTTCTCTATCTGCCACGTAAGATTTTGTTGATATTATATTTGCTATAGCCTGCTGACTAAGCCTTATTGTACCTGCTCTAAGGGCATCTCCAATGGTCTGAGTCAGCTAGCTATATACATGTACACATCAGCATATATCCTATGTGGAGGAAAGAGAGTATGCAAAAAAAATCGAGCCAGCTCTTCCTTAAGCACTAATCTATAACGCCAAACGAGGCAACCTCTATAAATTCTGTGTGTGCATGTAAGCATCAAATAGCTATCCTTATAGATAGTTCTTTAGAATGCTAGTTTTAGTGTGTGCTATATAAATGATGTGGAAGTCTTATAGTTAGTTGCTAGCTATAACCATTGGAGATGCCGTAAGGGCATATCCAATGGTGACTTATGAGCTAGCTCTAAACATATTATTTCATATTTTAATAGAAGAGAGAGAAAAACTAGCTCTTGATCAAGAGCTAGTCTCATACACACATTCCAAGATTATATGAGGATGTCATGTGAGACTATTCATGTTATGAGCTATGTGCTAAAAGTTAATATCATTGGAGAAGTTATCTTAGAGCTAGTAACTAGCTCATACCATCGTACATGCTCTAAGAGCAAGTCCAATAAGCTTGGCTATTAGCCAAGTCCACGTCATCTTGAGACATCACAAGAGACAAGTAATACAACAACTTGGCTGTTAGGTTGGCTATACAAAAAGTGCACATGCATTTAAATCCCTGAAGTGCATTTGAACTTGGCGATCAACACTAAACACAGTCTTTGTAGCTACTTGTGTTGCTGGTTGCAAGGTAAAATATTAGACAACTAAGTATTTGTGTGCTTGCGACATTCAGGCCAATTGACAATCACACAAAGAAATCAAACAGTGTGTCAATAAGTTGAAGCAAATAAACAATAATATTTGTTCGCTGGTCAAATATAATGGCTCTTACAATCAGGTTCGCATAGCATAAGACATACCAAGAACACACAAAAAGCTTGAAAGCTCAAGAAATAAAATATGGTCTGCAGTGCAACTAAATCAATAAAACAAGGCTGCTATGTAGAGACCCGAATATGCAAATCCGGACTCTCATGTATATTCTGCACTAGTCCAGGATCACGCTAGTGCACACAGTGTGAACAAAGATAAATATCATCTATATCATGATATTCTAAGGAAAAACCAAATTATATTGATAATCATCAGAGTACGACCTTATGGCCAAGCTTACAATAGACTAGCCCAAGGGCTTAACAAAACTAGCGGCGAAATCCAAAAGAAAGCGCAGCAGCCAATCGACACGCCCACAGGCTATCGAGTGGAGAACGAAGCCTAATCCGCGAAAACGTCGAAGTACTCTCCTTCTGGAACCTCCTGCTGGTGATACTCCTCCTCCTCCTCAACTGAGCAACAGGGCATAAAGCTGTGAGTACATTGGTACTCAGCAAGCCGTTTGTAACAAATGAATGCAATATAATATGCAAAGCTTACCAATAGAAGGCTGAAAGGTTAATTTTGCAGAAAGCAACAATTTGAAGTAAATACAATAAATAGATTGAAAAGCAAGCTTTGTAAATGATAATAAATAAGTAACCAAAGGAATTGAGACCAACCACAAGTGAACTAGCCATTCACCTAAGGAATTCACCATGAACCAAGATCCATGAAATGAACCACCAATGAACTAACCATTCACTCTCCAACTTAACCCAACCAGTTTTTATGAAAACTCTACCCTTGTGTGAAATCACCGAGCATTGTCCATGACCGAGGACACGGCTATTCGAATAGTTTTACACTCTGCAGAGGTTGCACAACTTTTCCCACAAGAGATAAGTCATCTTAATAGCTAGCATGCTTCCTTAGGCATGAGACCCAGATAAATTATCACAAAGCCTTTACCTCGCTCCAGTCTAGTTAGACATCACCCGCTAAGGTTTCACTGCTGAAGGGTTAACCACCACGATCGAAGTCCCTCTTGCGCCGTATGAGGACAAGAACCTGTTCCTCATCTGTGAGCAATCCAGTACCCCGGTACTCACTTACCAATGATGATATCCGAACTAAACCTTTGCAAGTTAATCAGCTAGGTCTATCCCATACTAGACATGTGGTTGTGCGGTAAGACTCAGATCAATGGCGCACAAAGTTAAGTCCTTAAATTTACCCAGGCGAAACATCCACATCCCATGTGCCTCTCGCACCCCCTTTACTGCATGATCAATCGCCCAAGTGAAAGCCCAGTTTGTATAACCAACACCAATGACACTACCCATGCCATGGCAACAAGTTTTATAAGCGTGGTTAACCACCACATTCAAGTATATCATTAAGTCAAGATTAATTAACCACATGTGATGATGAACCCTTTCGCAAAATAAGAAAGGCTAAGCATTCTAATCGTACCAACCCAATGTGACAAATAACATAGCATCACTAATTAAATTCCCAACCTAAGGTGACAATGGCATCAAGGTATTCCAAAATATCAAGGAGGGAAATAACCAATTGGGACGATAACTACCAATACAAGGGTTTTATAATAAAGTAGCAATGCATTATAATTTAAAACAAAGTAATACATAATAGATTTGAAAACTGGGTTCAACATGATCAAAGAACACGACTTGCCTTGGCCTTGCTCAGTTAGGAATTCTTGATCTTCGAATCCTGCTTCAGCTCCTTCGAACGCTTGATCTAACGAGAGAGAAAACGAGACGAACACAAAAACAAATTCAAATAAAACCCAAATAAACTCCAAAAACTGCAAAAACTAGAACCAAAAGATAGAGCTCAATTTTAGATGAATTTAGAAAAAAGAACGGGGTCAATCGGAGCTAGGACAAGGGAGAACGAGCTCTTGGAAAATTGGATCTAAAAAAAATCGGGAAAATTGGAAAAGTGCAATGTGCTGTGGACCGGGCGCACGGTGAGGAGGGTCTACGGTGGACGCGGCTCACGAAACAGTGCGGGCGGTGGGTGCTGACGTGGCGACCACGTGGCGACACGTGTGCGGGTAGGGCTGATGTGGCAGGGTGACTCGGCGGCTGACATGGCTCACGGTCTACGGCACGTGGCTGACGTGCGGGCCCCACCGGGCAGAGACACGGCCCACGGTGGTTCGGGCGTACGGGAAGGCGAAACGGCGCAGATGACGCCAGGCCGCGCCGCGCCGCCGCGAGGGCCGAGGGGACGCGGAGCGGCCGCGGCGGCGGCGGCGCGGCGCGTCCCGCGCGATGGCGGCGGCGGCGGCGGGTGGTCGGCGGTCTGCAGGGCGGCGGTGAGGTCGGCCGGCGGCGGCCGTGGTGGCGGCGGGACTCACCGCGGCGAGCTCCGGCGGCGGCGGCGGCGGCGACGACGACGGCAGACGGCGCGCACGACGCCGAACTCCGGCGGGGACGAACGCACGGGCGTCGGCGGCGGTGGCGGCGGCTCGAGGGACGAGGGAAGCCGAGGGGTCAGCCGGCTTTTATACGCGGACGCTGAGGCGGCCGGGTCGGGTGCGGCGAAGAGTCCGCGGCAGAGCGGCGCGCGTGGCGAGTTCGAACGAGAGCGGGAAGAGAGTCCCGGTCGAGAACGAGGACCCTGACAGGTGGGCCCCACCTGTCAGTGGCTCCGGGCGAACGGGCGGCACGGATGGCGCGCGCGGCGGCGGCTGCGCGGATGGGCGACACGTGGTCGGCATCCAAGCGAGAGGCGCGGCGCGGTCGGGCGCCCATGCGCGGCAGCGTGGCGTGTCGCGCCGCATGTTGTTTGGTCAAGGCGACTTTCTTTGGTGGGCGGTTGGTGGGTTTCGGCCCACTGGCCGGTTTGGGATTTTTTTTTCTTTTTCTTTTCCAGAAATTCAAATAAATTATTTTGAGCTCTAGAAAATAGCAAATAAATCCAGAAAAATCCAGAAAAATTCCAATAAATTCCTTGAGACGCAAAGAACTCAAATAAAATAATTTTGACAAATGTTCATGTTTAGATTACTCATATTAAATCCTTTTTAATTCATAAAATTCCATTTAAGCTTTAATTAATTGCAGAAAAATTCAAATAGTGAATTTTATTTTAAAAGCTTCAAAAAGACTCTAAAAATCAGGATGTTACATGCTACCATGAGCAGCTATTACACTAATGACTTGGAAATTAAATCTAACATCCACAATTTATTTGGCCATAACTCCTGATGAACAACAGACGTCGACGACACTTAAGTCTTGAGGAAGAACCACCAAAATCAAACATCTTTAACTCCTATATCAAAATCAGGGATAGCTGTATACTTAACATAGTAGAAAAGAAACATTACATAGATCAAAATAATTGGCATAGGAAATATGAGCTTACCTTTTAGCATCTCACCAGCAAGGAACAAGCATCATGGTACTCAATGGCCACCTATCAGAAATTGATCAGTATGTTAATGAATCGTACAACAAACAATAATAAACCTAATGAAATGCAATATCTTACATGTAAAAAAGAAGATATTGCAGGCACAATTAATTATTTTTCCTATTGCCAAACTTTTGCCAAATATGCTCAATTAAGTCTTTTTTTAGTTGGGTATGTGTTGGTTGATGATGGATATCGGCTCTTCTACGTAAAATTTCAGAGAAATTTGGGCCACCACCCTTCTGTACTTCTGGAGGTAGAGCAATTGATGATCCTCCATGCTCATTCAAGTCAATAGGAAATTTCACCATCTCTTTCTCATCTTCGACAATCATATTGTGGAGTATGACACAAGCTTTCATTATTCTCCCAATACTCTTCCTTTTCCATAGTCGTGATGGACGACGCACGATATTAAAACGTGACTGCAAAACTCCAAAAGCACGCTCAATATCTTTCCTACACCCTTCTTGGTTCAATGCATACAGCTTGTGTTTCTCCATCTGAGGTGATTTTATTGACTTCACAAAGGCTGCCCATTCCGGGTATATTCCATCAGCAAGGTAGTAGCCTGTGTTATATTGCCTCCCATTAACAGAAAACTGAACTTGAGGTGCTTGAACTTTCAATGCATCAATGAATAATGGGGATTGGTTCAGCACATTAATGTCATTATTGGACCCAGGCACACCAAAGAAAGCATGGCATATTTTAAGATCCTTTGAAGCAACTGCTTCTAGGATGATTGTTGGGACTCCATAGTCACCACGGGTAAATTGCCCCTTCCAAGCCGTAGGACAATTTTCCCACCTCCAATGCATGCAATCGATGCTTCCCAACATGCCAGGGAAGCCACGAGACTCATTGACCTGAAGTAAACGCTCCGCATCCTCAACTGTGGGAGCACGCAGATACTCCCCTGAGAAGATCTCAATCACACCTTGTGCACAATTGTCTAAGCACTCCAATGCAGTGCTCTTTCCAATCTTCATATACTCATCAAGGGCATCAGCAGGCGTGCCATATGCTAGCATGCGAATTGCTGATGTGCACTTCTGTAGAGGCGAGAGCCCTTGGCGATTTGCACAATCTGTTTTTAGAGTGAAATAGGGAGACCATTCGCTTAGAGCACTCATGATGCGAAGAAAGAGATGCTTTCGCATCCTGAATCTCGTACGGAACATTTTTTCAGGGTAGAGGGGGTTTTCAGCAAAGTAGTCAGCTACAAGATGTTGGTGAGCACCTTCGTGGTCCCTTTGGATACACTTCCGTGGACCACTTCGGCGATGAGAAGGTCCTGGTTCGAAGGTAGCTTTCATGGAGGTTATCAACTGTCTAGCAATGGAGCTTAGGACATTTTGTTGGGCAATGTACGCTTCCACAATATTGGCTGGATCTAGTTCATCAGAATCATTGGAATAGGAAGATGAGTCGGACATAGTTGGGAGAGTTGTTTGAGGAGATGGAAAGAAGATGAGTTTGAGAGGAGAGGAGAGAGCAATATGTATAGATGGAGCACAGAAGAGAGGAACGTGAGAAAGCAATATATAGATGGAGCATGATAGTTTCAAAGAGCATTACTGCTATAGTTCCATGTGATTTACTACTGTTGACTGCATGATTATCTGTAGCGCATGATAGTTCCATGTCATTTACTACTGTTGACTACATGATTATCAGTAGTACTAATTGCATGTTTTTTTGTACCTAATCTGGTAGTAATCTGGTAGTGATTTACTACTGCCACCTACATTCTAGTAGTACTTTGTTATAAAAACAATAAAAAGTGACAAGTCATTACCTAATCTTCTTGGCTATCTGGCATCTGCTCCTGTATAAGACAAGTACAAGATCAAAATTGTAAGATAAGTTACTTAATTTTCTTGACTAATGCATGATTATTATTGAAATTGTAGATTATAGAAGCGATACCTCAATTGTTTTGCCAAATATACTTTCCCTAATACACTTCAAAAACATAACATGCTCAGCTTTAACATCATCTGGCATTCCACTTGTCTCTTTCAGAATGAGTGTTCGGTATGTTTCTAGCATAGCCGACTTAGCGTTCTCCTTCGCTGCAAGATGGTTAAGTCTTGCCGATTCAAGCTTCTCACTTGAAACACATTTCTGGGTCTCTAGCAGCTCATTGCGACTTTTATCTGTGCCTTGAATTTCTGTAAGCTTCTTAAGCACATCATCCATGTGTGATGGATATGCTTTGCCTTTGCCATTGCGTTCTGCCTTAGCTTTCTTGTTGCCTATTGGACGGTCATCAGATTGTGTAGGAGCCGGAACATGTTCCACCATCTCCCCCTCATCTAGCTTCCTTTTGTTCAGCATCATAGTCTCCTCCAAGATTGCTTGCCACTTTGGTTCATCACGTAGTATCATCCAACAGTGCTTCAAGGTAAATGGACCATTTTTGTATTGCTCATAAATTTTTTGGGCCTTATCCATCAGCTGGTCATCAGATTGACCACTTGCATATATTGAGGTGGCCTCCTTCCATGAACTACAAAACCACCCAACTTTCCTCTTAATTTTTTGAAAGTGATCCTTCAATTGCTTCGACGTTCTTCTCCTGCTATTTGGGGTGGTGTTATTATATTCATTAGTAACATCCCCCCAATAGCGGTCAGTCTTTTTGCAATTCCCATTGATTGGATCATTTGAATTGTTCAACCATGCACTCACCTATTTTGTTACAAAACAAGTTCAATGTTAATACCCATGCTAATTATCTAGGTAAATTACTAAATAAAAATACATAGGCAACTCACCAAGCGTTGTTCCTCATCTTTTGTCCATTGCAAGAGTCTATCAGTCCTAGCGCCATCTCCATCATCATCACCGTTGTCCAAATCGATCAAGGTTTTGGACTTCAAACTCGACTTAGAAACTGACACCGGTGGAATCTGTTGGGGAAGGGGGCGATATGATGTGTTATTGAGTAAACCCATAAATCCACCAGGTGGATTCACCTCCCTGCAAACATGATGATAACACTAAATAAGATATATATATTCACGTCCAGTCAACAAAAGGTGGGACAAACTGAATGAAATTAGCAAGCAAACTAATAGATGCATGCAAACAAAAGGTGCTGACTTGTTATATGTATGCATGCTGGCTTTTTTATCAATGCAGACTTATAGCCTACTAGCATATCTCAAAAATAAAACTGGATATCTGCTGTATGTTGGAAGATCGATGTAATTTTATTGCGTACTATAATAGTGACTTATATCTTAGTATTATAAGCTGGTTGGAGGATAGCAAGAAATATACCTTTTCGCTAATATCTAACATTTGCACTTAAGATAAGATTTGGCATGAGTCAGTATGTCATGCTTACAATTGCCAGTCCTGCAGCTAATATATCATTTGGTACATCCAACAGTTGGTTGGCCTCCTCCATACCATTTGGTATACTGACTAGGCAGACGAGGTTTGCTTAAAGAGAAATTCATTACTACCATGCCATGGATTTAATTTAAATTTTAGCTTGGTCTTTTTGCGAGCTTCTATGTTCGATGGTTTTTAGAAGTTCGCTCGATGATTTGTTCGAACCAAAACTTGGTCCTCGCCGCTTTAAGAATATAATTGATGAAGTGATTCTTGAAGGTGTTCCTAGTTCCAGTTACTTTACTGAAGTGGACGTGTGTGGTACAAATATGTACACGTATATAAATCATTGTATCTTGGTTTTGACAAATGAACATATAGGCCCTATTTGGAACGTGGAAAATTTTCTCAAATCCTGCAGAACTGAACTTTTTTGGGTTGTAATTCCTTCAAAATTTCAGTTAAATTCCTTCGTTCCAAACGGGACAATATACTTTCAATGCGTTGTATCATCCTAGTTTTTGAGAACCGAAACGAGTATGTGGGATGCATGTGCGAAGTTTTTCGCTACGTGAAGACTGATGCTATGCTCGTAAATTAATCTGAAAAGTGACATGTCGATGCTATGCTACTTACGGTTCTTGCGAGATCGGACCCCAAGCCGCGCTTCGATCCATGTTGGGATGAGATGGACCAAGACCGCCACGCACCACCAGCACGAGCAAAGACAACGGACCTGGCGTGAATCGCATGGAAGCTTGTGATGCAGCAAACAAGCTTAGGCCGAAGTTACCGGTGAAGCGCGGCGCCGTCCAATCGAAGGATGCGGCGAGCTCGAGAGGTCTTGAGGCGGTGGAGCCACCTCCGTTTTGATCTGTGAGACATCGATTTTGTTATTAGCTTGAGGTTGGGGATTTTTAAGATGAACACCTGCGGCCTGCGGTGACGAATTGATGTGGGGAGAAGTTGAATCGGCTTGGGAAGGAGGCGATTTGGTATCTAGGAGGTAGGATTTGGCGCGCATATAGCGATGTCTTCGCGCCAACGCGCAGGCTTGGTTGGGGAAAAATTTTCTTGGGAGGGGAAAGGATGCGCCGCCGCACGGGATCGAGGAAGAAAGAAAGTGGGGCCAAAAAAGCAGTTCCTATCGACAAGTTGGTCTCGAAATCGGCTACGATGCATGTTTTACCGTGCTAGAGCTCGGCGCCAGATCTGGCGACCATTATCTTCTCTCTCTTCTTTTCTCTCTCTTCCACATAGGACTGTGCTGACATGGCTTCGCTTAAAGCCAAGTGACGTGGCCTTATTGTACCTGCTCTAATGCTCTATTGGGGATCGACAAGATACGGTATGGTCTCAAAATGAAAGTCAGGTAAAGGACCGTAAGGTTTTATCTTATATTCATCTTTATCTATCAAATAATATTTTGCATGAGGTTTTGAAGAAGGCCGTTGTTGTCTTATGGTTGAAACTGAAATATATTTGCATGACAAAAGATCTGATCAGTATGATGCATCGGAAGCAGAAACTTTATTCACATAAGTTGTCAAAAGGAGGATTGTTGCTGGATCACCTATCGACCTTTAAAGAAATCACCTTTGATCTGAAGTCGATGGAGTTAAAATATAAAGATGAGGATTTGGCCCTTATTCTTTTATATTTTTGCCTAGTTTCCGTTCAACTTTCAAAGATACCATATTATACAGTTGAGATAGACTCACCCTTCATGAAGTTTATGAAGCCTTGCATGCCAAGGAAAAAATTAAACTCATGGTGTCTAACGAAAGTTCTAGTTCGCAGGTAGAAAGCTTGATTGTCCGTGATAGGCCAAAAGAGAATAGTGTGAACGGTGACTCCAAAGGCAAAAGCTCAAACGGGAACTACAGAGGTTGATCAAAGCCCAAAGGCAAGTACAAGTATTGCAAGAAAGAAGAAAGATGGGCACAACGTATCTGAATGTTGGAAGTAGCAGAACAAAGAAAAGAAAGCCAGAGACTTCAAGAAAATTAAATCCAATGAGGAAGGTAAAGCCACTGTTGTTCTAGATGATAATTCTGATATAGAAGTGCTCGTAAACTTTGCTGGATGTGCAAAGACCAGCAATAAATAGATTCTTGATTCAGTCTGTACCCTTCATATATGCCTTAATAGGGATTGGTTCACTATCTATGAAGCTATGACAGTTGATTCTGTGTTAATGGGAGATAACTCTCCATATAAGGTTGTAGGTATTGGTTTAGTTCAGATCAAGATGTTTGATGACATTATTATGACTTTATCAGATGTACGACATGTTCTATATTTGAAGAGGAACCTTATCTCTTTGAGTATTTTTGATTCTAAAGAGTACAATATTCCGGTGAAGGTAGAGTCCTAAAGGTTTCGAAGAGCTCTCTTGTTGTGATAAAAGCTGACGTGAAATCTGCTAAGTTGTACCACTTGTGAGGTACAACAATATAAGTTAATGCTATTGTTATTTCAAATTCATTACCTGATTCTGATACTTTTAATCTTTGGTATACACGTCTCAAGCATATGAGCGAAATCGGCTTGGTTGAGTTAAGCAAAAGAGGACTCCTTAATGGACAAAGTATCAGCAAGTTGAAGTTTTGTGAGCATTGTGTGTTTGGCAAGTAAAGGAGGGTGGCATTCAACATGTCAGTAAACACTATAGAGGGTATTCTTGATTATGTACATTCTAATCTATGGGGACCATCTCGCATGGCATCATTAGGAGATGTTCGTTATATGTTGATTATAATTGATGATTACTCTGAAAGAGTTTGGCCTTATTTCTTGAAGCATAAATTAGACGTATTTTCAATATTTAAGAAGTGGAAGGTTATGATTGAGAGACAGACCAAAAAGAAAGTTAAGAAACTTCGTACTGATAATGGGATGGAATTTTGTTCTAATGAGTTTAACTCATTTTGTAAGTCAGAAGGTATTGTAAGATACTACACTATTCCTTATACACGTCAACAAAATGTCATAGCTAAACTCATGAATAGAACCATTATTTCAAAGACCCATTGTATGTTATCTAATGCTAGTTTGTCTAGATGTTTTTAGACAAAAGCCATCCACTGCTTGTTATTTTATTAATCAGTCGCCCTCCATCGCCACTGATAAGAAGACTCTAATTGAGGTATGGTCTAGTTCTCCGGCAAAATAATATTTGGTTGTTCTACTGATGCTCATGTAGATGGTGGTAAACTGGACCCTAGGGCAATTAAGTGCATCTTTCTTGGTTATAAATCTGTTGCGAAAGGCTATAAGTTATGATGTCCTGAAACTGTTCTACTGATGCTCATGTAGATGGTGGTAAATTGGACCCTAGGGCAATTAAGTGCATCTTTCTTGGTTATAAATCTGTTGCGAAAGGCAATAAGTTATGATGTCCTGAAACTAAAAAGGTTGTTATTAGCATAATTTTTAGTTTTAATGAATCTGCTATGTTACATGATAAGCCTTCTACTAATGTTCCTGTTAAGAGCCAATAGAAATCAAGTATGCAGGTGCAGCATATTGTTAATTTAGGATATGCACCAGAGAAAGAAAATCTTGTTGACCAAGATGCCCCTATTGCAGCTCAACCATCTACTGTTGTGCAGCCAGCACAACATTCTATTACAGTTGATAGAGAGAGAAGAACAATTAAGAAGCTGTCAGACCCGGATTTTTCAATCCGAATCTTACTGTGTTTCACTGCACTAATCCCTGGATCAGTAGTTAGTGCACACAGGTACATTGCTGAATCATTTCATACATCGCATAATCAACCATTATATTACATAAATTGAAATACACCACGTCGGGTGATAGAGTTTACAAAAGGGGCCGATCAGGCCAAATATCCTTATTACAAGTACGCACAGCGGAAATACAGCAAAAGCAAACCCAAATCCACGAAAGCGATCGGAAGTATCAGTGCATTATATGTCACCACTAACTAGTAACATACGTGCACACAACGCCGGATGTCCACTTGTCCGCGTCTACTTAACGAAGCCTACGCCTTAGTTTCCTTCGTCATTCTTCTCCTCCGTAGCGGGAGCTTCCTCGTAGGCGTAGTGGTCTTGTGTTCCTGCTTCTGGATTTTTGTCGCAAAAGCGAGTATGAGCACTCCGACCCCGTGCTCAGCAAGCCAATACACAGAATGCAATATGTAACATGTATGGCTAACCAAGGGATGGCTTAGGTTTATTTTATTTTTGCGAAGAGTGCTTTTGAATACAATTATATAAAAATTCCTAAGACCTAGCAATTTGAACACAAGTATATATTGTGAATGAATGCAATATTAATAGTGACTCAGATTCCATCCACCGTTACATGGCATCTGCACCATATAGCCATTTTTCAGTGTTATAGCCGCTTACATTACCACTGGGACGACACCCAGGACAATTCCAAACCAGGGCAGTCCATCGCCCTTCCACTTTTCCATTCCCAGTTTTTCAATATTTTAAAACAGAACTATATCTAGTTAAGTTCCCATGTTCGCCCTTGACCGTGGGCACGGCTATTCGAATAGTTTTGACTCTGCAGAGTTTGTACACTTTCACCACAAGAGATAAATCTGCTCGTTGCCCCCACATGATTCCTTAGCCATGCGGTTGAGTAGACTATCACAGAGCCTTTACAATGTATAGTCTTACTGTTGTTACGCCCGCTAGGTTCTGCCTTCTGTAGGATGCGCACATCCCTCGAGAAGGGTCCCCCGTGAGCCATCACGGGCAAAGGCGGGGATGCGACCATCCATCCCTTTGCTCGTGTTCACACCTTCACGTAACCACCTTAGAGCCATACAAATTAGTTAACCCTGCCTACATTTTGCCAGCTTGTGGTTGTACTGTTGTACGTTGGGAGGTCATGACAAGATTCAGTCCTTAGTGGTATCTGGGCGGTCTGCCACTATCCCAACTTTAGTCCATCATTAACTCAATTTTGTGCTTCCACTGCACCACATATACACATACACACCCTCGAACCAATCCGCCCAGATATTTAAGCAAGTTGAGGATTTTGGAAGCATATAATAATCATCTCAAAAATATGCCAGTCATTCCCACTATGACTACCCAAACCATTTTCTCATGATTAAAAGTGATCATGATGTCTGGGGCATTTCAGCGCCCCCTGAGTATCTATGCAAAACTAAGCATAGCATATAGCTAGGGACTTATTTTCAAAATATTACTACTATAATTTTGCTAGGGCGACAAGGTTCACACATTGAATGTTCCAAAGGAGAGGGTAATATTATTCAAGGTAAACAATGGCATATAACTAGAATATCAAATTTAGCATGTATTTGCATAAAAATAACAGCATGCAATTGGTTAATTTAAAACAAAGTAGTTTGCATGAAATGTAGGTTCAACATGATCAAAGTATTGACTCGCCTTGATCACAGCGGTTGGGTGCTTGATTATCCGGGGCTTCTAGTGCTGCGGCCTCGAATTCTTCCTCTTGAGCTTCGTAAGCTATTTTAATCGTGCGCGAAAATTTGGATAAAAAAACATCAAATCAACAAAATATCACCAGAAATTCAAATGAACTCTAAAAATTATGATTTCAGCTCCATTGGATAGATCTTGATTTTAGACAAATTTAGAAATTTGTCTCATCCAATTTGGAGTTAAAATGAAGAAGTTAAGATTATTTGAAGTTCTCAGGTTTAATTAATTTCAGAAAATGCAAAATATCTGACAGGTGGGACCCACTGGTTATCTTAATATTTTTATCTTCTTTTTATTATTTTGTTTAATCCTGAGTCTCTGACCAGTGGGGTCCACATGTCAACGGCGTTAGACACTGACGGGTGGGGTCCGGCTGTCAGTGGGCCTGCGGTCCCGCCGCGGCTGACGAACGGGGCTCACCTATCAGCTGAGAGTTTAAGAGAAACTCGACCGCTACGCGCGGAGCCGGGGGCTCGAACGCGCGCCGCGGGAGCGAGGGGGAGGAAGAGATAACGCTGAAAGCCACTCGGTCGTTCGAGCGATGCTTACCATGTAAGGGCAACAAATCCCTTTGAAGTATGTCTTGGGGGAGGCCGGGCAGAGGAAGAAGAAGGCGGCGGCGACGGCGGTGAGCGGCGGTCGGAGGGGTTCGGGGACTTCGTGATATGTAATCCTCGTGTGCTGGTGAGTCTTCTGGTGCAGTCGGTGGGGATGGAGGTGCACGGTGGTGAGCCGGCAGCGTGTGACGGCGGCGGTCCAGGAAGGCGGTTGACGCCGGCGAGGTGGAAGCCACGGGAGGTGTGGGAAAGGTTTGGAACGGGTTGGCGATGCTCCGAGGAGGGTGTGGGCGAAAGCAATCGGTTTATTACGGCGGGAGTCGGCGGGGAGGGCGGCGCCGGAGCTCGGGAAGAAGGAGGGGGCCGGCGGCAATTGGGGTGCTAAGGCTCAATTGTTTGCGGGGAAAGGATGGAGGTGGTATTGTGGCGCGTTTTGTACTCCCAGGAGGGGCTTTTATAACCGGAAGAGGCGCGTGGCGAGAGCGGCACCTGGCGCTCCGCCCTGTTTGCGCCGGCGGGGGAGATGAACCAAATCCCGCTGGGATTTTGTAGGAAAGAGGTGGCGGGAGATGTGAGTCCCCCCTCCTGTAGCTGGTTCTTTTAAATTACCCGCGAGGTGAGAGAGGGAGCGGGGATTTGCTGCGGCAGATGCGCGAGCGAGAGGAGAGCGAAAGCGGGCGCGTGGAGGAAGAAGAGGAGGAGGAAGAAGAGAGCGGCGGGGCACACGCAGCCGGGAGGAGGGGCGCGATCGGGCGCGGGCCGCGTGGCGAGGCGGGAACGCAGGCGGCGCTGGCTGGGCGTCTGGCGTCCCATTGGCAGCATAAACGCACTGGCCGCGTGTGGAGAGAAAGGCTGGGCGGGGTGATGGTCACCTACTGTGTTATTTTCATCATTTTTATTTTATTTTGCTTTTACACTTGGACATATGTGTGTATATATATATATATACATATTTTCATTTCCTTCTTATTTTTGTGTATGTACACATATATTTATTTATTCATTCTTTCACATGGTATTCTTATGCATATATATATATATATATATATATATATATATATATATATATATATATATATATATATATATATATATATATATATATATATATATATATATATATATATATATATCTTTATATTGTTATTCATATGAGTTTGTATACATAAATGTTAACCTTCTTTACTATTTACTCCATTATTTTTAATGGTGAGATTTATGGTTAAATCTAATATTCTCCCTAACCTTTATGGATCATCTTTTCAGATTCTTTATTTGATGCTCATGTTTTATTATTTTGTGTTGATTTCTTCCCTCTTTTCACTTTTGAAATTCCTTTATATTTACAAAAAGCCAATAAATTCCAAATTCAAATGTAAAGCAATTAAAATAATCCAAAAGCTCCATAATTTAATATTTATATTTTTCAGGACGTTACAGAAGCCTCAGAGATTAATTGAAAAAGCTAATATTGTTGCTTATGCTTTGAGTGTGGCAGAGGGCATTGAAGGTAGTGCAGAATTTTCAACTTATTCAGAGGCTATTACTTCTATTGATTGCAATAAATGGATGACTGTCATGCATGATGAGATGGAGTCACTTGAGAAGAATGGTACTTGGGAGCTCATGAAATTCCCAAAGGAAAATAAGTTGATCCATTGCAAGTGGATCTTTAAAAGGACCAAAAGGCATTTCTTTGACCGATGAAGAAAGGTATAAAGTAAAGTTAGTTGCTAAAGGTTATAGCTAGATGCTAGGTATTGATTTCACTGATGTCTTTTCCCTAGTTGTGAAATATATATAGTTCCATTCACACTTTACTCACTATTATTGCTATGCAAGATTATGAACTTGAGCAATTAGATGTCAAAATTGCATATTTACATGGGAATTAGAAGAAGACATTTATATGGAACAACTAAAAGCTTTTGTTGTTTTAGGAAAAGAAAACCTTGTTTGTAGGTTAAAGAAGTCATTTTATGGTTTGAAACAATCACCTAGATAGTGGTACAAGAGATTTAACACCTTTATGATCTCTTAGAATTTCAAAAGATCATATTTTGACAGTTGTGTTTATCTCAAATTTGTTAATGGTTCAGTAGTATATTTGCTTCTTTATGTCGATGATATGTTGATTGCTGCAAAAGATAAGACAGAGCAGTGAATTTGAGATGGACTTGGGTGCAACAAAGAATATTCTTAGCATGAAGATTATTCAAGGGAGATGGTTTGGAAAGTTATACCTAAGTCAGCAAGAGTATATTGAGAATGTCCTTCATCATTTTAACAAGCCAAATCGGTCAGTACTCTTTTAGCTGCACACTTCAAACTTTCTTCAACATCATGTGCACAATTTGGTGATAAAATTGAGTATATGTCTAGAGTTCCATATGCAAGTGCAGTTGATTCACTTATGTATGTCATTGTATGTTCTTGTCCTGATTCATCTCATGCATTGAGTGTTATTAGTAGATACATGGCTAATCCTATTAAAAAATATTGGAAAGCAGTTCAGTGGATTTTCATATATTTGCGTGAAACTCCTAATGTTTGTTTACAATTTGGGAAAACTAGATATGGACTTGCTCGTTATGTAGATCTAGATTTTGTTGGTGATTTAGATAAAAGGTCTCTTACTGGTTGTCTATTCACTGTTGGAGGATGTTGAAGCATCTAGGCCCCTAATTATATGTTTTGTTAATTAATAACAACCATATGTAAGGGACTAATATGATTTCAAAGATGTTGATAAAAGGTTTATTCCTGGCATGGAAGAATGTGAAAGCTTGCATAAGGTGAAAATAGACGAGTCTAGCTCATGGCAAAGGTAAAATTGTTAAGGACCTTTTATAGCTTTTGTCGATCTTGGTGGCTCAAAAGGGCTTATAAGCCGGGGCTTATGACTTTTTGTGTGTATTGTGGCTGGAAAAGCACTGTAGTGGTTATTAGCTTTATGTGAGTAAAAAATGAGAAAAATAGTAAAAATTCATAAAAATTGGAAAACGCTGCTATATCTTTTAGGATAATGCAAAGGAATAAGGGAACAAGAAAAACAAAAAAGCCAAAATTTAGAAGACAAAAAACTAAAACCGTTTGGAGCGGATAAGACCAGGTTGCTAGAATAGGTGTCATACTATTAAGATGGACTTTTAGCTAGTAGCTTGATAGTGCTTTAGGGTTAGATGGCTCAATTTTTATGCATGTTAGCTCTAGGACTTGCATTTCGTGATGTTGGTTTTCTGGTGCTACCGATTTTACAGACCACCAATTCCTAGATACCGGTATCAATTTCCAGAATGGTTGTTTTTGTGTCTTCGGTCAAAATTCTTGAGGCGGTGCTACCGTAGTTCAAAGTCCAGTGTGACCGTAGGGCCAATGTTACTAGACTTCCTTTACCAGTAGGATCAGACCAAATGAGGTCAAGTACTTCCTTTGAAATGGTCCAACCGACTTCTTTCAACCAGTTTGACTGGGGAAGGATGATGCTAACGAATTTGTTTAGCCGGCCGGACCGAACCGAACCTTTAGGACTCTTTGTCATTTCTTTTAACCATGCTATTGCCATCTCTACTCTGGTGCAACCAGATCCGTAGTGCTACTGATTTCTAGTTGGTAGCTACTTTTTTTAGAAGGGTGTTTTCCGGGTTCCCTATTTTCACTAAGATTGGTCCAACGGGGCTTGTGTAGGCGTTCTAACCGAACTTAATTGTAATAGCTAGTTTAGGTGCATTAAATGCATAGTAACTATCCGTTATAGTGAGATCCAGTCCAATTGGCCTCTTAATGCCAATAGCACCGATTCCGATAGAACTTGGGATTTCAGCCCCCAATGACTACTTGAGTGGTTGGGGACTATAAATACCCCCACTTCTGCAACAAGGGTATTTTCTCGAACCTCTATTGAATACACTTGAGCCTTTGCCACCTGAGCATTTAGGTAATCTTCTTGAGCTTGTTGAGAACATTCAAGTGCATTGCATCTATTAATTGAGCTTTGTAGCACTTGAGGACTTTCAAGCAAGCGTCATTGACTTGTTACTCTTCGAGGTTGCCACCTCTTAGATGGCTTGGAGGTGTGAGAACTGGTGATCTCTTCAAGAAGGTTGTGAAAATGTCTAGTATTAATGTAAAGGTTGGAGCTCATCTACCCAGAGCGGGAAAGAGCTACCTCTAGTGGATTGAGGAAAGACTCACTCACGGAGCTAGCTTGATTCATTTAAACTCCCTCAACTTGGATTAGAAGAGACTGGTAAATCTCCGAGACCACTAGAAAAATTCTCTTGTGTTCATCTTGTGGTTTACATTCTTCCTGTTTACTTTGTGCAGTTACATTCCTAGTGATTATATTGCTTGCTTGTCATCCTAGTTTTACAAGACTTGATTAGACTTAGGTTGTTGGTGTACTTAGTGAGACTTAATATATTTAGGCCTTAATTGTACCAAATGGAATTTTATTTCATACTTTCTTAAAAACCGGATTTTAGCCAAAAGAATTTGAAAACCTCCTATTCACCCTCTATAGTCAGTTATCGTTGATCCTACAGATATATTGTTAGTTGGAAGGCAAGTTTGCAAACTACTATTGCCTTATCTAACACAGAAGCAGAATATATGGTTGTTGTTGAAGCATGTAAAGAAGCTATTTATCTAAGAGGTTTGTTTACTAAGCTTTATAGAAGTACTTTTTGCACTACTATGTTTTATGATAGTCAATATGTTATTTATCTTACAAATGGTCAGATGTTCTATAAAAGAACTAAGCATGTTGACATAAGATAACATTGCATTCGAGATGTCATTGCTCAAGGTGCCATTAAAGTTTGTAAGATAAGTACTTATGATAATCCAGTCATCGATATAATGACAAAGTCCATTCTGCTGCTAAGTTTGAGATGATTGGTGTCACAGTTTAAACCAATAATTTTATTTAGTGCATGATGATCTTTTTGTTTGGAGTTCTTGATAATTTATTGTTTGCTACAAGTGGAATTCATCAGAAGGTGGAGATAATTAAATATGTGATCCAAATTCTTAATGACAAAAGGGGCGATTTGTGGTATGAAAATCGGCTGTTGTAATTGGCTATTGAAAATTGGCCATCTCTTTCGGATTTATTTTCTTATTGACCACGAGTCGCTTTGTACCCCTTATATACCCTTGTAGCCACATGTGATTGAATTGACGACTCATTGTATAATCCGTTGCTTTGTAATTCTCCTCGTATAATGATCATCGTCGGTTGTATTTCTGTGATTTTTTTTCTAAAAGGGTTCTCCCCTTAAACTTTTATGTCATGTTTGATCGAACCCTAGCTATGTTGAGGTACTGGTACTAGACTACTAGTCCACTTGGCTAGCTTCCAACATGCGTATATTTGATCGAATCCTAGCTTGCTGAGCTACTAGTGTAGACTACACTAGTAAAAATCAAAAAGAGCATTAGAAATTAGAATTACTAGTTGAAAACCCGTGCATACCTCTGGCTAGCTTCGTAGATAAAGTATTTAGTATCATAGTATCTTCTAAACCTAATTTAGTTTCCCTATATATATTTATAATTACCGTATCAATGGTTTGATGTTTTCATTGCTCCACGTAAACGATTGAATTTTTTTACGAATAATCCATTTTTTATTCGAAATTACAGAAATATACCCGCGAGAAATTTTTTTACAAAAATAGACTCAAGTCGCCCAATGAGAGAGCGACTGGAGCCTATCGCCCAATCAGGGACCGACAACATGCCTGCCGCTCTACCCTCGGGCGACTGCATCCAGTCGCTCTCCCATTGGGCGACTTTCATGCAGTCTCGCCCAATGGTTGGGCGACTGCACTCAGGTCCCCCGTGAATGTTTTAGATTTTTTCAATTTTGTAGTTTTAAACTGGTAAAAATCTGCTGAAGTTGTAATAAAAGTTTATGTTCATTGTATATTGTAGGTGTGTAAAAAATTTTGGGAAATTTTTTTAGGAACGATTGACCGTAGAATGATCGGTACATACGATGGTAAGTGGTATTTTAATGTTACTGAGAATTCGTGTCTCTGGGCTAGGATTGGGTTGAGGAGGATCGACGGGCCCAGCGGTCAGATTATCATAGACGGTTCTACATACAAACCATCTGTAATACTCTCTATCACAAGTTTTATATACCGATGCAATATAAACAACTAGTATCAAAAGATAAAATAGCAAAGTTTTATATGACTTATATATACTCATTTGAAAGGTTTTGATGAGATCTACAACTTTTCAGTTGAAACAAAATCCAAATTCCAAAGAAAAGACCAAGAGAAAAGGCAAAAACAGAAACCAAAAACTTGCGACACAGATTTAGGTCCAAAGATGACCGATTTTCGGGATCTTGGAGAGCGACTAGCGTGAGCTGGTCAGTTTGTTTGGATCGGGCTCGTCGTTAGCTTTCCAACGAGTACAAGAACGTCGAAAATGGACACCGTATGCAAAAGTTATACCTATTTTACTGAATGTGTGTCGGAAACGGACTAAATTCGTTTCGGTCTCAATTGAAACTACTATAACTTTTGATCCCGTGGCTGAAATTGCTCAAATTTTTTTCTGGAGGCTTTTGGATGTATGAAGAACAACTCCACCAATTTTTACTATTTTTGGCGAAGGTTTGATACACTTTCCAAATTTCGGCAAAGATGGACTCTTTCCTCTCTTTTTTCTCTCTTTTTTTCTCTGTTTTTTTTCTAAACAACCGAAATCAACTCTCTCTTTTTTTTCCCTCTAAACATAAACTTTTATTACAACTCCAGCAAATTTTTTACCAATTTAAAACTACAAAATTGAAAAAATTTAAAACATTCACGGGGGACCTGAGTGCAGTCGCTCAACCATTAGACGACTGCATGAAAGTCGACCAATGGGAGGATGACTGGATGCAGTCGCCCGAGGGTAGAGCAACAGGCATGCTGTCGGCCCCTGGTTGGGCGATAGGTTCCAGTCGCCCTCCCATTGGGCGACTTGAGCCTATTTTTGTAAAAAAATTTCTCACGGGCATATTTCTGTAATTTCGAATAAAAAATGGATTATCCGTAAAAAAAAATTCTAAACGATTCCGCCATAGCACAAATTTAATCTGGGTCCGCCGCTGAGTGTACTCCTTTGCTAGCCTAGCCTCGGGCCCGTTGCACCATTCGTATTCTTATGCCTGTTCGCTTTAGTGATGGCATGTTCGAAAATTCAAGTAGTAGTATTCCCCTGTAAATTACAGCTATCTGGCAGTTGGTATGCTTTCAAAACTCAAGGGAGACGTGTGTTTCTGAATCGGTTTCTGAATCGGCCCAAGGATGAGAGCAAGGCACTCTATTTATCCTTTGGTGTTATGCAGTCCCTTTGAGCGTATACTCTAGGTAGGCACTACAAATCCACAACTGTAACCGCAATCCAAATTCCGGACAAAGTAACGTGCTGGTAATTAATGACAGATTAGGTCTGCAAACACGACAGAAATATACCAACATAAGAGCGCACTCCCAAAAATGTAAGCCCTAATTAAACAAAGCAGTTCAAAAAAAAGAAGAAGAAATGATACACCTGGAGTTGACTCCTCTTCAGTCCTGGGTACCGTGGCTTGCTTCTTTGCTCTGCTCAGCCTGGGGGATAGTGTCTCCGGCGGGTGCCGCCTCTGCTACAGGACCGGAAGAGTGATCCTCAGCTTCCCCGTTTTCACCTCTAACACACTGCCTTTTATTAGCCACATATGTTTCTTCCTCTTCTAGTTCATCATCATCATCATCATCATCATCATCATCTACTTTCTCACCAAAACGTTTGTCAAGGTCTTCCCCTTCAGCTGCATCATCATCTTCATCATCCATGCTTCTTTCGAGGCCGTCATCTCCAGCTTCTCCTCGTTTCCTCTGTGGGATCACCTGAAAAAATGCAGTCTTCCAGTCCCTAGTTTCCACGAACTTTAGCATTATCTCGAAAACTTGGTTAACTGTAAGAACCTGCATGATCAACAGACAAGGGGAGTCGATAATCTTAGTACAGGCTCTCCAGAATCCAGATTTCAGAACGACCAGATATTCAATAGCAATATTTTTTTTTTTCATGATCTAAGAACAGTATAAAATTTTTAATAAACCTCTACTCAGACAGTCCCAGGAAACTATCTGACAATTTGCAGGAGTAGCTTATAAACAGCACCAATATAAATGCGCAAGGCTCTTATTGCAACATTAAAATGTGAAAAGCCTCTGGAATAATCAGCAAAAACCACAGCTGTGGTAATTTTTTAATAAATATTCTTCAGGATCTTTTAACACACCGAGAGATGATGTGTCATATCAAAACAAGGGTCTCTGTATTATCTGAAAGAATACATCATCAGAGCATCTAGGCATCTTGGAACATTTTTAAGCCATATAGAGGGTATAGACCTTTTGAGTTGATATGCAAACACCAATAGATTGATAGAGGCAACTAACGTTATAGCTAGGCAAGCTAACATTTAGTATTACAAAAAGACAGAAACATCCATATGCTCACCTGAGAACTTGACATCTTTAAATAGTTTCCAATAGGGAGCTTGGCAGATTGAATCCCCTGATCAACCGCTTTTTTCATTGTTATGCCTTTCCATCTGTTCCGATCCACTAGACCACCAATAATGTATATTTTCGACATGTCTAGATCATGAAGCACAGTCTCAGCATCCGCTGTAAGATACACAAGGTTTTCTTTACGATCTTCAAATGCTTCAAGATAAGGATTGGCCTCCTTTTCAATGATCCACTTATCATACCCAGGAATCCTCTGAAGGTGGGTCGCCATTTCTCCATTGCAACCTGTCAACCACAGATGAGCCGGGTTTGCAGATCTCCCATTCACTGCATAGCAGTACATAATCTGAAACTTGCATTAGTTCATGGGTAGCAAGTTTTTTCAAAGTATTCCACATCCATGCCTCCAGAATATATATGTTGCTACACAGGTAGCAATAATATAACATTGCACAGATTGGTACTAATGCCCTTTGATCCAATATCACAAACTTGTTCTAAAGACAAGAAAGAAACAGTGGCATGATACCTCCAAGATTAACACTAGGAGTAGCACAATCACGTTCTTGAGGAGGCATCATGATTAGTGAAACATGCAGATAAGGTGCAATCTTCTACATCAAAGACCCAGTTTTCTTACAAGTTACAAGTATAAAGCAAGATGACAGTCTTGGCAGTTGGATCAGATGACAAACATGTGAACACTGGGAGCCTCAGGGCATCTTTTTAACTATTCTTAACTACTCATTTTACTACAATCCATGCTATTTCAAGCACATTTCAGAAATAACCCATATATCAACACCAGCCATTCCCTTCTATCAGAGGAACTACTCATGGATCGGTTATAAAGGAGCCTATTTCAACTTTCATGAATCAACTGATTAAATCTAATGTAATTCCAACCATCACATTTACTTCGTTTCAGTTCAAAATATAGCAAGAGTAGGGCGAATCCACCTGCTGCGTGAGGCTGTGGACCTCGTTGGGCCGCATGAGGTCGCCGAACTCGAGGTCGAGCACCACCTTCTGCCCTGCGCCCTCGGCGGCACGCCGGAGCCGCTCGGCGCGTGCGCCGCGCTCCTCCGCGCGCCGCCCCACTCGCTCGCGACGCGCGTCCCGCCGCGCCGCCACCATCTCAGCGCGCGCCTCCTCCGACGGCGCCGCGGCCAGCGCCTCCTCCCACTCACGCCTCCGCCTCTCCACGTCGGCGCGCCGCCGCTCCTTCTCCGCCGCCTTCCGTGCCGCCTTCCGCTCCGCCAGCCGCTCCTGCTTCTGCTGCTTCTTCCTCGCGCTCTTCGACAGCGCCGGAGGCGGCCCGTCGCCCACGACCGCAGCTTTCTCGCTCTCCGTGTCGTCAGCCATCGCAACTCCCCGCCACGGGCGCCGCCGCCGCCGCTGGGTTCGGTCTTCGGAGAGGGGTTTTTGGGATTGGTGGTAACCTTTGACATATCAGAAGCATTGCGCCGTCATCGCAAAAGCAACCTACACAGCCCAAGCAAGCCTTCATTTTTCAGCCCAGTCCAACTCATGCCCATGTAAACGAGGCCCAGTAGAGCAGAGCCCATCAATGACATCTCTGAGAGCTGTTGCTTCGAGCCATTGACCGGTTGACTCGTTCAGTAGTCTCTTATTAGCCCCTGAACGGTTAGACTCAACGATCAGAAAACCCTAAAGCCAAAACTGCAATGCACCAATCTCTCTCTCTCTCTCTCTCTCTCTCTCTCTCTCTCTCTCGGAAGCCTCTCTTACCGAGTCATGCGCCAATCACGGGCCGTCCAAACGGAAGCCTGAAAGGATCAACGGCTCCCGGAGAAGCAACGTCTCTTAGATCGCCAACCGCCCCGCGATCGCTCGCACGTACGCAAGCTAACCCACTCTGCCTCTTTCGCCGGCGCCACTTGCTTCCAAACGCTCTATATAAACCCCTACCGCAATGGCAACGGCTCGCATACCTACTACTCTTGATTCGAGTTAATTCGGTCGCAGAGAGGTCCATCCACTGCACGCCAATGGCCGGCATGCTCGCCTTCGCTGCAGCTTCCTGCCTTCTCCTCGCTGCGTCGGTGTCGTCGTCGCCGGTGGTGTACAGCGTCGGCGACGAGAGGGGGTGGACGGTGCCGGCGGGCAATGGCACGGAGACGTACAACCACTGGGCCAAAAGGAACCGCTTCCTCGTAGGCGACGTCTTGGGTAAGTAGTACGCAAATGTTCACAAGGCAATGCGGCATTCTTGATTCTTGCATGCATCCATGTGTTTGATTTGCATTCGCGCGCGTGGCGTGCAGATTTCAAGTACGCGAACGACTCGGTGCTCCTGGTGAACCACGACGACTACAAGCAGTGCAGCACGGCGAGCCCGGTGAGCCGGTTCACGGACGGCGACACCAAGTTCAAGTTCGACCGGTACGGGCTCTTCTACTTCATCAGCGGCGTGCCGCGGCACTGCGAGGTGGGCCAGCGGATGATCGTGCGCGTCATGGCGCGATCCGCGCTGGCCGCCGCTCCGGCGGCGGCGCCGGCGGTCCCGCCCTCCGTCAGCGGCGCGTCCAGCCCGGTCTCGGCCCCGGGCACTCTGTCATCGGGGTCCAGTTCCAGCCCGAGCCCGCAGGCCCAGGCCAGTGGCGCGTCCAGGCTTATGATCTCTGGTTTCTCCATTGTAGTAGGGCTTATTGCGTGTGTCATCAGTCATCACCATGCTCGCGTTGGTTTGAGCCTACAGGTTTAGTTTCTGGATTAATTGATAGTGTCATCGGATTAGGACTTCATATACGTTGGTTTTTTTAGATCTAGGAGGAGTGCCATGCATGTCAGTGAGTGGTTGGTTGGAGATCTTCTGTTAGGGTGTCTTGGTAATTAAGCTAGATTCTTAGGGGAAATCCTTGATTTAATTCATCTCTGATTTCCCTCAATAAATGGTGATTAGTTTCGTTGAGAAGGTCTTTCAATAAATGGTGATTACCTTGTGCTCTTCACTTATTATGATACAGGCCGAATTTTTTTTATTTAAGCACATAAAAGTTTGGAATTCCAGATGTAGGCACACAAAACTTGATTTTCCTAGCTGTAAGCAGGACGTTCACAATTTATAGCGTCCAAGCCTTCCACGAGGACGTTGGCATCTGGTGGCGTCCTCCAAGTTGGCTGGCCGCATGATTTTTGTGGCGTCGCATCGGAGATCTGGACGCTCAAATTTTACTACGTCCTTCTCTGTACTGTACGCAACATTGGTGTATCTTCTTCCCCGTACGCCGTTTATATACCCTTATCAGAATTGCATTCTGTAACCCGAACAAGGAATGGTTGTTTGCGCAGAGTTTCAGATGTTGTCTTTTGTTTTGGAATTGGCTAGTGAAATTCTCCACAATCCATTGCATCTGATATTACGACTGCTTATTAACCGATCAATAGACCCCTAATTAGTAGGTACCCCTAGCACCCCTATCAATTACGAAGGTACTATCTTCATTGTACACTTTTCACATATATATTAGCTTTGTGCGGTGAGTACCCCTTAAATTTTAGTCTTGCATTACTATAGAGAAAATAATACTAGATATCTCATTATAGACAGTTTTACAGAATCCGTTAGTGTTAAGATACATCATAGTTATCTTAAGTAGTTTTACTAGCGTGACCGTCTATATTACAACCGATGACAAGAACCATCTATGATGACCTATTTATCATATATGGTTTATTGCAAAAACCATCTATGATACATCACAGACGATTAGTAATAAAAACCGTTTATGATGTATGGACTTATCACAGAAGGTTCGTGATAAAAACCATCTGTGATGTATGACTTATTACAAACGATTTTTTTCAAAAGCCGTATGTGATAATAATCTCCTATATATAGAGAGAGACACACACACGGAGCGGAAACCTAACTCACTACTCTTGCGAAAACCTAACCTCATTGCTGATCTGCTCCCTATGGCAACACCTCCTCCCTGCAATTCCTCGTCGCGCAGATCCTCCTCCTAGCTCCCCGTTGCCGTCGTACGGTTCCTCCCTACGGTTCCCCGTCGCTCGCCTCCTCCTCCCGACTCCCATCGCGCGGCTCATCCCCAGCTCCCCGTCGCCATCACCTCCACGCAGCCGCACATGCTGCCCCCACACAGCCGTATGCCGCGGTTCGACCGCCACTGCCAGTGAAGAAGGTAATTAAGGGATAATAACTAATTTTCTTTTTGGTGGTGGTTCTATGAACTTCTATGTGTTAGATTAGGTTTGTGAAATGAAGAAGTGAATATATTTACATATCGATGGTGAATAGTGTTAGTTACCTCCAAGTGTTTATATAATATGGACTCTTGTTCTTTATTCCATTTACATATTAGTTACTTGTTATTGCTTAAAGTCACGGAAAATATCAAGAGATCAAGAGAAGACTATGTTAGTTTTGTTTTAAACAAATGCGCGACAAGTAGTCTGTTTTGGATGTCTAGATTTTATTAACATATCGGTGGTGAATGGTGTTATTAATTGTCTGCATGTTAGTTTGTTTGGCTTTGTAGAATGTTGAGCTTAATATAAGTAGGTTTGTTTTAACAAATGCTCGGCAAGTTTGATGTAATATTTCAGGTGCATGGTTAGTATTAATTCATTCCTTAATATATGTTTGGTTTATGCTTTGTACCACTTTAGGTTTATGCTCTATATTAATTCATTTCTTATTCTGTAATATATACTTGGTGTGTGCTGCGTAAAATTATTTTTTCTACTTTAGATGCACTTTTATTCTACAAGTCATGCTTGGTTCATGTTTAGCATCTAAAGCTTCCTCTCATTCTTCTTTCGTTCAAACAGACAGATACCATCAACTCATAGATTGTTGTCATGGACAAACTTTGACAAACATCCACTAAGGAACCACCTCTTACTATTACTAATCATCATATTGGTTGTTCATATCTTTCCTATGCACTGGAGCACATATTTCATAGTAACACTAACATAGTCTTGCACACCCTACATTTAAATGAGCTACAGACAAAGTCAGATCCCATATCACATCATACTTGATAGCTAAAACTATATCAGTCGAAGTAGTAGTTATTTTAAAACACCCTTTCAATGAGATTTTGTAGCAATAATATGTGCCAAGATAAGAAAAAGAGAACCAATTATCCACAAATTCTTCTAGAAAGTAATCAGGCTGCTCATATTGGTATTTCTCAATAACTATAAAAGTAACATTAAACACTATATACTTAGACTTCAAATGTCATGAAGCAAATCACACTCCAATGTGTTACATTCTATGAAGTAGGTCATGATTGTTGCCTCTTCCTCCTCATCATGCTGCGTGTTGGGCTTAATTGTTGTCTTAGGTGTACTCGCTGCCTTCTTCGCAACTATCCATCAGCTTCTGCGCACTCCTTTTCTTCGCGATTGTCACAGACGATTATATTTAAAATCCGTCTGTGTTATGACTTATCACAAATGATTTGAAAGCCGTTTATGATAACTACCTATTATCACAAACATAACAAATCAGATGGATTAAAAACCGTTTGTGAGGGCTTAGAACCATCTGTGATGACTTTTGTGTGGTAGTGTTGGATTCACCACCATATGGCTTTATGTAGTTTACCATGTGTTCTCCTCCTAAATTTTTAGTCTTGTTCCACCACCATATTGCTTAATATAGTCTACCATGCGTTCCCACCATATGGCTTAATATAGTCTACCATGCGTTCTCCTCCAAAGGAAGTAGTATAAATGATTTAATCCTTTATCCTCACATCTTCAAGTCATGTTTCTCAATGGATAGTTTCATGATATTGAAAAAGAACGGAGCAAAAGGTATTTGCATCATTCAAGCATAGAGTTTTGTGTGTGATGAGCCAAATGGCCAAGAGGTAGCGCGTTGCGCTCAAGCACAAAATATGGCGGGGTTGTGCAACTATCGGTGGCGCAAGGCTTCGAATGGTTTGGGGACATGCGTGGACGCCAAACTGTCAAAGTTCAGAGGCATCCGTGACAACTCTCGAGACACTGTAAAATGATGACGACATGACGTGCTAATGGTGCGAACGCTCCAAGTTAGCCGCGTCCGGTTACACGAACGGGATGCTCCAAAACTTAAAGTGTCCTGCTTACAGCTAGAAAATCCAGTCGCAGGCCTACATCCGGAATTCCAAACTGTTGCATGCTTAAATAAAGAATTATGATACACCAGTTTGCTAAATCTGATTGTGCTATGTGTGATGTTTGCGTTTTGTGGCTTCAAATAAACTTTAACTTCATATTTGACGAGCAATATAAAATCTGTGCCTTTCATTTGCTTTCAAACTAATATTGTGCCTTCAGAAGCTGCTTAACTAGTGGTGCAGTAGTATAGTACTAGTTCATTCTTCAACGGCCGTTCAGGCGCGCGGCATGTTAATGTCGGCGCATGCAAGTTTCACGTAGCTGACTGCTTCTGCGGGCCCGGAACCGACTCTTACCTTTCGAAGCTGACACTCGAGCGTAACTGCGTAAGAGATGGATGGACAGCACAACAGCATTCCCGAGCCGGAAGGTCTGTTACTGTGTAACACGGCACCGCCCATCGTGTCTCTTCCACCACCTTTTGCCGTAAGTTGGGGGCAAGGGACGCATGGCAAACTACTGTACAGAAAGCAGGGTGATTGACAGTATATACAAGGCAGTTCCTATACTTTGGTGGGGCATGAACGAATTAGAACCCTCCTTCACATGTACTAAAAACAACCTTTATTTGCAAAACATATATTGTAAATCATTTAAGCTTATAAATTTTTAAATTTGAAAAAAATTAGTAGTTTGTAACTTTTGTTTATATTTAACCCTTCATATATTTTAAAGTACGAAGATGACACGATTATAGTTTGGTATCAAGGACTTTCTTAATGATGACCTATGTAAGGAGATTTATATACAACCACCACCTAAGTATTCCGCTCATGAGGGGCATGTCTGTCGTCTTCGTCGTGCTATCTATGGTCTCAAACAGAGCCCTTGTGTCATATTTGAGCACTTCACTTTTGTGATCATTGTTGTTGGTTTTTCTGTCAGTAATCATGTCCCTGCCTTGTTTGTTCACACTTCCTCTCGAGGTTGGAAGCTCCTTCTCTATGTCGATGGCATAATCATCACTGGCGATGATCCGTTGTACATTGATTTTGTGAGGAAGTGTCTCAGCAATCAATTTTTAATGTCTGATCTCGGTCCACTTCACTACTTTCTTGAGATTAAGGCCACTTCCACGTATGGGTAGATATCGAGCTAAGTCCCCATCTTATCAAGTTTTTTCTAAAATTGACATTGTTTGATTTAATATCATTTTACGTATATTTTAGAGGTATTTTTAGAAACAAGCTAACGAGCCGAGCTAGAACAAAATTTAAATTCATTTGAAATCAACTTATTTCAATATTTAACCAATTAACAAATATAATTAAAGCAATTTTGAACCGAGCTAATGGCTCCCACTAACGAGCTTTTTTGTCACCCCTACTTCCATACCGGAGGGCTACTACCTCTCCCAGCAAAAGTACGCTCATCGCTCTAGCCTGATTGACACTCGCACTGCCGAGACTCCCATAGAGCTTTCTCTTCAACTTTGTGCCACGAACGGTGATCCTCTCAAGGATCCCACTCGATACCGCTACCTTATTAAGAGTCTCATGTACCTTGACATTAGCTGTCCGAACATCTCTTACGCTGTTCACATCCTAAGTCAGTTCATTTGTGCTCCCACCCACCTCTACTAGTCACCTCCTTCGAATTCTTTGCTACCTGGGCGGAACCATCTCTTGTCGCTTGTTCTTTTCTAGCTCTAGCTCATTGCAGCTTTAGATGTACTCAGATGTGACTTTGGCTAGTAATGCTACATATCGTCGATCTCTTTCTGCATATTGTGTCTTCCTAGGCTCCTCTCTGATTCCTTAGAAGACTAAGAAACAGACTATAGTTTCCAGTTCAAATGATGAGAAAGAGTTGAGAGCGATGGCATCGGTGACTGATGAGGTTACTTGATTATGGTGGTTGCTTGCTAACTTTGGTGTGTCAGCTTTGAGTCCCACTGCGCTGTTATTAGACAGTACGGGTACGATCAGCATTGCCATAGATTCAGTGAAGCATGAGCTTAGGAAGCACATCAGGTTTGATGCCTCCTACACACGATCACAGGTACAAGAGGGTATCCTTGTTCTACAGTTTATGCCCTCAGAGTTATAGGTTATTGACTTTTTCACAAAACTGCAAATTAGGGCACAACGTGCGTTCTACTCTCCAAACTCACTGCTTCAGACCCACCATGATTTTGAGAGGGGTAGAGTAGGAGTATATATATATAGGGCTCTCTTTGCATATTTCCACGATGTATTATGTATATATTTATGCTCTTTGGGCCATGGAATAGATCTGGGGCTTCCTTCCAACAAAAACATCATTGCTGTAAGGCACATCAGGTGCAGCTATTCTTGCAATTTCACATACGCAGTATGTTAGGAGAAGTCTGGCATCCCTATCTTGATGTTTCAACTTTTTTTTTTGCCAATACCTTCAAAAAAAGGTTGAATCTTATCACAAGTGGAACTGATGATTGTTCTATTTGGGCTAAGCAGTCAGTAGCTTCCTACAATATGATTACTTTAATTAGTATCAATGTAATATCCAGAACCTCCTTTAGAAAAAAAGAATGATTTAAATCAGACTGACAAACATTACCAGCCAAATTGAGACAGAACACAATAATGCCTGATTTTATGAGATTGACGCTAACTAAAACAAAGATGAGCTGTTCTTAACATTTACTCCCTTGAGATAGGGAGTTAAAGGCTGCCCTGTATTCTTAAATCAAAGAGAATAACATTTTCTTATGATGCCACAAAATCCCAACTTCCAAGCTTTTAGATTTGTTTCATACAATTTTCAGGAAAAAAATATTTGTATAATTCGATCCTTTAATTGTAGAAAAGGTACCATGAGGGACTGAAACCAAAAGAATTGATGGGTACAAAATATCCATCTTAGAGCAAGTACAATAATGCTGACTAGGTTGCCTCTAGCGAAATCCACGTCAACACAATCCTATGTGGAAGAGAGAGACAAGAGGAGAGAGAGGCAAGCTGCCCCTTAGAGCAAGTACAATAATTTAGCCAACTAGTGACTATAACACTTATCCATTTCATCTATAGCCTTCAAAAAAATAGTTCATACAATAAGGTAGCTATCACAATAACTATTTGGCCCCACGTGTAAGAGAGTGAAATGCATATTTTTACGTACTATAGCTAGCTATAATTTAGTAGCTAGTTTCCTTCTCTCTCTTCCTTTCTCTCTCTGCCACGTAAGATTTGGTTGATATTATATTTGCTATAGCCTATTGACTAAGCTTTATTGTACCTGCTCTTATATAAGAGGTGACCTCTAGCACATCATACGAGGAGAGAGAGACAAACTACCCCTCATGCCAGAGGTGACCCCTGATATATTTATGCAAGTATTAAATGTTTGAGTGCTTTAGGCCCTGTTTGGATCAGTTTCAGATTCTTAAAAACCAGCTATTACTTCTAGTTTTTAAAAGCTGGTTTTTAAGCAAAAACTGGTGGGGTGTTTGGATCTCCTAGTTTTTAAAAGCTAGTTTCATTTATGATTGGTGCTAATAGACTATTATACCCTTACATTTATTGCTCTTGAACAGCACATTAAATAGCCATGCGTGGTCTTTAATGAGGGTAAATGGGTATTTGTGCCAAAAAGCGCAAAAGTCGGGTATCAACAGACTTCTTGGTTTTTAAGAATCTGGTAGGTAGATTTTAAAATCGCCTAAAAAGCGGTCTGTTTGGATCCCACCCAGTTTTCAAAAAGCAGATTCTTAAAATCTGGGTGGATCCAAACAGGGCCTTAGTAGAGGTAACATCTACTCAACTTATTGTATTAGCTACCTCCACATGAGCCACGTGTACTCTTTTTACTTATTTGGCTAGTCCTAGAGGTGGCAGCCACCTCTTCTATTAAACTTGCTCTTAGTGCACCGGCAACCAATCAAGTGGAAACTTATGAAGCTTAAATGTGAATTGCACCATCTAAGGCCATAGTGTTTCAGGCTATGAAGTATGAACCACAGCTTCACAGTCAAGCTTAAAGATGCTAAACCTAAAGCAATTTAGAAGAGCAGTTAGAAAAGCAATTCATATAATTTTTGCATCATTAAGCTACCTTGGCCGACCTACATATATCTCATACTACTCACAGCAGCACAACTCAACTATCGAAACTAAAGCATAGATCTAAAAAAGCTGGCAGCCGCCTAGCACCAATATCTAACAGGATGGCTCGAAGGCCTAATTTATCCAGGGCTTCACTAAAAGGTTAAATCTTTAAAGCTTCTATCATAAACTTGTTCACAACAATATTGTTTTCTATCTCGAACCCTCGGGTCCTAACTTCTAACTAAAGCAGCTAAAAGAGCTAACCAGAGCATCAAAATATCAAATATAATGTTTGGGGTAAGCAGAAGGCAGGAGGGCAGGTTGAAAGTGGGACACAAGATAGATACTGAAGACCAAAGTGTGAAGAGTCCAGTGTTCAAGTAGGCGCTAGGCGCTAGGCGGGCGGCCAGGTGGGGCCTAGCGCCTAGGGAGCCTAGGCGGGGCCTAGGCGGTCAAATTAAAAATAAGGATAACATACAGATGATAAGTATATATTTGCTATATATCTGAGATCTAATGTCTCAGATCGAGTCATCATATCTTATAACTAATGTTTAAAACAATTAATCGGGTTTTAGACCATCGATAAAGATCCAACGGTCCCGATCTTCTAACCCAAACGGCATAACCTAAATCCACCCGTGACCGCGCGCGCCCCGCATTTTTGCGCCCACCTCCCGATCAGTAACCTAACCTAAATCCTCCGCCGCTTTGCCGCGCCCGCCTCCCGCTCTCCCTCGCAGATCGTCGCCGCCTCCGCACCCGCCGCCGCCTCCCCATCTCTCCCCGCAGATCCCGCCGCCGCCTCCGCAGATCCCGCCGCCCGCCTCCCATCTCTCCCCGCAGTCGCGCGCCGCCTCCGCGCGATCGCGCCGCCCGCCTCCCCATCTCTCGGATCTGGCGCGGGAGTCAGATCCGGCGGCGGCGGCCACGGATCCGGCGAGATGCAAGCGGAGGATCCGGCGGTTCGGCGACGCCGCGCGTGGAATCCACGGAGGTGCGGCGGCTCTGTAAGTCTCCTTTGCAACCCTAGCTCACGTTTCGTCCTTCTTATGTCGCCGTCCCACGCATAGGCGTCCTCGGCGACGCTTAGCCGCTGCGTGCCGCCGCGCGCGCTGGTTTGCCGCCTCGCACCCGCTTTGACCGCCTACGCCGCTGTGACCTTGACCGCCTAGCCACTGACCTCCGCCAGAGGCCAAGTCGCGGCGGCGCGGCGCCGCCACCGCCTAGGCGCGCCTCGGCGCCGCTTAGGCCGCTTTTTGCAACACTGGAAGAGTCACTATAGCAAATATAAATGAAAAAATGACAAAAGCAGAACAGATACAAGGCTGGTAGAGTTTCACTGTAGCAACATAAGTAAAAAAAAATGAAAAAAGCAACACTAATACAATGCTAGCAGAGTTCAAGTTGCTCTAATATATTTCAGACATGGGAATGGGTGGAGACAGTTGGGGAAACTATGACTTGATGAGTGGAGATGTTATCGTGAATGAATGAGAAGGATGACTTGATGAGTGGAGACAGTTGGGGAAACTATGACTTGATGAGTGGAGATGACAAAACCACAGCTCTTGCTGAATGAGAAGGATGACCCGAGAAGGTTGGAGGCTAGAATTTTGAGCGGTGCAAATCTCATGCCACCTTAGCTTATGTGGCGCCTCAATTCTGGCTGAAGCAACAGACGATGCACAAATTACCCACAGAGGCGCTATGTTTACACAAATGGAGCCACGTAAGCCCTAACCTACAGATATTTGCTCAGAAAAAAAATCCAAAATCTAACCATTTGGCCCTAGACTGCAGTGTGTTTCCTTGAATTAAAAACACGGGACTTCGAAGCTTCCTTCGGACTTTATCCCGATTCAAACCCTCGAATTCCAGCCAAACAATCGAAACACATCAACCAGCCAGAGTTCGGAGCGGCCATTTCACACATCAATGGAGCCTCCAGAGCACTGATCTCGTCAGAACGTAACCATTTACCTCACAAATTTCGCACCCCCCAAAGCTAGCGCCCTTCGAGTTTCGAACATTCCGCACCGTTCAATCCAAGTTCAAACATCTAAACCTAGCAACCTCGGAGCTCCGATTCCCACACGGAACACACAGCTTCCACCCACCCACCCACCCACCCCTCGAGCCGAACGACCAAACAGAGCACGGAATTTCGAAAGCCCTCACCTCGAGGAGCTCGATGATGGCGTCGGCGGCACCGCCTCAAACTTCTCCCTGAGCTCTCTCAGCCGCTCCGCCGGCGGCCTCGCCGAACCGGCCGCCGCCTCCGCCATCCGCGCGCTGGCTTCTCGGATCGGATGGAAATTTCGATTCCAACTCCGTCGAGCCGTCGAGGAGCGGGGGCATCCGCTCCTCCCTCTACCATTCTCGCGTTCGCTCGCTTATTGCCAGTTTGCGCTTCGGCTGTCACGAAATTTGTGCAGCTTGCGTCCCTCAAGCTCATGGGGCCACGGAGCATCACAATTCACAGACGCCTCTAAAACTCTTCCAATGGTTTATGCTCTTCTTAACTCAGCTTATTTGAGTTCATAACTCTATACTTCTGACTTTTTTATATTATATATTATAATAGTTAAAAATATACTATAGCTATTTTTTATATTATAGTAATTAAAAATATGTTATAATTGCTGTTAGTTTTTCAACATAATTAAATTTTAAAAATTAAAAATATCATCATAAATAATACAAAAAACAAAAAATGACTAAAAACGAAATTAAGAAACCAAAAATAAAAACTCGTTAGAGCAAACCTTGGTCACAACTACTATTTATTTTTTAAAAATAAAAAAAGATCAGCCACGGTGAAACAACGACACGTTGTGGTTGTGCTTCCGCTTTTGGCCCAGCTCGCGTTTCGGGCGTGAGCTGGAGCACACCCCTTACGGCTTGGTTTGACTATCTCCGCGGGCGACGCCGACGCGTGCACCAGCACCCTATGACGCGTGGATCCCACCTCGCAGCCTGGAGTTATTGGGCCTGGTCACATGCGTGCGCTGGTTGTTTTTCTTCGCCTCTCTGTCCAAACCGACTCGAAACCAAAAGGGCTAAAAAAAAGGGGGGCAAAGTAATCGTTTCAAAATTAATTAATTATAGGCAGCGTCCCATGCAAACACATGCTATTAACAGGTATTATAAGTAGGCGTAGGCGACTGCTCTTGCATTTCGGTTCTTCTCCTGTCTTTCTTGCCTCCCTTAATTTCCTCTCATCCCGGGGGAGATTTTGCCCTAAAAAACTTCTGCGCGATCGGATCAAAGCAAAGGGCAAAAAAATTTTCTTGCAACTCCGGCTGAAGGAAATCGCGATCCATGTCGGTGAGTGCAGATCTTTAGAGTTTAAGTGCATTGTTGATGGATTCTTGGTGCTTTTTGTTCGATCTAGCTTGCACTGTTTGATCCCCACATTTGTCTGCCTTGGTCAGAGTTAGGATCATAAATCGATGGTAAAAAAACCCATGTCTTTCTTTATCGTATTGGATGATCTATACAGTTTTGAGCAGTCTGACACGTAAAGAGTAGGGATGAATCTCCGCTACAACGATATGGATTCATCAGTTTTCCCCCCAAATTGATCACTGTTGTTCATCGGCCATCGAACATGAATAAAACGAAATTGATATACATGTCATGACAAACAAACAATAGCGGAGAACGAATCGAGACGGGTGCATGTTCCCTCAATTTCCTAATTGGTCAATCCCATCGACAAACCAAGACGATTGAGCAATAGATATTCACGTTGGAGCTGATCATCAGCAAACTACCATTGACAAAGCAAACTACTCTCTTAGTCTCTTGCAAACTTTAGCACTATTTATCGCGGCCCTTTTTAATTTATACGTGATGACTGATGAGAACAATCATGCACTTTGATGTTCTAATCAAGAAGAGGCGGTAACATACTAGGCCCCACTCATTTCAGCTTCAGGTTTTGGCTTATTTTTCACTATTTATAAATTTTGTCTTTTTCTGAACTTTTGGCTTTTTAAGCTTTTTTGCCCCGCTTTTTTCCCGTATTCGTTTGCGTTGTCCGTGTTGAGCTAGCATATTTTTTATTTTTAAATTTTTTTAGATTTAATTACATCAAATAAGCCACCTTCAGCTACAATGAAATTTCAACCGCTACAGTGCAATTTCAGCCATAAGCCACCGCTTTTCAGTCTAACCGAGCAGGGCCAAGATGTAATATATGCAGCAGTTTATCATCTGTTACTTTCGGCACCTAGTGACCCTCTGCTATGGGATGTTTTTCAAGGACGAGGCCGGTCGCACTTTACCCAAGTTCGGCGAATGGGACGTCAACAACCCGGCTTCTGCCGACGGGTTCACGGTCATCTTCAGCAAAGCCAGGGATGAGAAGAAGGCCCCCATGAATGGGCACAACAGTAACAGGTCGGCTGACAGCAAGGATCCCAGGACCGAGAAGATGAACCCTTACAACTCCAGGACAAACTCATCAGTATGTCTCCTGTTAGTTTCACTTAGGATCAAGTATTACACGTTATTCGTCTCAAATTTTTTTTTTAAAAAAAAGTTTTACAGATTCATTGGCTTGTTGCCTGAAGACTGGAGTTATGTGGTGTCGATCTCTTTATTTTGCAGAAGAAATGGTTTTGCTGTGTGTCGCCCAGCCCCACGCAAACTTGAGGAAGGAGGGAATATCATGCATTCATGCTGCTGCTTCGTTACACACACTGAAGATGGCTTGATGTTATTCTGTGAGGGTTATATGTATTTCTTGTTGCTGGCAGGCTGGTCTTGAGAGCTATTCGAGCCTATTTGTCAGTGACACGAGTGCAATGTATGACCTTTACATAAGAAACTTACTCCTATGGGTATCTTCTTAAATTTTTCTGAATTGTGTGTATACCCCTCACGTCTGTTCAAGTTGACGTCTGATTATAATTTCCTTTTTTCCTTTGGCTCTCTTTCTGCCGTGTAATCCTTCCTCAAGTTTATAATTACTACATCTAAAACTGTACAATCCAACCCTGACTTCAGATTTTTTCTGTTTTCTGCTGTAATTTTTTTGAGGGTAAATTGATGTGCCCTTTGATCGAGCCTGACCTCCAGAATTATCAGCTTGTAAGCCAGTGGATATGGGAAAATAATCTCCAAAGATGATGTTTCGGAGTTGTTAAATTTTGTGTCTGCTGCTGTTTCGTTACGCACCAACTTCATTTACATATTGGTAGCATACAGAGTGGCAGCACAAAGCAAACGGAAACTAGAGTGACAGAAGCTGGCAAGCTGCTACTGTCCCTGCGGAGGAAGATGGCCTCATAGACCGGGGAATTGATGGCTATTATCAGAAAGCACAGAACAGCCTGGAGAAACAAAATCTCCAAGCCCTTTGCACGAGTGGCGGATCCAGGAAAATTTTTTGGAGGGGCTGAAGTACCTTCAGCTCGACCTCAACCCCTTCTACATTATACATTCATGGCTAAAAATTTAAGGGAGCTCCAAGGGTCCGGTAGCGGTAGGGGGGCTCAAGCCCCCCGCGCCCCACCGCTGGATCCGCCCCTGCTTTGCACCTTCATGTAGCAAAACTGTACCCATTCCGAACACCATGCATGTCAGGGTGAGCAGTGCAATTGTCGCGACGATTACAGACATCGCTGAGAAGGATCGAACTCCATCATCCCCTTCCTGTACCTTTCCAAGGCCTGCTTGTCGCTCACCTTCGCTGTCAGGGTGAATCTTGACTCAGAGATGCCGAACAATCTGCGGACTGTATCAATGGTTGCCAGGAGGTATGAGGCGATTCTTCTGATAAGCCACATCCTTTGTGCGTTTTTCTAGGGAACATGCAAAAGTTTTGCATGTAATTGCATTAAGGAGATGGATAAAAACACAGTACAGTGAAGTGTTTGGGGGGTACAGGGGACTAGTTACGACAGAAAGCCAGCAAAGGAGTGAGGCAACTAGAAAGAAAGTAAGCGATGTCAGGAAACATAGACAGTGCAGCTAAGCTGCGAGAGGGGGAAACTAGTAGCTGCTTCTCAGAGGAGTCGGAAGCGAGTCTGCGCCTGCCGCAGCGCCAATAGGTTGGTTCTTGCTTGAGCTTGTCGACAAGCGCTTCGGTGTCTGTCTTGATTTTGTCGCATACTCGGTCATTGCGTTCGCGCCAAATGGTTCAAAGGAATAGAATGACTATAGAATCAAAAATTTTCCAGTTGACCTTGGGCACTTGCTTGCGCATTGAGATTCACCAGTCTAGCAGCCGAGTTTGTGTTATTGGTGGTAGGCGACGTCTGCCGAAGAGGCGCAAGAACTGTACCCAGACTTGCTGGACCCAAGGGCAAAGGACAAGCAGATGATCAATTGTTTTCGGGTTTTATTCGCAAAAGGGACATATTGTATGCGACAACATGCCGTGCCTCGCCAAATGATCAGCTGTCTAACATCGGTCTTGAATAGCTAGCCATGCAAAAAAAACTTCATTTGAGGGGGGCCTTACGTTTCCAAATAAGGTTGTGAGCTGCGAAGCGGATTCCGACGAGGAAGAATGCATTGTAAGTAGACTTAGTGGAATACCCTTATGAAGAGTTTAATTTCCATATAATCTGGTCGTCGGTGTGAGGTTGGATAGAGATAGAGGTAACCTTGTGCCATAGGATTAGGTATTCGGTGATTGCCTGTTGCCTGAGCCGACATGGCTTCTTTTATTCCATAGACCCAGAAATTGTGCAGTAGAGCTTGTGCAATCGTGATGGTTCTTTTGATTTTGTTTTGTACAAGTCTGCAGATGGATGGAGCTATATTTTAATCTCCCATCGATCCAATTGTCGGACCAAAACAGTGTTTGGTTGCCATCTCCAAGACAAACTTGAGTTGCTGGCTTAAACATTGCTAGGACGGCAGGTTCATATGTAACTTATCGATTTGCCCATGCATAGGACCAAAATTGGAATCATAAACCAATTCCAATTCAGCTTGAAATTAAATTGGAGCTACAATTCCGTTGACCCGATTCAATTCGGAGAACCAAACAGACCCTAGTATACTCATCAGTCATTTTAGCAAGATTACCAACGATGCAACAGTTAGAGAAACTCTTCTTGCCTTGACAAAACAATAGAAGCATGGGAAGTTCCACAGAGATAAGGTAAATATTTTGGCCCACTCTATGAGTAACAGCTCATAAGGATATGAGGACTTACTCTGACAAACCGTTTCTCTTTAGTGCTCGCAATTTTTCTTTGTAGCACTTATCAGACTTGTTCAGAGACACCAGCAACTCAACTGAATCATTCGGGTTTATTCCCTCTTTTGGAACAAAACCATATGAAAGCAATAGCTCACCACTGGATTTCTTCCCGTAGGATATAAATACCTGAAGAGGATAAATAGAAGAGTTCTGGTTTGGTCCATGTAGTGGTGTGGGTGGTGCTGACACCTCCAGTAAATCTAACCATCCATTGATTAGGGGTATTACCGTCATTTAACTTCTTCCTGTTGTAGAGAATGAGTCAGCTCAGTCGGGCACAAGGCGCACGACTCCACAGCGGTTGCAGCAAACAAAACAGATCGTGAAAACAGGGGCGGCTCGTTGAGATTAGCCCTTGGTTGGCTAGGAGTGACGAGCAGCCTTGCGCCGAACAGGCCCCAAATCGTCGAGATTTCCGTCGCCATTCGCCGAGATTTTCGTCGCCGTTGTCATCTGAGATTTCCGTCGCCGATGTCATCCGAGATTTCCGTCGCCGTTGTCACTCGTACACAGGGCCGGGGGGGCTCCTCGTCGGCCGTCCGAGTGACCACAGCGGCGGTAATCAAGCAATTTGGGCCCTGTCCAGCGCAACTGCTGCTTGTCTCTCGTCGCCAACTCGCCAACCACGGGTTGTGATATCAGCGAGTCGGCCTCATCGTACACAGAGGCGGCTCCTCGTCGGCCCTCCCGTCCGGGTGAGCACGGTGGCGGTAATCTCGGTGATTTGGCCTCCGTTAGGCGAGCCTGCTACTCGTCGCGCGTCGCCGACTAGCAAGACGATGAGTTCTTCTGTTCACTATTACTTTTTCTTCGAAGACGATGAGGATCGCAACCTGAATTGCCTGAGCTCCTATCATGAGTAATAGGCCTTGTGCTATTATCGATTGGTTCTCTGCCAATTGTCTGAGCAGCCAGGAAATTAGTATTAGGTGTCACAATACCAATTTTGTCTTTCCTTGGTGAAATTGATCTGAATTCTGTGTCAATCTCAAGGCTCTGAACAAAGCTGATGAATTTATTAGCTGAGGCTGTCCTCATAAGAGGGCCACCACTTGTCGTCCATGAGTTTTAGTCTATACTCAGATTCACTGTCACTGTTGTCATGCTAGTTGTCTAATCGTCCAGCTCAATAATCTTCACAACCGAAGAATCTCCTACTTTCTGGCAAACAATGACACGATCATGTGACTTGATCACACCGGAAGCCTTGCCATGGTCAAGAGCAACCTTCAAAACTGACTCGTTAGTAGCGCTGGTAGATTCAGCCTGCAAGACAAAGTGAAGTCAGATCAACACCAAGTCAGAAATCAGAAGTTACCAACCAATCTGACTAAGTCATTAGTTAGGTCAAAATCAATCCAGCAATTCTCATTGTGCAATGTAAATACCTAAACCATTCGAGATGAACAAAATCTTAGAATCTGCTCAGTGGGTTGATAGTTTGATACAGAATCAGTGCCTAAGTATAAGCTGTAGGATAAGTGAATAACACTTCAAAGTTCAAACCCACAATAAAAAGAGTTCAATTAAGGACCTCATTGATCTACCTAGCCTTCTCTTACAAGCTTGCTTATTGGCCTTACAGTACAGAGTACATAAACCAGCCTATCAACCAAGTTTGAAAAAATGTTTTGGTTAACCAAGCTTATGAAACTTTACTGTTTCGAACTGAACTTGCATTCTAGTGCTATTGCTTTCAAACCATTTATTAAGTTAGTAATCTTGTGTTGTCATCACACGCAGGGACAATTGAGAGACAAGACGGGATGCATGCAGCAGCTGAAGTGATATATGATCTTGTTGATCCTACGCGGCAACTTTACTTGTTAATGTTGTTTTTTGCTCAATTTGTGACAAACATTTAGTTGTTAATGTTGTCTTTGGCTCAATTTTTGACAGACATTTAGTTCATTAAATTTTACTATTTAAATGCACATTCGTCGGTTGGAGAATTCTCTTTTTACAGTATGGCCTGCCACTGAAAAAAGTTTCCTACACAGATCTGTTTGGCTGGACAATGGATGTTAATTGTAGCCTTGTAGATTATGCTGTTCTGCTATGTTTCCTTTTTATTGCCAGTGAGCCAAACAATGTTAGGCCTTCGAAATCATCAAACTGCATGCCATGGAGAATGCCACTGCTACCTGGGATCTTGTTAAGGTTCACGAATCACAAGCATTTGTATGGATTTATATTCCTTGGCAAAATTTATCACTAACCACAAAAGGTAACACAGGTCTTCCGGCGTGGTTTATTGGAGCTGACCAATGGGTCTGGATAATACTCTTGGCGAGCTGTCTGTCATGTTCTGCGGCCTGTCTTATGATGGTTAACACGGATCACAGCACTCCGAGTGATTATTTCAGGTTCACTGATCCACAGCCAGTGATCTTGCCCCAGATGGCCACGGAACCCAATTCTAATCCTTCGTCCACCGCCTCGAGGTCTGCCAACACCGAAACCGACAACCAGGAAGATTGGGAGTTCATCTTAGATGAGTCACTCAACTATATTAGCCGGATGCTCATGGAGGAGGACATTGATGAGAAAGTCAGGATGCACCAGGAGTCAGCTGCATTCCACGCTGCTGTGAAGCCATTCTATGACATTCTTGGCCACAAGTTCCCACCATCTCCTGATCGCCAGCTGAAGCCTTGGTCCCTAGACAGCCCCAGTGATAGTAGCAGTAGCAGTCATGCGTGGTCCTTGGCTAGTACTGTTACTAGCAGCAGCACTGGTGGTGCAGTGGACAGCAACTGGCGCCATAACGTTGGACACTGTGAGCATTTGGAGGGAGTGATCTAGCTCTTTCCATAGCTAAGACTTATGTATGCTCTTTCCCAAGTTTGCTGTTGGATTGACGGCCTCTTATGTATGCAGCATATGAATATCCACCGCATAGTTTTCATATAATGCTGCTGCTGTTCCTGCTACCATGTAATCATAGTTTTCTTGTATCATTGATTATTTTGTGACTGTTGCCCAATTGAATAGTCGTTTCACAAAAGCAACTTCATGTTCAGTTTCTCTCAAGTCCCTGATGGGCATGCAGTTTGTGCCTGAAAGGAGGGGCATATTAACTTGATAAGATTAACTGATATTGTTTGATGACATAAAAACAGAGGAAACTGGAAATTATCAGACTGCCTGAATTCTTCGAGATATGTCATCAACAAAATTAGCAAAAAAGTAACACCTGGAAATTAGTTCAAACCAACCTACTGCAGAAAATATGATAATACAAAAACAATTTAACATGAGACCCGAAAAATTGCTAGCAATCTCATAGCATCCAAAATTGTAACAATAATACAAAAACTTCAGACAAAAAGAAAGTTTGCAGTTTCTCTGTTAATTGCAGTTGTTGGTGTCTTTCAAGGTGTGATGCAAAAGTCTTAGCATGAGGACCTCAACCAGAAATTCTCTATTTCCTTGGAGACTAACCTGCCCATTCTCCAGGCGTCCTTTGTATACACGGCCGAAACCTCCCTCACGCAATAAGCAATCTTGTCTGAAGTTCTTGAGGTTTTGGAGTTGACGACAAAACAGATGGTAGCGTGATGCACCTGGATGGTCACGGGTCATCTGGATCTAGTGCTGAGTACTATGACGGCGGACGGAGGTACGATGCTTGAAGAAGCTGCGAAATGGGAGAGGAGGGGAAGTTATGCGAAGAAGCGGAATGGTACAGGAGGGGGAAGTTAGAAGCAGCGAAATGGGACTGGAGGGGGAAGTTAGAAGAAGCAGCGGTTTGAGTCTTCGGGGAGAGAGCATCGGGAAGCAGGAGTCAGGAGACATGCACTATTCATAAATTTCATCTTTTCTAAATTTTTGGTTTTTAGCTTTTTGCTGGTTCTTTTTCCGTATTTATTCGCATTGTCCGTAATGAGCTAACATATTTTTCCATTTTTAATTTTTTAAATTTAATTACGCTAAATAAACCACATTCATTTCTGATAAAATTTCATAAGCCACAACTTTTCATTAAATGAGCACACCTTACTTTGAATGAGCTATACTGACCTTATTGCGCATGAGAAATCGTGGAAGGCAGTGCATACGCTGTTTAGCTATGTGAACCTACGTTAGCGATCAATCGTTCTTCGAATGAGCTGAAAATTTCACGTTTGACTTCCATTTGTACCGTTGACATGTCATTGGAATTCGCGGCCAAAGTTCATTTCGTACTGCACATGAGAAATTATAGAAGGCAGTATGTACGCCGTATTGCTATATCAACCTATACGGGCGAGCAATAGTTCTCCAAACGAGCTGACAATGTCACGTTGGACTCCCACCTGCACCGCTGACACGCCATTGCAATTCGCCACCATAGTTCATTCTGTACTGTGCATGAGAAATCATTGAAGGTAGTGCATACACTGTTAGGCTATATCAACTTATACAAGTGAGCAGTCGATCTCCGAATGAGCTGAAAATTTCACGTTGGACTCCCACCTGCACTGCTGACACGCCATTGCAATTCGCCGCCATAGTTCATTCTGTACTGTGCATGCGAAATCATGGAAGGTAGTGCGTACACTGTTGGGCTGTATCAACCTATACAAGTGAGCAGTCAATCTCTGAATGAGCTGAAAATTTCACGTTGGACTCCCACCTGCACCGCTGACACGCCATTGCAATTCGCGCCATAGTTCATTCGCACTATGCATGAGAAATCATTGAAGGTAGTGCATACATTTGTTAGGCTATATCAACCTATACAAGTGAGCGATCGATCTCGAATGAGCTGAAAATTTCACGTTGGACTCCCTGCACACCGACACGCCATTGCAATTCGCCACCATAGTTCATTCTGTACTGTGCATGAGAAATCATGGAAGGTAGTGCGTACACTGTTGGGCTGTATCAACCTATACAAGTGAGCAGTCGATCTCTTAATGAGCTGAAAATTTCACGTTGGACTCCCACCTGCACCGCTGACACGCTATTGCAATTCGCCACCATAGTTCATTCTGTACTGTGCATGAGAAATCATGGAAGGTAGTGCGTACACTGTTGGGCTGTATCAACCTATACAAGTGAGCAGTCGATCTCTTAATGAGCTGAAAATTTCACGTTGGACTCCACCGCACGGCGACACGCTTTTGTAATTCGCCACCATAGTTCATTCTGTACTGTGCATGAGAAATCATTGAAGGTAGTGCATACACTGTTGGGCTGTATGAACCTATACAAGTGAGCAGTCGATCTCCGAATGAGCTGAAAATTTCACGTTAGACTCCCACCGCACGACACGCCATTGCAATTCGCCGCCATAATTCATTTCGTATTGCATATGAGAAATCGTAGAAGGTAGTACGTCGCCGTTTGGTTAAATCAACCTATACGCGAACAATCGTTCTCTGAATGAGTGGAAATTTCACACTGGACTCCCACCTACACCGCTGATACGCCATTGCAATTCGCCGCCATATTGTGAATAAAAAATTGTGAAATGCAGTAAGTACGCCATTGGCCTATATGAAGCTATATATTTTTTAATATACATAGAAGACATAATATTTTCAAATTACTTGTTTGAAGGCTACTTTTAATAGCAGTATTTTTTGTGATGTTCTGATAACTGTGGATATAGAGAGGAATCAGATTATTGAATCGGTAGCTTTTGAATGTGAGTTACCGCAGCTTTTGAATTTTAGTTACCGCTGATATTACGTTGTTAGCCACAACTTCAAAATCCTATCAACAACTCAACAGAAAATCGGAAGTTATTAGGCCCACTCAAACGTCCTTTGTCGGCTAGGCCTTGATCAATTCGGCCGACTTACGGCTTTTGGCTTATTTTTACTATTCATAAGTTTCGTCTTTTCGAACTTTTGGCTTTTTGTTGAGCTTTTTGCCCGTTCTTTTTCCGTATTTGTTTGTATTATAGGTAATGGGCTAACATATTTTTATATTTTAATTTTTTTAAATTTAATTATGCTAAATAAACCTCTCATTACTGTGTTTTTTTTCACTAGCTACATGTTTTCACCATAAGCCATGAGACGATATTACGTTGTTAGCCACAACTTCAAAATCCTATCAACAACTCAACAAAGAAAATCGGAAGTTATTAGGCCCACTCATCGTCCTTTCTTTGGCTAGGCCTTGATCAATTCGGCCGACTTACGGCTTTTGGCTTATTTTTACTATTCATAAGTTTCGTCTTTTTCTCAACTTTTGGCTTTTGTTGAGCTTTTTGCCCGTTCTTTTTCCGTATTTGTTTGTATTATAGGTAATGGGCTAACATATTTTTATATTTTTAATTTTTTTAAATTTAATTATGCTAAATAAACCTCATCATCCATGATGTTTTTTTCACTAGCTACGATGTTTTCAGCCATAAGCCATGAGCTTTTCAATTGAACCGATCACCACCTATATCAGCGTGTTCTTTGCAATTTTTTCCAGTCGGCGAGGGTGATCACAACACAGGCGCATGTCTACGATGAAGGTACCTAAACATTATCATGAGTACTAGTAATTTTGCTGTAGTGTTTTTTTCATTTCAAATACCCATATATTATCATGATTACTAGTATTTTTGCCGGACTGCTTACATGTGTACTAAAAAAGTTATCAACATTTTCCAACTCAACAGAGGAAGTTGAAACAAAGGGAAACTGGAAGTAGATATGACTAGCGAAAATCCAGTCTGTAATGCAAGCACCAAGCGGTAGTTCTTATTATTTGAATCACAGCTACTTCCATAAGATAATACTCATCGTTGGTACTAGAAGGAAGCAACAAGCAGATGGTATAAACAAGGGGATGCTATAAAAGAGGCTTCAGCTGTTTCTAGCAGCCATCAGAAAGAAAAAGGATAAATAAAATATTAGTAAACCATCCATTAGGGATCTAGGTAACACTTAGTAAATCACTGTAGAAAACAAGAACAGTACATCAGAGCATGTGAAATTACATCATCAGTAATAGTTAGTGCATGCTCAAGAGAAAAGGGGAGGAGAGGTAATTCTCGGGCCTAGCCTTGAGGACTTGTTCAACTATTGCAGTAGAAGGTTCTTGTTGAAGACTGTACTCATGCTCCCTGATCAGATGATTAATCGAGTTGAGTACATGCATTCAAAGGGGTTTCTTCACCGTGATATAAAGCCTGATAATTTCCTTATGGGGCTTGGGAGGAAAGCAGCTTCTCACACACAGCAGATAGACTATCCTCCTGCAGAGTTTTCGGTTGATTATGGATTCGCATGGCAGAACACTATATTGTTACAGTTACGAGCTATACTTTATGCAGATAATCTAAATTCTATAGAAAAGGAGTTACTTACAGTGTTCATGTGTTGACGAATAAAATCCACCACTTCTTGACTTGACATGCAGTCCCTGTCAAAAGAAAAATTGGGTCTCAAGAAATCATCCAGTACAGCAAAACAGAAGCTAGAGTAGCCATAAAAATTGGAAACAAGAGTGCCTGTATGCTATAAAGCTCATCACTCAAGCCACACAGTTTAATTCACCGCATCATCAGATGACATGACAAAAATAACATGATAAAGAGTTGACGAAAAAGCATCATATTACGTACAGTCAATCTATATTGCCTTCTATTTGGAATTCATCAATTTAATGAGGAATTAGTCTTAATTTTGAACAGTATGTTTCTGTGACAGAACTGCAAATGAATAAATAAAACTATGTTTTACAACATCAAGATCATCAACTCGGATTGTTCCCCATCTGAGGTGTTGACTGGAGTGGAACTACCGAAGTCACGGAGCATCCACAAAACTGGTTGCAACTGATTTTCCATACTGCCAGTCTACTAAAGTCTAGCCCTTGACGCAGAAGGGCTAGAGGGGCTTCCTTTTTTATATGCCGCATAGGGGTAAAGAGTGTGCTCTAAATCGTTTTGTATCCTACTGATCAAAATAGATCTAGCGCCATGCTAAGATAACTACTACGCCATAAGACAAACTGCCATTCTCCATTTCAAATTTAGTGAATAGAGTTGTCCAGATGCATATGCATCTGAAAAAATGCACAACTTCTATATTTATAGTTGGTGGAGCTAATGATCATGGTCAAGTACTAGATTTATAGTTGACCAGAGGCTTCTCTACTATGTCGACTTGCTAATATAACTACTATGCTTTTCAGGTTTTACATGAATTTTTGAATGACATGCATTCTAAAGATGATGACGCTGACAATTGTTGCAATATGTAGTGTGTGTGTCCAAATCAAGCAACAACATGCGCGATTGGCAAGCCTCTCTTTCTCTCTTAACTAGTTTCAGATGGTAGTTATAATACAATGTAACTGAGGAAGATAACTTTGTGATTGTCTTGAAGTTTCTTACCTCTCATTCAAATGGTACAATTGGGATGTTTTACTATCATATAAATATAATGAAAATCAAGAAAAAGTAAGTAAATTAGCTACCGCATGCCAAGATAAGAAATGATTCATGCAAAAAGACATACCATATGCCGTCACATGCCAAAACGATGAATTCATCATCCTCAGAAAGTTTAACCTGGCCAACAACCAAATCCATCGTGAGTTCAGATACTTTTATTTCAAATAAAATACTGGCATAACAAGGGAAGCAAACTCACTGTGTTCAAATCAGGTTCAGCTGTTACAATCTGCTTCTCAGCTGGCAAAAGCTCATTTTGCTTCAATTCCATATCCCCTGTAAGAAAAATCACAAATAAATAAAAATACTACATGTAATGAAGAAAATATTTCTATTTGAGAAAAGCAAGTTCAAACTTCCATTGACCCGTCCAGCAACAATGAAACCACCAGCATTCAGTATCCTCTCTTTTTCTGCCTCAAGTTCTGGCTTGTGATCTCTTGACAAATTGTGAGCCTATATGACAGGTGAGTCAGAAAACATATCCTAGCATTTATACTGGCAAGTAGGACTAAACAAATTTAAAGAAGCCTGGCATACCTGACCCTTTCTTGACATAACACACCGGGAATCCCCAGCATTTGCAACGACGAGTTGATTATTTCTTATGATAGCCACACAAGCTGTGCTTCCCGATGTTGGCCCAGGAAAATCAGAATGAGGACCCTGGAAAAGTAATTTGCAGTTCAGATGAACTCTACATTAACTCGAATTTCACAAGAATAGAAAAAGAAAGTGAAAGAAACGAGGATACATACATATAAGGCCCCAGAATTGTTGTCTCGCAAGCAAAATCTATGCTAAGTGAGCAGGGATGTTGGACACTCTTTTCATTTAATTGTATGAATGAATTTTGGATGAAGTATTTCAGCGGTCATATGTTACCTTCAAAATAATGGCTACAAAAAATGACGGCTAACTTTTTAATCATTACATGTTTTACCCAGCTTGAATACCAGATAGGACTGTGGACCTGATCTACTGAAATATAGCATAGACCTAAGTTTCAGAAGCAATGATCTTAGCCAATGACTCCAGAGCTGTTCTCATATTTCAGGGCACCTTCTAGAGAAAGGTACCCAATTACTTGCGAGATATGGGTATGAAGGAAGCTGCAGTTATTTCATGAGTTGTGACTATTAAAAGATCACTACCCGCCAGCCCCAATCCCCCCTTGCTAAAAGACAGCATCACTTTTAAGCAAACCCTCTCTGTATGGATTCAGAATCGTGAGCATCCAAGCAGTTTTTATCCCGTCATATGTGTTCTAATAATACTGGATCTGAGCTCGTGCACTAGAATACTGGATCCCCGCCGCTGCACAGAGGAATCAAGTAGAGAGGAAGCGTGAGGAGATCAGGAGGGTAGCGGGTTTGAGGAAGATGGGACTTACGGTGGAGGTTGTTCACGGCGGCAGCGAGATGGTCGTGATGATGGCGGCGGCAAGGTGGTCTTCATGAAGCCGGGGAACGGGGGGAGAAACCCATCCTCCACTCGCCGTCACCGGCGCCCAGGGGAAGTAGGGGACGGACGCGTCTCCTCCGCCGGTGAGGTGTTCGTTGACGGCGAAGTCGTTGAGGAGAACGCCTAGCCTCCGACTCCCCGAAACTCTACTCGCCGTCACCGGCGCCCAGGGGGAGGAGGGGAAGGACACGTCTCCTCCGCCGGCGAGGTGTTCGTCGCCACTATCATCGTCGACGACGAAGTCGTTGAGTAGATCGACTAACTTCCAACTCCCCGAGACTCCGTCTCTGCGTGAGAACCGCTCTTTGCTGTGCGGAACCGCTCTCTGCTTGAGTAATTTCGTGCGTGATGTTCTAACTTCTAAGACAGTGCTCACGCCATGTTCTAACTTCTAAGACAGTGCTCGCGAAATTACTCTTTTACCCATTTCGTTAACACCATCCCTGTACACCACACATAAACATTAAAGGTGTCAAAGCCATCATAACCATTGAATGGGCTTCATTGAACGGTTGAGAACCAACACAGAGTATTGAACCAGAACTCTAAATAGAAATGGATAAATCAAACTTGTGCTTCCCCAGTCAGTGACATCGGTGCAAGGTACGAAAAAGCTAAAAATCCCTTGTCTTCAACTATGAACTTACATAGGTCAATCACACACAGGGGTTAAGAGGTAACATATGCATGAACTAAAACCCATACGGATAGTGATCCAGCCAAACCAAACAATTTTACTTAACTGCATTTCCAAAAGAAAAAAGGATGGCAAACAAATCAAATTTTATTCCATTTAGCCCACTTGAAGTCAAATATGTGATGTCTGTACAAAAGAAAATATTTGAATCCTTACTGTTCGCGAGAAGCAGTACGTATAGGAAAATAATCGAATGCGATTTTGGTTGGTACAGCTAAACTCAGTACACTATTTACTATAATTTTTTTATTAACTATGTCTTAAAAAATACACAGTTTAAAAACTAGTTACTATAGACAGTATAAATATAACTTTAATCTAAAAGGTCATTGCTTGAGCCTCTTGTTCTCTCCCTCGATGAGTCTCTCATCATTTTTTTTCCGAGGGTCTCATCGTATTTTTCTTTAACTGTCCATTTGTTTTTTTTTATCAGGTTGCCTATCAGATTGACTCACCTTAACGATGGCGAGAGCATCTGCACCCGAGATTGCCTGCGTGGGGTGAGTTGAAAAATAAATAAATATCCTCTTGCCTCCTTTTGGCAAATAATGAGTGAGTTCTTTTAATATATATATTTTTTATTTAGGATTTTTAAATTCTATCTATTTGTGTAAGATATTATGAAGACGGAGGTAGTCATATATGATTTTGGCTAATATAGCTGAAGTTGATATAGTATATACTACAATCGACTAGTAGATGTTATCTAAAAAAACGCACCATTTAAAATCAGATGACTGTAGTAAAATATAAAAACCAAAAAACATAAAACATAAGCTGAATTGACCAGCCAATGTTGTCACTAGGACACGAAGCCCACACATTCATGATATTTCTCGACAATCTATTTTCTATTTTATAATCCTCGACAATCATGCTACCATAGCTAAACGCCCAAATATAAAGTATCCATCAAAGAAGACGAAGAAGTCTTAACACGCTCATCGATGAATGGACTTATGATAAGGGTTGTTTGAACGTACAATGTAAAAGTTAAGTAATCGAATACTATAATTTTAATCTCGTGTTAGTACTCGAAATAATTGATCCCGTTGTCTTCCTTCAAAAAGTACTTCACTAATTACACTGACAGATCTGCCCCACTCGACCAATAATCGCAAAACAAGACTTTCAGACTTCCACACACTTCTCAGAGAGGAAGAACAGGAACAGTATTCCAGTTGAGCGCACCCTCTCGCATGGGTCCCACGGCCATAAAGTAATTAAAAGCTCCGCTCGGTTGAGATGAAAAATAATAACTTATAATTAAAACTATATTGTAGCTAGCTGAAATTATATTGTAGTTGAAGATTGCTTATTTAACGTAATTAAATTTAAAAAAATTAAAAATAGAAAAATATGTTGGCTCATCATGGACAACGCAAATAAATATAAAAAAAAGAACCGGTAAAAAAGCTAAAACAACTAAAAATTAAAAAAATTATAAATAGTAAAAAATAAGTCAGAAACCTAAAGCTCAGGTATAAATCCAACTCTCGCCGACACATGGGCCTACACATACGTCACCCTACCCTTTTTCCCTCCCGCAAGAACATCTCAAACCGTAAAGGAAACCTTTCCCCCTACCGCAAGAACATCTCAAACCATAAAGGAAACTAGCCTAATAGGCGCGGCGGCACGCCGCGCCAGCCACCGTGTGTACCGAAATAAAAGAGGCGAAAATTCGTAGCTAAAGGAAAGCGTAGGGTTTTTTCAAAAAAAAAAAGCGAGAGGCTTTTCGCAATAAAAGGAGACCAGGGGTTTTTTCATAAAAATCAGGGACTGTTTTGAAAGAACCGAGGGCCTGTACGTAATTTCAGAAACCGCGGATCGTTATCAACGAAAAATAAATATGCGCAGGGTTTTTTTTGAAAAATTCAGAGACCTTTTTGCGATAACAGAGTACCTTTACGTAATTTTGGAAAAATGTAGGGGCTTTTTCGCAAAAAAAGGCACTGACCAGACAAAATTTCCCGCCACGCGCCAAATGAGCGCTTGCGAGGCGACGTGGCGGGGCTCTCCGCGTGGGGAGTCCCCCGGTTCTAATATGGGTATGATAGCAAGTTGGTTTAGTTTTAGTCTCTTACGTGCAAAACTGAGTAAAACGCGTCATGTAACTTACAAAACTGTTTAGAATCCATCTCTCTTAGCCGTAAAAGATGATTTTGATTAGATTTAACCTATATAACACGTTATATTGGATCTAAGCTAACAGAAATGAGATTGGGCCAACGTGTCGTTGAGTCCACAGATGACTCACATGGTAGACATCTAAGATTAATGTGATGTGATATGTAGGTTAAATTTAATCAAAACCATATTTTGCTAGCAGAATAATGGATTATAACCCACTTTAAGACGAAGGAGATGTATTTTACCCGATTTTATGGACGAGTGATAAAAATTAAAGAGTGACGAGTGAGGCACGAGAATGACTTTTTCCTACCATTAATCGCCGTATGCTCGCCGTTTTCTCCAAACTCCCCAATCAATTTCCATTTCCACAACTCCTGCCTTCCCACTCGCAGCACGCGCTAAGCAGTCGACGACTGCTGCGCCACCGCCTCCTCCCCCTCCTCATGGCCGATCCCTCCCGCTCCTCCCCCACTGCCGCCGCCGCCGGCGACGCCCTCCTCACGGCGGCAGCCGCTGACGCGGCCCTCTCCGCGGCGCCCGATCCGGACACGGAGTTCGGGTTTCAGCGGCCGGAGCACGGGAAGGAGAAGCTAGCCGGGACAGTGCAGTTCCACGAGCGCCACGTGTTCCTCTGCTACAAGGGCCCCGAGGTGTGGCCTTCACACGTGGAGGCCGCCGAGTCCGACCGCCTCCCCCGCCTCCTCGCCGCCGCCATCAAGGCCCGCAAGCCCAACCTGAAGAAGAGCGTGAGCATCTCTTATCCCTCTCCCTTCTGTTCGGCTGGTGATTAGCTGATTCGGTGTTGTGATGTGGTATTGGTGTGTGCTGTAGCCCATGCCACGTATTCCCACAACAGCGAACTCCGACGTCTGGGAGGCGAGCTGCCACAACCTATTGCCCAAGCCCCTTGTGGGCCTAGATGCCCCGAACCACCGAGAACGAGTCCACTTCGCGAAGTCGTAGTCGCTTCATCTTCAAAGCACGCGGTACGTAGAGGCGGAGCTGTCAAGGTTGGGCCGTCCTGCCGAGACGATGCCTACCAAGTAGGCGGCGAAGTTGTGGCCACCCCGTCGGGGCCGTGTCTAGATAGGTGGCGCATAGAGGTAGAGCCGTCAAGGTTGGGCCACCTTGGCGAGGCGATGCCTACGTGGAGCCGTCGAGGTAGGGCCGCCCTGCTAAAGCGATGCTTACTAGACGGCAAAGTCGTGGTCGCCCCGTCGAGGCTGCGCCTCTGAGACAGGCGACACGTAGAAACAGAGTCATTAAGGTTGGGCCGCCCTGCCGAGGTGATGCCTATTAGGCAGGCAACGAAGTCGTGACTGCCCTGTCAGGGTTGTGCCCCTAAAGCAAGCAACGCGTGGAGGCAGAGCCATCGAGGTAGGGCCGCCCTATCAAGGCGATGCATACGAGGTAGGCGGTGAAGTCTCTATGGCGACGTCAAAGCCACCGAGGTAGAGCCGCCCTGATGAGACAATGCCTACGAGGCAGGCGGCGAAGTCCCTACGACGATGTCGGAGCCGCCACGTCGAGGCCATGCCTCCAAAATGGGAGGCGCGTAGAAGCGAAGCCGTCGAGGTACGGTCGCCCTGCCGAGGTGATGCCTACAAAGCAGGCGACGGAGTCGGAGCCATCATGTCGAGGCCGCACCTCAGAAGCGGGCGGCACGCAGAGGCAGAGCTGTCGAGGTGGAGCTGCCCTGCCGAGGTGATGCCAACAAGGCAGGCGGCAAAGTCCCTACGGCGACATCGAAGCCGTCGAGGTAGAGCCACCCAGCTGTGGTGATGCCTACAAGGTAGGCGGTGGGTCGGCCGCTCGCCGAGGCCGCCTCGTGGGGCGCACGTGAGGCGGCCGCCGCCAGGCGATGCCTACGAGGCAGGCGGCGAAGTCCCTACGGCGATGCCGAAGCCATTGAGGTAGAGCCACCCTGCTGAGGCGGCGGAATCAGAGCCATCCTATCGATGCCACGCCTCGGAAGCGGGCGGCAGAGGTGGAGCTGTCAAGGTAGAGCCGCCCTACCGAGGTAATGTATTCGAGGTAGGTGGTGAAGCCCTGCTTTGAGTACGTCGGGGCGCGAGGCCACCGTGCAATTTGTTTAGAGTCCCGCAGGACTTGGTTATACTTCGTCGAGCACGCCGGGGCGCGAGACCACCGCACGGTTTGTTTAGAGTCCCGTAGGACTTGGTTATACTCCGTCGAGTACGTCGAGGCACGTGGCCGCCACGCCATTTGTTTAGAATTCCGCAAGACTTGGTTATGCTCCGTCGAGCCCAATGGTGTGAGGCCTTCGCACGGTTTGTTTAATGTCCCATAGGACTTGGTTATACTCCGTCAAGTATGCCGGGACGCGTGGCCGCCGTGTGGTGTGTTTAGAGTCTCGTAGGACTTGGTTATACTCTATCGAGTACGTCGGGGCGCGTGGCCACCGCGCGGTGTGTTTAGAGTCCCGTAGGACTTGGTTATACTTCGTCGAGTACGCCGGAGCGTTTGGCTGCCGTGGGTTTGTTTAGAGTCCCGTAGGACTTGGTTATACTCCATCGAGTACGTCGGGGCACGTGGCCACTATGCATTTTGTTTAGAGTCCCACAGGATTGGGCCAGGACGCGCGTGGGTTTCGATGCTTATTTTAGGCTCTGTAGAGTGGTTTATACTATGTTGAGTATGCTGGGGTGTGAGGACACCATGCAGTTTAAGGCAAAAGCAGACCAAAACAATGGCATAAGAGAAAAACGAATACCAACCAAAATGTCAAACGCCACGGCGGTGAAAAAGCCGCAAAAGCAATTATAGAACGAGACACAAACACAATTTAGCTAGAAGCATTAAAAGGTGTGACAGTGCTATGCTACACCTACCACAACGTAACATTAAATGGTGTTGAAGGGCAACAATACACATACTCATTGATTGGTCCGAGCGGTCTCATGCTACTGACTTTCGTTTGCCGCATCTGCAAGCGACATCAGGCACCCACCCAAATTGGGGGATGCGCAAAGGCAGAGGCGTGGGTGCGTATTCCAACGGCGAGAGCGAAGGTTGGCGTGGGTGAGGTGGGGTCCGAAGGCAGTCTGGCAACGCGAGCAAAGGCCAAAGGCGCTAAGCCGGGCGGTGCGGAGCCCGATGGCGCGGAGCCAGACGGTGCAGGACAGTGGTGCGGAGCCTGATGACGTGGAGCGAAGGTCGACGCAGAGGTCGGCGGAGGCCAAAGGCGCACAATTTGGCGGCACGTGCGAAGGCCGTGTGAAGGCCGATCGAGGCCGAATGCATGGAGCCCAATGGTGTGAGCGAAGGTCGGTGTGGGCGAGGAGGAGGCCAGAGGCCCAAGAACGGCGCCAATTGTTGTGGCATGGGCCACAACAGTGAGTACTTGGTACCCTTCCTCCATTGAGGATGTAGACTTACTAGAGCTTCTTCCCTTCTCATACCCCCTAGTCTTTATGTACACGAATAGGGCAGGATAGGAATTTCCCATCTTGCCCCTCAATAATTATAAGGAGTGAGGGTATATTGGTATATTCCTCTACATTTACAACACTATGCTATTGGGCTTACACTAAGGCCCCACTAGGCAATCCCAACGGCTTGAAGGGTTGGGCACCCCCAAAACAGTGTGCCTGTGTTAGGGTTTTTAGTTTGATTGGTGGGGAGTGGGAATTGCATGAACTGCACACCGGTGATTCTGAGCTTAGGGTTTTGCTCATGAGTAGTTTCTGGATTAGGTTGTTATTATGTCATGTAGTCTGGTTTGTTTTATCTGCATATGATGAGGCTGGTTTTCGTGCAGGAGTTTGCTACCGTTGCTCACTAATCGGTCAATCCGATGAGTGTTTTGGCGAATAATTTAGTTGCCATCTGCTTGTGATTAGGTTTATTATTTGTGAATTGGCCAAAGGAATATTGTCTTAGTTAGTGTGATCAGTGGTTCAGTGGTGTTGATATGTTGTTGTTTGTGCTAATCATTTGTGTAAATTGGTATATGTGTAGCTAAACTTTTTTCTCACTTATTAGCTGTTTTAGTGTGTGTTTTAAGTGAATAATCTGATCGCTTGGTGTTCTCCTTTGAGGTTAGGGCTGTGTCAATTAGACATGCGAATTGTGCTTTTGGGGGTTGGGCTTGGCTCAGGAATTGACACATTCTAGTTGTGTATTTTGGGCTATGTGAGTGTAATTTGGTGGTGATTTGGTGTGTATATTTCCAATGTGTTGCTCTAATTTGGTTAATTGGATTGTACTATTGAATTATTTCACTCCATCCACCTTTTTGTCTGGTGTCTCTCTACTGTTGATTAGACTTTTCATGTTTTGGGTGGAATTTTGAACCATAGATTGCATTGATTCTCCTCATGAATTGTGTATCCAGCTCATTTCCAGTGCTAAAATTTGGTAGGTATTAATGTGTTATATGCTATTCGGTTCTTTGACTTATTGTAACAGTTTCATATGGTTATTTGTTGGTGTTCCAGTCCTTCTAGATCTTATTATATTTGGTTTAAATCCACATGTTGTACTTGTTTGAGGGGTATGTTGATATGCCATATGTTCTATGATTATATCTTTGAAGCCCAATGTATATTTATTTATAATCTAAATCGATTGTTATATTTTGGTTCAAAGCCAGGCTTTATTTGTTCCTGGTTAGGTGGTTTTTTTATTTATTTGATTATTGCATCTTTTGCTATGTCATCTGCTTGCCATCTGTATTGGGTAGAGTTCATTATGTGCCTTTGGAATTGTACGTACATCAATGTTTCTATTTTCCCTCCGTAGGAGCTTACTCTTTTTTGTGGTTATCCACATAGTGCGACAACATGATATAGGTGGAGCTGATGTGATACATGGAGTTGATGTTATGGAACATTGATCATGTGATATATGGAGTGATGTTAACAAGAAAGGCATGTTAGAATAGGAATTCCTTTGTATTTCATTACATGTGTATAGTATATTTCCTTGTAATATCCCCTTATACTCGCTATATATACTGTTCATTAGGCCTCATAAATATACACAACATTCATAATATGGTATCAGAGCTAGGACACTAACCTAGCTTTTCCTCTACCATCCTACCACTGCCACTATCGTCGTTGGCCGCTAGCTGCCGCAAGGCCGTTGTCGCCCTCGAGCTGCTGCAGCCTGGATCTGCCGCCGCCACCCTCCTCGGGCCGCCATAGCCCACAGCCTCCGTCGGTCGTCGCCACCCAACACCGGCAGCCCCCCTAACAGACTCCTCTCCTGGTATCTTGCCGACACCGACATCTAATCTTTCTGATGATACTCCTCGTTATGCCCTCCGTGACTGGACATCCTTTTAACCTCCTGATTATCTTGATTTTGCTTCGATAGCTCATGCTCTCTTTGTCACTGAGTCTAGTTCTTATCGTGAGACTACTTCTCATTCTGAGTAGCAGCTCGCTGTAGCAGAGGAGCTTAATGCTCTTCGACGTAAAGAGATTTGGGATATTGTACCACACATGTGCATGCTCGCCCTATTACGTGCAGGGAGGTATACAAGATTAAGACCCGATTTGATGGTACTATCGAGCGCTACAAGGCTCATCTTGTGGCTCGTGGCTTCCAGCAGTACGATCGTGACTATGATAAAACTTTTTGTCCATCTTGCCCATATGACTACTGTTCGCACTTTTGTTGCGGTTGGTTCTGTTCGCCAGTGGTCTATCTCTCAGCTGGATGTTTATAATGTTTTTCTTAATAGTGTTTTGCATAAGGAGGTCTACATACATCCACCACATGGGTATTCTGTTCCAGATGGGCACGTCCGTCGTCTTCATCGTGTTCTTTATGGCCTCAAATAGGCTCTTCGTGCCTAGTTTGCACATTTTACCTCAGTGATTACCGCTGGCGATTTCACTATTAGTTCCCATGATCCTAATCTTTTTGTACATATCTTACCTCGAGGTAGGACATTGCTTCTTCTATATGTGGATGATATGCTCATCATTGATGATGACTCATCGTTCATCACATATGTGAAAAGCATCTTACTGAACAGTTTGTAATGACTGATCTTGGTTCTCTTACGTACTTTTTTGGGATTGATATCACGTCCACGCCTGAGGGCTACTATCTCTGCCAGCAGAAGTATGTCCAGGATCTACTTGATCGTTCTGGTCTGATTGACACTAGCACCGCTGAGACTCCCATGGAGTTATCTTTTTTATCTTCGGGCCACCGATGGTGATCTTGAGGATTCTACTCAATATCGCCATCTTGTTGGGAGTCTAGTGTATTTTGTGAGCACACATCCCAATATTGCTCTTATTGTTCATATCTTAAGTCAATTCATGGCTCGTCCTTCCCACTTTCATTACAGTCACGTTTTTTGGGTGATAGATAAGTCTTTGTGTTGTCTGCACATGGTGTACATGGTACTTTTTTTTGTTTTTGCTTTAGCATCTAGGACTTGATTTTGCTTTAGCATCTAGGACTTGTTTTTGCTTTAACATCTAGGATTTGCTTTTTGCTTTAGCAGCTTTTTGCTTTAGCATCTTAGACTAGCTTTAGGACAGCATCTTGGACTAGACTTGCTTTTGCTTTAGCATCTAGGACTTGTTTTTGCTTTAGCATCTAGGACTTGCTTTTTGCTTTAGCAGCTTTTTGCTTTAGCATCTTAGACTAGCTTTAGGACAGCATCTTGGACTAGTCTAGGATAGCATCTTGGCATATGCTTGGCTGACTAGCAGCCTATAAATATGTATCTCCAACCCTCAGTTTGGTATGGCATTGTGTGAGCAATAAACAAGAAAACTTGCCCCATCTCCTAGTGTCATCCTCTCCATGAGAGTAAGTATCTTGCTATCACCGAGAGCAAGAGTCCAATGACTAACAAGTGGTATCGAGCCTTAGTATCCTGTGCCTCGAGCATCTCCTGCTCATCTCCTTCTCTCGCCTCACAGCAGCCCCGCCCGTGCGCGCAGCAGCTCTGGCCGTCCCCGCTCACTCCTCTCCGAGACGGCAAGCTCGTCGGCGCCCTCTCTCCACGCAATGCCCCCTCAAGAGCGCGCCATGTCCGCAGGCGATCTCGGCGCTCGATCGCCTCGAGCACGAGGCGTCGTGACGGCCGAGCTCGCCGCGCAGCAGCGCGCGAAGCGAAGCGGCGGCGAGACGCGGCGGCGAAAGGGCGCGTCAAGGCTGGCACGGCGGAGCGGCAGCGAGCGGAGAGCGAGGCGGAAGCGGCGCGCGCGGATGCAACAGCGTCGCGGCGGCAGCAGAGGTCAAAGCTCTGCGCGGCAACAAAGCAGCTCGGCTCTGATGATGACAGCGCCGGCGCGATCCTCACCGCTGGAGAGAGGCGCGGTGCAAGGGCGAACGACACAATGGGCAGCGCGCGCGCCACGAGCGCGGCGGCAGCCCAAACAGCGCGGACGCGCCGGCGGCGCTCCTGAAGGAGGCGCACACGGCGGTGGCGCTCCTGGAGGAGGCACGCACGGCGGCGGCGTACGGGTCGACGGAGAATAGTAATTCCTTTATATTTTCTTATATGTGTGGCATATTTTCTTATAATATCCCCTTGTACTCGCTATATATACTGTCTATTGGGCTTCATGAATATATACACAATATTCGTAACAAGGCGAACATGCATAGTTTGGGTGTGTTCATAATATGCTGCTGGATTCCTTTGTTTTTGTAGAGGACAGAGGTGTTCGAGCATGATCTATTGGTGCATGATTTGAATGCAAAATTTCTTCTGCTATTGTTGCTGTATGTGGGTATTGCTCCTTGCTTTGATATCTATATTGGATGGTAGGATTTAAACAGCTGTGCATAGCCAAGATAAAATCATAGCAGTTAGCATTACCACTTACAAAGATTTCATATGGGTACATGTCAGCACATATCACGCAGTTACAAATTTATTGAAAAGTACGCCAAAATGCTGCTGACTAGTCAGCATATTGTTTTCTGGGGGTATGGCATTGTTGAGCACCTCTACAACTTTTGGGTTGATATTACTCAGTATTATGCGAAAGGGCCTCTAGCCAAACGGTAGAGTGCTTGAGTAGCACCCCTCAGGTCCTGAGTTCGACTCCCAGTGGGAGCGAATTTCAGGCTGAGGGAAAAAATCCCCTCGTCTGCCCCACAAGCCAAAGCACAGGTCAAAGGCCCGGTCTTGGTCGTGGTCGCTCTCACACGGACAACGGTGCCCCTGTGTCAGGGTGTGGGCAGGGGTTCGGGGATTTTCTCGATCTGCGTGAGAAGATCGTTCTTCTTCGCGAGATGCCCGGGGGTTTCTTCCCCCCGCAGGTCGAGTTTTTTTTATTACTTAGTATTATGAACCTTTCTAAGCTAGTTACATGGCCTTATGTTCTTTTCTTTTTCATAATTTTACTTTTAAGGATAGTTCAAAGTTCAGTAGGTATTTGCTAATTGATATTTTTATGGGTTTGCTATTTGTAAGTTGCCTGATTTTTTGTTAGCTCTAAGTTGATTTGTTTGTCCTTTGGATTAGCTTTAAATGTGTGTCAATCTGATTATAATTTTGATCCAATGGTTCAGAAATGTGACATGCTTAAGAAAGCACAAGTCACCTTATAACTAGTCACCATTTTTATTGCTAATGAGGGGCTTATTCTACTTTTTCTCAGACCAAACTGACCATTTGTGAAGGAGAAGATGGTACTGAGTCATCTAATGGAGATGTGTTGATCTTTCCTGATATGATCAGATACAGGTGACATGCAGTCTTTCTCGTTTAGTTGTTAAATAATCAAATACATAAGTCAGCTGATTACTATTCTTCAATACGTGATGTAATGTTTGCAGAGGGCTGACCCACTTTGATGTCGACAACTTTGTTGAAGAAGTGCTCGTGAAAGATACTGAATGGCTTCCTGGATCTCCTGAGACTATAAGAGGTTCATATGTTTTTGTGTGCTGCCATGGAAGCAGGGATAAAAGATGTGGTGTTTGTGGACCTGCTTTGATTAAAAGGTTCAAGGAAGAGATAGATGGACAAGGCCTTGCTGGTCAGGTGGCTGTTAGTGCATGCTCACACGTGGGAGGTCATAAGTATGCAGGAAATGTCATCATTTTCAGTTCAGATGCCAAGGGAGAAGTGACTGGTCATTGGTGAGAACTAGGAACTATAATGAAATTTACATTCTTATGCACTAGTAAACTTAATGTCCTACCGTGGAGCTCTCCATTTTAGTTTTACTTTGTTAAAATCCAGTCATTGCTTACTATATTTGTAATTCTAGGTATGGTTATGTTGCTCCTGATGATGTGCCTGTGTTGCTGCATAAACATATTGGACAAGGAGAGATCGTGGACTATCTATGGAGGTGTGCTTCCTCTTTTAATTATTCCATGGGTTAATGTTGCCTGAAGATGTTATTTAGTTTTACCCATCATTTATATCCTAAGTTGTATAGTGCCATTGAGGACAGTCAACATTTTCAATTTTGCAGCCTTTTCTCTCACTGCTGTCTTCGCACATGATACACTTGTGCAAACCTACATTATAGATACTATGATTAATAATTTAGTACTATTACAAAATCCACATGGCGTTTTAGTTTAATTGTATGTCTACTGCATTATTGTTATACTTCTTTTTTTCAAATGATTAGGTTAGCTTCAGGTACTGTTCACAATAGCATTGTGTTTCATTAGTTAAGGGAAGATACTGGGATCTAAGTCTTCACTCGATTTTTTTCTTGAGCATTATAGTAAAGTAAGCTGCGGGCATGTACAGAGAATGGAGATGAACTATGTTGTAGTGTGGATTTTACTCCTCGGAATTTCATTTATCTTCATCCAGGATACCTCTGGGAAGGAAAATAGTTATCTGTATCGTTTCATCATCATTTATTATGCCTTTTCTAGTTTGTGTTTCTCCTGTTGGTGTGAGTTTATCCAAAATAACGATGGTTTAGTTTTTACGCATTATGTTGAAGCACTTATTCATATGAGTTCATCCGCTCATGTGATGTCACATAAGGATATTGTGTTGTATTTGTTGCATTAACAAATGTCCTTGTAGATTTATTTGCAATTACTTCAGAACTTAAGAATGACCTTTCTGTGGTTGGTCTCATTGTAACCAAACCAATAACAAAGAATGTCATCTTGTTTCCCAAGTATTGTACAAAGCCCTGATATACCTTGCTCATGTTAATTTGATCCTTCACTATATGTTTGCTTCATAGCTGCATATCTCTTTGAACTGTGGCTCTTATGTGTGCCATCCTATCGTGCAGGGGTCAGTTGGGCTTGTCTGAAGAGCAGCAAAAGAAAGCTCCGGAGCTTAGGCACATGACGAATGGCGTGACTGAGGAAGGATCGAGTGCCAAAGAATCCCCTGAAGAAACTAGAACCGATGGTGCTGCTTGCAACCCTGCCCCTGCAGGTGGATGCTGCCAGAGTGATCTGCCAAAGGAAAAACAGGACAAGAGCATTCCAGATGAGCAGAACCAGAAGAGCTCTGAGAAGGAGAGTGACAAAGAAAGCGGCGCCGGCAGCAAGAAGGGGCACATGAAGATGTGCCCGATGCCCACCTGGTTTGAGACCTGGGAGAGGGCTGACACCTATGCCGCTCTTGCTGTTGTCGCAGCTGCTGCATCGGTGTTCGTCGCTTTCAGGGTCTACAAGAACATGAGTTGAGTCCCTCAAAAGGAATCCTCAAAACAAGGCTAGGAGTTGTGCAATAAGGACAGTCTCCCGCAGTAAAACAGTGCTTTGAGAATAATATACTACTTGTGCATAGTAATGCAAGGGTTAGGACTTCTAATAGTAGCTGATCCGGAGAAGGTGATGAAACACTGTCATGCGGATTGCCCTCATGTGAAACTGCGCTACTAAGTTCGAAGCTTTCCATGCCTTTGCTGTTTGTTTACCTTTAGCAAATGCGATGGCCCTGGAGTTCTACGCGATGAAGTTATCAATTATTTGGAATTGGGATGTTCTGGATCATGTGGATTTTGAAGAATTGCCAGCTTGATTGGAAAAGTTGTGCATTTCCTGTATTTGCATTTCGCGAGCACAAAAATTGGCGGCATGAGATGATGAGAAACTTCCTTTGGTATTTTTCAACTTTTTTTTTGAAACAGTATCTACAATTGTGTCGCCATTAAGCAATGGTGAAGTTGGACCCAAAACTTATTGCGTGCCTACAGTTTGGACTTTGGCACGCTCTACTAGCTTGTCAGGTTTACCTGCCCTGCTGCCCTGAAGCCGTGGCCATATCTTGATCAATGGTCGATCAGTTTTGTCATAGCGGATACCTTTGGTTGCACTTGGCCTTCATTTCGTTGAGTCCAGCAGAAATGCATAATTCACTCCAGGCCGCAATTAACATATGCCATGTGATGATTAATGGTCTACCACTACCAGCCAGCCCAGCGAAATTTGGAGTAGACCTAATGACCTAACACCCTGTGGACATGAGTTACACACGATGTTCATATCCATGCAAGCAGCAGCCTGATCTGGAAATATTCTGGTATCAACATCTGCAACTCACCCCTGATGCATGGCCTGGATTCTCAGTGTGAACTAAATCATAGGTCCACAGAAAGTCGAAAACTGGTAATATCGCCTGAACAGTAAGCAGGATAATGCATTATTTGATCATGCACTTACCAGACAAGCTGATAATAATAGAGAGGAAAGGTGATCTTGTAGTATGCATGCATATGTCCACATGCTCAGTGCCAGCCAACCATTTACTGACATGATCGATTGGCATCTGTGGTCCGCCCAGGCCACCTCTAGGAGACACCAGTGGCCTGTGCATGGAGCCATGGAGGCAGCATCTGCTGCTGCAGATTACAGATACATGTGCTGAACTGATGATCATCTTAAATGATGCCATCAGTCTAAGATACGGTGTGCAAGTTAATTTGCTTATGATTAGCTTTCCACTATTGTAGATCCTCAGCAAAACTTTTTTGGTTAAATCTGATGCAAGCAAGCAGCTACTGCACATTATGATTTATAATTCAGTGGCAATGTGATCATCAAACCAGTGACAATAGACCGGGCACTGGCCAGGTTAGCAATGACAACCATCATGGACTCCCTGAATTGGACTGAACTTTAGTATCAATGGATAACAACTTCACGAGAAACTTTGTGAAAATGTTTTGCCAAGGCTATTGCAGAAGATTAATCGAATCAGAACTTGTTGAAATACAAAATGTGAACATTAAGTAGCAAGGAACAGACAGGTTGCAGACGACAAATCTACAGCACCAATCATCTCCCAGGAGCATTACATCTGAACACCCTACATCTCATGGTACAAACAAAATATCAAAATCCATATGTTCACCAGAAGAAATCCAACTCCAGGTAACCATCAGAACCTTTCTGGGGTGCGCCAGTCGACACATCAGTAGTTCTAGTTCCTGGTGTGGATGGAGGCACTTTGGTGGCCTTTCAATCTCGACAGGCTTTGGTACCTCTGGTGGGCTTGCACACCGTATCAACGCCCAGTTTACGCCCTCGAAGAATGGATGCTGCTTTACCTCCGGTGCTGGGGCTCTCTCACAAGTAGACCCCTTATCAAATCTCTTGCTGAGAAGCTCACGGCTAGGTACTCTGGGAAGCGCAATGGCTGGCCGATGACATTGAACAGTATTGCAAATAATGCACAGAAAAAAATAGAGATAACAGACACGAATTTTTTTATGTGAAAAATCTTTGCCAAAAAAACCGCAGACGCTCGAAGGCAAATCACTATAATGAGGAGAGTTTACAATGGAGTGCTTACTCTTCCTATAGACTACTGGGATACATATATATAGTGTGAGCAAAAAGAGTCACACGGAGAGGAAACTGAATCAGAGTTGGTTGCTACAGATTGACATCTCGTCTAATACAACTTGTGCATGCACCTGCCATACCATGTATGGCATGAGGCGTTGAAGTGTCCTACACGAACACCGTACGAATTCGGATCAACTTTAACAATCTCCACCTTAAACCGAATTTCCTTCAGTAGTTGAAGAATATGATAGACTCATCCAATAAAATTAGCATGTATAACTTGAGCGCGAAAGTTCAAAGGACTAGTGAGTAATACCAACTAAATTAGAGCATAGCTCAAACTTAGATGCAGGAACTGGTTTTATCAACATATCAGTTGGATTATCATGAATACTAATCTTGCTAACTTTAATCACCTTGAGTAATGACACCTTGAATACAGTGATACCTAATATCAATGTGCTTTATTCTCCATGAAACATTTGATCTTTTGTAAGGCAAATAACACTCTAACTATCACAAAATATTGTAGTGCAAGATGTATTTGCACAAAGCTCAGTGAATAAACCTCTTAACCAAATGACTTCTTTGCAAGCTTTAGAAATAGATATATACTCAGCTTCTGTAGTAGACAAGGCAACAGTAGCTTGTAAGTTTGCTTTCCATCTAACGGCACACCCTCCAACAGTGAACACATAACCAATGAGAGATCTTCTTTTATCCAAATCTCCAAGAAAATTAGAATCCACATAACCTATTCATCCGACTCATGGAAAATGTTAGTCCATAAAACAATTGTCACAATTTCCAAACTTCGCCATTAACACATAATGGAGAGATAAGATACTACAATCTTTTCTTTTTGGTAATTCATGACAATCTCAACAAATAATGAGATAAAAATAAATTACGAGTATACAACATTAAAATAACACTTGTATACTCTAATGTAACCTTTTAAATCAAAACTTATTTATCTGGTTGTCATTAATCATTCAACCATTAACACATAATAGAAGAAGTGGATGACAACCAGATTATGAGTATATATGAACTACACAAACTATATATACTCAAAAGATATATTTCAAAGTAAGATCCATAACATGTGGAAATAGAATATGGATCAATACTAATGAAACCATAAAACATCTCAGATTATGAAACTTTAGGGGATTGCCCATCACAAACGGTTAGTAACTAAAATCATCTGTGATATGTGAGTATCACAGACGATTTTTTGTTTGAACTGTCTGTAATAGTATTTTTCACAGACGGTTCTAGTTATAAACCGTCTGTATTGTGATTATCACAGATGGTTCATAAACCGTCTGTGATGATCCTTTTTGTAGTAGTGGGTTTTGATGCACGTTTCACTTAAATAGAAAAAGATCACAACTTTGACAAAGATTATCTCGATCATCGATTGAAATAGGTTCATGACATTCTAGAGAAGGTGCATGCCAAGTTTTAAATCATTTGGGTCATCGGATCAAAAGTTACAAGATTTTTTTGAATTCAAAATAGTATTGATTTACTGTTAATCTGTCTGATTTTATTGTTTGTTCCGGTCTAACCGGTGTTACTATTTATCCAATCTGATCGCTTCCGCGTAGAGATCTAAATGGTTTTGGTTTGAAGTCTGACCGGTGAGGATTTGAATTTCTAGGATTTTGCCTTCCTTCGCTCAAGGTTTTGTTGAATCTTTGAATCTGTATTTCCGCTACTTATTGTTGTTGATATTTAGTAAAAGATTTTAAAAGTCATTTACCCTTTTCATCTGACTCGTCATACTCGATCCTACATAATGATTGGCACATGCATATAGGGTATGCTTAGATAGCTACCACACGTTGCCACACCTAGTTGTGGTAAGCCTCACTTTTGTAGCTTCTAAATTGGTGGCCACAAGTTAGCCATATTTTGTCTTGCAAAATATGCCTCTGGCAAGTGAGCTAAGATACTAAGAAACTGTGATATGAACCAAACTATGGCTACCAAAGATCAAATTTGGTTACCTTTAGTGTGTCAAATCGTGGTAGTGAACCAAAGAACCGCTAAACGTGACGGTACAGGAGGACGTGTAGTGGTAGTAGTAACGCAGTGTGAGCCACAGCACGCGACAGGGTGGACCTAAGCAATTTAGGTGTGCGGCAAGTGCAAGGCCGGCCGTTTCGACGTCACACAGTCATGCAGAGCACTCGGAGTCGTACAGTTATGGGGTAAGGGTGATGGCCGACGCCATGAAGGGTAACCCATCTGCCTTCCAGTCCTCTCAAAGCTCAGCTCGGCTCACCGCGGATTCAACGTCGCCATTCCCCCGTTCAGCCGATCATGTCGTCTCCTCGTGTTACATTCGGAAATCACCGTGGCTTGCTAAACTCACTCGCCCCGCAACTGCGCCAATCATTTGTAAGGCCGGCGTACGTCCAATGTGTTTGTCTGCCATTTGTTCCAACTTCCAAACATGTGTTACACAAGAGGAAAACATTTCCTCTTTTTTTTTTTGGAAAAACACACAATGCCCATTAACAAAAAGAAACAGAATGGAAGGGATTACACGCACGCGGAATGAACACCCAGCATTTATTGGTGACGAGGACGTTCCAAGAGTATCTTCTGCTGCAAAAGCTCGTCGTCTGTGACAAGCAAGCCCGGAGTCACCGCACACCAGGGCCCAGAGTGTGCTCAAACCGACCAAGCATTTCAACAGGAGATCGTCGTGGTCATGCATATGGCGGCTCAAAGCACTTTTTTTTTTTTGCATGCGTGCTGAAAACCTCACAACACAATTACACAAACACCGTCATATGCTCGAACAACGTGGCACAACTTCATAAGGGTATCAAGGCCCATCTGAGCAAACCCCACAGGAACATTGATCATGCCACAGCAAAACCTTCGGCCACAGGGGACCAATCGAACAACATGTGGAGCCAAGTCTCACGGTCACGGCTCCCATAACACTCATCAGTAAGTTTTCTCAGGGTCCATGCTAGGAGACATTGCTGACAGAAACTAAAATGACTGATCGTACACTAAACCAAGATTTACCAAAAATAACACTAAACTACATAATCACTTCTCGAGTACAACAAAATGTTCCTTCACCATAACTTAGACCAAAATTGAGTGTACTGTCGTTCCTTTTACCTCCCTCGTATATAGCACATCAAATTTCACCGAAACTGTCTAAAGGCCAACAGACCTCCTTGAACCTTATTTTTCATACCTTCCTCCTCTTCATGGACTTCTTTCCCGCTTCCCTGTTAGTAAAACACCCCCCATATAAGAATAACAAAGAAAGCAAAAACGGACAGGAAGTCAAAGAGAAAAGTATCTTACCAATCTCGCCTAAGCTTGAATTGCCATTTCTTTTTCCGCTTCTTCCCTCCTTGATCGGTAACCAGTTTCTTTTCTTTGATCCCTGAGGTGCTCTTGGGACCAGATTTTTTATTTTTATCGGGCACAGGCTTCTTTTGGCGGCTTGTCTGCTCTGTTTGTGCATTGTGCGTTTCTTTCTCATCTCCATTTATGTCAGCACTTTTAGGGCCATTACTTTTCTTCTCACCCTTCTTATGGTTCTTGAGCTGCTTAGCTGGTCTATTAGGTGCCTGTTTTTTATCTCCAGCCCCTTCAGGGATGCTTGCCTGTTCATTGGTCTTTTTTCCATCTTTATGATTTTTCGATTGAATGGGCTGTTCAAGTGGCTCATCTTCATCATCACTGCTAAGATCAGCCTTCTCAGCTCCTTTTTCAGCAACTTCAGATGACTCAGATGTCACTGGAATTGTATTGCTCAATTTTTTCAGCTGTATGAAATGAAATACCCCAATCAGATATCGTGTCCTGATCAAGCATAGCAAATTAAAAGGCATTTGTGATGCAAGTGCTTTGTGTTCATAACTGAGTTATGAGTTTTATTTTACACAACCAGCCCACATGATAAATTCAAGCACCCTAACCAATCCAATAAGCATATGTCCTGATCAAACTATTTGCCAACAAGAGTTGGATATTTCACGCAGAAGGTTCCAACGCTAAGCCACTGAATTGACAATCCTACAATCCTATGGAAGAGAATCAGATTCAAGAAGTGAACATGCGAGCTTATTCATCACAAAATCATTATCACTTGTCCTGGATAATAATAAAAATGTCGTAGTGTACCTTAGCAACGAAAAACCCATCCATGTTATTGACATGAGGATAAAACCTCCTTGTTTTGTCTAAAGAAGTATGAAATCGATGCTCCCGGAACCGGATGAATCTGTACGATAAACAGGAAAAAGTAAGAGAAAAGGTAATAGATTCTTCATGCAGGGAGAAGAGTAACATACCCTGGACGCCCAAAATCTAATCCACAAGGCACAAGCTTTACGTTTCTCTTTTTAAGGGCGTAGTCGATAACTGCCTCATTCTGCAAGAATCAAGAGGGATTCAGGAACTGAAGTTGAATCATCACTGAACACACAAGAACAATCTACTTACCTCTGGAATCATCATTGAACAAGTTGAGTAAACAATGTAACCGCCAGTTTTGGAGTTGGCATCAACCAAATCAATAGCAGCTAGCAGCAATTGCTGCAAAACAAGTCAATCAGTTACCAAGTGTGCTAATTGGCAAGGTGATTGATGCTCATACTGAGTATACTAATACCAGGATTCTAAAACTTTTAATGAAACAACCATAAAATTGAAAAGCCCAAAGGCTATGATCGGAAATAACTTAGGAAGTAACGATTACGCAGACAGAACATAAAAATTCTGGGGTACATATATAGGTGAAATAATTTTGTTTTGAGCAGTTTACTGGGTCACGGATCAAATGTGATGAATGTCAGTGGATCACAGTTGTTTTTTTTTCAAAGAAAAAAGGTCACAATTGGGAGTGGATCGGTAGGAACATGAACCATAAGCAGTTTTGATTTAAACAAAACCTACTGAGTACAAGAAATGCACCTTTTGCATGAAAGCACAGTTCCTGATGTCTTCAATGTCCTTTGATGTTTTTATTTGTGGATCCTTCCAAATGGTCTGCAGAAAAAGGAATCATCTGTCAGAGTGAAATAACCAACAAAAAATATATTGGATCTAGAAGCTTATATGAATCAGATTATACTAACTCCAGTGCCTGTGCAGGGTGCATCCAACAGCACTCTGTCAACTGAATTCATCCCAAGAACTTTGGGGAGCTGAAATAAATTGGAAGTCATCATGAAATAGTATTGTCATCGAGCAGTAGCACACGATACACCTAACTGAAGCAACTAAAAAATTACCAGGATTTCAAATTCATTTTTTCCATGATTGAAATGGACCAAAAAGGATTAGCTATGGTGCCTATATAAACAGAGGTTTCACGTAAAATGCCTTTTCACCTTCTGTTAATATTTTCTACAAACCATTATATTGTCTTGGTTGCATTATTCTTGGCCAAGACCAGCAAATTATGATACTAACTTGTTTCATAAAATTAGATGGCTACCCTTTGGCATATCAGATGCTCTATAGACGGCTTTAAGCACCATGCAATAGTAGTTGTACTGTCTGCTCACCTCTTTACCATCATAGTTAGAAACTATGGTATTTGTGACACCCATACGATGTATGTTGCCCAACAGTCCGTGCAACCTTTTCTCATTGAACTCATTTGCATAGATTATTCCTGTGTGTGACAGATGAAGAAAACAGGGCATTTGTATTTCATTTTACAGGCAACTGGATAGCGATTTTAGATAGCCAAATTACTCAAAAGGAAAGAGCACATGGTAGTCAAAATGGACGTAATGCACTAACCAGTATTCTTCATAAGAGCTCCAATGTATGTAGTCTTGCCACCTGGTGCAGCCCTGGAATAAAGAAATAGTCAATTTCCAATTTTGGAAATGACGACAAAACTTCCATCACAAGTTCCACATGAAAAATTGAATTAAATATTAACATAAAATCTTGAAACAAGCACGTAATATATTAGGACAACATAAAAAACAAAGAAGGCTTACATACAAGAAAACATTATTATCTTAATATTGAAGTCATAAGATAAATGAACTATTGCAAAAAGAGTATGACAGAAAAGGGAAAACATCTTACGCCATATCAACAATTCGCTCCTTCTCCTGAGGAGCAAGAGCCATCACTGGTAAGAAAGAACTTGCACCTTGTTTCTGTAATTGCAATTTTTTAAATTAATGCGAATGTTAATGGAAGGAGAGTAAATAAAAAAATCTTAAGTTCCTAACAAAATGATAGGGGAGAGAGTAGATACCATGTAATGTCCAGCCATATATTCAACCGTGGCACCAGAAGAAATAGTGGAGTCGTATACAACTAATCCAACCTGCAATTTTTTACATCGGGAGAGTTGCTTTAATATTATGCACTTATTACTTGTGTAAAGGAAACAGATAGAATCAAAACATAATCGAAACATACCTTTGACCACTTCCCTATTGGATCCAGATTAAACCCTCTTGGTATAAGAGCAGCGGCAAGATCCCTCCTCCGTGTCTGCAAACATCACCAACAAATCAGACTCAGACAGAAAAACTTAATGAAGCAGAGATAAATCTGAGGCCAGAGATGAAGAACCATGAACTCTAAGGTACCATACATATATCTCACGAGATTGACTCAAAATAGTATACCTTTAGTGTGTTTGTCCGCAGGCATTCAGGTGGTCTTTTCTCAAAAGATTCGAATAGCTCAACAAGCTCAACAGCTGGGAACATCTGCACAATTATCACACAAATAATGTTAACTAAAACAGCAGCTAAATCTGATAAACTTTTTGAATAAGCATGTCAGACAGACAATTTGCAATTAGTAATCCCAGGCAGTTGGATCACTACACCGCTCAACTGAAAGAAATAGTGCACCAAAGATATCAAACAATCACTGCATAAGATAGGAAGCTCACCTCAATAAATGCTTCAACAAGAAAATCATTGTATCCATAGTATCCCATCACATCGGCCTTGAGCTGATTGACATAATCTTTTCGTGGGACATCTGTTTGCCTCAGCTTGCTAAAGTTTGAGAGTACCCGGACAACTAAACAGGAAAACCAATAGACAGAAACAGTCAGGAAGGTCTACAGATTGCAGTCCATCAACAATCCAGGTCCATCAACAATCCAGAATATCAAAGCGTTCTGCTCTAAGAAAAAAAAAAGATAAACAGTAAACAGTAGAGTTTCGCATATGATCTCTATGCACTTATTTTATTACATGCAGATTGCCACAGTTGCTTGCAACAATTGACTTTGCCATCAGAGATTACACAAGAAACAAGAGATGCATCTCGTTTACACAAACAACCATTTGTCCCAAAACCCTTATCAGTTTTCTCTCTCTTTTTAAAGGAAGTCACGAACTTAGATAAATAGATTAGATAAATACAAAAGATAATAGATGAACGCACTTTCTGATATCCTCCTTTTAAGATTTGGCAGGTTAGGTGGTCTAAGTACCTCTTCCTCCAGCTCCTGCAGAGTTTAGACCATGCTATAAGTCCATGTACCTACAAAACTGTAATAGGCAATCAACAGTGAACTGAAGGCAGAAAAGCAACCTCCTTTGTGGGCAATCGAAATTCATCAGATTCTGATTTTATGTTGAGTTTAAGTTCCTCCTCCGCATCTTCTTCTGCCTTCTCCTTCTCTTGATCGATTGCTCGTGACTTCGCCTCAAGGTCATCAGACTCTACTCCGGAGTCGTCCCCGTCTAAGAAACCCAACACAGTGTATCAATAGCGATTCTCAATATACAAAATCCAGCATTACATTCACACACCAATGCATTGTACTAGCTCACATGAATTCTACAGTAGAATGACTTGATAGGAAAAATTGAAACTGCTGAAGCTAATGCAATTTCAACAGTAGACAACTAATCATCTAGTGATCTGAGCGTTACCGCTTCCGTCGTCACTACCGGCGAGGAAGTCGTCAGGGAGGGGGTCGTCGTCGCCGTCGTCCTCTTCCTCCTCCTCCTCGTCCTCCTCGTCGCCGCTGCTGTCGCTCCCCTCCAAGGAGTCCTCCGAGAACTCCTCGGCGTCGGAGTCAGAAGGGACGTCGAGGTCGGAGTCCTCCTGGGGCTGCTGCTCCGGCTCGGAGTCATCGGAGGAAGACTCGAGGAGCTTCTGCTTCTTGGGCGCCCTCTTCGCCGCCTTTGGGGAGGCCTTCCCCTTCTTCGCCGCGAGGGGCGGCGGCCTGCGCTGCATGCCCTTCTTCGCCATGGGAGGGAGACCGTCGCTGCGTGGGGGAGGGTGGATGGCGAGTGGGGAGAGCGGAGAAGAGAGCCCTAAAACCCTAGCCGCGAGAGGGGAGCCGGCCGTTTTAATACTGGGCGCGGGGGAGAACGACCTGACGTGCTGATTGGGCTGAGATGGGCCAGGCGAGGCCCATGATTTCGCAGAAAACGGCAGGTTTCGGACGCCGGCCACACTCGCTGTAACTAAACTATTGAGGCAGGCGTGCCGAGACGACGGGGATTTCGGCCGGTGCTGCCCGTGGGCTGCGAGTTTGATGGGGAGGTGGAGCTCGGCGCGGAGTTTTGCCTTTTTGCGTTGTGGTGCCGTGGCGGCGGAGCTCGGCCGAGAGGCTCGGGCGCTCGTGCCGGCGTTGCGTCTGTGCCGTCGTGCCGGGGAGAACGGGAGATGGGAAACGTGGCGCGGTTGTTTGCTCGTCAGTCTTTTTTTATTTTTTTTTAAAACAATATGTTTTTTAATATTATCGTATAAAAATCACAGAAATATGTTTTTGAAATGACTATAAATCTCTATCATCATTTCAATTAGCGGCAATCCTATGTGAAGTCTTGCGCGACAGCGTGCAGATCTCTATCATCATTTCAATTGTTGACAGAGACTATCGCTAATTGGACTAGTGAGAGAGATTATGTCATAAAAAATTGACGGCAGAGTCTCTGTCATCAATTGGTCGACAGAGAGTGCGAGAGACTCTGTCATCATTTGAAATGATGACTGAAGCTACAGAGGCTTCTGTCGTCATTTCAACTAACGATCGATTTCTATGTTGCCAATTGAAATGGCAATAGAATTCGTGCAACCAATGTGGCATTCTGTCATCTATTCGTTCAACAATAGAGTTTCTGTCACCATTTTAATTGTTGACAGTGGATTATTTCTGTGTTTTTTTAAATAGTGGTATATTTTTGTAATATTAATAAAAATGTATTATTAAAAATCATTTTTCTTGTGCCACACACATGGGGAACGACGGAAGTCGGCATGAGCGAATAGCGATGGGCCGCATGAGAGCGTGGCTGCCGCAGGGCCGTTGCGAGGAGATCAGCTGTTCACAATTTTAAAGCAGTTGGATCGAGCTCGGTGGATTTATACCATAGATTTATCCTAGTATGTTAAATCAAAAGAGAAAGCAGTGCTGATCACATCAACATTCAACAAATGGCAAATGACACCACTGGCCATACTGAATAATAAGTGAGTTTTTTTTTTACTCTAGCTTAGCCTTTGGCTTTAATGTGAGCGCGTATGCAAATAAACTAAATATTAATAAGTCGATAAGCCACTTCAAAAAAACTGTCCCAATAAATCGTTTCAAAAAACTAGCGAAGAAGTCGTCTCGTTTGTTTGTAAGTATACATCATAAACTGAAAAGAAGCCATCCAATGAGTATTCCAGCACAAAATAAGTACAGAGGCTCAAGTGTCCAGATACCAGTATTCTTAAATTGCACCCCCAATATTCAATAACAAACTTTGCAGCCATCACAGTTTGTTTTTTAACGAGGCATCTGGTGCATCCAACCATATACAATTAATACATACATGACTGAAGAACAATCTCCTTACAACAGCAGATTGTGCTTCATAAATAATATTACAGGAGGAAACTTCCGAAGTATAATTTAATCATGTTACCTAGAGGTCCAACCTAGCAGCGCACCGCCAAACACCATGGCGGCAGCATGTACTGTTGCCATGTGGTGGGCAGAACTGGAGGACGAGCCCCTGTAATTGCATTGGATTAATGCACAGATGGTGGAGGGTGATTCTAACCACTCATCCAGAAGCAACTGAAGATGCATGTTCCATCCACTGTACAGGAGAAAATGGAGCAGTGACATCCATAAACTTCTCGCATGTTTGCATCTTAGTCTTTTTTTCATCACACCGCTTGGTCTCTCTTTTCCCCCCTTTCAATTGCACGGCCTTCTGCAATTGCTTGTGTTCTCCAGTGATCTTGCCTGTAGTGCAACCACCAAGTCAGCTGCTGAAGGCTGCTCGTCTGACACCGGATGATAACCAGTTGCACTCAGGCTAGTAGCTTCTTGTTTGGCTGAGCGGATCATAGTCATATGCTTCACCAGCCTTTACAAACCGTCCCTTGACCCTTTTTCTCACATCTGCTCTAGCCTTGCGAGAAGCATACCTAATCTTCTTGTCAAATCTGTAAACAAAAATTATGCGAAGAAAGGCTACTTAATAACTTTTGCAAGAAAAATATGATAAGAAATTAGAAGGCAGAGGCCCCCAAAGGCAGCAAAATTGACCGGTAGGCTAGTAGCACACCAGAGAAGTAACAGGATACCTTCAAAGTTCAAAGGACAAACGGCTACAAAGAAAAGCTTAGCTAAACTTAACAGAGCATTTGTGATTTTATAGTCTATTTTTAGGGGGGAAACATTCACATGAGTAGAACCATCACATGCTTATGGAAATATGGATTTGGCATTGGTAAAGCTTTTGGAACTCTGAAGTGGAAATGGTATGCCGTATTGCAGACATGTTCTTCAAACATGTACGCATGGTTCATGAGGTTCTAGTATGTTAAAGAAAATCACAAAATATTCCTGGAAAACCCAAAATGAGATGTGCTTACTTCCGTCTCTTCTTCTTCTCCTTGTACCGTGTGAGAGCGCTATCTCTGCTACCTCCAGCAAGTGAGCCTTCAGGACCAGGAGGATGCAAGGGTAGCTCGCCCATAAGGAGCATTGACGATACGCCACAATCTTGATAATCTCCGGCACTGCTATCACCAGTCAAACCAGAGAAGGAGAGGGATATACTGGATCTGGCCTGTCTAGCAGGAATACAAAGGCTGGAATCAGCCCTTACTCCCAGGTTTGACATCCCAGAATCAGCAGATACCACATTGCTACATTCTGGCTGCATAGGTTTGAGCTGCTGAAAGCATAACAATGGTTGAAAAAATTTAGTGAAGTAACCATCAAACGGAATGCAACATGCAGATAGTCCATTCAACTCTCCTTGATATATAGTCAAACCCAATGAATTTCCACACAATACAATGGTCAACTAGATAATACTTGAAAATGTAATAGGTCGGCAAGCACAACAGATGCATCACACATGGGTTGCAGCAAAGAATGTAGGATACTACATTTCAATTACAAAAGTGAATAACCATGACCCTTCTGATTGGTTAATTAAAAAAAGTACTGTAATGTAATCCTTGGATGGATAACAAACCTAACCATTTTGCTATGACACCAAAAGGTCCTGAACTGAATTCTGACGAGTGAACTTGCCATAACTAATTGTAAATAAGTACTGAGAGAGGTAAATAAGTCTGATTCTGGCCAACTAGTACTGCAGAACTGGAGTTCTTTTCCCACAACAAATATAATAAGATAAAAAAATTACATGCAGAAAAGTACAAACCTCATTAGAAACAACAGCTGGCATTTCTTTCATTTCAAAGTAACTGTCAATTCCGGCATCATCAAAGAGTTGCTCTGTTTGAATGTGAGAGGTACCAAATAGTTCTTCGTAATTCTCAAATGTTAGGTCAGCATCATCCACACAGAAGTCTTCATATATGCTGCCATCATTGAACATATCTTTGTCTGTGACATAGGATACCTGAATGATGCAACCAACATTTCATAAGCACACAATGGCACAATAATAACAGAGATAACATTTTCAACAATCATGATGTCGATGATACACAAGAAGACCCCAACTGTAGCAATTGTTCAACCATCCACACTAGAAGATCTTAAAAACATTTTGCCATTAATAAAAATGCATCTAGCACTTTATTTCCAAAACAAACTTTTCACTGTAAGGTTAAATTGAGTTTGCCCTGCAGAAAAGAAAAGTGCCGATATCGAACCCACAAGAAAGTATTAGCAAACAGGAATAATATGGACAAAAAGATCATCACCGTAACAGAAGAAATTATATGGAATAAGGTCAATCATCAAAAATTTCCCCTTGTAAATTTAGCTTCCGGAAGAAAAGCAAGACATGATTTTGGGGGCGTTCTTTTAGGCTACGGCTTTTGTCTGCAGCTTATTAGTCTAATTAATAGTGATTGCTAAAAGAAACCGAAGCCAAAAGCCGGTTGACAAGCCGAAAAGAACATGGCCTTCCATGACTGAAACTGTAACTATACAATATGACTAATGTTTTACTGTATTAATATGTTAAGTAATGTTGCATGCAACATATGCGGAAACTTAGCAGAATAGTTAAATATGTTTTGGAGGGAAATATGAAAGCAACACCTTAGGCGTCATTGAAACGGGTCCAGCTGGCTGATCTGTGGCAAGTGGCAGAAGATTCATTCCATCTCTTGAAGAAGAACCTGTCAAAGTTTTAAGCTTTTCACCGGTGGATGGATCACTCATTAGTGCTGCGCTAGCTATGTCCAACAAGCTGCTATCCTCTGGAGCACCACAATGATTAATGACACCACTGTCATTAATGCTCATCATGCTTATTCCTTCCTCACAGTTCAGCTCAGCAGCTACAGTAGGGATATCCATAACAAAGGACCAGATTCTTGAAAGCTCTGCCAATGACGGGCACCCGGAGTAGCAGTTTATGGTCTGCCTTTTATGCCCAGCAGCCAAGGATGCTGCACCATGCCCATTCCAATCACAATTTTGGCAAAGCGAGGTGTTTTCTTCAAGACAACGGACTGCTGCAGGCTGTGAAACACAACGATCACAAAGAAGGGTCCTCGTATGGCGTCGAGAAAGGGCATTAGCTGAATGCACATTACGATCACACGATAAGCACAAGGATGCCGCATCTGATCGGCAATAGACCATTGACCTTTGCTCCCCACAGAAATCACAGTGAGCACCCATGGTCCTGGCCAATATTAGGGCTCTTCCACTAGCTGCTCAGTGCCACTACAACAGCCACCTTCCTGGTTTTTGTTCAACAGTTGAATCCAGTGGGATCCTACGTGATACTGGAATGCAAAATATAATAGATCAGTGAGCACAGCAAGCTTATATTTGACCATTTCGGACAGATACAAATCTGATTCTAAACGGAACAATTTAGCAACTTATCCCCGTACTTGCAATTATATGCACATATATACTAGAAATGAAGGCATACTCTTTGCAGCCCACGGTACTTTGACACATACCATGCAAAGAGTCACCTGCTCTGTTCTACCACCAATAGGAATGCTTGCAACCTATAACAGCAAGAATGATCCATCTATTCATATCTTGCTACGAACTAGTGACAATACAAGATCTAGAATAACATATAACCACTTCCTGATTTTGGCTACATAGACCGCTTCCATTTTAAGAAATTTTGCGAGTTTTGACAAAGTCCGCCTGGATTTGCCGATCAGAGCATAAAGAACTTGAGCTTTCAAAACAAAAGTACAGACAACTGGCATAGGAAACTTCCTCTTTGTACATAATATATTTGTAGCTTCTATGCTATTGGTTGTGAGCATATAGTATTCTCTCTAAAGCATAAAAAAACAATCTAAATCTAAAAGATCTTAGGTTGGAGTCAGCCATGACAAATAAAATCGCAAGAAAAATCAGACAGGCGACATGGCAATGCATTTGATGACACCAAAAAAGGAAGGAAAGTATCAACTTGGAACTACTAAGCAAACAAATGCTAACTGCAGTAGGTAGCATTGCTTTAAGGACGTAAAAGCCTCTTTACGTACTAGCTTAGGACGGCATATTGGCATGCATGGGTGAGAACCAAAAAGGATGCAATACAAATGGAACTTTACCAGCGCTATCTGCAAATGGCGAGCTTGGTTGCTAGCTCGTGTTATTGGAAATTTCCTATTTTTGCAAATAAAACAGTCGCCTTTCTGTGCAGTAAGCAGCGTTCTACTGTACGAGTACATCACAAATCGCCACTGCCTAACAAAAAAATCACTAGTACAAATCCAAGTTTTAAGCAGCATTAAATTCCACTTTTCTGATCGACAACACCATGCGTGGATAAAGCCAGGAACTTTCCGGGCCACTCAAAATAAGCAAGGCAAATATTACTTTGCCTTTTAAAAACACCAAATTTAATCTGCGAAAGGATCTCCTTTCATCACCTAAGAATAGTTGCTGCTAAGAAAAGGAAAAGAAAAGTCGTATGAGCAAAGCGCAATATATGATGATTACGTATCACTGTATCAGTAGGCAAAGTAAAACAGAAAAAATATATCTTCTTTTCTGGTCGAATTGGACACTGGAACATTACATACAAAGCCGTCGTGCTTATATTTATTAGGACAATAAGACTAAAAAATTAAGCAACTAAATCCGACTCGAAGCTGAAACCAGACCAAAACAGCTCACGTACGCTCTACGCAACACGAGAGAAAGCGTGAAGAGACCGCAAAAAAAGAAGAAAAAAATCAGTTCAGACTTGCCAGTCCAACATGTCGAACTGTCCGGAACACCAGAGAACAAAGCAAGCGGACTCGAAATCAAACACTCAAATCGAAACCCCTAATCCAGAAGCAACCCACTCCCCAACCCGAATCCAATCCCCCCCTCCCTGCAGCAACAACCAAAGGCAACTCACGAAATCCATCAGACGAACGAACCACTGGTACTACGGAACGGGATTGGAATCGAATCCAAGCAAGAACAGAACAGCACGAGCGAGCGAGAGCGCTCACCGGATCGCCGCCGCCTCCACGGATCCACCAGCGGCCGAGGCGCGAAACCCGAACGGCGGGGTACGGGAGGAGGAAATCGACAAGCTTCCACGGGAACTCGAAATAAAAAAGAGAGAAGAAATATGGCGAGGTGGGGAGAGAGATAAGCGAAGGGAAGTGGGAGGAAATGGAATAGGTGGAGGGGGAGAGAGTGGCAAGAGGAGGAGAAAGGATGAGGGTGGTGGGGCCCACACGAATGCTCTTTTGCGCTTTTTCGGGGCAGATCGTAATTCGCGTCCAAGATAAGGGAATTTTTTTGTACGGCTAATCTTTTTTTATTCGAAATTATATAAATATACTGTGGGAAAATTTTTTATAAAAATAGGCTCCAGTCGCCTAATGGTTGGGCGACTGGAGACTTTCGCCCAACCATTAAGCGACACAATTTGTGTCGCTACACAGTAGAGCGACTGCATCCAGTCGCTCTTCCGTACGGCGACTTACATGTAGTCGCCATCCCGTTAGGCGACTGCACGTAGCCCCCATGATTGTTTTAGATTTTGTGAATTTTGTAATGTTGAACCGGTAAAAAATACGGTGAAGTTGTAATAAAAGTTTACGTTCATTGTATATTGTAGGTGCGTAAAAAGTTTTTAAAATTTTTTTATGAAAGATTGAGTAGAGAACGATCGATACATACACTGTTAAGTGAGCTAGTTTAAATAAACTTCATAATATAACTGTGAGTAACATGCGGCATGTTTTTTCATTACATGTATAACATATATAGCATCTGCAAAGACGCCTCGCCGCCACTCGGTGTGCCCGTCACCGCGCGCGCGTCCTCCCATACGGCCTCGCTTGGCCCTCCTCCGGTGCAACGGGTTAGGACGATCCAAAAAGTAAAACGAGCGGAGGGTGTCTATCCCGCCCCTACGCCGCGAGTCACCGCACCTCTGCCGTGTGCCCTCCGGCACCAGGAGGGCACGCCAGAGAGAACCTCCGGTCTTTGCGTCGAGAACCGCCGCCACTCGCGAAAATCGTCCACTTCGCCCCGGTTCGGGAGACGCCGTGCTGCCGGTAAGTACCGCAATATTAATATCGTTAGTTTATTGCATGTCGTCTTCGGATAAACACGATATAAGACCCTCTGCGTACTCGTAGCCGGGCGCCATCGAGTGGGAAAGACAGGGGTGTGCGTAAGAGGCGTGAAGTGAACCGGTGTAGGATGCCCGCCAGCCGAAACCCCGGCCGCTCCGGGTGAGGTGGTGGAGGACGTGTCCACGTAGGTGCACCGAGTAGTGCCACGCCGGTCGGGTGGCACCGGTGGACGAGCGATCGGAGCGCTGGGCGTGAGACCGCCGGTAGCCTCGTGCAGACAAGAGGCTAACAATACGCCTACACCCTCGTGCATCCGACGCGCAAAGTCGACACCCTCCTCATGGGTCACCGCGCACTGCGCGACCCTCTCCGAGGTGTCTTTGAGTCGCCCATAGGCGTAACCGACGCCACCGACACAAAGACATGAAATGGTCGATCATCGAAACGACATTACCATTTGGGAATCTTTGAAATGACATGTAATGTACCGCGATGTGAGCGTCGTGCGCGAATTGCGCGGGGTACGTGTCCGTCGGAGCGGCGACGTGTGTGGCAGGCGGGTCTACCTGATGAGGCGATGGGGTCCCGATCTTCCGATAGGATGACAACTTCGATTTTGGCGAATGTGACTCTTGCGACCCGACTACAACCGTACGACGTCGCTTGCGCCTTAGCGATCACTGAATCACACTCCAAGTCGTTATCAACCGTGCCAAGAACGCGGTTGACCTGACCACGAAGGTCTATTCCTGCATGCAACCGAAGAACACACAAGAACAAGATATCAAGCAATCTGAAATTGCAAATATTTATATTAAGCTCAAAAGGTGGGATTCCGCAGAAGGTTCTTTACGGTTGGTCTAGCCGACACAAGCGAAGAACAAAAGTTTTCACTATGGAAAAACTAATCAAACAAAATCCAAGAAAACTAGAAGGGTGCAGCCTCCTTAAATAGAGGTGGGGAAGCCACACAAAATTAAGGAAAAGGGGGTGGTACTATTTATGGTACTGTTCACATGAATAGTAACCCGTGAACATTATGGGACTAGGTGGGGGAGCACCTCCCCTTTGGGCCCAAACATTACAAGGCCCAATTTGACCCAAATAGGTGATGCAGCACCTTCTTCGAGTGATTATGGCAAGCACAGGAGAAATTTGGAGATGAGGCTGGATCCATTGGAAAGAGGATGAGAAAAGCTTTCCATCGAGTACTCGTGGACCTCAAACGGACTCCGTATGTGAAAGTTATACACATTTGAAGTTGAGCCGTTGTGCTAAATCCGAACTGATCTGGAGGCCGAATTGGATTCCAAAACGTGTCCAAGTTGAACTCTTTCTTGAATTGGTGCAAACATGATGTGGTGCTACAAAAATATATATATTTTCATCATTAGGTAGCATCATATTCTTATTTAAAATATGTTGAAACTGAAGAAACGAATTCACCTTTGGTTCAATCTTGATATTAGGCGCTAGGGTCATATGTGTTGGTGGCGTGGTCACATCATCCTCCCCTTCTTGATAGAAAACCGTCCTCGGTTTTAGCATATGTGTAGCCTCACGTAATGCATAATCTTCATCATAAATCTCGGTACATAATAACAAATGCAACAAACTTTCATTATGTAATATCATAAGATCTTTGTCAAACAAAGTGAAACCTGTTTGAAACGAACTCACCTGATAATTTAAGTGGTGCGTAGGAGCTCTTGTAATTCGAACAACAAGTATAGCAAATATGATTGTATCCATAGGGTACATGTTTTTATCATTCTCCCCTTCTTAAAAATAAAGCCGTCCTCGGCTTTTAATAAGCTGAAAGTATGGTAACAAAGAAGTCAAGGTGTATGCATGGTATATGTATATGTCATCCGTTTTAACAGTTCTTTGTTGTTGCACAATTAATGTTCTAAAACAACAGTGATCATAAAAGCTCATTATATTATTAACCCAAAAGTAATCACATATGTTAATGAGCAAATCAAAATTTCTCACATAGCAATTATTGCAACTTGTTTTGCAAATGTAAGTGAAGCATTTATGCAATTCAAATCTTTGAAGTTGTATACTTGTAGTGGTGGTACATATGGGCAAAGCTACAACTTTTGGAATCAAGCAAAGTTCTTTCATATAATCAGATTTCAATTGAGCAATAGCAAATTCATCTAGTAAGGGTGAAAAGATTTGCAAGTTCTTCAATACATCAATTTCATTATTCAGATTGTCAATGCTAGATGGTTCAACAAGAGAAGAACACATAGGCATTGAATGATCACTAAATTTTATTTTTCTTTCATAATGAACAAGATTGAGCATACAAGAGTTGTTGTTCAAAACAACAAACTTCAATTCATCCATGTGATCATAACTTATGCATATTCGATATACAAGAAATTGATTTTCTACACTATAATCTCCAATCAAATTAAACTTATACCCAGGGGTGTAGGCACTAAACAAGAATTTCGAACATGCAAGTTCAGAAACTTTCTCCATAGCATAATCCAAACTAACGGCCTCATTAAGCATGATATAGCACAATACATCAGCAGGCGATATTCTACTAAATACTTCCTTATGTGTAATTAATTTGACATGTGCAAAATTATGAGAATTTAGATCAGCACATGGTTCGTTCAAGTCAACACAAGGAATATCAAAAGATTGCACTACAGCAGGTATATACTCACAAGGTTGCTTTATTTCTTGTTGTAACATCAAATCAGTACCTTTGTCATTATCGTCCTCATCAGACACTGTAAGTACCTCAAACTTCTCCTCTAATGGCATAAGATGCACCAGATCATCCTTCAACTCTTCAACTATCTCGGTGGTATCTGTAGATGGAGTAGGAGCCAAAATAATATCAACATTTTTAGTTACCTCAGATTGCACCTCGCTTGTGACCGTGGGTGCTGGAGGTACAAAACGATGTCGCAATTTCTTTTTCATCTCCTCCCATGTGTATATATAATGGAACTCGAGATTCGACCACCAATGTTGAACATCACCAATCAGTGTCGTCCTTGCCATGCTCATCTTCTCATAAGGATCAAGATCTTGTCTTTCAAAGTAGCTATCCATCATAGTAACCCACAAGAAGTAGTCCGACGACGTACTCTCAGCGGTGAGTGACAAGATATATACCGGTAATTGTTTCCCTTCGAGTTCAAATCTGCCCGCGATGACATCATAATCTACCAATTTTCTCAAGCATGTCATTGTTAGTAGAAACTAAGGAAACAAATCACAAGTAAATGTTCCTATCAACTACTACGATATAGAGGCTCAAATCAAGTCACGCATCTCTCAAGCTCTTACCAAATTCTTACAAGTTCTTACCAAAGCAAACAGGTGGTGCAACCGGTGGCTGGTTCGTGATAAATCTAACTCAAGTGATGAGTAAAGCGATTGCAAGGTACAGCGAGACCTGTTCGGTTAGTAGAAAAGTGGAGCTTGGACAGGATATGTATTTTGTAGCAAAGGGAAACAATCAATTAATTTTAGAAATTGCACAGAATTGAATTATAGTTCGTATCTAGCACTTAGCCTATGTTGCTGATCAACCAAAGATGGAAGAAGGCTAGAATAAGTGTATGGCAATGTATGAGAGTGGTAAATACAAGATAATTCAATCGAATGCAATCTAGAATTGAAGAACACAAGGATTGATCCAAAACTTGAAAACTGAAGATTTGTGTCCACCGGACAGCACGTCGGTATTTCAACCGTAACTTTTTTCAGTTGCTTTTTTTCAATGATTCTTTTTTTCTCCGTTTTCTGACGGCTTTTTCTACAACTTTTGTTTTTGGCGCTCCACCTGAATGCAAACAAGTTGTTATTAGTACGTTTTCTAAACTAATTTTCTACACTACATTTTCTAAACTAATTTTCTACACTGCATTTTCTAAACTAATTTTCTAAACTATATTTCTAAACTAATTTTCTACACTACATTTTCTAAACTAATTTTCTACACTACATTTTCTAAACTAATTTTTTTACACTAACAAAAAATATAACACCAAAAAATTACCTGAAAATCGCACACTCACTCTCCTCTTCTCCTCCTCTCCCTCTCCTTCTTTCCCCTTCTCTTCTCCCTTCTGCGAGCGGCCGAACGAACCGAATGAAAACAGTGCGACGGTGGCCGAGCGCGGTTTTATATCCCACCTCCAGTCGCCCCACCGTTCGGCGACTGAATTTCAGTCGCCCAACGGTTCGACGACTTCATGGAAGTCGCCCAACGGTTCGGCGACTTCATGGAAGTCGCCCAACGGTGGGGCGACGGTAGTTAATCGCTGAACGGTTGGTAGACTCTTTATGTGTCGCGGTCTAGTTGGGCGAAAGGCTTCAGTCACCCAACCATTAGGCGACTGGAGCCTATTTTTGTAAAAAAAAATTCCGCGGGTATATTTATGTAATTTCGAATAAAAAAAGGATTATCCGTACAAAAAATTCCAAGATAAGGGGCTCTTGGCCAAGCGCCACGCGGGCGGCCTTTCGCCAAGTGGCGAGCCGGGTAGGTTACTCGTTCTCTAGCACTGTACCATTTTTTTTAAAAATTCGCCTTCGAAATATGTTTTTATAAATCTAGTTTTTTCTCTGATCTTGATAACCGTAATAAAAGATATGTGTTACCTATCATGCTGTCTAAGCTTGGTAGAATGCTCTAGACAGGCCCCACCATTCTACCGAGAAGCCAAAGCTCGGCATGTCACTAAATAGTGCATGCTTAGTGCAAACATGCTTAAATTAAGCGTTAATGCCATACATGTACGATGCCTGCTAAGTTCTCCTAGCTCGATAGGTGGTATCGTAGTGATTTGAACTTACCGTGACGCAGGAGCTTAGCAGAGGACATATGTCATTTGTCACTGCTCTTGCAGTTCTGAAAAAAAGCTAAAATTGGAAATTGTACGTCTAAGACTTATTTTGGGGGAAAGTGCTACATTACCATATGCACAGTTAGCTTCCGTTGTGCCTCTCACCGTGTCCCCCCGACTGCTTAGCTTTTACTACTACTGCTCTCTGACAAGTAGTTTGATGTTGGTGCGAGCCCACATGGCATTGCCACATAGCGAGGGACACGTTACGGTGGTCCACCGCCGCCGTTACAATTCCATCGCACCGGCCGAGAACGGGTCAGGGGCAAACAATTACTGATCATTCGATCATAATTTCATATTGAGTTGATCGTAGCACGTGCACATAGGCGAGTTAAAGTCAGATTTGATACTGTTACGGACCGTATTTACAAAAGTAGCCATATGCATACCATATTTACAAAAATAGCACTTTTGCCGTTCAGTGGGCAGGCAACAGCGTCGGCGAAGCGACATAAGGCAAGACCACCGGTGGCAGGCGCCTGTCTACCATCTGGTGAGGGGGGCGGCAGGTGATTAAGCTGACTAATTAGGCGGCTTAATTACCTACCTTAATTTTTGTGTTTAGTAATTTTTTGAATTTTTAAATATATCAAATTAGCTCAAAAAAAATTATGAAAATTTATGTACAACCTTTCGACACAACGTACCTCACAGTGAAATTTCTGGGTAATTTTATCCATTGTGAATATTGCTCAAAAATTTATACAATTTTGATATTTTTATGAGTTTTTACATGTAGCAAATGAGCTCAAAAAATTACGAAATTTTATGTGAAGCCTCCCAACACAGTCATAGTTATTGTGTAATTTTTTAAAAAATTTATATGAACCAAATTTATCATGTTTATTCGAGTTAATTTAATCATGAATTTACGAATATTTCACATTTTTTACAATTTTATACATTACGAATCTTGTACAATTAAAAACAATTATAGTAGTATAAAAAATGCATCAGCACACCGAATGTGATATGGCTCACCCATATGAGCCACTGTTATCTTCTCGCCGCGTCTGCCTCCCCGTACGTGGGCTTGTCTTCCGTTGCGCACGAACATGTCCCGTCGGGTACGGAGGTTGTGTCTCGAGTCGAAAGAGGTATGGAGACCGTCCTGTCTGCTTAGTGGCCAGCAGTAGTCCAATAGGCTCAGGTACAGTAGGTTGGGTCCCGTAAGGATCGAAGTCCTCCAGCTGAGCCATGACGAACTGCGAACCGTCCACGATAATATCGTGTACGAAGGACTCTAAAAATCCCCCTCGTGGTGTGAAGGACCACTCGCCTTGACCGTACGACGTAGCAGCGAAATTGGAGGAGCTCTGCCTACCGAAGTGTACAAACCCTGGGTACGCTGTAAACGCTATGCTCTACCCTGCGTACGCTGCAAACTCTAGCGTCGTGTACTGCTCTCTAGAAGCATCTGGGAGGCCCGTGTAGTCATCGGTGGATTAGTCGTCACCCCCACATTGAATTGGAGGTTGCAAGATGAAACAATATTAGTCACAAATAAATGTTCTGCATGTACAATACAAATCTCATACCTCCTGAATATGCAGCGAAGATAAATAACGGTGAGTGGTAGTCTGTGCAGGTGGTGCGGACTCAAAAGCATGTTTGTTAACGAATTTCGTTAATGAAATTGGGGGTTTTGATGCATGATTCATGCATGTTGTGCTAAGTTAATGCTAACGGGATTTGATTCCACGACCTATATCAACCACGTATTGAGAGGCAAGCATGTACTGATATGAGCGATGTCGGGGCCAGGAATTCATGAAAGGCAGAGCAAAATACCAACCCCATGCACCCATGTTTTTTGAGTAAACACAAAGTCCTTGAATACGTAGCTAGGACAACCAATATGACCTTCTCCTGTTCATTATCGTTCGCTGGTAAGGTTAATTAGGGGAAAAGAAACTCGGGTATGCACCAAGTAGTGAAGGTATTCCTGTCTTTTCTGTCCCTCTTCTTGGTAACCGTCGAGTACTGAACTGGTGACGCCTCCTTTTTTTCCCCTCGCCGCAGCACGCAGGACAACAAAACCAGGCGCGACTTGCCTGTGCCGACCCTGTCCGAAGTCCGAACTATTTCAGTGGACAGCCGCCTAACTTTGCCCTTTTCCAGTGTACATGGCTGCTTGTGTTTCTGTTCAAACTAACCAGCAATAAAACTGAAAAGGATGGTTAGGTTATTTTCGGCTGTGTTATGGTTTTTAGTTTTAGAATGGTCGTTTATACGAACGAATTAAATATCGATAAATTGACTTAAAAAATTTATCTTATTAAACCACTTCAAAATAACAACAAATAATCTATCCTATTCTATTTATTTAAGAAAAATCATAACTTCTAAGTCTAAGAACTCGGCGTTATAGCCCAAGTCTCTCTTGAAACCGTTTGCTTTGGGCGTGTAATACCACTAGTACTTGTCCTTGCTGGTGTTTATCACCTACTGTTCCCCGTCGTATTCACCGGGTACAAATGGAGTAGCCGTGCAACGTATCGGGGCATGGAAATCGTGTGAGCCAGGGACTCCAATTTCCGAAGGCAAACAGAACACGGTAAATCATCAGCCGTAGCACGCAGCCTGTCCTATTTCCTAGTAGCCCGATGAAGCTGACACTGACAGTGTCATGCATGTACTCGACGTGCCAGCTCTAACATATCCTTCACCTGCGTTAGAACACATCTCCATCACTGCCATATACAGTTTCAGGAGTACATCGAAATTGAAAATAATAATGGATCATTATCGATGTTCAAGACGAAAACGTCGCTATTTGGTTCTGCCATGAGTCACGGCATGCACTTAGAATCATATGCTCGGTATCACGCCACCGGAATATCAAACTCCGGAAGACATAATTTAGAATACATAAATTTCATAAAATTCTTTAATATATTATACTAATTTATGTAAACTTTCTATGTTACAAACGGACTCTAAAACCAAAAGATCGAAGGCCTAGGAGGTTATGCTTTTGGGAGCGATCAACATGGCTTCCATAAGCTGGCTGTAGCTTTTTTGTCACTATTCATAAGTTTCGTCTTTTTCTGAATTTTTGCCTTTTTGTTGAGTTTTTTTGCCGGTTCTTTTTTCCCGTATTTGTTTGTATTGTACGTAATGGGCTAACATATTTTTTTATTTTTAAATTTTTAAATTTAATTATGCTAAATAAACCTCTGTCAGCTACAGTGCTTTTTTCAACTAGCTACAGTGTTTTCAGCTATAAACTATAAGCTTTTTAGCCGAACCGATCACCCCTTTGTCCAGTGTGGTGCACTTATAAGTAATTAACTTGGGCTAATCAGGTACGTCGAAACTACACCTTTAACCGTTGTCAGCCGCAAAGAGATTGCAGTACGGTTTTCATAGGTTGGCAGTGCTCTTTCCACCTTTTCTTTCTGTCAGTCACTTCCACCACATCATGCAGGGGTACTTTGGGTATAATGTGCCACGTCAGCTAGTCTTGGGAGGATGGTGTGTGATTGGTGTCCTCATAAGGTCGATGGGGTGGAAGCAAATTTACGGGGAGGGCCTTCCCGTATGCTGCCACGTGGCTCTTGAACATATCTGGGCCATGTGACGATCTGGAGGAAGGCTTTAAATGAGGCCTTTTTCTATAGCATTCTTTTACAATGGGGTTATTCAAGCCAGCAATATTATCCTGTTTCGGCCTAGTGGTGGGCCTCCCCAGAGTGCATAGGGTAGGCCGCTTTTTGGGGCTTCTAACTTATGGTTTTTGATTTTTACAATAACTAGCTTTAAAACGAAGTGTCTTTTTAAAACAGTATCTATAAGAGCAAGTTTAATAAGGCTGACTGTGCTAGCTATAAGGGAATCCATGTCAACATAGTCCTATGTGGAGGGGAGAAAAAAGGAGAGAGAGAGCCAAGCCGACTCCCATGCAAGAGTCAGGCTATAGCACAGGAAAAGAGGCATTATTCATGCATGTACCTATAGAACTAATTGCTATACCTATGCATGTATTAAATTATCAATACTCATGTATTTATTAAATGATTGAGAGCTCTTGTGGAGACAACTTAGGGCGTCTCCAACAGCTGGCTATTTAGCTAGCTAGATCTGATGTGGCAAGGAAAAAGTAGGAGAGAGAGTAGTCACTAGTGACAAGCAAATAGCTGATCTATTTCACGTAGTCCAAGAACATGAGAGAGGAGTATTTGGGTCCAACAGTATAAAATAGTCTTTGCTTTTGTCTCTCACCTCCACGTCAGCTGACTATATAGCTAGTACTAGCTATTACCATTGGAGATGGCCTTATAGCCAGCTTATTGTATGAGTTGACTGCATCATTATCTTTTGATGACATGAAAATATATTGGAGGTAGCAGCTATCTGTACTATTAAACTTGCTCTAAATTATTGTAATAGACATTATGATGACTTCATCCAGATTAGCCAAAATCACACATGTGTCTCTTACTCCATACTATCTATCTCATGAATTAAAAACCTTAAGTTGTAGTTGTAGGATCAAAGATAATCGACATATATGGCTTTCTTTGCCGAGGATGTCCATCGTTTAGCAAGGTACTGAGCATGGAACGATAATATATTCTGGAATTTGTTCATAAGGACCTCCAGTCAGTAGCGCAACAAAGTCACTGATCAATTCAGCTTCGGCTTCTGGCTTCTGGCTTATTTTTCACTATTCATAAGTTTCGTCTTTTTCTGAACTTTTGGCTTTTTGTTGAGCTTTTTTGCCGGTTCTTTTTTTCCCGTATTTGTTTGTATTATACGTAATGGGCTAACATATTTTTATATTTTTAAATTTTTTAAATTTAATTATGCTAAATAAGTCTCTCACACCACAAAGGCTTTTTTCACCAATTACTACAATGTTTTCAGCCATAAGCCATGAGCTTTTCAGCCGAACCGATCACCACAAAAAAGTTTCCCTCGTTCTAACCTTGGAGATTGTGTATTTAAGACTGTTTGGGGAGCTCACGCCTCTTTGCTATAAAATCGAGTACTACTATTAGAGTGGTTGTCATTTGTTCCTTTGGTAGATGACATGGAGGGCTGAGATGACTTTAAGAGACGTCCTGTTGTACATGCCCTTATATGCTATAACCAAAAGAATTAGTCACATATGCACACAAATAGTAACATGTTCCATATTTTTTCTTAAAAGAGCAACATGCTCTAGTAAAATCAAGGAAAAGAGCACCTGGGTGTAGTGTAGTTCATTGTAAACCCAAATTAGGCAAAGGTTTTCGAGATGAGATAAGTTTTCTGTTTGGTTTCTCCTAAAAAAAAGTTTCATGTTTGGTCTAGTTTGCTAGAAATACAATTTTCTTTTACCACGGTCAAGTTAAGTCTAATGTCCCATTTTATGATACAGGAATTTTACTATAATTTTGCGAAAGTTCTACCGTTGACCAAAAACTCGTAGAATTCCCTCCTTCCAAACCAAATAGTACTTTGTGATAGTTTTATTAATCTATATCTATATATGTTAAACATGTAATCCTTGCTAACTATAATCAATGTCATTAATCTCTTCTCTCATTCAACCACATCACTCCTATTATGCATAATCTTCAGATGAAAATTGAGTGTCATAGATGTTTCCTCATTTGCATTGTCTTCTAATTCTTTTTGTCTTTACCATGTGTTCACCTTGTTTTTTCAAACATTACAACCAACAAATTGATTTCTATAAATTCCCAATGCAGCACGCGGGGTATCCTTCTAGTGTTAATTGTAGAAAAGAACACTTATTTCCTTATCTTTCTTTCTCTCTTCCCACTGGGGTTTGCCTTGCTTGCTTGGCTGGTATAGAAGGATAGGTGCAGAGGTTGGAGCTCCCTCCTTGACTGGCCACTGGAATGAACTTGCTGAAAGCATGAACGTAAAAGCAAAAGAAGAAGCAAGGGGATTGAGCTGCCAAATCAATAAACACGTGTAATGCACTAATGTCTAACTACAACTAAAACCTCCCCACCCCCACTCCCCCCCCCCCCTCTATTTGTATACTCTCTTTTTAGCAAAAAAAAAAATGGAAGATGGTCACTCTAAGAAGAAGAAGAAGAAGAAAGCAGTTTTAAAGATGCAAAGAATAAATAAAATACAAGATGTAGCTTAGTGAATACACAATGCATAGTATCCAAAACATTTCACATCATCTAGAGGAATCACTCGATACAATTGCTCCAATCCATTGTATGTAGCAACTACAGCACTATATTAATATTTTCTATTCGGGAAAATTGGCTTCATGCCACTTGGTCAAACTTGGAAATTCGAAAAAGCCATCGAAAATTGTCTTATTTGTGAATATGTCATTCCTTTGCGTGTTTCCATTTCAAAGTGCCACTCTCGTTTTCATCCTAAGATTGCATTTAGGGTTGTTGTTTGGGTTTGTTACGTACTTGAGTAAGTTGGGCAAGGGAATGTAGATGGAATGGCACTTTGAGATGAAAATCTACGAAGTAGTGGCATATTCACAATAAATAAAATTAGGTTAATGCCATCGCAACTATTGATATTTAGGAAAATACTATCACAAATGTAATGGACTACTAGTACCATCGTAAAGCCTCAAAATTGTCGAAAATACCATTGTTGCTATGGTTTCGTCTATTTTTGGGCATTAGGATGAGAGAAATTTTAAAAATACCAAAATTTGCCCTAAGCCTTCTTTGTTCTCTCACCATTCTCCCTGATTGCCCTGAGCTGTTGCAACCGCTACCACCCTGAGCTGCTACTATGCCTACAAGGTTAGGTCGAGCCTTTGTTAGCATCAAACATAGAATGGGTTGAATGAGAAGAAAGGCAAGATGGCCATTTTGCAACCCTAATGGATGGAAACCTAATAGCAATGGTATTTTCCATATTTATAGGGCTTGGCGATGGTTTGGACAATCTGATCCATTTGTAATGGTATTTTCCTAAATATCGATGTTTGTGATTGCACCTAAATAATCTTCTCTTCACAATAAGGCATTTTTCGATTGCATTTTTAGAATTATAGGCTTGACTAGTGGCATGGATCTAATTTTTCCTTTCTATATCTCCTCAGCCATACCCTCTTGTCATTTACTCCTCCGCGTTATCCTCTCCTCCCCCTCCCCTTTTTCTATCTCACCTAGAGATCGCCGCCGTTCTCATCTCACTATTGGTTGCCACCCTCTTCTCATCTCCAGCCAATGCCATCCTCTCCCCCTCCTCTTCTCACTACCGGGTACCATCCCTATGCTGCTCGCTCATCCTCCTTCCTCGTCTCCGAGCCGATCTAACCCAAATTGGTCTCAGTCCAAGCAGCGGTTGCCTAAATCAACGATGGTGTGCAGTGCTATGTGGTGCGACAAAGGAACAGTGGGTGGTGAGATATTTAGGTGGCGCCAACCCATGTTGATGCCTCACAATGTCATAATGAAATTGTTAGGAAACTGGGCCCATGACCAAGAGTCCTGGCATATTTGGGCACCCCACCGTAGACTATAAATATGGACCTAGACCCCCCTCATTATGTACCCCCGATGAATGAAAGCAATAAAAAAAGATCAGGAGTTCTCTCTATCTCTCAGTGTGTTCAATCTATTCTCTTGTGATTCTGTGATTGATTCGTTCTTGTTCTAAGCAGAGAAATCGCTCGGACTGGTCGCCAGCGACGGTTTCTCAACACGTTATCAGCACGACTTCGCTCCGGTGAATGAGGTAATCATCGAAGCACAGATTGAATTTTCTAGATCGCTTTTGGATCTGTATTTTCTTTTCGCGTTCTAGATTAAAATTCTATGGTGCAAATCCGCCCTAATCTACCGCGAGCAGACTTGAAGTCGCCGGCACAATGCCGATCGATAGATTGTGAAACGGGGTAGATGTTGATTGCACTGTAGAACGATGCAAATCCGCCCCAAATCTACCGCGAGCAGATCTGAAATCGCCGGCACAATGTCGATCGGTAGATTACGAAAACGGGGTAGATGTTGATTGCATCGTAGATTAGAAACAAAATTTGCATGGTGTTGTCGGATCCTGCATGATCACAAGCACAAGAAAATATATGCATTGATTTCATCCTGCACAGCATTGTAGATTGAAAAAAAAAGAATTATATGCATCTGCTCTGTTCATGCATCACACAGAAAGAAAAAGGGGGAGGCCTCACGGCCGTGCATGTCTGATTGCGCGTCGGCCACCTTGTCGTCGGCCGCCGGCCGCATCCCCACCGCTCGCATGGCGACGCCGCGCGGCCGCCGGCCAAGGCTTACGCCCCGCGGGCTCACCCGGCCGCCCTTGCCGCTCGGTGGGCCGCCTCGTCGCGCCCGACCGCCGCTGAGATAAGCCGCCGTGCCTTGCTTCAGCCGCGCCGATCGCGCCTTCCACACCCGTCGGCGCCGCCTTCGCGCCGCATGCGCTACTCCCGCCGCCGGCGCCGCTTCCGCGCTTTGCAACTCGGCCACGCTTTGAAACCCCAGCTTGAAGCCGCGCGATGCGCCGCATGGCGCCACCGTGGAAGCCTTCCTCGCGCTGCCGCATGGCACCGCCGTGCCCCACCGGCCGCTGCAGCCGTGCGGCGCCGCCGCCGCGCGATCCCGCGACGGCACCAACCGCGACGCGCGCCGCCACGCCATAAGCCCCGCGACGGCCGATGAAGCCGCGCTCGCACGCTGTTGCCCCGGTCCGCCACCGGCGCGCCACGGCTCCATCCGCGCTCGGCGCCGCCGTCCCGCCCATGTGCTGCGCCGCTCGGCGCCGCCGGTCTCCTTGCGCGACCGCGCCGAACCGCACTACGCGCCGCCGCTCGCCTGACGAACGCCGCCGCCGCCGCCGGCTCTGACCGCGCCGCCGCCGGCACCGCTCGAGTCTTGCCGCCGCCGCCCGCCGCCAGTAGCCGCGCTATCGCGCTCCCTCGAGGCCACCCGACCGGCACGCCGCCGGCCGCCGCCGCCGCGACGACGTAGCCTCGTCATCAGTGCCCGAGCTACCAGCTCGGGTAGCCTCCGCCGCCACCAAGAATTTGGGGGTAGGGAAACCCTACCCCATGTGTATTACCGGTCGGCGGGCCTCATGGGCCAAACGGGCCAGCTGGCCGAAGGGAAATTGGACCGAAGGCCCAGTAGGCTTGAGTCACCGGCCAAATTGCAGAAAAAACCCCTTATTTTCCTGAAATTGCCGATGAGCCCTAAAACTTGCAGATAAGTCCCGAATTTTGCATAAAAGGCCTCGTAGTTCTGAAAATTATGAATAAACCCTCAAATTTACGAACGGGTTTAGAATTTTGCATAAAACCCCTCGGTAAATCAGAAAATTGAGTGAATTTTCCTCTGAACTGGAAATTTGCGTAGAAACCCCTAAAAATTTGCAGAATTTGCTGAAATTTCATATTTTAGCATAAAAGGGCCTCGGAAATCCGAATTTTGCATCAATTTTAGCATTTGAAGCTTATTTATTTATGCCATTATTATTCTCTGTATTTTCTGCATTTATTTACTGTTTTGGTTAATTGTAATTGTTTAAATTGCTTTTAATCACTGAATTAGCAGTAAAATTATAGAAAATGCATAGAAAATTCTGAAACATTGCGAGAACCTTTTGTACCATTTATTTAGCCGCAGTGAATTATTCCGTGCATGTCTACCAGCAGTAGACTTATACACATTTAGATGACTAGCATAACGAACTAGGAATTCGAGGAGCTAGCCTGGTATGGCAAAAACTATCTGACATAAGCATCCGATGTCGAGATTGTGCTTGGAGCCAGGAAGCTCAGCGCTGCTATTAGGATTAGCGGACTGAATGACGCTCAGCCCAAACTTGAGGAGAATGATCAGACACTTTTTCTCAGGCACCACCTCTGCCTCACTCTTAAGAATGGATCAGAGCGAGAGCGAGAGTGGATCAGACTGAGGTTTGCCAATATTAAGACGGTCGGGGAGTACAATTCTGCCTTTCACAGGATTTTTACTAGTCTTCAACTCTGTGGCAAGCAGATCACAAATAAGCAGAAGACCGAGAAAACCCTATCCACCTTCCACCCCATGTAGTACAATCTGCACGCAATTATCGTCATGACGGCTATAAGGAATATGCCGAATTGATTGATATGATGCAGGTTGCGGAGGCTCAGGACAAAGTTCTTCGCAAAGAACTACGTCACTTAGCCACCTGGGAGCTCCGCTGGCCGTGAAGCCAACGCCGAGAGCTACAAGGTGCGAAAGCCCTTGATGAAGAGAAGGGGAAGGAAGGGTAAGACCGCAGCCCAGAAAGGCGAATCAGATGCTCCACAAGAGAATAAGGCTAACAAGCCAAAGCGGGATGGCAAAGGGCAACATGAAGCCCACTTTGCATCGGTTGAGGGGGAGAGTTCCGAGCAGCTGCCCGCGCTAATGGAGGTTGAGACCATCCAGGCAGCGACACCCTCTCTCGACCTAGAAGCAACCAACGCCATGATTTCTCTTGATGAGAATGTCACCCCCGAGAAAATAGCAGAAGAAGTCTAGTGCACTGAATGCATTTCAACTTTAATTGTCACTTATTTTGTGTGAAAGAATATGTTAGAATTTGCATGGATGGTACTTAAGAATTATTATTTTCTCGTGATGGTTGGATGATTTTTGGAATAATTCATTCATTTATTCAGTTTATGATGGCATGACATGTTCTGATATTGGTGTATTTATTTGTGTTAATTGTCTTCTCATGCATATTAATAAAATACCCTATATTAGAACAAATGTAGCGCCCTATAAAGGAGGTGTGCTTAGCTAGCAGTGGCACAATGCATACCATCTTAAGAGAGACTAAGAATTTTCAAGTCGATTCGTAAGAGCACTGGCAGCCTTACGACAATCGCCGGAAGCGATGCATGTATAATTGGTTCCGGAAGAGCCACATGGGCACAACTTTAGTCATTAAAGAAGCCTCATTGTACCCAGAATCGACTAGAACTCTCCTAAGTTTTAAGAATATCCGTGCAAATGGTTTCCGCGTTGAGACTAAAGAAGAGTACGGTAAGGAATTCCTGCTCATTACGAAGCGCGAAGCGAATAGGAAAAGGTATTAGAAAATCTTCCTGGGCTATATTATACCAACATTAAAGCGCCTGCAGCGTACACTGTTCTGAAGACAGTGATTAGAAGCTCTGAACTATTCTGTCTCTGGCATGACAGATTAGGCCACCTAGGTCTTAGGATGATGAGAAACATAATTCATAACTTGCATGGGCATAATATTAATGTGAAGAATTTCTCGAATCGTGAAGATTTGGTGTGCCCTGCATGTGCCACCGGGAAACTAATTACCAGACCCTCCACTCTGAAAGTGAAGGATGAAGTCCCTGCATTCCTAGAACGCATCCAGGGAGACATTTGCAGTTATCCACAAGAAACCACGCCTTTGCAAAAATTGATCTCGCAGATCATTCGCATCAGAAATGTGTTCCCTGATCATCACATGAAGTTCATCGGAATGGACAATACCGAAGAATTTACTTCGAAGGCATTTGATGGTTATTGCATGGCAATGGGAATTGCAGTTGAGCACTCGGTACCGCATGTCCATACCCAGAATAGTTTGGCAGAGGCTTTAATTAAAAGAATTAAATTTATTGCCCGACCCTTCTTGCATAATTCTAATTTGCCAGCCACATGTTGGGACACGCAGTCCCACATGCAATGAATCTCATCAATTTTAGACCGTTGGCCTATAACATCCATCCGCCTATGCAACTAGCGCAAAGGTCAGCACTGAAAATTTCCCAACATTAGAGGGAGGAAATCAACCCCTTGATGAAGAATGTCGGAAAATTATGTGGCAAACCACGGGAATCCATGCAGATGACCCGTGCACTAGAGAAGTCCAGAAGACATTACATGGCAAGCCACAGGAATTCATGCACATGGCCCGCGCACTACTAAAGCAAATAGAAGTCCAGAAGACAATAGAAGTCCAGAAGACAATTGATTTGCAAGCATTAACAAATCAACTGCCTGATCACTTTAGTGATTTGAAGAGCATGACTAAGTCGCATGTGCCTGCACGCATTGCACTGGAGAGAGTTGAAATACCAAAGAAAGCAAAAGGTATCCCTAATCTCGTCCAGAGGCCTCAGAAAAATAAAAAAGAGGACGAGAACTCCAGTTTCTCGAATCCTTAGTAACCGAGGACGCCTGGCAAAAAAAGGATAAGAGAGATTTATCACAGCCGATGATTGAAGTCCCCCAGAATAAGAAGGGGAGCCAGTTGAGACCTGGCACAAGTATGACACCTTCCGAAAAGGGCATACCGGATCTGAATATCCCCATCGGCATGGATGTGTGCGCACACATCGGAGCCGAAAAACTAAAGGGACTTGACACCGCAATTGAAAGAAGCGATGTGCAAGGTAAAGCTCCAGCAGAAGCAATCGCTCTAGAAGAAGCAACTCATGAAGAAATAGCTATAATTTATATGCACACGGGAGAGTCTCTGAATAGGACAACAGCTAATATCGATATCTACTTCGCAAAGAAAATTGCCACCATCATCGATCTTGATCCCGAGCCTGCATCGCTCGCTGAATGTAAGAAAAGATCAGATTGGGAAGATTAAAAGAAGGCAATAGCAACTGAATTGCTATCTCTGAATAAAAGAGAGGTGTTTGGGCCAGTATGCCGCACACCTCCCCACATACACCCCGTTGGGCACAAGTGGGTATTTGTTCGAAAGAGAAATGAAAGAAATGAAGTAGTGAGATGCAAAGCAAGGCTGGTAGCCCAAGGTTTCACTCAACGCTCGGAGTTGATTATGAAGAAACCTACTCCCACCATGAGTGGAATTACCTTTAGATACTTGATCTCAATGGCGATAAACTTGAACTTGGAAATGAAATTGATGGATGTTGTGATTGCATACCTTTACTGTAACTAGGATTCTGAGATTTATATGAAAGTCCCCAAGGAATCCTCTTCCAAACCAAGACAGAGCAAATAGAAATCATGCATGTGTGAAACTCGAAAGTCACCGTATGGATGAAACAATCTGGAAGAATATGGTATAATCGCTTAAGCGACTTTCTCTGCAAGAAAGGCTACACGAACAATGAAGATCGCCCTTATGTATTTTTATACAATGATCCTGAATGGATTCTCAGTATAATCTCTGTATGTAGATGATCCGAATATCATCGGGACAGCCGAAGAGATAAAAGAAGGAAGCTCCTACTTGGAGTCAGAATTTGAAATGAAATATTTGGGCAAGACCAAGTTTTGCTTAGGCCTGCAGCTTGAGCATGTCCCTGAAGGAGTCTTGGTACATCAGTCGACCTACACCCAGAAAGTGCTCGGACTGGTCGCCAGCGACGGTTTCTCAACAGAAATGTAGCCCCCAGTGTGGCTATCCCAGTGCCTTGGCGCAAATTCCCTGGCTCGATGATGCTATTATCCTGATGTAGCGGCATGGCTTTCGAGGCATTGCTCCCTTGTCCATACCAACAGCCCCTACAAAAGGTATACTCTAGATACAACTTTCTTATCCAATACATTTTTTTATCTTAGTATCATGTTCATGTGAGAGAGCTATATCTCGTTCAAGACACAACATTTCAAGAGAACGATATAGGGCATGTTCTTTACCTCATAAGCTGGCAGCTTTTGGCTTTTGCTACCTTACCTAACTTTCAAATGGAGTATTTTCTCAAGACAGGATCTACAAGTTAAACGATCTACACGTTAAAAGCCCAACATCTGTACCAGCCAAAATCGCAAGTGAATATCTGTCTCTCCGTAATCTGTACCGTAAACAGCTAAAATTCAAAAATTTTAGCCAAAAAACCATAAGCCGCAGCCGTAAAGAACAAGCCCATAGTATAGACATAACTTTCTCATCCAACACATTTTTTTTTTGCTGTATCTTAGTATGTTGTTTATGTGAGAGCTATATCTCGTTCAAGACACAGCGTTTCTCTCGTTCTCTTGAATTCTTCTCTACGTCACCTCCAGTCCAATCCTACACGGCATGCCATTAGATGCGCCTGACTCACTGCACTGTGGATGGCCGGATGCCTCGCTGGCCAAACTAGGACCCACGTGGCCAGGTTGGTTGGGCCGACGGGCTGTTCGGTCAGCTTGGGCCTGTGGGCCTTGTAGCTGTAGGCCGGGCCAACTGGGCGACCCGTGGAATCGGATTGTGGGCTCGGAGTCGTAACTCGCATTCAACTGCACAGGGCGAGACGAGTACACGGCGACGGCCTCCCACTTCCCATCCACTCGCAGGCGTCGCACCGCACCCGGCTCCTCACCCCCACCGCCTCCTCCTCCTCCTCCTCCGCCGGCGGCTGCAATGTCGGACAGGGGAGGGAAAGGCTTCTCCTCCGCCTCCAAAGGGAAGTCCCTCGCCTCCAGGCCAGGTGCTCTTCCGTTCCTCCTCCCCCTCCCTTTTTCCCCATACTTACCCGTGCATTGCAACAAAGCTTATTGAATGTATAGATGCTATAGAAGAGAGTTGCTCTGATCGTTTGAAAAGTAAAGATTGGTAAGAAGTTAAGAGAATAGAGTAGTCGAAGGAGAATGACCTGCAACCACCAACTTATTTTTTTTATAATAGTAAAGATATTTCGGGCGTCGTCTCAACCCTCTACCGACGCGAGCCCTCCGAACAAGCCGGTGGGTGTTGGGCTTCCCGGTGGTAATGCGTGGTGTCCGAGATGAATGATTGGGGATTGGGGTTTGTATGATGTGGAGGGTTTTGCTGTCGTGGGGCCCTACGGGGCGGCGATCAAAAGGGGATACTTTTGGTTTTTGGAGAAGGTTTGGATCCAATGTGATCATGTGAGGGCTTATGATTTGGGTTGTTTTAAGTATGGCTAATATACCAGAGGAAGATCGTTTAAGAGGAGTGCTGGATTAATGTGGGTAAGGGATGGCAACCGGGCTATTCCCTGCGGGATGCCCTCCCATCCCCACACCCTATTTAGCTATCGGGGGCCATTTTTTCTCCTGGCCTCATCCCCACGGGGAAATTGGCGAGCAACGGCCCCCAATAAAAAAAAACCTAAATTCGAATGATATTGAGATACTTTCATAAATTTATCGTATGGTTATGTAGAAATATGTCAATTTATTAATACATGAGATGGTAGAATAATGCTAAATGAGTTATATACTATAGATTATACCAAAATATATTTGTCCGGAGACAAAATACCTATGTTTTAGACATGTAGATGTATCAATCTACATGTATATGAGCGTATAACGGGGTATAGCAGGGAGCGGAGATGGGTGAGGCATTCTTGTCCCCATCCCTATATAAGGTACCGGAGACAAAAAAATTCCCCATACCCATCCCTTAAATAAGAGAATTTCCCACGGATTACTTGCCTGGGAGCGGGGGCCCATTGCCATCCCACTAACCCAACCTTCTTTGTTTGGGGTAAAGGAAGGTCCTCTGATCCAACATGTGAACTAAATTAGAGTGTGATGTATATGCCTATTGTGAAGTATCAGGTGTGTATGCTCATGGTGACTGAAGGAAGGTACTTATGTCTATTTTTATTATTGCTACCAAGGCTCTTATGGTACATTGTTTGTGATGTAATTTTGTGATCTTATCATATGATGAATTTACAGCTTCATCAAAATGAATGCTGTAGGTTTTGAGAAGTTGAGCTTTATCAGATGTTTCAAGAGTCTGACAGACCTGTTTATGGATCTTTCTTGTTACAGGAGCACCAAATGGAAGGCAGAACAATTCTGCAAATATCTCATATGTCACTATTGATTCAGATTCGGACTCTGAAGGTAACAATACTATCCAATTTCATGACCTAGCAGTTTCCAAGCAACAGTTCTTCATTCCATCAAATCTCTAAAAACTTAAATTATCCTTTTAATGCTTGTATTTTATGATTGAGCACTTCACACTGTGGTTCTGGGCATGCCAAGTCAGCTGTATTCACTGCTGTTCTCTCTGAAGATAGTTTATACACTGAAAAACTATTAGGAGTTTACCCCATGAGCACATCCTTTAATATTTGCTTTGTTATAAAAATATCACTTGTCTCCACTAGCATGTAATGAGGTTTCTGTCTTACATCCCTGGCATTTTTTTGTCACCATTAAGAACACTTCATGTTGTACACAAGGGCATTCTTTTGTGAGAGAAGGAAAAAAAACAGTTATGATTGAAGTTGCTGTTCTTGTTTGGATTGAATCATTTGACTAGAAGAGTTCAACAACCCTCCAGTAGTTACTGCCTACTTTTCTTGTCAGCTTTCATAGGATTGATCATAGAAAAATGTTAGTAAATAAATACATACCATTTTTTAGTTCTCCTTTGGTTTTATTTTCAGAAATTCCATTGACTACCTATGCATAGATGCTGATTAACATTACACTTAGTGTGAAGCACACATCATTTCATTTATAATGCAAGTGTACTGCAAGTCACTTTTGGATCTCGATTCATGGGTAACAGGTGGTAATGATTGATCTGCCTATGTCGTAACTGCTATGCGGTATTTTGATAAAAGCAAAATATGGGACAACAGAACATAAATAAATTCTATACAGGACAGTTTAATGTCACTGAATAAGTGAATATGAATAATATGATGCCATAGTTGAAAGTTGAAACTAACAAGAACCTTATATACCACTTCCTGTTTTTAGGTTTCGCAGAAGAAGTGACTCCCATATACTCTAAGTCAAATGGGAAGGCTGCATCTGAGAGCCTTAAAACTGGTGAAAAGGCTTCATCCTTTTCTAAAGGTTTGGGCATACAGTTTTGCTACACATTCTTCCATTCAAAAGTTGCTGAAAATTTTGGAAATTTGTAATGATACAATAGATCAGGATCTTTACCTTTCTATGGTCTTGCATTTGTTTCTTTCATGTATTATTTACTTTTTAGGAGAAGCTGGCAAAGGAGGGACGACATATAGAGCTGGCAAAGGCGGGAAGGGCTCTTCATCAAATGCAATGCCTAAAAAGTCTGATGCAGACCTAAAGCTTGAGCTTGGTCAGCTCCCTTCAGTGAAATATCCTCTGTTTCTCTGGCAGCTTATTTTTATTGTAGTAAAGCTTCCAATACTCAGATATTTACAATTTGTGAGATTTGGGTAGGCTATTTATTTGAAAAGTTCTATGTTTTGGGGTTGTTATGTTTTACATCATTTTGAATGGGCACACATCTGATTTCTAAGAGCTCCTCTGTATAAATGAAAATGTGCAATGTAATCCCTGCTACCTTCTCCATGTACCAGTTACAGGTGTCTAAATAATGTTTTTGCTAGTACAATTGGATATACCTCCAAATTCTAGAATGTTAATGAATTGTGAAGCAGCTGAACTATTGCAAGAAATTCACGAGCATATGGCTATCTTATCAGAGGATCCAAAAATCGAAATTCCTGAGTAAGAGTTGTTGTTTTAAATGCGTTCTATCCTGCTAATTATTGTTCCTCTGTTGTGTTCTAGTCTGTAAGCTGTGTGACTACTCATTTACTCTTTCTTGTTGCATCTGCAGGTCATTCGACAAAGCTTTCCAGTATGCAAAAGAAGGAAATCATTTCACAACTGCAAAGTCCGTGAAACAATTCCTGGAGCATCCTCAGTTTTGATTAAGAGCCATTCGAGCTTCATACTATTATACAGTTATATTGTTTCATCAAGCAAGCACTTTAGTAGTTCAGTTCCTTGACTCGTAGCTGTATTCCTCTCAAAACATGTGGTGTTAATGGCGGCGAGGTTTGTAACCTTTTTTTTCCTGGCTTTTCTTACCTTTGTTGTGTCTGATTTCCCTCATCTCAACATACAATGGTGTGGTGTACTTGTAGCAGATATGCTTGATAGCGAACATTGAACCTGAGAACATTGAAGAGGTTTATGCACTAGTACCATCTCTCAGGGTCAACCTCTTCCATTGATATTTCAAATTTTCGGTATTTTGAAACTACCTGCAGCTTAGTCTTGCAATATTCAAATTTATTTACGCAGGCCACTAGGTCACTCAATGAAGGCCCGATTATGGATGTTCTTGCTGCTCTCACTAACATGAAAGCTCCCAAGTGAATCTCCAATGGAGCCACCCAGGTAATCCCTATGCAGACCCTTGAATCACACATTCACGCCTCTATCCTGATTATTCGCCTTTCTTATTGATCTCAATTGCCTCCTGGATCTTAAAACAGATATGCTGCTGATCAAGAAATCCAGAATCCGCAACATGGTTTCTTTGATGTTTGCATGTTCACTGAAATCAGGTTGTACCGAACATATGTAAAAACCTTCGTATGTGCCGTGTTCACTCTATAGGCCCCCCTGGTAGAAAGCTAGCTTATCTAACTGCAGATTTAGCTAGAATGGTTGAAGAAGTCTACTATGAATTGCTAAATGCCCCCCTTGGGCCGGGTGGCTAGCTTAAACAATGAAGTTGTTCCTACCTGTTGTTTTCTGCCTTTTTAGTTGCCTGTTTACTCCTGCTCTGTGCACTCGATCTCTTTGGGGTGCAATATCATGTTCCAGTTTTCAGTAGTACATTCTAAAAGCAGCTGTCCCGCTGGCGGTAGATGCATTTCCAAAAACATTTTTAGTGAAACTTTTATATAGCGCAATTCAGAAAGAAAATTTTCTTACAAAACTGTGGTAAGTTATCATATGAAATTCTGCACTGTTACTAGAAAATGTTTTTTAAAACAGTTTTGCTATTGCACAGTAATTTTTTTTATCTCTCAGTTACCTGAAATTGCACTTTCAATCAACTGAAGTTGCAGTCCATCTTCAAAAAAATCACTTGCAACTTCAGATGATTCAAAGTGCAACTGAAGTTTCACTTTCAATTACCTGAAATTGCAGCTCCCCATTCAAAAAATCATATGCAACTTCAGGTGATAGAGAGTGTAATTTTAGATGACTGAAAGATAAAAAAAATTTTAGTCACCTATGTAATAGTTACTCCCTTTTTAAAAACCGGTAACCAGAGGAGTTGGTGTTTAAAGTTGCATTGTAGATTCCTTTGCCACACAATTGCTGCTTGAACGTTTGGGCACAGTGACAGGTGACCGAAATCTCAGCTTCGGCGCGGAAAGGGGGGAGGGTCACCTTCATGTGCTGCAGCCTGCAATCTGATTGAAGGCGAGCAGAGAAACCAACCGTGCTAATACTATCATGAGGCAAAGTAACACAAAACTAAATAGCGAACGCGACGTCTGAAGCAATCAACCTCGAAGAAGCACAGTACACACCAAGTCGTTGCTAAAATTTGACACACCAGCGAGCAACTTATATGCATGCAGTATGCACAAAGGGAAGCTTAATGTTGTAGTGATAGCTTGGCACACTCATTTGCTGATCAGACACGACGCTTCACTTCTTCAGTCACTGCCACGCGGGGTGCTTCGAATGGCAGCGGCTGCACGCCGTCGCTGAGCGGCCCAGCGTGCCGGAACCCGTACGCGCTGAGCACCTGGTCGTCGGCGAAGTTGAGCGCGCGGCGCATTCCCTCTTCGCAGCTCTCCCCGGAGTAGTGCTCGTTCCGCTGCCCGCTGCATGGCTGGCACCCCGTGAAGTGCGTCACGAACGGCCGCCGCCACCCGCGCACCCCGCTCTCCGCCAGCCCGGCGCTCCCCAGCGCCTCCCCCCTCGCCGCCGCGTACGCCGCGTGCTCCCTCTCCGCGTGCCGCCTCCGCAGCGCCGACGGCGCCCGCTGCTTCATCGCCTCGTACCGCTCCGTGATGTTGCCGAGCCGCCCCACGATCTCCACCCAGTAGCCCTGGAAGTAGTAGTCGTTCTCCAGGAACACCTTCGCCCGCCACGGGCTGCCCCTCCGCAGCAGCATGTACACGAGCGCCGACTGGTCGTCGGACTCGTTGAACACCTTGTCCTTGAACGTGGACGTGAGCACGGCGCCCCACTGGTCGTAGTCCGGGGAGTCCGGCCCCATGGCGGCCCACGCGGCCATAAAGTCGAGCGACCACTGGCAGTTGCGGATGAGGAACACGCCGGCGTTGAGGCTTGTCCACGACCTGGCCTCGTACACGAGGTGCGGCCAGCCGTGGACGACGAGGTTGTGGGCGCGGTACCGGCGCAGAGGGAGGCGGAAGTCCATGTCGGTGAGCACGGCGTCGGAGTCCACCCACCAAACCCACTCCGCCTCCGGGTGCGCGACCATGGCGGCCCGGACCACCGGGATCTTCGCCCAGTACCGGTCCATCGACGGCCGCAGGAGCGCCGTGTTGTACAGCAGCTGCACGCCGTTGAGACGGCAGTAGTCCACCTTATTCTTCAGGAGCCGCGTGAGCATGTGGTCTCCCCGCGGGGACCGGCACGGCGTCGGCTGCGAGCCGGACACCATCAAGACACTCTCGCCGCCGCCGGACAACTCCGGGTGCGCGCGGAGCCACTCGACGCGCTTCTCGTCCCACCCGGTAATGGGCCGGTCCATGGTGTAGGCCAGCTCGGGGTCGTCGTAGAACGTGCGGCCGCGGCCCACGGACGAGGCGGAGGACGACGGCAGGGCGGTCTTACCGTAGCCGGCGGGCGGAGAGAACGGGGAGGAGAGCGTGATCAGCAGCACGGCGGCCACCGCGGCGCCGGCGGAGAAGAGGAGCGCGTCGTTGAGCAACGACAGCGCTTTGGAGGCAGAGCGCGGCATCGTCAGCTGTCTCGCGGTGCGGTGCAGCTGCAGGCGTGGCGTGCATGACACATACTGACATAGTGAGGAGGGCGGAGACGTATATAAAGCGGCGCCGTTTTGGCCGCGCCGAAGGCCGAGTCGCTGTTAGCCGAGATGAGAAGGGATGGATGGATGGCAGCTACAAGGCCGTTCTTTTTGTCTTTTTTTTTTTTTTTTGCTTCGACTCTTCAAAAACCAAAACTAACGAAGCAGCTTTTTAAGCGGTTTTTTGAAGACATTTTGTCAGATGGTTATAACTATGTGCGACATTTGCGTCAGTGACTCTATCATTCGCTACCATCTCAAAAAACACAAAGAAAATCTATCAATTGTAAAAAAAACAGGGTATGGACAGCACGAGGCGGTTCCCGGGCTTAGCTAGCATACACCGCCGCAGCTCGCAGACAAGCACCGTGCAGACATACTACATTTTGGTGTATCCTGATTTTGTTTCATGTACAGACACCCTAAAGAAAGTGCTTGTCAACTGGCGGTGGCTTCACTTCACAGTCTAGAAGGGCTATCAGGGTACTGCAACTTTGCGAGACAGCTCTGCATCGTAACAAGACCATTGACTTGTTGTTCACTTAACATCTCCAGGCAGAGAGAAAAATCTCATGGTGCTCACTTTTTTCGACCTTTTTTCTTTTTCTTTTGTCTAAAAGTAGGTAGTGAATGGCCTGACAGATGGAAGCAGTCTTGCATGCGGAGAAGTAGCAGAGCAGACGAAAAGGAGATGGAAAAGAAAAGACGGGCTTGGAGGTGTAGATGTGTAGCGGCAAGCAAGAACCCGGTCCGGGAGTGCCTTGACAAGTGTTTTCTGATTAAGCTGCATGAGCCATTCCCAGAGCACGAGGAGTTTCCGGCTTTCTGCAGGGAGGGCTGTATGGCATGTGAATTGGACTTAAAAGTCACCTGGACAATGGCCGAGCTCAAACTGCATGCCCAAGAACACGAGATCAGAGTTTTGCAACTCTTGCGCGCAGACCTTCTGCAGTCGAAAACCCAACATGCACCACCTGGCTCAGGGAAACCCCTCCAGTACTCAAAAAGAAATACAGCATTAGAGCCACGGAGCTTTTCACGACGCCTCATGCATGCATTGTTATCGAAATTCAGATATGCCCTGTACTTTTTGTTATTGTTGCATCATGTAGGGCTTCTGTTTAGAGAAGCTAAAGTCAACACGAGCACTCTAGTTTCTATAAACTATTTCTATCAACCACTATTATAAATTATGTTGTAATATATTATGTATTTTATTATATTACAATTCCGTAAGTCGCATAGCAATTCGAATATATTGTAGCGTCTTGTGTTGCATCGTTGTTTGCTCTTTTATTACATAATGCACTTAGCAAAAAACTCAAAACCGTAAACCAATACGGACACTCTAACTTCTACACGTTACTTCTATCAACCGCTACTATTCATCAGCCAAAATTAAAAGCTATCAGTAAAAACCAATACAAATAGTCCCTAAGCTTTTTCCACCCAGCTATGGAATCCTTCGCCTCCGTGCTATGTGGCTCTGATCCCTTCATTTCCTTCCAGGAAGTAAGCATCTTCCATCATGTTTCATGCATCCTGAACTCTCCGCCGAGCGCGCAAACTGTAAGCTTGCAAAGAATAGAAACATCACTGTTAGGGGAGTGGCCCCATTAAGAGCCCCTTCGACCCACTATATATAGGTCTAAGTGTGCATATAAATAAAATGCATATCCAGTTAGAGCATAGTAAGGAAAATCGTGTGTTCCACTAGAGGTAAACCATGCAAAGGGATATTTATGTAAACATCATTTTCTATTGCTATAAATATGATCTTTAAGATATCGTAGAGGGGGAAGAGAATTAAACAGAGAAATTGCAAGGCCACCAAATATCTCTACATCTATTCTATTCCACGTTAAGTCTTTTAAAGTTTCGTTATCTACTGTTTAATGTATAACCACAACAATCATGACTTTGGCCGAAATAGAACACCTAAATCACCTCATCCGGAGACGTCGATCCGGTCCTTCAGTCATGGCGCTTCCACTTCCATCGCAACCGCATCTGCCGCGGCACGTACTGGACGCCGTCCCCACCGCCCGCCGGCCTCAGCGAGGCTCTTAACAATGGCTTGGTAGGTTATAAGTCACGATGTCTCGGAATCAAGCGCAGCAAGGGGAAGCATGCACATGGATGGTTTTGGCCGAGCTCGTCGGCGAGCGCGGTGGAGAAGTGGCGGCGGGGTGGGCATTTTGCTCGAACACACGGTGGGCAAGTGAGGCTTGTGGTGTGGGACAGTGGGAGGGCGTAGAACAACACATGGGTCCTGTAATACACGGTAACTGAAGGGCCCTATTGCAAATATGTCACTTCTGCTTCCGTCGATCTAGACCGTGTAAGCCCAATCTAGCGGTGCAGGTGGACCCATCTCGGACCACGAATTTTCAGCGCGATCCAATTTGACGTGTCCTTTGAGAAAACTTCCCGTTGGCCTTTCCAACGGCTAAATCTGGGCCGCTCGATCGGATCGGACGGTCAGCTGCAGACCCAGGGCACTTCTGCCGGTTCCCGTCCAACACCTCCCGCGCGCCATGGCGGAACCGCCGCCGCCTCCACCATTGCGATCGTGCGCCACGCCGGTGGGAGTGGCGGAGCGTGTCCAGTGGCGGCGTGCGAGACATCACGGTGGAGCTGCCTGGTGCCGGCGTCGCGGTGGGCGTGGATGGTGGGAGCTCGATGTTCTCGTTGTGTGCACTTGTGCTTGTGGCGAGAGACCTCCTCAAAACTCGAAAGAAATGACAGCGTAGCGTAGAGTTCCCTCGACGGCGTCGGTTGCCTCGCTGCTGGCTTCTCTTCCGCCGCCTCCAACCCGCCGGAACGGCAAGGCTACCTGCCGGCATCGGATACCGATGCGAGCACTCCTACTGTAGTACACACGCGCTTGATCGTTTATTTCCTTAGCAATCCATCGGGTTAATAATCTCCTCTTTCCCTTGTTCTTGAATTAATTTACTCGCGTAGATATGGTGCAGACGATTGGTTCTGCTTTATGTACGTAGTATGATGCATATAATTGGATTATTACTGACACTGTGACACAGGAGGATGACACTGGCAGTGACTGGTGATTGAAGCACCATTTAAATTCTCCAAGGAATGTTATTGATTCAAAAATGGTCATGATAAGTTGCCTTGCCCATATATTATTAGGTGGTTCGGCTGTCAAGTCCACTGAAAGTAATCCTCACTGCAAACTTTCAGCTATCAATGATTGGATACATTCAGGATTAGTCCACATGCATAATTTAATTGATGCTTCTATTGCGGTTTGCAGTTAACTTTTTTTGTTGCATCACAGTAGTGAACTGTGAAAGTGGCCTTCTACCTTATCTCTTTCAATTCTTATGGTTAATAAGCTAAATGCAGGATATAACTCTTGCCCAATCCTTGTTTTCTGAGAATAAGGTTGGCCAAGCTTTATGATCTCGTATCCCTTCTTACTTACTGATTACTAATGTTGCTTTCTCAGTGTTCATCATTGGTGGTTTTGCCATTAGCTGCTTTACACTTCTCCTGTGCATAACAAGTTGTATTGTTCACAATGGCATAAAGAAGTTGATAAAGTTTACTATCGTTATTCTAAAAGATTGCAATATTGACTTCTTTCACGGGTGAAAGTGAAATCCTTCCAATTCCTATCCTGAAGGGACAACCACTAGCAAGCAATTGCCTTTTCTTTCCATTCAAATGGTATATATTCTGGTGTTGCCTATAACTTTTGCATTATCTTAGCAGTGTTTTTTATGTGCATGACACACCATCTTGTGTGCACTAATATTCAATTGCCCCCTATATATGATGCGTCTTCAGTACATTGATCTTGCTTTAGTGATGATGCAAACTAAGCTTTATGTCCATGATAATTGGTCAGAATAGGTCACATCAGCCTAGATCACCTTCAGGCTTCATGTTGCTGAAAGTGTTGTTAACTTGGAAAGAGTGGACAAAGGCCTATGAGTCTATGACTGCTCGTGAGTCGGTTTTTTTACATTATTATGCATTCCTTCTTTTTCATCGACTGAGTATTATTTTGGTGCTAGCACTGGTTGTCTAAAGCCCTTGAAATAATTGCTGGTACATATCACACTTAAGCATGATCGAAGAACTTAAAAGCATGCCGATTGCCAGTCATATAACCTGTGGTAAAGATGAGAACTGACAAAAAGTCATTTTGCTTTGATCAATGCTGATGGAATGAAAATTTAGGATACGTTTGGTCCATATACTAAGGTTGTTATATTTTACTATAATATTTTGCTAAACTCACATAAAGTTAGATCATTAAAATTGAAGCCACACTTTAGTTAGCAAAAGAAAATCTTACCACACGTGAGAGCCAGTTAGCAAGAAAGGAATTTTGCCATAGGTATGGCTATCAACCAATCAGACTAAACAGACCCTTAGTCTGTTATGTCATTATTAATTTGGGCATCTTCATCGGCAATACTTACATTATCTTATCATATTTGTCAACTGTCATTGCAAAAAAAAAACTGTTGCAGATGATGTTTCGAATAGTTGGTGGTTAGGTGAGTGCAGTAGAGTGCCAAGAAGAGATGCATACGCCTGAGGGGAAAAAGATCAGGGATTGTAGTACACCTTACTGAATTTGGATGGGGCATTTGATTTTTTTAGGTTGAAGGTCTATAGCTATTAGATTATGTTCTAAATAGTTTCTTGCTCTTAGAAAACAGCTTTTGAACAGAATAATTTCTTAAGTTGGTTTCTATAAACCGTTTGTAGAAGTCACTATAAAAACCGATTTGAACAGAATAACTTCTTCACGCAAGTGTCACTTAGTTCCTCAATTTATCTTGTAATCGGAAAAAAAAAGTTACATCACTTTCCAACATGGCCTAAGTTCCTTGTGTCGTGTGTCATCGTGTGGTGTAGGACGTACCTTCTTTTAGGATGCAAAAAGACAATGCAATTTCAATGGATCCGAGGAGCCTGATAGATTCACAACTCTACTTTTACATTAGTCAGAAATGGTGTGCAATAGGTGATCATTGCTGATCAAGAACATCTCTCCCTTGCGTAAAGATTAGAATTTTGGACGTTTTTAGCACTGTTGATACCCAAAATTCCAAAAATAGCCGCGTTGAAAACAAAATTCCAAAAATAGCCCCCAAACGACCGCACGATTAACAGCAACGCGACACGTGTCCAGTGGTGCGGCCGGGGAGCGCACCACACCTGAGTGGTGCGGTCCCCGACCGCACCACACCCCCGCCGTCAGTGCCACGTAGATGGTGCGGTGCCGCACCGCACCACTCCCCTAATGGTGCGGCACCACACCGCACCACTCCGCCGTGGGTCCCACCCCCCCGGTTAGGGTTTGCACGGGTAGGATTTTAATTCAAGTTATTTTTGTATGCATTTGTAAAGATAATTTTTTAAATAAAAATTTATGTGTATATATGAAATGATGTGTGAAAAAATATGAATTTGAAGTGGAGTCCACTTTACTGTTTGGGTAATTAGTTGTGCAATTTTGAAAATTAAAAATATTGGTTGGTAGAGTACGAACAAAATTTGTGTGAAGTAACGATTAGTGTTTTTGTGATTTCCTATATTGCTGACCGTGAAAAATGTGTTCAAGTGACAATAACAAATTTCGATCATGGTATATTGTTTTATTGGAAGCAATTTAAAGAAAAATTTTTCGAGCACAAATGTGATATGAACAATTGGAGGAAATGAAGGAAAGTGATATTGAATATGTATGATTATAAGTTTTGTTAATTTTGTAGTTGTGAATCAGAAAAAAATTTGAAAAAATTGTAAAACAAGTTTATGTTGATTATATGTTGTAGATGCATAAAAAATTGGGTAAAATTTTTTAGGAACGATTGTGCGTGAACGATCGATATATAAAGTGGTAAGTGACTTTTAGGGTTTGGTATGTTTTAAGGGTTTGCAATCCGCGTGATGTTTGTATGTTTTGTCAATTTTGTAGTTATAAACCGCGTAAAAATAAGATAAAGTTGTAATAGAAGTTTATGTTCAATGTAAGTTGTAGATGCATAAAAAAATTGGGTACATTTTTTTAGGAACGATTCGATACATAAAGCGGTAAGTGATGTGACCAGTGGCATGTGGCATGTGTGGAACTCTGTACTTGTAATGTTCAGAATTCCACCACTAGTCCTAACATTCATGCCTTAGGGGAAATAACTTGCTAGGTCTATTACATCATGGAATGCGAAAATACGAGATATTAAACTTCATAATACAGTTGGGAGTAACATGCCGCGTAGATTTTATTACATGCATAACATATAGCATGATATGCGACTAACTCCACCCAACTGCTCAGACGACCTCTTGTGTGGACCGGGGCCACTTTCCCTTCTTTGCCCGCCGGCATTGAACTCCTCTCCGCCTCTTTTGCCTTAGCCGCAATTTCCCTCTTTCTCTCACGCTCCATCTCGCGAGCCTCCCGCTCCCTCGCGTGCACGCTTCAAGATGAGCTTGCGTCTCACAGATACGCGAGGTGTGCTCGTGCTTGCGGCGCTCCTCCTCCAGCAACTCCTTGTCCTTTGTGACATTCCACTCCTCGAAGTCAAGGGTCCATTGGTCCTCAGGGTGGATCTCAAGATCGATCCATTTGCGGTAGCCACACAGGGGCTCCGGAGACTGTAAATACATGGGAGATATTGTTAGTGCGTGCTGTGAAGGAGTAGTTTGCGGTAGGGGAAAAGGAGAAAAGGTATTGTTACCGGCTGCCGATAGGTTGCGGTGTCAAAACGGCGGTTGGGGTAGTCACTGGAGTAGTTTGCGCAACCCCAGTAACGCATACCTAGACTGATGTTGTGCTTAGACTTGAAGAACTTGCACACGTCCCCGCACCAACAAAGGGGAGGTGTCTCCCCCTCAGGTGGTAGTTGTGGCGAACGCTCGATGGGGACGTCCGGGATGGGGTTTTTGCTACGCGGGCGCTCTGGGGGGGGACCTTTCATCGTAGCACGATGGGCTTGTTCTACCCGGCTCAGACGCCTTATTTTCTCATCGCTTGCGGCATCGCGAACGCGGTGACCGTGCTATGTCACGGGTCTCCTCCCAATCCTTCACCATCTTGTCCCATTGCTTCTTCTTGCCTTTGTCCATCCCGGTTGGGTGAGGGTGAGGGAAGCGCGATGTAGTATGGGGTTTGGATGGGCAATGTTCGCTGGGAAAAGGAATGCATACGAATTTATAGGGGATGTTTTGTCTCTACTCGTACGTCTAAAGCTGGTCCGCGTGGTGGTAGCAGTGAGTAAAGATGGGAGTGCTGCGGTATCACTGAAAAAGGGTCCCGTTTTGGAGTGTCTCTGAGCAAAGCGGCCCTGAATTGTCATCTCACTGAGCAAAGCCGACCTCCTGTTGTCATGTCACCGAGAACAGATGCCCTCTTTAATCTTGCCACGCCCAAAGCCGGCATGTTTTGTCGTCCCATCGAGTACAACGCGCCGTTATGTCTTGTCATCTGCGCAAAGCCGCATCTTTTGTCATCTCACCGAGCAAAGCCGCATCTTTTGTCATCTCACCGAGCAAAGCCGCATCTTTTGTCATCTCACCGAGCAAAGCTGCCTGTTATGTCTTGTCTCGCGCAAGTGGCATCTTTTGTCATCTCACCGAGCAAAGCTGCCCCGTTATGTCTTGTCTCTGCGCAAAGCTGGCATCTTTTGTCATCTCACCGAGCAAAGCGCCTGTTATGTCTTGTCTCTGCAAAGTGGCATCTTTGTCATCTCACCGAGCAAAGCTACCCGCTATGTCATGTCTCGCCCAAAGCCGGCATCTTTTGTCATCTCATTGCCCAAAGCCGCACGTTATGTCTTGTCTCTGCGCAAAGCAGGCATCTTTTGTCATCTCACTGAGGAAAGCTGCCCCGTTATGTCATGTCTCTGCCCAAAGCTGACATCTTTTGTCATCTCACTGAGCAAAGCTGCCCCGTTATGTCATGTCTCTGCCCAAAGCTGGCACGTTACGTCTTGTCTCTGCGCAAAGCAGGCATCTTTTGTCATCTCACTGAGCAAAGCTGCCCCGTTATGTCATGTCTATGCCCAAAGCTGGCACGTTATGTCTTGTCTCTGCGCAAAGCTGGCATCTTTTGTCATCTCACTGAACAAAGCTGCCCCGTGTTGTCATGTCTCTGAGCAAAGATGGCCTCTTTTGTCATTTCAATGCGAAAGCAGACTTGTGCTGTCATCTCTCAGAGCAAAGATGCAGCAAGATGTCTCGTTTGGTATAAGTAGCACGGTTGGGGTCCCAGCAATTGTTCAGTCGAACAAAGAAGTACCCTGCTTTCGTGCTTGAACAAACCATGTCGGGCCGAGGGCCGGTGGGATTTGGATCACCGAAGGACGACATTCCCTTAGAAAGGAGGATATGTTCGGTCCACAATACCGATTGATGCCAAGTCGGCGTGCTCAACCAGCGTGGCCGAAATGCAGGCACAATGAGTACACGGTCGTCCAGATCTTGGATTCCCCGAACGATGGCGGGCGATGTTTCTTCCGATGCTCACGCTCCGGGGTACAATTTATTAATATTACATTTTTGTATTGCTTATGGACCCAAAGTTTACCGTCCTTTTTTTGCAGATGGCAAAATGCGACTTCTCCCGTTGGATCGACCCTCCTCATGAACGGTATGTTGATCGTTATGTGGATACATTGTGGGCTCGAATATGGGACTTGGAGTACCGAATGGAGAGTCTCACCGAGGAGAACAACGACCTCCGCGAATGCATGCAACGCGAGAGGCAACGAGGAGGTCGTGAATATTGAAACTCCTATGATCCCACATGTTGCTGCGCGAACCCGAGCTGCATATGTGCATGCCACTACCACGACGGCCAGCCACGTCCGAGGCGGCCCTCGCAGCAATTCTCCATGTGGGTGCCACGAGGCTCGTTCGGCATGTAGGTAACGAGGGTTATGGTTGTGTCGTATTTTAGTTCATGTATGTGTTGGGTGTACTACTTTCCATAAATTGTTGGGTGTACTGCTTTCCATAAATTATGTATGTGCAATGTAAGTGCGTGACGCCTTCATGTTCTGCGGCCTCTTTCTTTAACGATGTAATGTGCAACGTTGTTAAGCATGTGATGGATTGGTTGTTATCTTCGTGGAGTTGTTATGACAAGCCACAAAACATGCAATAGTGAGCAAAGATGCCCCGTTTTGTCATCCCACTGGGCAAAGGTGGCATGTTTTGTCATGTCACTACGGAAGGTGGACTCTTTTGTCATGTCACCGCGGAAGCTGCCCGTTTTGTCAAATCACCGGGCAAAGCTGCCCTCTTTTGTCATGTCGGTAATAAAGGTGCCCTTTTGTCACCACGCCCTTTATGTGCGTGTATGATTTGTGTTGTTTGTGCGTGAGGCTGCCCCCACACACCTATAAAACGGAGCCATCCCTCACATACTCCCTTGCCATTTTATCAGTCACCTCCGAGTTAGTTGTTCACAATCAGTGTAGTTTTCTTTCGTGCTCACTCCTTCAGACTAGGCAATGAGTCACCAAAGACGTCTTCATGGGCACCACGGTGATGTGCCCAAATTGCAACATCTTGGTTAGGCGTAGGACATCACGGACGGCCGCGAATCTCGGGCGACACTACTACAAGTGCCCAAATCACTCGGTGAGTCGATTGTTTGGGTTTGTTTAAATCATGGTGGTATGTTTAAAAACTTCTTGTCATGGAATCGCAGGAAGCTCATGGTGGTTGCAAATTCAGGTGTGGGAGGATGAAATGGGCAATAGGACGAATGTTCGCCATGAGAGAGTTGTCGTGGGGGTTGCGACCGTCGGGATGCGACATCGTTTCGGCAGACTAGAGTGGAAGATAAATTTAATGTTGTGTGCTATTTTGTTTCTTGTGATTATTGTTATCCTAAAGTTGTAGTCTTTGAGGTTCCCCGTGTATGTTGGTAATGTTTCATGCTATGTTGTCGTCAAGGTATGTTGGTAATGTGTTAAATACGGTTGTGTTGTATTTTAGTTGTTGTGTTCGTTGGTGTGTTGGTGGTTGTACTACTTGGTACATTTCATGTAATGTGCAATGTATGTGTTGTTTCGTGTTGTCATTGCACGAGGCCTTCGTATTATGTGGGTTGTCCTGTTGTCATCTCTCTGTTGGTTGTATGCCCTAGTAAATCAAAGAACTAAGAGCAACCCTTTTATACAGAAACTATCTGTGAACATCAAACCATCAAGCACTTCAAGAAATCACCATCTAATTAAGTTGTATATATATTTATGCCTTACAAAAATTACAACAAAGACAATTACAAAAATTCATTTATCATCTCGCCGTCGCCGCCTCGGACGACGTGTCGATCCTCAGAAGGTGAACTCGCTAGGAGAGCGCGGTGCATCTCGAAGGTCGTAGTGCGAGGTCTGCGTCGGAGGCGGTGGTGGGTACATCTCGTGGGAGTTCCATTGCTGGCCTATAATAGAGCTCACCAATCGGAGGAGGGTCTACGTCCCGCAATGGAAAATACAAAAAGTTTATAATCATTATTTATATCATGTGTTATGTTTACTACATGCGTATATACCGGTGCATACGGTCGTTGGAATGACGATGACGTTCCGTAATCACCCATGTACTCTGCGCGTGTAACCTTGGTACGCCCGCTCGAACCACTCGCATCGCCCTTGTGTGTCCGCCGGGTGGATCGACCGCCAGCGCATATGTCGCTATCGATGGGGTGACTCGGGTCGCTATTTGAAGGCTCGTCCGCCGCCCTCGGGATGACGGCGGCCGTAGCAACGTGCTATCCCTTCGCAATCGCTGCAGGGAAAACGTGTTACGAATAAATGGCAATCGAGTGGATGGCAACGTGTGTTACAAATAAACGTGTGTTACGAACGAATCGATGGCAAATATCGTACCGCTGGTCCAAAATGCTGTGAGGACGAGGAGCGCACTGGGACGCGACGCCGGACAGCGACGACGATCGCCGGACAATGACGGACGGCCGCCGGACAGCGACGGACGCATCACGGATCGCGACGGACGATCGCGGATCTGCGACGGACGACCACCGTACATCGACGGACGTCTTGAAGGTGGTCCTGATGGCGGCGCCAAGGCACGCTCTCTGCGGACGCGCTCGTGCATCCACATCATCCTCGTCGCGACTACGACTCAAGGCCTTGAACGCATTCACGAGGTCATCAAGATGCTACGCGCCGAAGCAAGAACCCGGTTGCCGCCCTCCCCACGCTGCATCATCTGAAAAGCCTCGTGCTCAGCACGACGCATATGCTCGCACTGTACATAAACAACAAACGAGTTAAAACGCACTGTACGTAAAGAAACAATGAGTACAAGCGTCGCAGTGCACGTCGCCTCGTCAATACGTCTTTGCTCGATGACGATGCAGGCGGCTTTGTATGGCATCTTCGTGAGCGACCTCTGAAGGACGGGGTAGGGCAAGCCTAGTAATCTTGCTGCGGGTGCGTGGAATGTACCACTCTAGGTACGCACCGTATGTGGCTTTGTCGTGTGGCCTAGCCTCGTGCACAACCTCTGTGCTCGCTGAGTCACGCCACAGGTCTGTCCACGGCCGCTGTGTGGCTATCCAGTCGTCACCATGGTGCCCTCTTCTTGTTTGCCTGCAAGTTAGTGCACATATTGTACAATTAGTATTATCAACACATTACTACCTTGCGTGCGATTCTGTGCAATGGCTTACGGTGGGCCTTCGGTGGTAGTGCCCGCCCCGGGAGGGTGGCACGTCTTTGGTGGAGGTGAAATCGCCTCGGCACTCTCTGCGGGTTGTGCGGTTCGACGGTCGCGCGAAGACGAGGTGACAGTCGTCAACCAGTACATGTGGTCTTGGTGGCACGAGATGACAACCCGTAGGGGCGTGAGCTGAATGAACCCAAGATCCCATGGGAACCGGACTATGTCTTTGTCGGAAGTCGCCAAATCGTCATGGAAATCGGGTACACACGCCGCTCTCTCCTTAGCCCACCGCACCGACCATGTGTCCAACGAGTCCCCATAGTCGGCCCATCTATGGGGTCATCGCCACCACCGACCGTACAACTCGGGAGGAGGTCGTAAGGGTGCACGGGCCTCTCGATCTTAGGCCTCCCAGCCGTGAAGTGCTCCCAAGACCGATCTTGTAGGAGCACATAGCACACCGCCAAGACCGGCTCGCCGGCCTCGATCGACGACAGGCATCACACAAGCCTCGATGCGTGGCACTAAGGACTGCAGATCCCACCGTCTGCGGCACCTCGCCGCAAGGCATCCGCCAAAGACTCGCAAGGTGTATGTACGTCGGATGCACGAGACTCCGATGGTCGTAGGAAACAAGACCCATCCAAACAAAAAGGATGTATGCCATGAGGTGCGTCCGCACGACCCCTCATGAGCGTCCTCGGGCGAGTCATGAACTCGTAGCCACGAGTGTGGCACACCGACATGTTATGCGGGATCGGAGACCGACCGGGCACCAGGCGTCCTTCCATTCGCCGCTGGGGGGTGGCACTACTTTGCTGCACCACGGATGGGTAGACACATCGGATGGACACGTCCGAAGTGTAATAGTCATCTCGCCCACCGGAAGTGGAAGGTGTGAGTCTCCGGTCTCCAACGATCCACGAGTGCGGACAAAGAACGCCGCATCGAATCGCAACGAATGTCCAACATCCAAAGATGCGAGCAAGGGCAAAGACCGGTGTCTCGCAGCGGCGGATGAACCGCTGTCTAGAGGCCGTGCTTTCGGGGCCCCTAAGGACGAAACACGGAGGGCCATCGGGCATTGATGCCCACGCGTGCATCGGTGGTGGTCATCCCAACGGGCCTCAAGCGGCTCGACGCCATCTCCCGCCAATGATTGAAAACAAGTCGATGCAGCGATGTCATGAGAATATGCAACATACATAATTTGTATGCGTCGATAATACATCGTGAAATAATTGACAACAAAACATGAACAAACGTAATTTGCATCGAACATGTGACATATGATAACGAAATATCGAATAAGTCACAACATAACATAATCTGCAAGAAATGACTCAAACAAATTGTACACGGAAATAATTTGGTCGATACATTCAACATAGGTTACGAGAATGCACGATCTGTGCTCGCATCACAACAAAGGCCCGCTATAGTTACAAAACACGGAACCAAAGCAAAGGCACAATGACATCCATGTGCTGCATACTATGGGCGTTACTTGATGTCGGCTGTTTGGGCACCGCCTAAATGAATGGCCAACCGTCTTGCATAGTTCGCACTTGGCGCCAACCCGATCCCCACGCGGCTATCATCCATGTCGTTACGAATGCGACGGCTCTGTCTTCGCCACGGCGGCGTGCTTGATGCATCGTTCGGCACCCACTTGATCTCGCCCGGCGAGCTCCCTATAATGCATGTCCACCCGTGCGAATGGAACTCCGTGCTCCGTGTTTCAAACAGTGCTTCATGTCATAGTACCTTGAGATGTAATGCGTGGCGCTGGTTCCATAACGCGCATGCCGCGCACACGTGGGAGCATGGCTTGTGTAGAAGCTCCGGCTTGTTGCATGTGCAAGATGCTCTGCCGGCAATCGTGCACACCGCCACGATCCTCTAGCTCGCCCTATCATGTACTTACATGAGGCGAACCTCAAACTTCCTCCGTAAGCCATCCATGGTCCGAGCAATATGCGAACGAGCCTTCTCCATCTTCTTGTCCATGTAGGCCCGCTACCTCGGAGAATTCTTTGCCTTCGTCCATATGCCGCCGCCATCATGGCTCTATTGACGAAGTATCCTATTGAACGGTTCGTGTCTCTTCAACGATTGCGGTGATAGGTAGGGATCTCACGCCCTTTAGAACACCATTGTACACCTCGGACATGTTTGTCGTCATGATTCCGTACCTTGCTCCGCCGGTGTCATGCGATGAGACCACATCTCCGTGTCGGATGCATTGGGTGCACCCATTGTGTGAACTCCCCAAGTCTCGTGGAGCCTCCCTCCACGGCCCCCGCTTCAGCCTGCTCAAGACGCCTGACATGCCTGCTGGTCTCCTGATCAAGGCGGCTCCACAGGGCATTGAACTTCGTCTTCTGGTTCTGCATACAAAGTTTTTTAAACATCTTCATTAGTTCCTTGCTATGGAACCTTCTGTGGAAGTTTGCCGCAAGATGCCTCATGCACCACCGGTTCTTCATGTCATTCCACTGGTACGGAGGCTGTGTCCCGTTCTGCATCGTTTGCATTGCAGACAACAAGCCTGCATTGCGGTCTGAGATAACACACACATCGGGCCGATCTTGTACAACGGCCTGCTTCACATTGACAAGGAACCACAGCCAGCTTTCCGTACTTTCATTCTCTACTATTGCAAATGCCATCGAGTAATCGGTCATTTGCGTCACGCAACCGCGGTCGATTGTACCCTTGTATTTGCCAGATAGGAATGTGCCGTCCATCGTTAGCACTGGACGGCACCACTTGAAGCCTTCTATTGCCTGATGGAAGGCCCAGAACACTCTTTCAAGCACAAAACAATTCGGCCCTTCCGTCTCATGAACCCGCCGTACTTGTTAATGAACGTGCACGGGTTTCTTCTTGCAATCGACACAACAATCTCGGGACCGGATCATATGCCTCCTCATATGTCCCGAACATACTCCGCAGCACCTTCTGCTTCCCCGCCACACCTTCTTGTAGCTCACAAAGAAACCCCACCGTGTTCGCTACCTCCGCCATGAGAACCTTGGGAGTAATGGATACATTTGCAGCCACAAGATGCCTTATCACCTCGCAACATATGACGACGTCATGTTGCGGTGCCTAAATAGCGGCGCCGCAAGCTCACAAGTGTGATCGTTCAGCACCGTTATCCGAAGTCCGTGGCGGCGCCTCAACCGCGCGCACGGACCTTGCCGGGGCGGAGCCGCCTACACACTTCACAATGTAGGTGTCGGGGTTGGACTGTGCACCGATATGTCCGGTGATGTTGATGGCGATGTGGCAATAGCTTGTTGTGCGGCACTCTTGTTCTGGAAGCTCGCCTACAACGAAGTGCGCCTTCATTGAATCCCCACTCTGCCTCCTCCGCCCGTGGCAGAACTAGGGATTCCGCTGCGATGTCGTCCAATCTGGACGGCACGTACGCACCCTCCGTGGTTACAACACCACCTACCACACCTCCCGCCGTAGGTTCCCTTCTTCCTCCTCTCCCGAACTCTCTGTTTCCACATCGTCCTCCTCCTCACTTTCCCGCACTGGTTCTCAAGGTACTCGTGATACCAACACGCGCTGCCCACCACCTCTTGGCACCTTCGTTCGGCTGAAAATTCTCCGCGCGCCTCCGCAGGTCCCCATCTCCCATTGACTCATAGCCTCCTTCTCCTTCACCAGCATCTTCATGACCGCCGGAGAGTAATGCACGCTCTACATCTCCGCCAAAGACCACCAGAGCCACCCATGGCGGATGATTCAGTCCTCTCCACGAATTGAACATACACCATTGGCTTGCCATATATCAATGCGTCTGGGTTGCACACGACCTCCATGTAGTTCGCCCATGAAGCGTCGCTCGTCACCTTTATAAGTTGCCACATTGTATCCCCTGCAACACCTCCAACTGTGGCATACACTGCCTCGATCCGTAATTTGTTCCTTGCGGTGTCCGGATCGAATCCGAACGCACGCATCTCCGTAGCTCCAACGGGCTCATGGTGTTGATTGCGTGCGGATCACGATCGGTCACAATTATTCAGTGCCGCCTGCACGCCCGCCCCGCACGAGACCACTTCCATAGAACACGAACAAGTCTTGGATGTCACCCATGGCGTACCTAACATAAGCCCAAAATGAACCCTCTTAGTATATATCACAGGCAACAATTGTACCATCACACATAACCTACTGCGTACCACATACAAGCGTACCATTTATGGAGTGCGCTAACAAATTTCTATATAAATCAAATTACTAATGTAATGCACTTTTTTCCAATTTCTATTCTAGAAATCTTAATTACATGCTACATATATTACAATTTTTTCAACTTCATATAGTCTAATTTATTTTTAACTTCTCATTGTATTTTTTACTTTATTTGCAGAGCGCGCTAACACATTAAATTCAAATTTTACTGCAAATCAAATTACATTTTGTATTATTATTCTACTAATTAAATCACTAATCGAGCAACTCATTTTTCATCATTTCTTACTTACGATTTCTTACATCGATCAAATAACTACATTTTTGCCAATCATTAGATCCTCTACATTTCTAATACTACTTCCTCTACATTTCTAGTACTACCCAACAATGTGCCATGCTTCATATATGCAGCGTTACACTTTAACATAGATTTTTTTTATGAACATGCATAGCAAGATCTAATATTATTCAGTGATTTTGGTTACAAAATGAGTACATGTTAATACAAACAAGACATGCGCAAGTGGCCTTTCCGACTAGCTATGTGCTTCACAATGACACCATTTAAATGTAGTTATAATCCACTTAACAAACAAAGAAGATTATCACTTACAACATCAAGACAAAACTATTCACATAAAATATAAATTACAAGACTCTACAACTACAAATATTTTATAAAAAATTGCAATATACTACGACCACAAATAACTACAAATATTTTACATTACAACAACATTACTTCATTTCTTAACATAAAATATAGAATACAACACGATAATTACATAAAATATAGACATATTGAGATCGTGTACGCTAATTACAAAGCTAATCACTATAATACCATCTTAAACGCATGGAGATGATATTTACCTTTTCTTGAAGCTCACGAGAGGATCTACAACTTTCACAATTGCGAGAACTTCGGATACCTTCCAAAATTGCTCCAAATCCCGTGTTTGTGTTCTTCTTTCCTTGATGAGCGCCCTTTCTTGCTCCTCTCTGTTGCTTCTCTGTCTAGAGCAAATGCAAATGCACTGGAGCCTTCGAAAGCCATGCCACCCTCTTCCTTTTATCGCGAGAAAATAACAGTCACATGCACAGAATGAAGTAGGGGCCGGTTCTCATGTATAAACACGTGTTACAATCCTGCAGAAGAACATGCAATACCGGTAGCAGAAGACGGAGCTACTTCCAAAAAAAAGCCAGAACACGAGGGAATCCTGGGCTTTGGAGATGCGACGGGACGCCAGGCATGTGGTGCGGTCGGGTGCCGCACCATTTGGCCGGGTGGTGCGCTGCCCCTCCGCACCACTGCCTTTGACGTGACGGCGGGGGTGTGGTGCGGTCGGGGACCGCACCACTCGTGTGTGTGCGCTCCCGCCGCACCATCGACACGTGTCGCGTTCTTTGTTAATCGTCGCGGTCGTTTGGGGGCTATTTTTGGAATTTTGTTTTCAACACGGCTATTTTTGGAATTTTGGGTACCAACAGTGCTAGAAACGTCCAAATGTCTAAAGATTACCCCTCTCTCTCTTCTGACATTTTGAAGCTAGATAATCGAAGTCATCTTTCTCGATCGAAGAACTTCTGATCACAAATTAAAATTTCAAGCTTGAGTAGCATCACAACCCGTTTCGGCTTTTCGGGCTCGTGGACTTGAGCAGGGGGGGTGGAGTTTCTCTAGGGCCAATAAACGCCATGGTCCTCTGAACAAGCTTTACTTTTAGTTTTAAATGCTAACATAACACAAAACTAATTATCTCCGCCCTAAGTTATCTAATACAACGTTACACTCGACCCCTTCGACGCTCTGCCACTGCACTGGAGGCTCACCTGAAGAACGCTGCTCTGCTCGAAGAGCGAGGCCACGTTATGTGGCCACTAGCCGCCTACTTGCGCTTCGGAAGCGTGCAAGTAATGCAACGCATGTGCGGCCGTACAATCCCTCCTCGGCGCGCGCTGCGTCCTTCTGCGGCAGGTGGTGCAGTTGCCGGCGCTGGTGCCGGTGCCCAGGCGAATCGTGAGGTTCCAAGACTGCATACACCGGTTCAGATCCGATCTCGAAATAATTAAACAAGCAAATCTACGCAACAAATATTTCATTTTCTCCATGGAGATGAGAAAACAAAACGAGTGGTACTTTTATATTTTTTTTTTCTATAACAAGAGTAATATTAATTTTAAAATAAATAATATCTATTCACTATTAATTATGCTTTAAAATTATCTAAATTATTATTGAGAAAAGCATAAAAATACATCCTAAAACAATATCATGTAGCTTGTACTCGCATTCCACACCTCGAAGAAGCGTGATACTCCGAATGATTATGGCTCGAGATGCAGCGATCAGTGTTACGATTTTTTTTATAGTACTATGTACTTTCAAAAAGAAAAGTTTCTTCCTGAAAAAAGAGAGAACTTTCATTGCCTTTTTTGTTGTCTTTTGAATAAAGAACGTTGTCCCCTAACTTTTGTTGAATCCAATCCTTCGAACTTCGAAGAGAAAAGAAAGTAGACAGTACTCCTATTGTGCATCTTTTGTATTACAAAGTTAAAATCTACGGTGCTAGAATGTCATGTCTTCCTCTCAAACGCATCAAATCAAAATACAAATGCCAAGATCAACCTGCACCGTAGCACTTGTGCCTGGGCATTGATTTTGATTGGACAAGTAACTCTATTTGAAACACGAGAACTTTTCTGATCTATGCGGCAATTGAACTGTTTCTTATGAACATCCCAAACAAGCTCAACATGTGCTCCCAGTTAGTGTCCTAAATAGCGGGTAGTGGACTTATAAGTTATAACGGAATGGCTCCGGTGAAGCAAATATTGGATAGCGGATGCTATATTCCCATAGTGTATTCTAAATAATAGTGATAGTTTTGAGTTTTAAATGCATATTTAAATTGTGTCTTGTATTGAACTAATATGGAATGGATACCATGCACTAAATTATGAGCATAAAAGTATATTGCAACAATTTTGCATATATAACTTGCTAGAATACTAAAATCACTATATTGGCCGCTACACCCGCTATATTATCCGCTCCCACTAAAATATCGCCCGCTAACACTTTAGTAGCGCCTGCTATCTCCACTATAGCGGCCGCTATATTCCAATATGCTATTTTGAACTATTGTGTCATCACGGTAGCGCCTAGACCCTGCTACCACTATAGTGGCAGCTACATCCGCTATTTAGTATAGAACTTCTAATCTGGCACTCTTAACACCCTTCTGCCTTTTGACCTATATTTATGTAGAGGATGAGGATCCATTACAAGCTCACTAAACAAAGGATGAGGATCCATTACAAGCTCACTAAACAACAATCTCAAAAAATGCAAGTCTCATTGAAACAGCTTCAACAAAGTCCTTCACTGTAACACCCTTCTGCTTTTTTTTCGAGATTACAACAGAGAACACATACTCACGCACACCACACACATACATACGTGTACGTCCCACAAAAACACATGCTAGGATTTAAGTGGAGGTCGTTGGTCCAGTATCTTACGGACCGTAAACACGCACTTTCCCACTGAACACATACGCGTGTCGGTGTGTGTAATGTGAGGCACTCGGAACAGATCCAAAAATCGAACCTAGTGAACAGTTCGCACGATAGCGAAGCATACCAACCGAGCTTTCAACACCCTTTGCCTTTTGACCTATATTTTATGTAGTGCATGAGGATCCATTTCAGGCTCACTAAACAGCAATATCAAAAAATATCAGTCTCACTAAACAGCTTCAACTGTCCTTTGATAACAGGAAAATTAACAACACCCTACTCTCAAGTACCTTATCAAAATAAAACTAAGGTTGTGCTTGGTTGGGCTGATTTATGTGGTTTATGACTGAAATTGTACTGCAGCTGACTGAAATTATACTGTAGTTGATGGTGGTTTATTTGGTATAATTAAATTTAAAAATAAAAAATGGATTAACCCAATACGTGTAATACAAATGAATACGAAAAAAAAACTAACCAAAAAGCTAAAAAATTTCAAAAAATAAAAAAAATAAAAATTTGAAATAATAAAAAATAAACAGAAGACAGAAGCGTAAGCTAAAGGAGTGGGGCATAAATTGCGGGGCGCAAAAGCGAAAAAAAACAAACAAAAACTACCTCCACCTGCATCTCAAGTCCTCGGCTTCCACTTTCCGCTTCGTCGCACCTCCTCCTGCCTACTCCTCCAGATCTACTCCACTGCCACCTTCCACCCCCCGGGCCGCCTCCCATGGCGTCTCCGACCCAAAATCCTAATCCTAACCCCAGTCCCCCCTTCGAGATCAGTATGCTCTTCAAGCCGCCTCCCAACCCGCCGCCCACCGCCGCCCCCATCTTCCCCGGCGCCGCCGGCCCGCCACCGCCTTCCGGCCCTTACTCCTACCCCCCGGCCACCCCTCCCTTCCACCGCGGCCCCTACCTTCACTACCCACAGGACCCCACCCTCCATGCCCCGCCCCGTCATCTCCTTCCCCATGCCAAACCCACATCCAAACCCGAACCCGAGCGCTAACCCCAGTGCCGCCCCGAGCCCCAACCCCAGCGCCCGCCTCATGCAGCTGCTCGGCAACTCCGGGCCGGCCCACCTCGAATCCGCGGTCTCCATGCCCCCGCCGACGTCGGAGTTCGCCGCCGCGCAGCCGCCGCCGCTCCCGGCGATGCCGTCCGCACCGCCGGCGAGGATGCTGAGCAGCACCAGCAGCAAGGTGCCGAGGGGGCGGCTGCTGGGCCGCGGGGACAGAGCGGTGCACGACGTTGACTCGAGGCTGCCCGGGGAGGCGCAGCCACCGCAGCTGGAGGTGACGCCGATCACCAAGTACACGTCGGACCCCGGGCTCGTGCTGGGCAGGCAGATCGCTGTGAATCGGACATACATCGTGTATGGGCTGAAGCTCGGGAACATTCGTGTGCTAAACATCAACACCGCGCTCCGCTCGCTCCTCCGTGGCCATACACAGGTATATATTGTATGTTCTGAGATATAAATCATCGGTTAGTTTTGTGTAGAAATATTCATTGAGACATTAAATCACTGGATAGTGGGTAATAACGATGCATATGGTCCAGCTAAGGTGAAAGTGATATAGCTAAGTGGTGTGAAAAAGATTCAGAATAACATATTTCATACTTCAGTCTTTTTAATGCGGTCATTTACAAATGTATTGTTCTCAGCTGGTTCTGTTGTATAAAAGTTACTTCAAAAAGAACTTCATTTTGTCTCTTTGGTGATGCATTATTATTTGCGTTTCATGCCATGATGAGGTTGATGAATTAACTATGGACCAACAGAGAGGCCAATTTCTGAATGCATGTTGGCGACATTGTTAAGAAAGGGTGTAATGGCTTAGTTTAGTGGTAATGCATTCATCCAATGTCAAGTGCACATTTTTATGGGGTGATTGTCAGAGAAAATTTGTCGTATCACTAGTAATTTATGTGTGGTGAATTCCTTGTGCACCCATAGTCAGAAATTTTAAATGTACGACATAGCTGATGTAAATGTGTCTTCCAATTTAACCGCTCAAGGAAGTGATTGGGGATATCCGATGTCAATATTTGCTAGTCTTGTTAGATGGTCATGTACTCCTCATTTTTCATGTGAATTTGTGAAAGTGCATATGTTTTGATGTTTTGTGTTCCAATTTCTGTTTTGCTGCAGAGGGTGACAGATATGGCTTTCTTTGCTGAGGATGTCCATCGTTTAGCAAGGTACTGAGCATGGAACGATAATATATTCTGGAATTTGTTCATAAGGACCTCCAGTCAGTAGCGCAACAAAAAGTTTCCCTTATTCTAACCTTGGAGATTGTGTATTTAAGACTGTTTGGGGAGCTCACGCCTATTTGCTATAAAATTGGGTTCTGTATTTTTTTCAACCTTTTGTAGGTTGTATGTGCTAATATGATCTCTTCTTCTGCAGTGCGAGTGTAGATGGACGGATATATGTGTGGAGGATTGATGAGGGACCTGATGAGGAAAATAAACCACAAATTACAGGAAAGATTGAAATCGCCATCCAGATTGTAGGTGATGCTGAAGCTTACCATCCAAGGATCTGTTGGCACTCTCATAAGCAAGTAAGGCCTTATTTAGATCTCATTTACAACCTCCAAGCTCTTTTAGCATCCTAACTTACGAATGGACTTGCACGTTTATCCTGCAGGAACATTTGTTTGTTGGAATCGGTAACTGTGTCTTAAGAATAGACACAACTAAAGTGGGAAGGGGAAGAGACTTTAGTGCGGAAGAACCTATTAAATGTCATCTTGACAAGCTGATTGATGGTGTGCGCTTAGTTGGTAAGCATGATGGTGATGTGACGGATTTGTCTATATCTCAATGGATGACTACCCGACTGGCTTCAGGATCAAAAGATGGCACGGTTTGTATCAAATATCCCCCTGTTCATTTGGAAAACTTTCCATAGCTGGGAGAATTGGGAGGAAAATATTATGCAGAACTACACTTGCTGAATCATCTGCTTGAACTGTCATCAAAAGATGGAAGCTTGTTTCCTCGTTCACTGAATAAACAATACGATCAACCATTGATATCTAAGATGCATTGTAAAACACAACTGGATTTTGGGAATAATAGGATTGCAAAACTATTTTTATTTTAATTTTTAAACGTAACTGGATTTTGGGAACATCACTTCCTCTTGAAAAAGGAAAGCAAAGTATTTGCCTCTGGGGGTGTTGTGAAGGGTCAACTGGATGGGCCTGGCACGAGGTGTGCTGGACATAGTCAATCCTGTGATGGTCTGTGATATCGGCTGCACCCCCTTGATTTGATGGTTTTGATTGAGTTTCTGCTGTTTCTTGTATATGACTGCGGTATCTACTATGTAGAACTAGCTGCCAGCTTACGAACTAATTAGGTGTCAGCAGTTTTAGACCTTAGTTGGCTTCTCTTTTCATTGTTAGACACAGTGTGATCTAGAGAAGTGCTATTCATCCTTACTAAGCCCATTTATAATGTATATTGTCTTATTTTGCAGGTAAAGATTTGGGATGATCGCAAGCCAGTGCCTCTATCGATTCTAAAGCCACATGATGGTCAAGCTGTTTACTCAGTTGCCTTTCTTACGGCACCTGAGCGCCCAGATCATATAAATCTCATCACAGCAGTATGCATTCTTGTACAGATCACTTTGTTATGCTAATATTTTCTCCATTTCACATGTCTTTTTGAAGAACACACTTTTCTTGGGGCATCTGGTTCTTGAACTTTTTCGTAGATGAGCTATGCTGAGCCAAATGATTTGTCCAGCAGCTTGAATGTGCCATCATACCAAATGATGAATGGGAGCATCTTTGTTGCATCCAGTCCATACAAGATTTCAATCTTCCAACTACCAAGACATTACCATATCCATTTTTTTTGTCTTAATAAAAAAAAAGCTTCATAGCGGCGCCTGCACTACTTGAATTTGCAGCTGCTTACAGTTGCTAAAGCCAAAGACTGCTCAGGGTTGGATTATCCGTGAAATGCTAGATATGTATAATGCTTAAAGGAGAGAAAAATTTTGGTTTCTAGTTATTTCATTTTTGTTAGAAACAAACAATTAATGTGATTCTGCTCTTCAAATCTTCTGGGAAATGGAACAAATTCAGTGTGCATTTTTAGCAATATCTTACCAGACATCTTACATGCTATTCTGTTGTTAATGCTGTAGGGTCCTCTAAACCGAGAAATTAAAATTTGGGCTTCTACTAATGGAGAAGGTTGGCCGTTGTCAAGTGACTCTGAGACTTGGAATTGCACCCAGACCTTGGAACTTGTTAGTTCTATGGAACCTAGGGCCGAGGAGGCATTTTTCAACCAAGTCGCAGTGCTGTCTCAAGCAAGCATTATTTTGCTTGCAAATGCTAAAAAAAATGCTATTTATGCTGTGCATGTTGAGTATGGCCTTGATCCTGCTTCTACTCGCTTGGACTATATAGCAGATTTTACAGTTGCAATGCCTATTTTAAGTCTCACTGGCACACATGAAAGCCAACCCAATGGTGAACAAGTAGTTCAAGTATATTGTGTCCAAACAATGGCCATCCAGCAGTATGGGCTGGAGTTATCACTCTGTTCGCCTCCTACAACTGATACTACTGGACTTGGAAGAGACACAGCTATGTTGCGTGTTTATGAGACACCTCTGGAAGTAGTAGGAGCCGAGTCTTCCATGGGAACTAGTTTCACCGATTCTTATTCTGTTGGTGCTTTGAGTAAACCATCAACTGTTGAGCAGTCTGCAGGTAATGCAGTTATAACTAATCATCTGGTTGGTTCAGTTAATTCAGAAATGGTTATTTCTCGTGATTTATCTGCAGAGTTTGATCCTAAACCATCAGCTCCACCACTTACATACACAGAACGTGATGGTTCGACTCATCTTCCGACTGCCCCTCTTGCATCAATCATTGATCTTGCTGGATCAGGACCATCACTAGGCAATCGCGACTCAGACCAATCAGCTTTTGATTATGCGACTAACAGAAGTATCGAGCCTGATGCTTCGAGTAGGCAAGATACACCCATCAGAAAGGACAGTTTAGGAAAGTATGAGCCAAGAGATAGCCATAGTGATGTTCCAATGCTTCCGAATCCCCATATGATGTTTAAGGTAGGAGGGAACGCGACACACCTGATAACTCCATCTGAAATTATGTCAGGTGCTCTATCTTCTGTTGAAAGCAATCATGTCTCTAAATCTGATGGCACAAAAATCCAGGATGGTTCCAGTAGCCCTAGGATCACTGAATTAGAGCCAAAACATTTCGATGAGAGTAAATCTGACCAAGTTTTGGAAGTTGAAGCTGTTAAGGAAACTCAAGTTGTTTGCGATAATACGGAGAAAGCTGAGAATTCGTTAGAGCAAACTGTTGAAATGATCAGTGAGCGTTCAGTAACAACTGATAAGTACAGCGTGGAAGAATCACTGTTACCATCTGATAGAGCGGTGCCTGAGCATACTGGTGCTGCTGACGAAAATGTTCTTAAAAAAACTGTGGAAATGTCTGAGAAAAGTGATTGTTCCTCTGCTTCTAGGGAGCAATCATCTTCGTATATCAAGGAGAAGGATAAAGTTCTTCATCCTCAAGCATCTGGTCAGTCATCTCCTTCAACAAGCGCATTCAACTCAATTGAGCCTTCGCATGAACCTTTGAGCAGCGCATACCCTCCTATTGATTCCTCTCTAGAAGTTGCTGCTATGCAAGGGATGCTGCAACAGGTGATCACTTAAAACTATTTTATACTGTGTGCACCGTGCAGTACCTTTAGTGGAACAGAGAAACTTGTACTTTCTACAGTTCTACTCATTTTACGTTGGAGACATTTCTATCAATTTTAGTGTAACATACTAACATCTACCCTTATCTACCAAGTAATTCTCTATGCATCTTTTGAGCTGTGAAGACTCTGGACTGCCACACCATATTTAAATGTTAGTTAGATCTTGCCCATCTACTTTCTTGTCAGATGAATCAGATGATGGCATGTATAAATGGTGTGGCATGCCATCTTAGCTTTGGTAGCACTTGAAAACATTACTGCAATCCTGATTTATATGAGTGCTATATAAGTATTTTGCAATTATATGAATCCGTAAGCTTTATGTGAACCTTATTTTGCTTGAAAAATTTGTGAAAAGGCATCGGCTAACTTTCTTAGAAGGACCAAAGTTACCCGTTATTGTAATGGTTAGCATACATTATACTTGGATGCTTGTGGTATTGTTCTGGTAAGGATATGATCGCATGATGCATGGTTTAGTCCTGTTTGGCCTAGCTTGAGCTATATCTTATATAACATCTTATTGGTCTTATATAGCAAACAACCCAAATAAGCTAGCGTATAAAGTAACCCTAAAAATATGTTTGTTAGTTCCAGCTTATTTACTTGTCTATGCTCATAGACCATGTAAACCACCCTTCACCAGCTTGAGTTTGTTGTTAGAACTGAGAAGTGGTAGTTAGGCTTAAACTTAGGTTTCAACTTCCAGTTGGATGGGCCGGGAAAGCACCCAATTTCCGGTCTATCCGAATTAGGCCTTAGGGATCCACACACTATGTTGACATCAGGTGGTTTTCTCATTGTTCCTGCTTTCCTGCTTGTAAACACTATTATTAAAATAATTATTTCAGAAGAATGAAATAACTGTTAAATTGCTCAAATTTCCTGGGTTTCACTAAAAACACCGGAAGTTCCTGTCCTAGTTCAATTCATCTCCGTGGAACAACAACCATGATATCCCATCTTTTATTGGCCCACCCTGTCCAGTACCTGGATCTTGAACTCTGAGTTGGACCTGATGCAGCTGTCTATGTTCAACTTAAAAATTAATATTTCCTGCTTGTGATATCAACAAAACCCCACCTCTCTCTCTCTCTCTCTATCAATAGTCAAAATTTTACTTGTTATTTCACTTGGTTAATTTTGACTTGTTTTGTCACTTGATTAATACTATTGGAGGGTAAGAGAATTGTAGATGAACTATATGGCTTTCAGCTCAGTATTGGAACGTGATGGCATTATATGACTTTGACCTTTCAGTTTATTTACTGTCCGTCTGTGTGTGCCTTGCAGCTCATAGCCATGCAGGAGGACATGCAAAAGCAGCTGGGTACTATGGTTAATGCTTCTATTGCAAAGGAAGGCAAAATGATTGAGACATCATTAGGGCGTGCCATGGAGAAATCTGTCAAGGCTAGCATTGATGCCTTGTGGACTCGTTTCCAGGAGGAGAATGCGAAACATGAAAAGGCCGAAAGAGAGCGAATGCAGCAAATGACTACTCTTATCACAAGCTCAACAAGCAAGGACCTTGCTGCTGTGTTGGAGAAGTCACTAAAGAAAGAAATTTCTTCACTTGGACCTGTTGTTGCACGGGCAATAACACCTATTATTGAGAAGTCCTTGGCCTCCACAGTTGCCGATTCAGTTCAGGTTGTGGTTAATTTCTTGCCGTATTTGTTGTTATTGGTTTTTCATCCTTCCTCTTATTGACCGTTTGCTTTTAGAAAGCGGTGGGTGACAAGGTGGTGAATCAGCTGGACAAGTCTGTTAGTGCAAAACTTGAAGCTACACTTGCTAGGCAAATCCAAGTGCAGTTTCATACCTCTGTAAAACAGGCCCTTCAGGTATGTATCCTCTCGTTGTTTGTTCTTATAGATGATTGTCTAGCAGCATTGATTTGGCACGGAACATGTTACTCTTGATTTGTTTGCCGGACGGTAGATTCCTTTAGTTGTTCATTCAGATATAAAGTTTGCTGTTAAGTCATTTTGATTTTAGCTTTGCTACATAATACTGATTTCTTTAAAATGGATGCATGCAGGATGCTTTACGCACTAGCATTGAATCGCTGCTTGTTCCAGCATTTGAACTAGCTTGTAAGACAATGTTTGAGCAAGTAGATAGTGCATTCCAGAAAGGAATGTCTGAGCACACTGTTTCTATTCAGCAGCAAGTTGAGGCAGCACATACTCCATTGGTGCTAACTTTAAAGGTAATTCTGCCAACTATCTGTTTCATACTTGTATATGAAATGGCAGGAAACAATAAGTTGAAGGATGCTCATTTTCTTTCCAATTATATCATAACAAATGACTAATGTTTTGTATACTTGAATTATTTTATCAGGAAACCATCACTTCTGCATCATCGATCACCCAGACTCTAACGTCGGAGTTACTTGATGGCCATCGCAAACTATTGGCACTAGTTGCATCTGGGAACACTAAGGCACATAACCCAAACGTCTTGCAGCCCAGCAATGGTCCTATCACTGGTCCCCCAGAGGTGTTGAATGCTGAAACCTGTCCAGCTTCCATATCCACAATGCCCCTTATCATGATTTATTTTTTAAAATTTCTGGCGACTTGTCTAATCCTTTTCATGTAGTATTTTCATTTTTGGTAACATGTCTATTGGGCGTGAGAACGCTAGTGCTAGTCTTATTTTCCTGTCTCAGGTGTAATATGTTGAATGATATAAAGAGCCTATATATAATTTTTCATGTGCCTTGCATTTTGTCAGGTTGAGGCTCCATTAGATCCGAAGATGGAGCTGAGCAGACTGATATCTGAACGCAAATTTGATGACGCATTTACAATAGCGCTTCAAAGAAGTGATGTGTCCATCGTGTCCTGGTTGTGCTCTCAGGTATCTTCCTCCTCAATTGGTCATCTAACGCTGAACTATTACCCTAGTTCATTAATTTATTCATTCCTAGAATGAACCTGTGTTGGATTTGTGATAGCTGTACCCTCATGTGCAGGTTGATTTGCGTGCTTTACTTGCGATGGCCCCAACCCCTCTAACTCAGGGAGTACTTCTAGCTCTACTTCAGCAGCTAGCAGTTGATATTGGCACTGAGACGTCCCGGAAGGTTCAATGGATGACAGATGTTGCTATGGCAATAAATCCGACTGACCCGGTGATTGCCATGCACGTGAGGCCCATCTTCGAGCAAGTCTACAACAAATTGTCACACCAAAGGTCGCTCCCCACCACCAGTCCATCAGATGGCACCAGTATACGCTTGATTATGCATGTGATTAACTCAGTTCTGCTTAGCTACAAGTGATTCTTAGGCACTCATTGGTGGCTGTGAAACTGTGGAAACTATGGTCTATTTTATCTTTGTATAGAGAGAAATTTTGAAAAGCAGGGAAACCTGGAAGGGTGATGACACCGACCAAGAACACTAGCAAGAGGGTGGAGGTGTCCCCCTGGTGTAAATTAGGCTTGTACCGGACTTAAATTGGAGTATTTCCATGTCCAGTCAAGTGTCTACAAGTCTATTGTCCTTTAGCATACAGTTAGTAGTAGCAGCTGCTTTGCAGTGAGTCCGTGAGTGGCTGTTTGCACTCAAATTTTGAAATCCAAATTCTGCTTTCGTCTTTTTATTGCCCTTGCTGTTACTCGACAGATTCTTGACTGTAATTTCCAAGCAGCAGACAACTGTGATGCTGCTGTAGCTTCGTGACGCGCGAGGTGGATGTGGCCGTGGTCGTCGACCGCCCGGCAGAAGACGTCTTCCCCAGCGCCCTCGGCCGCCGATGGAGCCGCAGGCGGAGGCGTGCGAGCTTGGTGTTGTCGCGCGTGGGCTGAGTTCTTTTTTTGTTTTGGCTTCGGTTTATCTAACTGCTACAATGATTAGCTTTTAAATATTATATTTTTTAAGATAGAGTTTATAGATAGATTGTAGTAGACATTGTACTAAATTTAGTTATATTGGTCAAAATCACATGCAAATGTTTCTCTCTGTGTATTATCTCTCGTGAACAGTTAGAATTTAAAAACTATAAGCCAGAAGTTAAATCTACAGCCTAAAAGAACCCACCTGTGATCGAAAGGCCTGATCATAGACATGGTGGCGCCGCTGCTGGAGCCTAGGGGAGCTCCCAACCACCTCCCTTTCCGCACGTGCTACTTGTGACCTTGCCCTTGGTCCTCAAGTGCCTAAGGCCGCGGGAGCCTTAGGCAAGCGGAGACACACCTAATTGTACGTGCAGTGCAGCCAACATTACAACAAACGATGTGTATCGCATAAGCTCATATGAAGCGTTGGCTAGTGCCGAATGGGAGGGATGTAGGCACGTTGCGAGCAGCGTCAGTCAGGGGGGGGGGTATTTGCAGTCGACATGACTTGCTTCTCTCTCTCTCTCTCTCTCTCTCGGGAGTACCTTTTGCTCCCCATATAAAGGGAAAGGAGCAGTATTAAAAGATGGCAATGCTAAACTTTTAAAAGACTCCAAATATTACCGGAACAAAGAAAGTTTATATGGAAGACACTAGAATAGCTAGTTAAATAAATTAGAAAGTCTTCTAGTGTATGGATGTTTTTGAAGTATAGATGATCAAGATATTTTAGTTCAATGGCCATGAATAGAGGACCTTGCCATACCATGGTATAAAGGCACAGGTGAGAGCAAAAGAGAAGAGAAGGTAGGAGTAAGTGTTTTTTCAGGGGCATTTCGGTAATTTTCCAATTGAAAAGGAAAAAAAAGAGAAATAGGTGAGGTCCACCTGTTAGTGGGCCGGATGAAGAGATATGGGGAGGAGACGTGCGTGTGCGCGTTCGGCTGGCTTCTCGTGCGGCGCGGAGTGGCTTTGACCGCGTCGTCGAGCGATCGGGTCAAGCGGTGACGGTGGCAACGATGGAGGCATCACTGGTGTGGGCGCTTTGGCGCTAGCCGTGGCTGCAGCCTGCCGGCCTTCACCTCGCTCCCCTTTATATGGCATCTCCCCTCTCTTTGGTGCCCGGAGGAAAAAAAACAACAGTGAGTTCTCTCCTTCTTTTGATCTCAAATCTCCTTAATAGACCTTTGATATTGAGTCTTTAGAGCCGTTGGCTGGGTTTCGTTCTGTTGCCGTCGGCTGGGAGCTCGAATCACCGTTCTAGGGTTTTCCTTGTGGTTTCCTTGAGTCTTTTCTTGGATCTGCCGAGAGGAAAGGTGTGGGGTTTACCTCTAGAGGTTGATTTGGATCGGACTTGTGTTGAGTTTTGAGAGAGATTTGTGACTTGTTCTTAGTGTTCACGAGTGTTCTTGACCGAGCTCGTTAGTCTTGTGCGGCATCAACCCCCACCTTCGACTCCTGCGTCGGCTACCTGAGGTTGGAGTGGGTATTGTATCTCCATCAACCACACTCTTCTTCTACGGCAGCACAGAGGGGTGTTAGGTTTTCTAGGACAGCGCTGTGTGCGTGCCTTGCCTCATTTGTTTTCGTCATGGTGATTTCGATTATCACCGATGTTGTGAGTACATTAGCTATTGACTCTTTGCAATTTTGTGATCTACTTCACTATCTTGAAAATTGCAAAGAACTTTCTGTGGATTGATCACTTTGTGATGAAATGACATAATACTAAGATTATATATGAATGTGATGGTAGATTGGTCTTGAGCTTTCAGTTAAATCTGTTCTTTTACTTTCACTGATCATCGAATTTGCTGTTCATTTCTTGTTGATCTCTGTGTTAGATCTATGCAATGGTTAGCTTTGATCATTTTTTATCCTTGCCGAACCTTATTATCCTGTTGAATCAATAGAATTCTCTTCGAATGAATGAAAGATTGATTTTTTAAGGATCCTTCTGCACTGTCTAGCAAGCTATTTTCATGGTCTGTTAGTCTTTGTTAATAGAAATGTTTAATTTTAGCTCAAGATCTAATATATAACTTCCATATATAATCAAGATTAGATTTTGTCATGGCGACGATGACCAAGATTATGTCTTGTGCAACTAGCCTTCTGAGAGCAACTAATAAAATTCAACTTGTTGATAACATGTTGAATTTGGTCATATTTGTTAAGCTTTTGTTGAGATTATCATTTCAATGCACTTGTTTACATGAGGTTATGCTAATCTTAAACTCTTATATGGCATTTATATTGGGCATATATTTCTTTTGCAATGACTTAAAAATTCATATGTTTATATGTTGATTAAGTCATTTCTATGCCATTTATGTCATGCTTGTGTATTTATCTTTTATGCTAGAATTAAAAACAAATATTTGCTAATTCTGCACTTTTTACAATAGTAAGAGAGGGGCAAGTGCTAGGCTAGCCACTTAAAGGAGTGTATCCACTCTTGTGTAATATTGTTCACACATCCATAAAGTAGGGAAGCAACTAGCACCAAAACGTCCGATCCAGACGCTTGTATCATATAGTTCACTCTATCGTGAGATGTTCATGATGCAAGCAAATCTTAAACGTCTGAATCCCTGGACTCAAGCCCAACAAAATGTTTCAATGTTTCATGGGGCAACAAAAGAAAACATCGCCTATAACAAATATCAAACCCTTCTCCACAAAACACAATTAAACAGTTGTTTTTCCTCCAACAAACCAACTCCCAAGAGCAAACAACAAATTCTTTTTTTTGCGAGGAAGACCAACAATAAATTCTATGAAGAGCAACAAAAATTAGTTTGCAAGCAAAGAATGGACGATGAGTGCTACAATATTTGAGACTTACTTTGAAATATTTTGATATCATGTACGCAATAATAAATAACACAAGATGCAATATCAAGAAAATTCTTGAAAAATTGCATGAGTTTGTTATTGCAACATTCAAAAAGTCTAATTCTAACATCTCAAATCACTTCTTGCCAAAAACAATTGTGGTTGCAACAAACACCCTAGGCCCCTAGCTCACTGCCTTTAAGCCTTCACGGCACGGTGGTATAAAACATTTTGATTTCACTCGCATAACAATGAAAAAACTACATGCAACGTCAAGATTTTTTAAAATTTGCATTGCCAGAGTTTGTTATTGTAACATTCAAAAAATTTAGCACCAACATCTCAAATAATCTCTTGCAACAAAAAACATATGGTTGCAACAAACACTAAGGCCCTAACTCACTAGCTCTCAACATCAATGGTAGCAGTGGCAAGCTCAGCCTCGGGCTCTGGGATTTCCTTCATAGCGCTTGCTCATCCACTCGAGTGCGCTTCCTCCATGGCCATGTTCGTTAGGCCTTTGCTGTCACTACTAGTTTTTAGGTGCACCTCATCCATGGGCGCAGCTCCTTGTACAACACATTCCAGCACCTTGGAGGTTGAATCATCTTGCGCCTTTGATAGCACTGGCGCATTTTGCAGGCACAACCCCAATGATGACATCGTCTGGCCTAAAGTAGAGAAGGTGAGGAATAGAAGGGAATGAGACTATAGGAGGTTAGGGTCACATGATATAGTGGGGGAAGGGAGATGAAGTGAAGGGGCTTCAACAGGTTGTAGGTGGGATGGGTTGAGGAACGAGCGGTGCGGAAGGCTCCAGAGACATGATAGGTGGAGACTATTGACTGCTACTCCATGTGTTGGATTAATTAGCGTGGAGGGTAGATACGACATCTGATTTTTCTCCAATCAGTCAGGTGTCTACGCTACAACATTACCCATAAAGTAGTTATTTTTATAATTATAAGATTTCTGGTTAGGTCATAGTGCTTCTAAGTACTTAGTGCATTATTAAGTTGTGGTTTGAAATAAGATGACAAGGTCGCAAAAAAAATCACAACGGTTTTGCTTTCTTGAGTGAGCAGCTTGGTCATACTTTGCCGACTAAGAGACACATGGTTGGCACTATGTAAGTTCAAACTCCATTAAGTTGGTTTTGGTGATAATAACATATGCAATTGTGAAACTAATTTATTTATTAAGTATGATATTGCCTAGTCTCATTTGGATGGATTAATGATAACTGCAAATTTGAGACTAACTCATTTGTTAATTATGATATTGCTTAAGTCTCATTTGGATGAAAAGGTGAAAATTATGGAGGTATGCTTTAGATATCATATTCTTATATCTCAATGTATTCCTCAGATCCAAAATATAGATTGAACTTCACCAAAAGTCTAAGATGATTTTGTGCATATGTTTTAATTATACATTCGTGTATGCACATATTTAGGAGACTTCACTCTATGTTTTGTGGTTTCACTATTATTGATCTATGTTTCCTTTTTTCACATATAAGGATCTTTATTTTGAAACATATCCTTTGAGTATATAAAACTTGTGTAGTTTATATATACTCATGATTGATTTACATTAAATCAATTGCAAACGGGTTATCATCAATCATCACAAGGAAAAGATTATAAATTTAGTTCCTCCATTATGTGTTAATGGATGGATTATTAATAATAACTAGATGTGTAGCTTTACTAGCAAGTAATCTCAAAGACAAACACTTTCATTCAAATAAGTTAATTACTTAAGAAGTTTATTCTAGAGTATACAATTGTTGTGTACATGTTATATACTCATAAATTATTTTCTATCTCATTATTTGTTGAGATTGTCATGAATTACCAAAAAAGAAGATTGCAGAATCTAGTCCCTCTATTATGAGTTAATGATGAAGTTTTGATAATTAATGATAATTGATTTATGGACTAACATTTTTCATAAGTTGGGATGAATAAGTTAGATTCTACAAATGAGGATGACTTGGGATGACTTCATGTGTTGAAGATCATGAAGTTAAGATATGTGATGGAAGATGGCTTAATAAGTTGAATGCCATCAAGAAGAGGATGCATATGAGTTGATATATGTCCAAGAGAAGATGATCATGAGTTGATATATGTCCAAGAGAAGATGATCATGAGTTGATCATCAAGTCAAGAAAAGATCCATCATGTATTGATGGAGTTCAAGTGAAGGAGGCATCATGGGTTGATGCATATCAAGACAATAACCCAAATTTGAAGTGAATATGTACATCATCAAGCTTCAAGAGGTTGCTCAAGGCAAAGATATGACTAGTTAAGGCTAAGGATGTGTTCCTAGTCTTTTGCCGGTCTTGGTGTTTGGTTGGAAGACCGGATTGCTAGTATAGATTGCTGTACTATTAAGAGGGGTCATGTTTAGTAACTTGAGTTTCATCATATGTTGATAGCTCAATCTCACTTGCTCTAGCTCTTTGTGACATGATACTTATAATTGTGAACGTGTTTTACAAATAGTTGAAATTCATGTGTTAAATCCTTGTAGCAGGAGACTATAGATTGTAAATGTGTTTTGCAAGTGTTTGAAATCCATATTTCCTACTTCTTGTGTATAAGGCTTATATTTGCAAATGTGTTTTGCAAATGGTTAAAACTCATATATAATCTTTATAGTATGTGACTTAGATTTGTGAATGTGTTTTGCAAACATGTTGAGTCCATGTACCTACCTTGTGTCATGATTCTAAAAGTGTGCAAATGTATTTTGTAACTTGTTACTTGTTGGGAATCATGGTTGACCCTTGTGTGCATGATATTATAATTTGCAAATATATTTTGTAAAATCTATTGAAGTATATGCACTTTTGGAATAATTAGAACTACCACTGTGTATCGTGCGGTACTACCGCTGTGTGGTACTACTGGCATTCCGATCACGATACTTTTGTGTTCGTTGGTGGTCAAAACCCGTGTGGTCAAAGGTCAACGTGGTGGTTAGAGACCTATGTGGTCAAAGATTAAAGTGGTCGAAACCAGCATGGTCGGAGGCTTACGTGGTTGAAACAGTGTGGTCGAAGACCAATGTAGTCAAAAATCAGCGTGGACGAAGATTGACGTGATGGCTAGAGACTTGTGTGGTCAAAAATTGACGTTGTCGGAGACCTGTGTGGTCGAACCGACGTAGTTGAAACATCATGGTGAGAGACTTGTGTGGTCGAACAAGACAACATGGTTAAAGACCAGTGTGGTTGACGATTGGTAGTACCGACTCTGTGTGAGCAGTTCGACCTACATGCGATACTATTGGCTCTGTGTGAGTGGTACGATCAGTGTTGCGGTACGACCGCTTGTGTAGCGATACGTTTTTTTAGAGAGACACCTTTTTGGGAGTCTTATTCTCCCCAGGAAATCGGTAGTTCCACATGTATAGAACTAAGCCTTGTACAACAATCGGATAAAACCAATCTTGACTAAGGTAGGTAGCAATCAATCGCTAATACAAGGAAACGATCAAATGTGCTATACCTGGAATGATCGGGTCCGGTATTGGCGCATGTGATGAACACCGAAAGGAAAAAGAACAACCATTGGGCGTAATCATCATTTAACAACTCCCCGTAGTATCAACTCGGACCTTTAGCAAAGGTTGAGACTGTCGCGAAATTCACAAAACAGAGTTGTAGGGAGGCCTTTGGTGAAGATGTCGGCGTATTGAGATGTTGTTGGGACACGCATCACTCATACGTCGTTGAGGGACACCCGTTCATGAACAAAATGGAGGTTGATCTCAATATGTTTGGTTCGCTGATATTGAACGGGGTTGGAGGTTGATCTCAATATGTTTGGTTCGCTGATATTGAACGGGGTTGGAGGTTGATCTCAATATGTTTGGTTCGCTGATGTTGAACGGGGTTGGAGGCAAGGTAGATAGCACTAATATTGTCGTAGTACACAAGTGTAGCCTTTGGAAGGGGATGATGGAGCTCACCGAGTAGTTGGCACAATCAGCAAGCTTTGGTGACGGCGTTGGCATCGGCACAACACTCTTACCTCAGCGTTGGACCGGAGACAGTGTTCTGGCGCTTGGACGACCAAGAGATAACGTTGTCACCAAGGAAGATGCAATATTTGGATGTGGACCACCGCGTGTCAGAGCACCCAGCCCAATCAGTGTCGGAGTAGACAATAAGGGAGTATGGTTTGGTGCGGGACACATGGAGGCCAAAATCAAGTGTGCCCTTGATGTACCGAATGATCCGCTTCAGTTGCATGAAGTGAGTCTCCCACGGGTCGTGCATGTGAAGGCAGTTGGATGGTGTGGGTGATGTCCGGTCGAGTAAAGGTGAGTTACTGCAGTGCACCAGCGAGACTGCGGTAAGAGGTTGGGTTGGACACTAGTGCACCCATGGTAGCCAATAACTTGGAGCTGGTGTCTATCAGTGTTGAGCTCGGGTTGCAAGATTGCATGCCCGCGCATTGTATGATCTCTACAGCATATCGTTGTTGAGAGAGAAAAATTCCCTGAGATGTCCTTGTCACCTTCATGCCAAGAAAGAAGTCGAGGTCACCGAGGTCCTTCTGGTAAACTCTTGCAACAAAGACTGTATGACCGTCAACCTCAACACGCCGTCATCACGACACTAGGGAGTCATGACCATGACGGTGACCACCTTGTGGTCGTAGACATCGTTCAACTTCGTTGACGTTCATCCGAAGGGTGGGGAACGGAGCATACATGCTTCAAGTCCTTGACCCACCGTCGACTTTGTTGACACTCACGACCACCTCGTGGTCGAGAATAGACTTCGTTGACATGTTTGATCGCTTCGGGGTCGAGGCTAGTGGTCGCAACTTCGTCGACGGTCGTCCGACCACCTCGTGATCTTGACTTCGTCATGACTTCGTAGACGCTCGTTTGACCACTTTGTGGTCATGACTTCATTGGAATCTGCGACCATGTCGCAGTCAAGCTCCGTCGAACTCCGCTAGACGTCGCCTCGCTAGACTACGCATGATCTTTGTCAGACTTCGCACAATCTCCGCTGGACTCATGAACTTTGAACTTAAAATTTCTAAGAGTCCCAACTTAAAATTTCTCACTTTGAACTCGAAATTTTTAACTTTCAACTCAATTTGCAACTGAAAATTGTCGTATTTCAACTAAAAATTCAGGATGGGTAGCTACCCCGGGCATCTACATATTTCCAATACTTCCATGTAATGAGCACATACTTAGATAGAAAGAGGTGAAGGACATATAAGGTACTGTTCATATTGCTTTCTAATTCTGGCTTCTGATTAGAAAAGTCAAAAGATAATACGAATACTTGGCTTCTTGAAGCGGCTTTTCCACTTCTCTCGCTACCGTCTCGCTCCGGGATAAGGCAGGGGGTCATGGGTACATCACGCACTTCACTCCTCTCGCTCCCGTCACATGCACTTATTTCTCTCTTACTTTTTCACCGCTTGCTTTATTCTCCTAAAAGCCATTTTTCAACTATTATTATTCATTTTTAGCCAAACGCTAAAAGACATGACTAAAAACCATAAGAAAAAACCAATACCAACACTCTCTAAGATGGAATTTTTTGTACGGATAATCCATTTTTTATTCGAAATTACAGAAATATACCCGCGGGAAAATTTTTTACAAAAATAGGCTCCAGTCGCCTAATGGTTGGGCGACTGAATCCTTTCGCCCAACCATTGGGCGACTTTAATCCATCGCTCTACCCTCGGCGATCGCATCGATCGCTTAACCATTGGCGACTTTCATCTGATCGCCCAATGGTTGGCGATCGCATTCAGACCGTGAATGTTTTAAATTTTGTCAATTTTATAGTTTTAAACTGGTAAAAAATTTGCTGAAGTTGTAATAAAAGTTTATGTTCATTGTATGTTGTAGGTGTGTAAAAAATTTTGGGAAACCTTTTTAGGAACAAATGACCATAAAACAATTGGTACAAACGATGGTAAGTAATATTTTGATTTCTTGAGAATTTGGAAAGTGCATCAAACCTTCGCCAAAAAGTGAAAATTGGTGGAGCTGTTCTTCATACATCCAACAGCCTCTAGAAAAAATTTGAGCAATTTCGGCTACGGGATCAAAAGTTATAGCAGTTTCAGTCCGTTTCGACACACCTTGATAAAACGGGCATAACTTTTGCATACGGTGTCCGTTTCGACGTTCTTGTACTCGTTGGAAAGCTAACGACAAGCCCGATCCAATAAAAACGACCCGCTTGCGCCAGTCGCCCTCCAAGACCCCGAAAATCGGCCATCTTTGGACCTAAACCCGCGTCGTAAGTTTTGGTTTCATTGTTACCCTTTTTCTTGGTTTTCCTTTCGAATTTGGATTTTGTGTCAACTGAAAAGTTGTAGATCTCATCGAAACCTTTTAAATGAGTATATATAAGCCATATACAACTTTGCTATTTTATCTTTTCAGACTAGTTGTTTATATTGCATCGATATATAAAACTTGTGATAGAGAGTATTACAGATGGTTTGTATGTAGAACATGCGTGATAATCGACCGTTGGGCTGTCGATCCTCCTCAACCCAATCCTAGCCCAGAGACACGAATTCTCAATAACATTAAAATATCACTTACCATCGTATGTACCGATCGTTCTACGGTCAATCGTTCCTAAAAAAAATTTTCCAAAATTTTTTGCACACCTATAATATACAATGAACATAAACTTTTATTACAACTCCAGTAGATTTTTTACCAGTTTAAAACTACAAAATTGAAAAAATTTAAAACATTCACGGAGACTTGAGTGCGATCGCCCAACCATTGGCGACTCCATTTAAGTCGCCCAATGGTTAAGCGATCGGATGCGATGCCGAGGGTAGAGCGATCGATTAAAGTCGCCCAATGGTTAAGCGAAGGCTTCATCGCCCAACCATTAGGCGATGGAGCCTATTTTTGTAAAAAATTTCCATGGGTATATTTCGTAATTTTGAATAAAAATAGATTATCCGTATAAAAATTCCTCTAAGATGTGAAGCACATATTTGAACATTACTTCTTCTAGGTAGTATGCACTAGTATAAACTTTAAAATTTTGAATTATATGAAAGTACTTTTGATGGTAAATCTAGTAATTAATTTTGTCGGCCAGATGGGTCCAGCCGTGGGCGGAGGCTTTCGAGCTTGACATGGCGGGCGCCACCGCTGGAGGAGCACCTCGGCACCTCCCTCGCGACGCGTGTTGCTTTCGACCTTTGCCCTGAACGCACACACAATGTCATATGAACAGTCGGTTGGGAGCCATCTTTTGATAGGATAGTCAAATTATGGGCGTACGATTTTACTCATCAGAATTTAAATTCTGTTGTATATTTTTACGTACATACAAGTATATTTTAGTAGAAATTTTATAAAGTTGCAGATTTATCTGTAGTCTTCGTATGTGTGTGTGCGCGTCTTCTTGTAATAAAAAAGATAGAGCATTCTTTTGGATTATAACTTATAACTTTTAGTTATAATTTTTTAATCTAATAAACAATAATTACTAAAAGAAATCAAAGCTAAAAATCAGATGAAAAAATACACGCCATTATAGCCTGCATATCTTGTTCAGTTCCCTGGGTTGGGCTAGTAGATGCCTACTTCGACGTGTCATCATACTTCAGATCTCACAGCTCAACTAAAATCAAAATCCTAGCCCTGTACTCCTGATCATTCCAAATCCTTGAAGGAAGAATTGAAATTGCAGAACACAGAATTGATATACCGGTCAATACAACATTACAACTAAACATCTACAGTGTCAATGAGAATTGAGATGTTGGGAGTGGAATATCGCAAGCACCGTTTACCTATTACAGTATATGATAAGCAGTACCGACCATACACTAGTAACAACATCGCTTCAATCCCAAATAGCATCCCTAGATCACAGTCTTCAAAAGTTCAAATACGAGCTCAGAGCCGTATATCAAAAATTCATAGCAATACACAAACCACATCGCAACCAAACTCAGCACAACCCAATATAAATAGCTCAGCACCCTATGTTGCCATAACCAAACCTCCCCAGTAGCAGGACACACAACCCAAGATATATGTATTACCAAGTACGGGCCGCTCCGACGCTGGCGGTGCGAGACCGTTTTTTGGGCCGTTAGCCAGCAAGGCAAACCCATAGGCATACTCAGTATTGGTCTCAAGAGTAGATGATCGGCTCTCCCTTCATAGCACTTGCCTTTTTTTACCCCCTGGTCTTGGCTCGCTTCATTCCAAGGCTGTTGTGGAAAGGGGATGCTGAACCAGATCTTTGCATTCCTTCTTCACGCAGGGTGCCATTGAGCATTGCAAGCTCCCGGAGCTGCTGCTTCTTGAAGAAGTCCTGAGACTCGTCCTGCATAGGAGAAAGGTAGAAAATAGCTTTTAAGCTATTGGTTCTGGAGAATAATCCATGAGGTCTAAGATAAAAAAAAAGCAAACCAGTTTAAGAGTTCAAAGATAGAGATATCAACCGCATGCAATTACCACAGGCTTTAGCAGATCTTCAAGGATCTCACGGGCTTGCAGCAGACGAGCATCAATAATTTCAACAGGCAGCTCTGCCTCAACCAATATATGTAGGGGTTCATTCAGATGTTCATATCCTGGCTTCCCTCGCATCATTTCCTCCTACAAAACATTAGCACAAGTGACAAGGTAAATTCCTGAAATACAAAACAAACAGAAATTCACAGAAGACATACACATGCTGAAAGGCAAATAAGAAGAACACTTGAAGGATAGATTGTTTGTCACTGAAAACTGAAACCATGGTTCCATCTATCACATGAGGTTATAGATCAGAATGAGATAACCATAGGAAAGATGGCAATGATATAGCTCTTGTCTAGTCATGACAAACTTGCTTGAAATGCATAACCAATACGAACACTCCAGATTTGCCAGTCTATCTAATTAACGAGTAATGGCTAATGAGATTAAGAAGCACGGTATCAGGAGTTTTACCCGAGCTGGATCTTTAATGCTGCCCCGACCTCTTATTAGCACACGGCAGGCAGTAGTTGCCTCCACTCGCTTCAAGGAATTTCCTCTAGGACCAAGGATGCGACCAACAAAATTGTACTAGAAAAATAAACACAAAAGTGCCATGAGGATATAGCAATGCAACAGTATAACAGCTTAGGAAACAGCACACTTACTGTTGGATATTTGTCTACTGGAATATCAACCTTCATTGTTTTCTTGACAATTAGTCCAGACGAGCTGCCTTGAGAACCTCCAAGCCAGCTATGAGCTGATGAACTCTGCAACGGTCACAGGTTGATCATTTATAACCTCTTTTTTCAATAAGAGCATTGGCTATGGAGCAATGGGAGTAGCTTACGTAGTAAGCAATTGCAAAGGCACAAAAATGAAGACAAATGTAAAAACTATAGTCAACAGCAGATGGTTTATGAGCAATCCAAATAGCAACAGGATTATGCTTAAAGAGTGATGATGTGCCCAGCTACTGTTGGGCGTGTGGGTTCTATACTTCTATTTCAGTTGTTTTATTGACAAGCTAGGGTTCCAAAAGCTGACAACATGATATTTACGGCCAATAAGGATAGGTTTACCACAATTCTTTTTGACATCGATATTATGAAGATTCATAAGGGCATCGCTATTTTACCAAATCAGATACTAATAAATATCATGTAATAATTATGTCAAACTGATTTGAAGCGCAGCAAGGAAATATAAAATAGCTAGTAACATGGTTAGACCAATTAGCAGACTCAGATGTTAGCATGGCAACTAACTAACATATTGGTTAGAGTTTCGGCATATGGTACCAAATTAGTGAATCAGTGCTAGCATGCTATCCAAACTCCAATGGTTGCAATACAGAGAAGAATTTAATGACATCTGTTGAACCCACTGCCTGGAAGGGATAATGAAGTTAGCAGGTTAGCATAAGGACCAAGCAATACCAAGATTATAATCAGCTTCAGTAGTGTCCAAATCAGTTAGAAAAACCTGGTCTAAGCTTTCAAAAATGGTAAATTAGGCATGAAGAATAAGTTATGTTAAATAGTCAGTATCCATACTTCTGATTGAAATGCTGATGCCCACCCATTCATGTCAGTTGCTGCTCCATGTGAATATAATCCTCCCGTTGTTAGTGGACTACCATGTTCAAGGCCACTTTGATTTAAAAGGGACGCGTTCTCCAATAGTGTGGAAACACGTAAAATTTCTGCTTCAACATTGCAATTTCAAGAACAAGATATAGAAAGTTAGCAGTTAGAATTAGTGATTAGCAGATGCATATATATACCTTACGGGTTAGTGTAAAAATCACTAATCTGAAAGAACTTTTCGTCCCTTTACAATAAAGTTAACAGAGTCATAACAGTGTCAACTGCAAATCCATATATAGTTAGTTGTATAGCTCTAAAATATTTGTGCTGAGAAGATATGCAAATAAAAATAAATAATTAATATGCACACTGAAAATTTTTGAGTAGCAGAAGAAACACTTAGTACGGATAAAACTCATTGAAAACACAACGGGTGGGTTCTTTTGGGCTATGGCTTATGATTTTTGAATTCTGATTGGTCTTGAGAGAGATTACGAAGAGAGAGACAGTCACAAGTGATTTTAACTGGTATAGTTGAAGTCAGTACAGTGTTTACTATAATCAACTTGTAGATGCCGACTTAAAAAAACGCACAGTTTGAAAGGTAGTTTTTGTAGCAAAGTACAAAAGCCAAAAGTAATGAGCTCATTCGAACCCACCCAACAAATAGATATACAATAAAACAGCTAAATGGAAACAATGCCAAATATGGTGTACAATAGATTATCAAAGTTCCGCAACTGTTTTATGCACTTGTTGTCTGTTTACAAGTATAAAAGTAAGCGCATTGGCTTTCATCCAACTAAGTTAAGCTTGCCTAGTGGACACATTAATTTTATAATCTCCTCAACCACAAATGATCCCCATCAAGGAAGGATGTATATTGCCCCCATAGACATGCCATCCATGTACATCAAGAGAGACGTATCACCACATCGATTTTTTTCACCAAGTTCCAGCCTAGGGATTGTTTGGATGAGGGGGGTTTCTTTGGGAACTAAATCCTAATAATTAAAAAAACTATCCAAACAGGCCCTTACTGTGAATCTTACACAAGCATCCAAGCTGCGATATTAAGCATAATAGCCACCTAAAACATCACCTTTTTTTGCGAGGAACCTAAAACACCATCTTAAAAGTTAAAATCCTCAATTCACCCAGAACAGGCCAAAATGTGTCTACCAGAATATTGTTGCCTCTCATTCTACCAATTCATAAAATCATAAATCACTAAATTAAACTCCATTCTACGAGAGTATTGTTGCCTCTCATTGAACAATCCAGCAAGGGTGTATTACGCTGTGACCAACATTCTCTGTTCCTCAAACTGTTAATCAACCTTTGCTGCATATGTTGCTAAACAACTCAAGTGCGTGATAATCTCAACAAATGTCACGCCCACTGAGAAACTCAAAGAGCCAAGAAGTACTAAGTTCACAAAATGAACAAATGACACTACAGAATGCGGGCTAGAGTGCTAAGACTGAGCAGATAGACATAAAAAAAAACTCCCAAAGAAATGATACCCACTCAACACCTCCCATGTTAACTCACCAGAATCCTCCTAAAAGGATTCGTATGCCAACAACAGAGAATTGCAGGACTGCAAGCTCATCACCAATCCTGACACATTGGGCATCATCATAAAATAAGGTACTATGAAATCATTTCTTTGAAGAGAAAAACTACAACACGGCATACCGTGCAAATCCAAACCGACGGGATTCATCCTCTCTCCCCCGCAGATTCATCCTCTCTCTCCACTCGCTCTCCCCTTCTCTTCCACTCGATGCCGACGGCGGAGGTCTGCACCACGAGGACGACGATGGGTTCACCGTGCGCCCCTGGTTGTAGAGGGAGGCCGGGGAGGCGGTGGGCAGCGGTGGGCGGCGGAGGGTGGTGGGCGGTGTTGGAGGGCAGCACATCGAGGCGGCGGTGTGGTGAATTTTAGGTTGGGCGGGATGGGGACAACGGAGGAGGGGGAAGGGGAGAGGGCGGCGCGGCGAGGCTACGGGGTCGCCACCGGCCGCCAGTGGTGGAGGAGGGGGCGGGGCGAGACAGAGGAGTGTGGAGCTGCAGCCGATGCTGGAGAAGAAGGCGGTGGGTGCTGAGAAGAGAGAGGGAGAGGAGGGCGACAGTCGGTGCCAACGAAGGAGGCAGGTGGAGGGGAGGGGAGCGGCGGCAACGGGAGGTATACCATCGGGATGCCTCCCGATGGTATACAGTGCGGTAGTGCCTTTCTTCTTTGAAAAAGCATGCCCCTATTTACTTTGCTGAATGGAAGTCAAAGGTAAGTATAGTCCAGCAAGCCTAGAGCGAAGTTACTGAAGGCATTTATTTACCTAGGGGGCAAGCTACAAGAAGAGGGTTGTGTGCACGCAAGCTTGGAGAGGTACACCAATGCATAAGTTGGAGAGGAAGATTGAGAGTTTAGCCCAAAGCAGGTGGTGGGTGGGGTAGGGGGGTGTTAGTGGTATGGAGGGAGGGAGGTGAAGAGATGCAAGAATTATTCATTTATTGTTAACTTTTTTGTCATTTCCTAAGCCAGGAATAGTTACACACTACACTTGCAAAATGAAACGATGGAGAGATCGTGTTACAAATAACTGCCCAAAGAGAGAGTTCATACTAGAATGGAAAAAAAGAGAGTAAACATTGACCACTACGTACCACTGTAGGGGTTAGCAAAAGGGCAGCCATGAAAATGAATGATAAGTACTCGTTTTACAAAACAAAATCTAAGCAGCGACCAGGTAGAATAAAGCCATACCCCACTCAACAATTTCCAGTTTTCCACAAAGTAAATGCACACAGTATGAATTATTAATTTTGTGTTAGATCTAAGTTGCAGATAAAGACAGCTTTCTTTGTGCAGGTAAAAGAGTAACCAATTATTATGGAGATGACTGGAGACATGAAGCGAATTCAGAGGAACACAAGCCACACAAGCAGCAAGAGTCAAAGATTTCCACATCACAGCAGAATATTCCAAATGTATGGAAGAAGTAGCAATTCGACCAGTATTCAGCCACTCATGTATGCAGATGTATCTCAATAGAAATGGCATAGTACATGTGAGCTCACCTTGATTCAGCAACCGTACGGTATGAGGGAGCACTGGGATGAACGGGTTCAGCTTGTGCCGCTCCGCGAGCAGTTCCGCTAGGTACCTACAAATAATCGCACATGGTCATCATTAATCACCCTTGTGATACAACTAACCGGCCTTGCCAACTCAGATTCATCTCCTCCGTAAAATTTGGTTAAAAAAATCAGGAAATTCCCCCAAAATCCAACGAGATAAGTGTCTAAAATGGTAACGCGATCACCGACGTCAGCAAAGTAAACACTGAACTGAGCTACTGGCTTGTTTAATTCAGCGAAAATCCTGTGAAAATACGACAACACGCGACCTTTATCACAAACCGGAGATCTCATCGCGGGGAACCAGATCCGATGCCCCAAAAAAATCCCTAAACCTCGTCAGCCTACATCAGATTCAAGCCACAAAAACTTGGAGCCATCCCAAAAGTCATCGAATCCGCACTGGGAAGAGCGGAATCTGGCCTCCCCGGGACGATCGGAGCCGAAACCCACCCAGAGGCGGCGGCGGAGGCGGCTGCTGCTCCCCCAATCCCCACAGCACACACCGTCCAGACACGACGCGACACGAAGCAGGGGGAGGAGAGGCGTAGGCGGAGGGTGAGGGTGCTTGCTCGCTTACTTCTCATGGTCGGCGATGGCGGAGGAGGAGGCGCGGAGGCCGGAGATGCGCGGGGAGTGCGGGGCGGTGGAGGGCGAGGGCGAGTAGGCCATGTACCGTCCCGACGACATGGCTGCTTGCTCTCCTATCCGTCGGCGGCAGGGCTCCTGCGGGATCTCGGCCCGGGAGGGAGGGTGGCGGCGTTAGGCTTGGGTGTGGTAGCTCGCCCGGCGCCCACGCTCTGGTAGATGGCGGCGGCGGGGGGACGGGGCGCGGCGGCGCTCGGTCTCCTGCTGGCGTGGCGGTCGGCAGTGGCGAATCCAGAACGAAAAATAAGGGTGGGCTGAAAAATTATGCATTCTTATATCAGGAGGTTCTACACCTCGAATGACTAAACTACTTTGTAATAAACATAGTTTGAGGTGCCCTCCCGCGCGTGGTAGTACTAATAGGTATGCGAACGACGCCGTGGTGAAGACTAGAGGCGAGGCGGTAGCAAGGAAGCGGAGTGAAGTGGACAGCGATGGATGGGAGGAGGAGACTCCGAGACTGTAGACGAAGGGGAAGGGACGGGGCGCGGCGGCGCTCGGTCTCCTGCTGGCGTGGCGGTCGGTAAAAATTGCCGGGAGGCTGTTGGGAGGTTGAGAATTTGGTAACAGAGCGCGCGTGTGTAACTGCGAATTGTATGATTGTATCACTCTAGATTAGCTGACAGTGGTAGCTAACTCTACTTTGAGAGGCCTCTAAAAAAAGAGTGCTGTTTACATTGAGACGACTGTGCAGCTTCATGAACCTCCATTTAGGCACTGTTTATATTAACTTTTAAAAATTATTTTTTAGTAAATAATGTTTCTATGATATTTAACTTTCAAACGAATTATCTTTTTAAGACGAAGTCTATTAGTCAATTGTAGTACACATTACAACGACTTTATTTATATCGACCAAAATAGTACACAAGTGTTTCTTTCTACAAATTTTTTTATAAATCATTACCATTTGTAAGACAAAGCTAAAAAGCCTATGGAACAGTTAACGATGTTGTTGTTTGACTTGTGCGGTCTATCTTGATGTATTATCTCTCTCTATATATTATTTATCTATCTATTATATTATTAAAACAAAAGAAAGAGTTATCATATTGTTCTTAAGAGTTAAAAATTGCTACGTTAATTAGATAAAAAAGATAAATATCCAAATTGCTTATTTTGGTGGAGCAGAATATCGCGATGCAAATTAATTAGGTGTACCTGAAAACTGTTACAGCTGTACGCCTTCAAAATTCGGCTAGATTAAAGTACTACTCGAACAAACTTTACCACTGAACTCTCCATGAAGTTATGGGGTAAACTATGCCTGAGATACAGTATTACATGTCTATGTAGTATGTATTTTCTGGTTTTTAAAGCATATGCACTTGACATTTTTTTGGCATTTTTCTGTCCTTGAGTTTGCGAGGATTTAACAAAAATTTTCTGTCCTTGAGTTTGCGAGGATTTAACAAAAATGTAACGTGCGAGGATTTAATAAATTTTTAACGAAAAGCATATCATACTTTTCCCCATTTTACAATAATACAAGCCCATTTTACAAGTACTACATAGTGTAATCTGACTCTCTTCTACCTCAGGGAATTCTACCATCATACCGAAAAAACTGTATACTGTGTGCGACATGAATATACTCTAGCAACAGAACATGCATGTATAAACCCCTAACCAGTATGCTGCGTTATTATCTACTCACGCATACTTTCTCAAATTCTACGTCTACATTCAGGAGTGAAATCATACCTTGGTCAGGATAAGCTTCAGCCCGAGATGAGGAAAAATATTTAGTGTACAGCTTAAGTAAATTCAGTCTAGCCTGAGTAACATTTTCATAATCCAACCTAGATAACATAGATCATTTTATCATTAAATACGAGACGTAACCAAATTCTGACCTCATCATTGTCTACAATTTACGCATGGTTGTCAAAAACCAAAGACGTCAATACACGCATCTTGTCTCCATCCCAGCTTAACCGTGAGGCCTAAATTTCTTCCATCAAAATAAATATCTACCGGTAATTAAGGAGATAATAAAGATCGACATCACCGTAGCGTAGCCCTCTCGCCCCCCCCCCCACGTGTTATTCCTACATACAGTACCACTGAAACGAATCCATGTGGTGACAGTACAGGACAAGCCAGTACAGACATGGCTCCGGACGTACACACTATGCTGAAGCTTGTCTCCTTGCTTTCGCTTAGGTGTTTTCTCCAATCACAAAAAGAAAATGTATTTTACTTTTACACGTGATGGCGTGAATTGAGGACGATTACGGCGTCGTCCAAGTAAAAGTTCGTGAGTTCGAAACCTGGCTAAAAAAAATATATACATTTCGTGCATATACATTCCAGACGTCGATAACGCAGCGAGTAGCACGTCTAGAACACAGCAACGGCGACTTTCATGCCTGATGCCTCGTTGAACAGTTCAAGCAATTGTAAGATAATGATAAAACGGTACTATATTAGGAAGAGCAAAACCATATGGAAAATAAACTAATTCCAAATCACAGATTCACAGGCCGGTTTGCCATTACAGGCATGGATGGAGCCGAGGGAGATGAGCAGATAACCATTACAGGCACACGGGTTCAGAGGGATTGCTCGACAAGGCAAGATGAATGGCGTAACCCACCGGTGTGTCCCAATCAGCCAGGCTGTCCCTGAGAAAGGAAAAGCAAAATAAAAGAAAGGGACAGCTTGTGTTTTGATTGCGCCGCGAGAAAAGCGGGCAGAGGATCCGTGTGCCAACATCTCCTGTTGGAAACACCGGTGCTATTGCCCATTCGGCCAGCCACGGCTTATAGTTTTTGATTCTAATATAAATATTTACGTGAATGAATCAAATATCGATAAGTTGTTTTAAAAGGATTACCGTGATAAGATGCTTTGAAACGGTGACAGAGAAATCGTCCTATTTGTTTGTTCGAAAGAAATCATAAGTTAAAAAGAATGCACCACAACGTTGCACAAAGCGCAAACCAACCTTAAATTAGGAGAATGCAAAGTAACAATTTCATCCGTCTGGTAGGCACGACAATGAATCATCTGTGTCTGATCAGACGGTCAGATCTTGCACCTTTTGACTTCAGAGCAGGTTCACATTTGCTAGATCACAGGTGGTGGGATTTGGGATGTCATGCTTAGTTAAAAATTCAGTAGTTTCTAAACAAAAGGACAGCAGCATGGTAAAATTCAATCTCACGCACATAATAGTGAATCAGAAATGAACAGATGAGATCAGTAACTACACCAAGGACTCAAGTGGCAACAATTACCAACCCCATGAGAACATGAGATCCCGATCCTTTGGTCCATGGGGAGGCATTCTTTTAGGAGAAGAACAGACATCATCATTCGTACAAGCGTCCAGAAAAGCGCCGACTCAAAACAAAATGGTCGTTGCAGCACTGGAATGCACTGCAGGTATCCAATGCTACCAATTGGTTGGTAGTAACCCCCAATGTAGGCTGTCTCTTGCGCAAAGATACGGTACAGCGCAGACGCTGTAGCAATACAAGGAACATGTGAGAATATTCATGATCACTTGGTGATAAATAATTGACATATTTTATTAGGTTAGATTTTGACTGTAAAAATTGGGAAAATTCAGTTCTGTTGTTTGTCAAGGACGGTTTGACCGGTGTACAACTGCAGTGTGACCGGTGTGTGCCAGGTGGTTTGACCGCGGGTCCGGTGTGACCGGACCCTGGTTGGCGGTTAGACCACCGGTGCCGTATGACCGGATTCTAGTTGGCGGTTGTTTTTTTCAAAGAGCGTATTTTGTAGTTGGGCTTGTTCGGTCAGACTACACGTTGGTTGGCAATCGGACTGGAGTCAAGTTGGGCGATGTGATTTGAATTTAAGATGCGGTCACACCAGTGGGTTGGTCAGATCGACCGTTGGTTGGCGGTCTGACCAATGCAGTCTGACCGCCATGGGGAGAGGGTCAGATCGATGACTGCAACCAAAGAACACGGCATGTGAGCCGTTGGTTCATTGAGTTGCATGATATATTGTTTTGACTAATGCGAGTCAAATGCATGGAACTTGTGTTCGAGATGGTTACTTGATCTTTAGATGTGCAGGTGGCTTGAAAAACATTAGTTGTCGACGGCAAGGGATCGGGACTAGGCGGAAGAGTTGAGATCCGTGCGATAAAGTAAGCCCGAGTGAGGCTACGTGACTCAAGCGGGAAGCATATAGAAGACAAAGATCGTAGAGAGCCGAGTTCGTGCATATGGTGTGCCAAGTGATGAGGCCAATGCATATAGAGACTGTTCGGAGGAGACCGAATGCGTGAAGACGTGACGGTTAGTCATTGGGCACTATGGTCTACGTATCGAAGCATGCGGAGATGCTATGATGCGAAGGAGAATACGGAGTCAAGTGAAGGTGCCTGGAAGCTTCGTCGGGTATTTTGGTATTCAGCCAAATACCAGGTTGGTGCCTTGATCAAAATCACGGCGTGAAGAGGCACAAAGGAGAAGCGATTTAGGTTAAAGAGAGCCGAAATTGCTAAGTGGATCAATTCATAATAGTTTAGCGAATTGAGTCTTGTAAACACTTTGAGAAGCATGTGTATGTAAAACTCATGTTAGTGGAGTTGATGGATTTCCCCAGTTATTTAGCAGGTTGAGACTCACTAAATGGTGCTGGTTATATGAGAGAGGAGGGGGATAGCTAGGGTTGAGGCTTTAAGAGAGACATTGAGATATTGTATAAGTCTTGAGTAGTTTCTTTTCTCCCTCTCTATTTGAGAAATCTTATGTGTGTAAGAGTGATGCTTTGGATGCACCTTATAATCATTCATGTACTTATAAATCACCTACTGTACTGATAATATATCAACTCTTTGATCTATTCTTGGTGTTTCACTTGATCCTTGTTTGGTTTTTCATGTTCTTGAGTAAGAGATTTAGAATCGTGTTCTAGGTGGTTTTGTCCCGAATCTTTGCTTAATTTACCTTGTTAGTACATATGGGAGTAGATCTAAAAGACATCATGTCTTAGATCCCTACGAGCAAGAAATAATTTAGATTTTAGAGTTTCGAGTGTTCTTGTGTTCTAGATTTGATTTCCTTCAATTTTGTGAACCCGAATCCAAGAACTGATTTTTATTGGTTTAGGTTTCTAACGCCTTGAACAAGTCTCATGCAAAAATTGAAAGTGTTTGGATGATATTTGAGCAAGCTTTTGATATTTGAGTTTTAACCCAAGAGGTTTTTAGGTCTGGAACAGGGGACCGGTCAATCCGGCATTGCACCTGCGGCTAGACTGCCCTTGTCTCTGCGGTCCGATCAGACTTGGCAATCAGATCGGCCCATCCATAGTGGTCTTATCGGTCATATGTTGAAGGTTGCTGAATTTGTTGGTTTCAGTATCTAACTTTGCTTTGTGTAGCTCAGTTAGTACAATCTGAACTTGGTGACTTGAATATTGAGTACCATTTGGGGAAAAAGTTTCGAGAATCATTCACCTCTCTCTGCTTGCCGGCATCGGTCCTACAGTATAATATAAGTAGGGTGCTCTTGAAGAAAAAAAATTGTACAAACAATGAGGTCAAATTATGGATATCATATGTGCAGCAAGTGTACTTTTTCATAGAATGATACTGTAGATTTGTCCACTGTATTACTGTTATCCATGATTCTCCAATAATTTCTGATCTAACCTGACAATTTACCGCATTAAATGAATATGATTTAATTAGCAAGGATGTATAAACCAACAAGCATACCAAAAAGAGCACGATCAACAGCCACGTATAAGTGAGATATGGTCCCCTGATGTATTTGCCTAGACTTACAGTGCTTATGGTTTGTGGCTTTCTGAATCTAGTTCATTCTCCCCTATGTTCAGCTTCAGTTAATTTTTGGGTGTCCCATGTCACCGTAGGTCATTGGTGCAGTAGCACTGCATTTCTGTGGCTAAAAGCCTGAAGCACTCGGAATTGGATTTTTAACATCTGGAGAAAGAATCGAATAGCATATTCTGTTTGCTGCAAATTCAAAACTCAGAAACCAAACGAATGAAAGTTGCATGCATCAGTAAGGAGAAGATGGCAGGTGGGCTTTCTGCATTCCTTTCCTGGTGATGCAGGTTTACAACCAAGTTTCGTATTGCTTTAACAGAATATTGAATCGACAAAAGGCAGGTTTATTAAATTACAATTCAATGCGAGCAAAGTCATATCGTATACATCTCCACAACACATGGGAAAAGAATGTTAGAAGATCGATAAAGAATATTCTGAAAAGGTATTCCCAGAGTATAATGGTGTAAAATAAGGTGAACTAGAACAATAGTCACTTGTAAGCAAAAAATCATGACAGATTTAACAGTAGCCACATGTCACTTGTCAGCATAGGTCAGCAACTCAGCATAGTTGCTTGATAAACATTTACCAGGAAAGACACCAGTCACGAAAAAAATCCATAATGTAACAACTATTCCACAGGTTAGAAACTGAAAAGTGATAAGCATAATGTTTTGCAAGAATTGAGGATTGCAGTTCAACTTTGTTATGAATAAGACAGGTGGGGCCGCATCAAGAAATGTAGTATGACATTAGCAGGAGTGTTCAAAGATTAAGATTGCTGCTTACCTCTACCTGGCTCCCTTATAACATCTTCATATGCCTTTTCCAGTGAACTTTCAAGGTCCACAGCTTGATGTTCCAGAACCATCAATCGCATCAGGTGCATAGCATGGCAGGGATGCAAATGCATAGCCAGTGCATAAAAATTACAGTGCTTGGTTTTTATGAACCTGCTAGCGAGTTATTTACTGTAGCTAACAGAGGATCTGATATTTCGATAAGAAATATATATCTTTTTTTTAGATGATAAGAAGTGTATATCTATTACTAGAGAAGAAATTGACAAGAAAGTAACTACATGCTCTACCTCAAATAGCCATAACTAGATAGCTGGCCCAATTTAAGGAAAGTAATAAATCAAATCTTCTGTTGATAAATACATGGTAGATGACATGGTCCTAGAAAATGTTAACTGGGCAACATTTATTAACCTCATCATGAATGCCATTTGAATAACACTATTTATTTCACAGGAAGAGATGGTGTGTTTCTTAGAGGGACAAAAATAAGGTGGCTCGGTTCGTCATTAATCTCATCCAACTTCTGTTGCATCCCATGTTCATTCAGTATAAGAAACCCCAGTCAACATAACAAGGACCTCAATGTTATGAATATTGTGTGTATATTCATAAGACCCAATAGGCAGTATACATAACGAGTACAAGTGGATATTATAAGGAAATATGTCATACATATATAAGAAAAATACAAAAAAATCTATTCTAACACTCCCTGAAACTCACGGTAGATCACACACACTGAATTTGGAGAGAAAATACAAATGTTGTATCTTAGTCTATGTTTTCGTGAAAAAGTCAGCAATCTGTAACTTAGGACACAAACTGTAAAGCAAGCACTCCCTCTTGCACCCACGAGCGAGTGTATGAAGCATTCACACCAATGTGCTTAGTGAGCTCACGCTTCACTGGGCCACGGATAATACTGATAGCACTTATACTGTCAGACAAAAGACTCGTAGGTCCTATCAAAGGCACTCTAAAATCTACAAGTAGCTACCTCAATCAAGTAACCTCTGTTGCCACTATTGCCATAACTCTCGACTTAGTCCTTTGCATTCAAACGGGAAATTGTAGTCTGCTTCTTTGTCTTTCAAGCAATCAGGGAGGAGCAAGAAAAACATAGTAAGCACAAAGAGAACGACGATCAGAACGATCACCAGCCCAGGTCGTATCAGATTACGCTTGAAACTGTAGTTAGTTAGAGTTAGGGAAAAATAAATGACGAGAGATAGTCCTATGCACATAGCAAATAACCTGAAGAAGGTAACTGTAATGAAGGTGGGTAGGACAAGCCATAAACCGACTCAAGATATGAACAACATGAGCAATATTAGGATGAGTGCTCACAAGATACACTAGACTCCCAACAAGATGGCGATATCGAGTAGGATCCTCAAAAAAATCATCGTCGATGCCCCGAACCTGAAGAGATAAATCCATGGGAGTCTCAGCAGTGCGACTGTCATGCAGAACAAAACGATCAAGAAGATCCTGAACATATTTCTGCTGGGGAAGATATTAGCCTTTAGGCATGGAAATGACCTCAATTCCAAGGAAGTAAGTAAGAGAACCTAGATCAGTCATAAAAAACTGCTCACTGAGATGCTTCTTCACACGACAAGTCATCACCAGTGATGAGTATGTCATCCATATACAGAAGAAGCAATGTCGTATCTTGAGATGAGGCATGGACAAAAATAGCAGGATCATGGGAACTGATAGTGAAATCAACAGCGGTAATCACTGAGGTAAACGCGCAAACTAGGCACGAGGAGCCTATTTGAGGCCATAAAGAGTACGACGGAGACGATAGACGTGCCCATCTAGAACATAATACATAGGTGGTGGCTATATGTAGATTTCTTCATGCAAAACACCATTAAGAAAGGCATTCTTAACATTCAGCTGAGAGATAAATCACTGGTGAACAGAAGCAACTGTAACAAGAGTGCGAACAGTAGCCATATGGGCAACAGGAGCAAAAGTCTCATTGTAGACACGACCATACTTCTACTAGAAGCCGCGAGCCACAAGGCAAACCTTTTAGCGCTCGATAGTACCATCAGAGCTGGTCTTAATCTTATACACCCACTTGCACGTGATAGGGCTAGCATGCAAAGGTGTAAGTACAATATCCTAAGTCTTTGTACGTAGAAGAGCATCAAGCTCCTCTACCATAGTGAACTGCCACTCAGAGTGAAGAGCAGCCTTACGATAAAACTAGGCTCAATGATAGAGAGAGCATAAGCTGTCGAAGCAAAACTAAGAGGGTTAGAAGGCCGAAGAGATGTCCAGTTACGAAGTGCGTAACAAGGAGCATCATCGGAGGATCAAATGTTGGTGTCGATAAAATACCAGGAGAGGAGGCTAGTGAAGGACGAGGACGCTTGGTGTAGTGAATATCAGAGAAACGAGATGTTAGTGTTGCAGGAACAAGAGGCGGCGTTGTAGGAGGCAATATAGGAGGCGGGGTACAGAAGAAACCACTGGAGGCAAACCAGGGGAAGACTATAATAGTGGAGAAATGATGAGTGAAGAGTTAGGAAGAGACAACCATGAGATCTTCTCAACGGTGGAAACAGGACAAGAAGCCAGGGGGTTTGCAATCGCATTGTCTTGACTTCCTAAAATACAAATCTTGCCTTGCCTTTCTAAAGTTACAAGTTTAATGCAAAAAAAGAAGTCTAACCAACTACAAGAATAGTTACATTATCGTTTCTGTTCAAACCTCAATCCAATCAAGTTTGGAGAATCAATAAATTTTCGTCGCAAAGCTGCCTTGAGATATAGAATGCCTTTTTCTACAAATAAAATAGCATTAGTTATGAAAAAAATCATACCTATTCAAGGTGTATATCGGATGATAAGCAAAAGATATCCCATGCAAGGAAATTGCAGCTTGAAGGACGGCCACCCACACTATCACCTATTATGCATCCTCAGAGCCCTGCGCACCCATGCTTGCAGTTGCAACTGCTTGTTTTTATTGTTACCGGATTAGGAACTAGATGCAGAATTACAACGCAGCAGTGGTAAAAGTGAATATCACAAAAGGTTAGTTACTGGCCTCAAAACATATTAAATATGAGTAACTGAATACAACCAGAGAATTATTTACATAATGATTTGATAGATTCTATTGTAACAAGAGGGGGAAGAAAATTGGCAAGAAAACCAAGTGAAAAGATGGAGTAGATAATGACAAAGTCAGTTGTTAATACACTCGAACAAATGAACATGATATGAATTTGCTTAACATATTACTCAACTGCTTCAGATGGCCCAAGTTCGAACATGAAAAAAATCAGGGCAATGAAACTAATCTTACTAAGTAGGTAAACCCCTAGATGAGCTCCATGATGTCACATAATTGGAGCTCTGCATGTGGGGTATGGCCCTCCAGGCTCCAGCAGTCCAGCCATGACCTCAAACAATGCACATGGAACAGATGTCCAAAGAGCAATCTTTTTGCTGTGGTCGATCCTCAAAACAAATCATGCAAGTTGCATCAATTCTGCAAAAGTTAAGCAAAGCAAAACCAACCAATCTTTTTCACAAAGGAACCAGGAAAACAACGCAAATTTGATAGAGCACTCAGCCACTCACGCATATGAGCCCATCTGTTGTAGCATCTGGGAAGCGTTCATTCACGTTGCATGTTATCGTTCTATAGCAATTAGCAAGCACAGGCCCGTACCTCAAGCAGGTGCAGGCTGCCCAACTGCACAGGCCCCCAAAAATTAGGGCCCCTAAATTTTAAGTGACCCTTAATTACTAGTATTAGTAATTAGTCAATCTGGGTGGGAGTGAGTTAGTGAAACCTCTTATTCTTCCTTCCTGTAAATATGAAGCTTTACCTCAAATACTGATCGATAGCGATAATGATCCAAAAAATGAATAGTGAAGCTAAATCTTCAGCGAATAATGAACTTGGTGATTTTGAATTTTTTTAGTAGCAATAGTCATTTGGTATGAACTATGAAGTATTATCTGCAGTAATTTTGGTTAGCAAGAACTAACAATCAAATGATATGCTTGCTGATGTTGCTATGGAAAAAGTGCAGGGGCTGACTTCCTTTTTCAATGGATATAGAGACACTAATTTTTTTAATGCACTGGAAATAGCAAAGGAAATTGCACTTGAGATGGATATTGATCCAACATTTCGTAGAAAGCACGAAATTCAAAGAAACCTAGATGATGTGTCTATTGCTTCACAATCTGCACATGAGTCATTTAGGGTTCATTAGTTTACGTGTTATGACCGGCATCCCGTATGAGCGCCGGAAAACACATGGGAGAAGTACAAGCCGGCCATTAGGAGAGTCCTGGGTCCATAAGACCTTCCCTCATTAGGTTTCCTACCCTTTCTATCTATAAGCATTAGAATCTAGATTGATTTGTTAGGGAGGATAAATAGCCTCACCTGGGATTGAATAATACAAGCAGAGCAACTTCCGTTGCCGGCTTCCCTGCGGAAATCTCCTTGACTCCTCCTCTGGTCCGCCGTTCGCCCTAGCCTCACGGCTCCCTCATGCCGGCAGGGGGTTAAGCCCCAGACGCCACGCCCGCATCCTTACTTCCTCCGAAGCCGCCGCTATTTCCAGAGCCCTACCAATCTGGTATCAGAGATGCCAGGCGAGGAGGGCGGCAAGCAGCCAAAGGGACCGCCACCGCCGCCGGCCGATCCCATCGCCAAGGCTCTGGCCGAGCTCGCCCAGCAGATGGCGACCCTCTCCGCGCGAATGGAGGCTTTGGAGACTCGGCCGGCAGCGCCCACCACCGCCGCCTCCACCGCCAGTTCCCCATCCACCCTTCCCGCCGCCACCACACTGCCGATTCCCATCCACCAAATCCCGTTCCCCCACTCGCCGTCGCCGCTTCCCTCGGGACCACAGCTCCCTATGCGGCCGTCTTTCCCGTCCGGGCCGGAGATAGGCTCGGCGGCGCGCTGCCGCACTGGCGCCTCGCGCTTCCTGGCTCGACTTCCCGACTTACGACGGCAAGGAAGACCCTCTCAATTGGCTCAACCGGTGCGAGCAATTCTTCCGTGGCCAGCGCACCATGGCTTCAGATCGCGTTTGGCTCGCCTCGTACCATCTCACGGGTGCCGCGCAGACGTGGTACTACGCCTTGGAACAAGACGAAGGCATGCCCTCCTGGGAGCGCTTCAAGGAGCTGTGCCACCTCCGCTTCGGGCCGCCAATCCGCTCCAATCGCCTGGCGGAACTCGCACGGCTGCCGTTCCTCTCCACGGTCCAGGACTACCAAGAGCGCTTCAATGCGCTTCTCTATCACGCGCCGCAATTGACGCCAACACAGAAGGTAGAGTTGTTCCTTGGCGGCCTACCAGAGCACATCAAGATCGACGTCGAATTGCGTGAGCCACGCGACTTGCAGACGGCAATGCACCTTGCGCGAGCATATGAGCGCCGCGCCGAGACCACACCGACAGCATCGCTACAACGACCGCCCGCCTCCGGCGCGTCCACCGCCCCCTTCCCTGCCGCAGCGAGCCGCCACACCCCTTGGCCGCACGGCCACGATGCCGCCGACCGCCGCGCCGCGCTTTCTTGCCGCGCCACGACGCTCGCCGCCTCTCCCGGCCGAGCCGGCCGACCGACGCCGCTTGCCTCTCGCATAACCGCGATGAGCGATGCGTCCGCGCCACAAGTGCGCCGATCGTTCTTCATAGAGGTTATCGATTATCTTGACGACGACACGGCCGACGACTCCGGCGGTGCGGCGGTGGACGAGGCCGCGTTTGACTTGCCGGTGGTATCCCTTCATGCGATCACCGGCATTCGCACGGACGACACCATGCACCTCCACGTCAATATCCACGGCCACCGGCTTCTGGCATTGCTTGACTCCGGCTCCACCCACAACTTCATCAACATCGAGGCACTGCACCGACTCCATCTGGTGACATTGGACAGCGCAAATATGCGCGTGGCGGTGGCAAATGGCGACCGCGTCCCCTGCAAGGGCGTGGCCCGCAATGTCGCCATGAGTATCGGGCCCGAGGACTTCTCCATCAGCTGCTACGGCATCAACCTGGGCGGATTCGACCTCGTCCTCGGTGTCGACTTTCTCCGCACCCTGGGACCCATTCTTTGGGATTTCGAGGACCTCTGCATGGCGTTTTGGTGGGGCGACAGGCGGGTGTTCTGGAAGGGCCTTGGCTCCCCCCACAATGACATTCCACAGCCGGCCCTTCGCGCCATCACCGGGGCACCATCGCAACCCCTCTTGGATCATCTTCTGCACCAATACAGCTTGGTTTTCGAGGAACCAAGGGGCCTTCCACCGGTACGACCCTACGACCACCGCATCCACCTCTTGCCGGGTACCGCGCCGGTGGCCGTCCGCCCCTACTGCTACCCTCAGCTGCAGAAAGACGAGCTGGAACGCCAGTGTGCCGCTATGCTAGAGCAGGGCATCATCCGGTCAAGTACCTCTCCGTTTTCCGCGCCGGTGCTCTTGGTCAAGAAGGTGGACAACTCCTGGCGGTTTTTCATCGACTACCGTGCGCTGAACGACAAGACCTCCAAAGACAAGTTTCCAATACCGGTGGTTGACGAGCTCCATGGCGCCCGGTACTTCACCAAGCTGGATCTCTGTTCCGGCTACCACCAGGTGCGCATGCACCCGGACGACATCGAGAAAACGGCTTTCCGCACCCACCACGGCCACTTCGAGTTCCTCGTTATGCCCTTCGGCCTATCCAACGCGCCGGCAACGTTCCAGGCCCTTATGAACGACGTCCTCCGTCCCTTCCTCCGTCGGTTCGTGCTCGTGTTCTTCGACGACATACTCATCTACAGCTCATCGTGGTCCGAGCATTTGCAGCATGTCCGCCTCGTCTTCGATGCGCTCCGCGACCACTCCTTGCACCTCAAGCGCTCCAAGTGCTCTTTCGGGGCGTCTTCGGTCGCCTACCTCGGCCATGTCATCTCCGCCGACGGCGTCGCCATGGACAGCGATAAGGTCGCCGCCGTCACCTCCTGGCCGGTGCCCCGCTCGACCCGGGGACTGCGCGGGTTCCTGGGCCTCGCTGGTTACTACCGAAAGTTCATCCGGGACTTCGGCACGATCGCGGCACCGTTGACAAAACTCCTGCGCAAGGACGCTTTCGCATGGTCGGACGATGCCGCGGCAGCATTCCAGGCGCTGAAGCACGCCCTGATGACGGGACCAGTCCTGCAGATGCCTGTTTTTGACTAGTTGTTCATCGTCGACTGCGACGCCTCAGGCGCTGGTTTCGGCGCCGTCCTCCACCAGGACGCCCGGGCCCTCGCATTCTTCAGCTGACCGTTTGCTGCCCGCCATCTCAAGCTGGCGGCATATGAGCGGGAGCTCATAGGCCTCGTCGCGAGCCGTTCAAAGATCGGCGTCCGTGCACGTGGGGACGCCGCTTCCTCATCCGCACCGATCACTTCAGCCTCAAGTTCCTGCTGGACCAGCGCCTCTCGACAATTCCGCAGCACCAGTGGATTAGCAAGCTGTTCGGCTTCGATTTCACAGTTGAATACCGTCCCGGGCGCCTCAACACGGTGGCGGACGCTCTCTCGCGCCGCGACTCGGACTCAGCCGCACTCCATGCGATTTCGGGGCCCTCATTCCACCTTTTCGACGAGATCCGTGCTGCGACGGCCACCGACGAGGAGGCGGGCCGGCTCCGCCAGCAACTCCAGGATGGCGTCATTGGGGAGCCCTGGCGCATGGCCGACGGGCTCCTGCTCTATGGCTCGCGCATCTTCGTACCAGCGCAGCACGACTTGCGCAACCAGGTGCTCTCCCTGGCCCATGCGACCAGCCACCAAGGCATCCAGAAGACACTCCAACGAATGAGGGCGGACTTCTAGGGTGTGTTTGGTTTGGAGTCAGGTAAGGATGGAATGAATCCATCCCTGTTTTTAAGGATGGAACCGTCCCCATCCCCTATTATCCCTGGAACCAAACACACTATTGGAGGCAGGTAGCGAGGAAGAGGGACGAGCCCATCCTCATTTTGAGGATGGGGCATCCTCAATTTAGGGAATATTCGGGATATTCCCCAAAGGGGATGGACTCTGTCCCTGCTGACTCCAATCCAAACAAGTCCAAATCTGGGATCGCCCCGTCCCATCCCCTATTGTCCCTGGAACCAAACACACTCCTACATCCCCAGCGACAGGGCGCTTGTACGGGACTACGTGCGCTCCTGCCTCACCTGCCAGCGCAACAAAACGGAGACCTGCGGCCGGCCGCCTCTTGCGACCTCGATGTACCATCCAGTGCAGGTGACATCTCGATGGACTTCATCGAGGGTTTGCCGAAGGTACACGGGAAGTCTGTGATCCTCACCGTCGTCGACCGTTTCTCCAAGTACGCTCACTTCATCGCGCTCGGTCACCCATACTCTGCCACATCCGTCGCCAGGGTCTTCTTTGATGAGATCGTCCGCCTTCACGGCTTCCCCACCTCCATCGTCAGTGACCGCGACCCGGTTTTCACCGGCCACATGTGGCGCGACCTCTTCAAGATGGCAGGCGTCAAACTCCGTATGAGCACGGCTTTTCACCCCCAGACGGACGGCCAGTCAGAGGTCGTCAACAAGGCCATCGCCATGTACCTACGTTGTGTCACGGGTGATCGGCCTCGCGCTTGGGTTGACTGGCTGCCGTGGGCGGAGTACTGCTACAATACTCCGTTCCACACCACGCTCAGAACAACTCCATTCCAGGTAGTCTACGGCCGCCCCCCCCGGTCGCTGCTGCCGTACACGGCCGGCGCCGCCAAGACGGACACAGTGGATGCGCTCCTGCGCAACCGTGATGACTTTCTCTCGGTGGTCCGCGAACGCCTCCTCCAAGCGCAGCAGTACGCCAAACGCTACTACGACGACCACCACCGTGATTTGACGTTTGCGGTGGGTGATTGGGTGTGGTTACGCCTCCTCCACCGACCGGCACAAACGTTGGAGCCTCGGCCCAAGGGAAAGCTCGGGCCGCGCTACGCAGGGCCTTTCAAAATCTTGGAGCGGATCGGGGAGGTGGCCTACCGTCTCCAGCTCCCGGAGGGCGCCAGGCTCCACGATGTCTTCCATGTGGGGCTGCTTAAGCCTTTCCATGGTGACCCTCCGTCGACGACGCCTCCGGTGCCGCCTCGCGCCACGGCCGGCCGCCGCCGCCCGAGCGCGCGTCCTGCGAGCCCAGCTTCGCCGCGGTGTCTGGCATGTCTTGGTCCAGTGGCGCGGGATGTCCAGCGACGACGCCACCTGGGAGCAACTGCCACATTTTCAGGAGATCTACCCCGACGTTCAGCTCGAGGACGAGCTGTTTGCGGAGGCAGGGAGAGATGTTATGACCAGCATCCCGTATGAGCGCCGGAAAACGCACGGGAGAAGTACAAGCCGGCCATTAGGAGAGTCCTGGGTCCATAAGACCTTCCCTCATTAGGTTTCCTACCCTTTCTATCTATAAGCATTAGAATCTAGATTGATTTGTTAGGGAGGATAAATAGCCTCACCTGGGATTGAATAATACAAGCAGAGCAACTTCCGTTGCCGGCTTCCCTGCGGAAATCTCCTTGACTCCTCCTCTGGTCCGTCGTTCGCCCTAGCCTCACGGCTCCCTCACGCCGGCAAGGGGTTAAGCCCCAGACGCCACGCCCGCATCCTTACTTCCTCCGAAGCCGCCGCTATTTCCCGAGCCCTACCATTACGCCTATTGTTGATCAAGCTATCGCTTCATTTATGAGGAAATTTGAGCAATATCAAGGATATCAAAATACTGCTGGTTTCTTGTTTACTCCCCATATATTGCAATATTAATTCTCAGAGGAAATTGTATTACGGTTATAATATTCAATAAATTGTCGTAATTGGATTTTCTTAGGTATGGGGCCTAATTTCTGATTTAGCACAGGACCCTCAATTTCTCAAGTACAGCCCTGAGCAAGCATGATCTGCAATACGAACTCTGAAATCGCAGAATGTTTCATCGAGCTCACATATCATGTGTAGTAGGACTCAGTGACTCACAGCTCCCGATATCAGCAAAAGAAAAAAAAAGAGAGAAAGATCAACCACCAAATTTCACACAAAGCTAATAGGAAAAATGGCCATCATGAAAAGCACCTTAAGAGCACCTCACTGGAAGAAAGGTATGAAGAAGAGCATGTATAGAGGCAAATGCAGAAGATCACTTATGATCTCCATGTAAAACATATTCACCGCCTGTCTCTCCCATCAACCTTCCACGAGCATGCCACTGCCATAGAATAGATATTTCATGAAAGCTGATGCTGTGGATGTTGCTAATATCGAATTATCTGAAAGATGCACACCATGATTTTGAGAAATTAAAACTCAAATGCCACAATGGAAATCTATGGTTGGATGTGTCTTAATAAAACTTAGCCTATTTGATCATGGTCAATTTCAATTGTATCACTTAAAATATCACTCAGATTGATATTCGGTATCATAAAGTGGGGGCTATATGACTATAAGCCTTTAGCCCAGCAACATACTAGAAATTACAAAAATTGTATCAACAAATGAACTAAAACGCTAGATATGACAGGGACAGTGAGCATATGGTGCATACATTTAATTTTGAGTCTCAATTAAATAATTGAATATCAGAAATGGATAGATCAACTGCAGAAATGGTATGCAAAACAATTAAGGGAGGATATTGATTAAAAATTACTGACAATCTTTCTTGTAGGATATGAATGGCAACCACAAAAGTATATGAGCACATGCTACAAAATGACTTTTGGCTTCTAACTTCTAGCTATAGGCCCATTCTTAACACGGCTTTCTTCTTTTTCGTTTTTCTTTTTTCCTTTGTATTATCCGTGAAGATATAATGTTTTTTATTTTCCCTATTTTTTCTTTATTTTCCATTAATTAAATGTGTTAGCCAAAAACTACCGGCTGCTATAGTGCCCATTTTAGCTAATAGCCACAACCAAAAGACATCAGCAAAAGCTATTTTGAAAGAGGCCATAAACAAAACACTGCCAATCATGCATCTCCAAACACATCAAAAGGAGGTAACGAAGCACAGAACGGCACATTTTCTGGACACAAACAGGAGGACCATAAAATGGCACAATCTTTATGTGCAAGATCAATGGCACAGACGGTGCCATCTTGATAAATTCCACTCTCTTCTGGGGCTAACCAATGCAATGCCTTGATCAGAAGCAGCTCCACCACCATGCAATGAACATGACTGAGAGTGAGAGCCCGGAACCAATCAACAGGAATTCAACTCAGATACATCCAACCAGGCACAAAACTAAAGCTAAAGTGTTAATCGCATAAACCATACAGCAAAATGGCAAGCTGATTGGGGCAAAATCTCGGGTATACTTAACGGGGCCGCACATTTGAGGTCGAAGAATCGGGGGGCCGTCGAAGCAACAAACCCACAATCCAAGAACCCACTCAAAATACGAACCCTAGCTGGAACTCCTCCCATTCCTCTGGTCCAGATTCCAGAACGGAACACAAACGCACCCACCCAGCTAAGGCGACTATCCACGCGCACCGAGCTTGAAAACGGGAATTGACGTACGAGCGATCAAAGCGATTACCAAGTGAATATCGTGTCCCGCCGACGTGTAGTCGGAGAACGGTGGGGCTCAGCACCCGCCGGCCACCGCCACCCAGAAACCCACGCCATGGCCATCGCCGCCGGTCTGGAGCCTTCGGTTCCACGGAAACATACCTCGTAGAAACTGGTTTCAAAAAACAGGTGGTAAAAAACCTGCTACTAAATACCAGGCGCTAGATCGGGTTTGGACGCTTTAGATTAAGGCCAATTACTCATTTTATATCTCATCTTACTTACGCGTTTTATCTTCTATTTTCTAAAAATAAATAGCAACCTTAACATACGTAGTTCAAGTCACACACATGTAATAGAATAAGTCCTAGATGTATGACTTCTTCATACTTTTGAATAAAACGATAATAAGATTATTTTCCATAACGATAAATGTGTTTTTTATGCTTCGTAGGTCTAGATATCATGTACATATCTAAATTAAATTAGAGTTACAACTCTATTATAAGAACGAGGTTATAAAATTTTCTCCAAAATTTTTGATCTAAACTTTATTAATACAGATGTAGTACTAAAAATATGGTGGCACTCAGTCAAAAACTTCAGGCGTCAGCCGGTCCTGTTACAGGACGGCTTCACCGAGCCAAACTGAAGGTACAGAGCGTTCGAAGTTGGGAACGGACCCCAAACCACGAATCCGCCATGTGAAAGGTCACAGAAAATAGGAGAATATACGGGACCCCCATATAATCCAGCCCCACCTGTCCCCCCGCACGTCGTCGTGCTTCTGATTTGCGCGTCCACACCACCGAGCCAGCCAGCGCGACGAAGCCGGGGGGCGATCGCTCCGCCGCCGCCGGCGACCCCCCCCCCCCCCCGCCCCGGAATCCGCCGGCGGTACCCGCCCCCTCCGCCTCTGCCCCCGTCGACGCCGCGATCCCACCGGTCGGTTCCTCTTCGATTCCACGCCGCAGTTCCTAGATTGTGTTTGACTGATTTGGTTACTGCTTTCGAATCCTGACACGGTTAGCCCTTTGATCAGCGAGGAAGGGAATGTGGCGCGATGCGATCGATTCTGTGCGATTTGATATGTCCAGTTCATCGTTTGATCCGCCGGGTCCAGGCTGATGGCTTGACCGCTCGATTGGTCCCCCCTCGCAGGGGGTTTGGCTTCTGCTTCCTCCATCGATCCTTTGGCCATTTCGTCTCATTTCGGAGTTAGAACGCAACCGTGGATGAGTGCCCAGATTGGGCTTTTGAGAGAATCGATTTAGATGACCTCAGCTCTAATTGTGTGGAATCTGGGATGCTTCATGCATGGGCGTGGGCGTGGCATCCATTGTCATGTCCATTCTAAGTAGCTGAAATTTGTGAAGTTTACGGATATTAACCAGCTCTGATGAGCTTAGGAGTTCTGTATGTGAATCCCCAATCTCTCCCGTTGCGCAAATCCTCCCCCGCTGTGCATGTTATAATATTTCAGCTTATCATCCTGCCTGATCTAGGCTGATGTCGCTGTGCATGTTATAATAATTCAGCTTATCATCCTGCCTGGTTTAGGCTGATGTCATTGTTTCGGGCTTGACGTCACATGGCATACGGATCTGCAGGTGGCGCTGGGCGGTCAGGTTCATTGGGGTGGCCGAGACAAGTTCTATATTGCTTTTAGATTAAGGAGGATCGCTCCCAGCTTTCTTTTGTAAGAAAGCCAAAAATACTGGTGGTTTTTTTTTGTTCTGTTCTTGTTGGATGTCTTTTTGTATCACGTCAATGATGAGCGAACAACAGGTTATGGTTATGCTGATGAATGCTACGGAGATGTCTTTTCCCAAGCTGGTTGAGAGATTCCAGCCTTCTGTTTTTGTGGACCATGTTTTCTTGAGTTACATATATGTATAGATTTTAAGTTTTTAACCAAGTCGTTGTTTCGTCAAAATTGAGAAATATATAGAACACCAGCTCAAAACCAGCTCTCTTGTATGCTTCAATATTTCTTTTCAATCACCAGACTGCCCACACAACATGTAATTTTGTTTCTGTATTTAACTATACCTTCTTAAATTTGGCTTCCATTGGCAAATGGAAACCTCATTTTGTGGTGATGGCCTGGCAGCTGAACACTGGTTCTGATGCATCATAGAGTCGTGTTCTTATGAGATAAAAACTGGAGATATTTTCTTATTTGAACTTGGAAATGTTTTGAAATATTTTACCGTAGCCTTCTTCCTTTTTTATTTTGATCATGTGACTCTTGCTTTTATGTTTTCTTCAGGTGTAAGAAGTTTAATTGGTGTTCTGAGTTATCCAAGGTTACACCACAAAGATGAATACTGCTAATCGCTATCAACACATCAAGTCAACCAAGCCTATTCTAGGTGCATATCATATCATATCCTAGCTTCTAGATTATATGACATGTGTCATGTTATTATTTTGGAACCATAGGAGGTGCTGATATACCAGATGCAAATGTTTGGATAATTTTTCACCATGTGTAGGCAAAGCAAGAAAGTTGAAGGATCTTATGATAAAAAGCGACAATCGGATATGTGCTGATTGTGGTGCACCTGATCCCAAATGGGCGTAAGTGCCACTGTTACACATATGAAGCCATCATTTCTGTATAAACACTTGTTATGTTTTCCATTCAGAAGAGAGACATTTTGCATACATTTTCTACACAAAAATTCTTCATTTGACATAGACAAATTTGATTTAGTATATGAAAATACAGCAATACACACACATTTTTTTATCATAGCCATGTTGTTGAATACAATAACGGTACACTGAAGCAAGTAAAGACCCTTTGTTTTGATTTCGCGTGCTTTCCATCTTAAATTTATATAAGCTTCATTCATTGTGCATTTCAGGTCTGCTACTATTGGAGTATTTCTTTGCTTAAAGTGTGGAGATGTTCACAGGGCCCTTGGACCAGATATATCAAAGGTTATTTTAACATCAAGAAATTTCTGTCGCTTTTAGTTCTTCTGAAATAATTCTCCCGATATGCCTATATGGATTTTGTTTGATTTTTTCCTTAGACTACCTAGTATATAATCGCACCTTCAAATTCACCTTCATTCTTCCACCTGTTCTTTATCAGGTTTTATCTGTGACTTTGGATGATTGGTCTGATAGTGACATTGACTCCATGATTGAGGTTGGTGGAAACTCATATGCAAATTCAATTTATGAGGCTTTTCTTCCAAAAGATCACCCAAAACCCAAACCGAATTCAACGATGGAATATAGGACCAAATTTATAAGGTTTGATAATTATTCCATTTCATACTCTGCAATGCCATCAGAATTATGTCAATATTTATCTATTATCCTTTGAATACACAGAGCCAAGTACGAGACACAAGATTTTTTGAAACCAAGCTTGCGCATTTCCTCAAAGTCATCTTTCAAATCTACTGATTCTGTGAAGAGCGTAGATAGCAGTTTCTCTAGCACTTCAAGGAAGGATGTCCTTGTAAGTTGTTGTGCTGAAACATAGATTATGTAGCTTTTATGTAACACTTTTATTTTTTGGGCTGAAAAGATTGCTGCATAGCAAGTGGAGCATATTTAATGGAAGTTAGCTACATCATTTTAGTGAACCAGACAATCAACCTTACCCTTGCAAATTGTCACAGGAAGATACAAGAGAATTTGTTGGAGAGCTCAGCATTAAAGTGGTAAAAGGTACTCAGTTGGCCATCAGAGATATGCTAACAAGTGATCCATATGTTATTTTAACACTTGGAGAGCAGGTATCTTTTATTTCATTTTTGACATGCATAAATAATTTTTGTTTGTTATGTTGATTTATTCGTGAAAACATTCAATTATTGATCCTAATTGCAGAAAGCTCAAACAACGGTTAAAAAGAGTGACCTGAACCCGGTATGGAATGAGGTGCTTAAGCTATCAGTTCCTCGAAATTATGGACCTTTAAAACTTGTAAGTTTGATTGAAATTATTTGCACTCTGGAAATTCTCTTGCTTCTTTTCACAGGCAGCTAACTAAGTAATAGTGAAGCACGTTACAAGATAGTAATGAATTAGAGCACCTTGCTTACTGGTCTATTCTAGGTTGTTAAAATCGCGATTCTACCATCCCACGAAACCAATCCGACTCAAATCGTATCTTGAGTCGTACCTGGTAGAATCGCGATCCTAGTCGTAGAATCGTATAGAATCACAGTAGAATCGTAGTAAAATCATAGTAAAATCGTGTAGAATTGCGTATCATCCAAGGTTATGAAAGACTTAGGCGTTTAGTTGTGTCCTATCGCTCAATTCAAGTTGTATGTTAAGTACTAAGTAGTTAATAGTTTAGACATTAAGATTCAGAGGTTTGAAATAATAAAAATTAATTTGATTATCTATTTATTTTTCTTTTTTTATGTAAAATGGTCAGATTATGACAATATTGATAATATCACTCTCCTAGTCGTAGCTCTTAATGACATAGAATTTTAACTATAATTGTAGTCATGAGTAGGATACATTTATTAATCAAATTAGATGCCAAATGACCAAATAAACACTCATATCACTTTTGGAATACACGGTAAATTGAAAAAACATGTATTTGATAGAATCATGTAGGATCTTAGATTCTACAATTCAATCCTAGAATACGATCCTATCAGAGTGTCTCCGATCTGATTCAAGATCACGATTCTGACAACCCATCTATTCCCTGTTTTCAGTTACAAAACAAAAAACAGAGTAAACAACTGCAGGGACACTTAAATATCGTTACGGACATAATGCCAAAATTCAATATAAGGTCATAAATAGTTGTCTCGATTACATTGTTCATTCCCAGATAGCAAGTGAATAACCACAGCAACATATTTTGTCAAGAAGCCTGATTTGCAAGTATCAGTTATGGTCAGGTGCCATATTGTACTCCCTTGATGAACCTACTACCAGAAAAAAGAGATGAAGCAGAGCATTTCATAAATATCATCATTGTTCTTGAAATTTCAGTGTAGTGAAAGTGTAAAGAAGGATAATAACTCACACTATAACGATCCTTCTCTGATGTCCTTTAAAAAAAATTACAAGGGCTATCAAGTTCACATTTCATATCGTTGGTTCTTTAATACTTTAAATGCATAGTCCACTAGTTCTGAGGGAAAACTGATTTGTACTAATGGGCTGGTACGGCGGCATACACATGATGATGAGCTTGTGATATTACACCTCTTAGTACTTGACAGAGCTTTTATGTGTAAAATAGTTCACCATAAAAACACATAAATATGGAAGAGATGAAATCCTTTAATAGAATCATGTATTCTTTGCGCACAATAACAAAGCAGCCAAGATGATGCTTCTTAGTTTTCACCCCATCCGGATAACATGTAATCTCTCTATTTCCAGCAAGTGTATGACCACGATATGTTCTCTGCTGACGATATCATGGGGGAAGCAGAGATAGATCTCCAACCGATGATCACTGCTGCCATGGCCTTTGGAGATACTTCGCGAATTGGTGACATGCAAATTGGAAGGTGGTTCATGACCAGAGATAATGCCCTATTGAAAGATAGCACTGTCAATGTTGTTGCGGGCAAGGTAAAACAGGAAGTACACCTAAAGCTGCAGAACGTAGAATCAGGTGAAATTGAGTTAGAAATCGAATGGATTCCTCTAGATTAAGAAAACTTCACTTGAACTGTGTCTAAAATTTACGCAAGAAGCATCATTTTTTCGTAATTTATGCTGAATGGCTTCAAACCCTGTCTACTTACCGAAGCTCTCTCGCGAACTTTTTCCTCATGGCCGAATTTGTTTTTGTAAAAATGTAATTGTAAAATACCATGGTGTAATTCGTCGGATATACTCATGACCGATTTTATTATTCTTTAGTGGTTTGTGCTTATGCCATGTGAGCATGATTGTCACGGCGGAATCGACGACCACGGCGAGTGTTTGGGGTTAGGACGCCTAGGTGACGCAAAGCATGTACATGCATACATACGGATCGTATGTACAGCATCTCTCGTGTCTCTCGTAAGTCTCTCATCATAAAATATATCATGTCTCTCTCTCCTCTCTTGCGTCTCTCTCCTGACTTTCCTTTCCCCACTCCCGTATCTTCCATCCGCCGTCTCTTTTATCCCAGGTGCCTTCTCTTCCTGCCACCGTCTCTCCTCCTCGGCGCCTCCTCTCCCTGCCACCGCCTCCCCTCCTCAGCGTCTCCTCTCTCAGCTGCCTCTCTCTAAGGCGCAGCGAGTGTGTATGGTGTCCACCTAGATCTACAGGCATCGTCTAGGCCACACCGTGATAAGTATGCATGTGAGTAATCCATGTAACTCAACCTGTTGTACTGTCCCATTAAAAGGACTATTGAAAAAATACAACTCTTGAATTATTGGTGCTAATGTCAAACTGGTGCTTCAATATCTCTCTGGTTGTTCCCTTCTGAGTGCCTGCCAAGTTGGTCAACTATATGGTTATGCATGTACAGTGCCTTCTTGATGAACTCCTCTTTAGCTGAAGATGCTACTGCACTTCAGTAACTGAAAGGTGGTAACAGCAGAACTGCACAGGTATGTACCGATTTATACATAAGAAGTTCTGATACAAAGTAGAACTCGATGCCCCCAAAACACAAGCACAAAACAAACACACACATTCCTAGCTATATACAGACCATCTTGCCGCAGTTCCCACCTGAAAAATAAATGACAACTTTACATATGTACGTGCAACCACAAATTTGCAGGGTTCATTCAGCTTGTCTCCGAGCCGAACACTCCGACGGCCGAGCCAACGGAGGCGAAGACGCTGATGAGCAGGCAGACGGCGCTGAACGCCTGGATGGCCAGCCACCGCCTCGTCCACGGCGCCACCTTCTTCTGCACGAGGTACATCTCGACGGGCAAGTAGATGGCCAGCGGCCAGAAGGTGAAGGCGCCGAGCAGCCCCATCACCTGGTTGAAGTAGGGGAACGACATGGCCAGCGCCGTCGTCGCCGCCACGTACGCCGTGCGGAAGCACAGCCGGAACAGGTTCACGCGGCGCTGGCCGAGCAGCGGCACCTCCACGACGCACGGCTCGGCGCCGAACCGCCGCTCCACGAGCGCGAACACCGGCTGCGTGTACACCTGCGCGCGCACATGTATACGCGTCGTTACGTGATCGTGCACGCATGTACGTAGTTGCGTTTCTGACGGCCGCGTCGCGCGCGGCGGCGGTGGTAGACGCGTGCGCGTTGCATGCGCGGCAGTGTAGTACTTGCCTGGTAGCCGCCGAGGAGGTGGAGGGCGATGCAGAGGTTGGCGAGGTCGATGAGCCAGTAGGGCTCGTAGAAGCCGAACCCGGTGAGGAGGTTCCCCGGGGTGCCGTCGCCGAACGCCGCGTAGCCGAAGCACCCGCAGCAGAGGTAGAAGAAGGTGGTGACCACGATGCTCGTCCTCGACGCCGTCTTCATCGTCTCGCTCTCCGACGGCGGCGACCTCAGCGTGTCCTTGATCATAATCAAACACATAAGTAAGCCACACATGTTCTTGTCTCAGCTGATCGATGAACTCAAAACGGAAGTACCACGAAAATTGAGGTGCACACATGCCATGCCAGCATGCCATTGCATTGCTAGTTTGCTACGCACATATATACCTGTATGTCCAGCAGAACTAAGGAGTAGGGGTAGGCGAACGCGATGTCCCCGAGGGCCTGCGAGATCCGCCACACCTTCTGCGTCGGGGAAACCAGCGGAATGCCTCCGATTCCCCCCTTGATCACTCCGTTCGCTACAGAGAGGAATCACCACATGCATGCGTACGCATTGTTCATTTCTCAGTAAATACGAAGGCCTTGTACTTCGTCTCTGCAAATCCCGGCGAGTGCATCATTATGGTATTACCGATCACGTTGGCGACGCCGAGGCCGAAGCCGACGATGGAGTAGAAGAAGGACATGACGGCCGCGAAGACGGAGAGCCACGCCATGTTGTGGAAGTCCGGTATCTGCGACAGGGCGACCTGCGCGAGGCCGAACAGGAGCATGTAATAGCCGTCACCCCCGGCGGAGCACGGCGCGTCGTGGCCTTCCCTGTGGTAGCAGTTCGATTTCTGAATCGCCCTGCAAAAATGAGAAATTAATAAAAGTGCGCTCGGACTTCCGAAGAACAATTCGATTTGGTCATCTTGACATGCATGAGGGTTCGTCAACCTTGGATCAGTGCTTTCTCGTTTTTTTTATTTACTTCTCGCCGGTTATGGCGAGATAATTGGGCTGAAATCTGCCAAAACTTGTCAAATCTCATCGTTGTTCGTTATCAGTGATCGAAGGTTAATTTGACAATCAATATCCGGATTTTCAAGCCACGCTTGTACTGCTTTTCGGTGAGTCTTTCGGCCGTGGTAAGACATTTGGCAAGAAAAGACTATGCCCTTGTTTCAAAGTACCGTGGTTTATGGATTTCTCTTAAATAAATAAATATTCAGTTTTTTTATTGTCTTTTAAAATGGCTTATCAGCATTCGATTCGTTCGTATAAGTACCCGTGCTAGTGCCAAAAGCTATCAGCCGCAGTCGAAAAGAACATATTCTTTGTCTTTTGTTAGCATGATACTGTAGCAGCTAATAATTTTTTTTGAGATATTTAATTAAAAGAAAATGAAGAAACAAAAGAAAAAAATAAAAACACCATTATATCTCTATAGATATTGCAAAGAAAAAAAGCTCCATCAAAAAATCAATACGTTTCAATCAATTTTTAAAAAGTCAAAGTTATTTAGAACGGGGGTTATGTCTTATCTACCAAAATAGCAGCTATGAGTGCAAGTGTGCGACACTGTGGAAGTCTAGGAGAAATTTTATGCACACGCTAGGTCCATATATATAAGAAAATGGAATTCACATAGGTTGCTTTGGTCTAATCTATAGATCACTCCCCCACCAATAACACTATTGGTTACTACTGCACTACTACATTAAACATTGGTCTACCTCCCAATGATTAATAATTAACGGACAAAGCCATCACTATCCAAACTCCAAAGCCTTCACAAGCAAAAGTAGTTTTCTCTTCCAAGTTCCAACCTTGTTTGACATCATTTTTGCAGTACATGTTACAACTGCATTACAATTAATAAACTCGTGGCTGGCTGGTTGCCACGCAAGACTGAGAGAGATGTGAGAGAGATCATTATATGTGAATTACTATGCACTTAATTACCTCATACTAGTGGCTGAGGTGAGAGTGTACACCACCCCGCACCCAAACTGGCTGAAGTAGAGGAAAAAACCGCAGAACATCCGGCTCTTGTCACCTGCAAGCGTGGCAGCAACAGGAGTTGCGCTAATGTAATCATGTCAAAATGCACATTTTATTTTAATTTACTACCAAAAAAGTATGGACCGATGCGATACACATCATCAATCGGTTTCAACCGCTGTCTGTGTTACCTATTTATAAGTTCTTGTATAGCAACTTCGCAAATGACCAATATTTATAGATAATAGCAACTTTTGACGAATTGTATCTCTCTCTCTGCTAGACACATTGACACAACACACTGATGTTCAATTATTGTCTGGCTGCCGGTTTGCTATCATCTAGACTATGATAGCAATATTTTCACTATAGTGCGAAAACATTAGTCAAAGTCGGGAGACAAAAAAAGGGGGGAGAGTGAAAATTTGAGAGCTATATGTATCGTCACCTAGGTAAAGAGTCACAGCATCCACGTATGACCTGTTCCTCACGATGCCGTGCTCCGGGTCGTGAGAAATGTAACAGTCGGCGAGCAGGGAGGATTGAATCATGGTCACCCCGGCGAAGAACACCATGGCCGCCGGCCCCCCGACCCAGCCGAGCTGCGCCACGCTCCACGCCAGCGACAGCACGCCGGAGCCGATCACCGCCGTTATGATGTGCGCCATCGCCGTCCATACCGTTCCTGTGGAACTCACATGCACGTTAGACGCACAAATCAACAAGGTGTCAGCTAGCTGAGAGCGTTTCTCGCACGTACGTTTCATGTCAGTGCTCAAAATCACATTGGTAAATAAATAAATAAAGGAAGAAGTTTAAACTTTGTTCGAAAGTTTGTCTAGCATCCCGAACTATGAGAGTAGACATCTGACCATCCAAACTTCATAATCCGATTCAAACAATACCTTGATCTAATTTTATAGGATGATATTGCTGACGTAGCGTAATGAGTAGAAATTTTGTTATGTAGGATGACATGCCGGCCAAATTAGACCTATGATAAATAGGGCCCACAGAATGCTTCGTACGCCTTAGGCTTTGAGCAGTGTGCCTACGGCATCATGACATGGTTATGAAGTGTTTCCTAGCTAGCTATTCTTAAGGTACACGGCGTCTGGTTTGGATGACCGGATACATGTATAAAATTAATTGCCATGGATCATATGGAAAATAAAACATATACTAGCTGGCTGGCTGACTAGTGCAAAGAACACAGGAAGCTCATCAACCGGATGCTTCAGAGCTGGCAGGTTGGAACTAAGAAGTATATAATACATATCTATGGATTATATACGCAAGTAAAAAAAAATTATCACCTTGTGACGGATTAGCTAGCTGATAGGACTTACCGGTTCTTTTGGCTATACGCTCCTCAGATGAATTATAAGAGGACTCCGAGAGCTTCTCGAGAAGCGGCTGCGTTTGGCGATCGCCTGCGCCTCCTCCTCCTCCTCCTCCTCCTCCTCCTCCTCCCATGGCTACCTTGTGTTTGCTTCTCTTTTCTCTGTCAAATTATTGTCCTAGAGATTAAGTTAGTGCGTCCATGCCTGCTTTATATAAAGGAAAGCTTTCCCTATTACCTGTATTGGTTGGTAGTAAAACTATACATACGTCAGGGGGTTGCTGGTGGGGGCAGCTTAGGCAGTCACAATCCGGAGTCACGACATCAGTTGCTGGACCTCAGGTACGTAATACCACGGTTCAAGTATTAGACCTGAGCTGAAGAACAGAGAAACTAATCTAATGACAGGTTCCGTCGTAACGCTAAACCAGGCCAACGCCTTACACCTCCAGTGAAAAATGTACACCGTTATATACCGAGCTCTTTTACGGCACATTAAAATAAATATAGACCGTTCATTTTTATCAATCCAACGGATTAGGTTGGTTGAATTTATATATACTACACCTTGGAAGTATGGGCAAGTATAATCCTCCGAGGGGTAATCTTGTAATTGTGCAAGCTAGTTCGTGGGGTTTTAAACTTCTAATAGATTGTGTTGTTAATTCTTGGTTAGGCTACAAGATATGATACTAGCCCTAATTGCACTGAATAGAGATATCAATTCGTCTACGATTAAAACTGATTGATTGTGTGTGAATTGATTGTCCTCCGGCATTCTCTCGTCTAGCCTTAAATGCCAATGAAGAGACACATGTTTGTCTGTCGTGGAAGATGCCTTGTGGAACCAACGCGTCGGGTCAGGGAGGCAGTTATTGTTAGAGAAAGAACATTTGATCGTCAGTTGTTGTCAGGGGGAGATGAACGTGAGCAACAACTGCATGGTAGTTGTTGTCAGAGACTCAGGGTAGAAGCATCATACTATTTGGAGTGGATAAGGCATGTGTCCCATCCATCGCATGGAAGGAATATTTAGAAATCAGGTCCAATGACCAGTTCATACTCTCTGAGCAGTTATCCGGTCGGGCAACACGCACAGTGTTTCTTCGACCAGGGTACTCAAAGAGAAACTTCTGGAGGTTTATGACCATGTGATCTCTCGACCTTAATTATATATTTAAGCTATATTTAAGAATTTATTCAATCCTCGTCAAGTTGGTTTGTAGTTTCCAACATGGTCTGTGGGGTAAAGTTATGCAGTTTAGATAGGGGTGGGTACTGGGTAGGCAGACTAAGCATTCATGTTTCATTTTCCTCCTCGAGATGAGTATAAACCAAGACGAGGGAAAGCAGTTGACCAGGGCCAAACCAATTGGAGGGATGTGACACGGGTCCAATTAAGCATGCTACACCTAGTCCAGAGCTAGGGATGGCAACGGGGCGGGGATCACGGGGGAAGCCTCCGTGGCCCACCCCGCCCCCGCTAGCCGGCCCCTCGCCCCACCCCGCTAAGCTTCTCGGGGGGAGATGGACCCCCGTCCCCGATCCCCGTAGGGACCTAACATCCACGAGGCCCTGCGAGGGTGTAACACTCCAGGGTCCAAATCAGCTTAGACCTAACCCCATTCTGGATAGGCTAAGCACACGTAGCAACCCGTTTGCACTTTCGTCCTCACTTCGCGCAAAATGGTTAACCGGGTGTGCTACCATTGAAATTCCTAGGCTTATATGTAAGTACTTCTCAAGCTAAACTAGTAAGGTGGGACTAATTCACACCCTTGTGTACACACATATAGGGCATCATAGGGCGGGGTGTCACATACACCCCCCTCAAAGGACCCGACGTCCTCGTCGGACCAATATACCCATATTGGGCAAATGATAAGGATATCTCCTTCTGGCACATATCCGTGTGTTCAGTGTCAGCACATATGCCATGACATGTGTCCACTTCGGGCCCACACGTGTTATGCGCCATATGCATGCACCCCTTCAGACCAACATACCCATATTGGGCAAATGATAAGGATCTCCCCTTCTGGCACATGTTCGTGTGTTCAGTGCCAGCACATATGCCATGACATGTGTCCACTCCGGGTCCACACGTGCCATGCGCCATATGTCTGCGCCCCTGACCCGCACACGCTCATGTAACCGCAAGAATCGCTCTGATACCATTTGTAACACCCTAGAGTCCAAACTGGCTTAGGTCTAACCCCATTCTGGATAGGCCATGCACACGTAGCAACCCGTTTGCATTTTCATCCTCGCTTCACGCAAAACGGTTAACCGAGGGTGCTACCATTGAAACTCCTAGATTTATATGTAAGTGATTCTCAAGTTAAACTAGTAAGGTGAGACTAATCCACACCCTTATGTGCACACACATATGGACCATCATGGGTCAAGGTGTTACAGAGGGATTAAAAAACTAAATTTATTTTTTAAAAAATAATAGTTAGACTATATTTATTAAATTATAATTACTTAAGCATATTTTTTAAAATATAGCTTTAAAATATATATTCTGACATATAAATTTAAGTTTTAGTCTAAATATATAAAAAATGCAACCTCTCATATTAAAAAGAATTATAATATATTATCAAAATATTTATTTTTATTTTTACCAGGTCCCCATAGGGCCCCGTGGGGGAGGATGACCCACGTCCCCACCCCACTAACATAGTGGGGCCCGCCTATTCCCTTCTTCTGGGAGATCATCCCCCCCGCCCCATGAGGATATTCCCGCGGGCTCGCCTAACTGGGAATTGCCATCCCTATCCATAGCTAGGGAGGCATGCCACGGAGTCGACATCAACCAAAAACAACCGAGTCAGCGGGAAGGGATCATTAGAGGAGTATTTCAAACAATCATGCACTTGTAGGGGCATGTGCCACAAACGTACTTATAAAGAGGTCAATTAAATTCCGACTTATTTTTAGAGGTGTATTTACAATTTTTTACTTTTTAGTTTGATTGCACTATAATTGCACCCTAAGCATGAATGCATATTTCATACATGTTAGCTACGAGCCTATGAGCAAATGAAAATCGGTCTGTCGTATGTATGGTGTTTGGTGGACCATATCTATCTATTTATTTATTGATTGATATAATGGGCCAATTCTACTGAAAAAATTTCTTGCAGCCGCAAAACTAAAATTGAAATGAAACAAATATTGGAATTAAAAAAAGGGGTGAGAGTGATTAACAAGGAAACTTGGTCGTGTAGATGTTTTCATGCAGGAAACGATTTGTCCATGACCCCTCAGCCACTTCCACACCGAGCTAAAAAAAACTCGAGAGCCATCAGCAAAAGATCTCCCCGAAGTTGCAAAACAGCAGCTGTGCAGCGGCCCCTTCAAAAGACCTGGAACAGGCCAATAGCTCGATCGATTTTTCAGGAGCATGAGCGATCCGATCCGCTTGTCTGGGCTCTGCCGTTGGAAGTTGACCAGTCTCGGGAGTTGCTTCAAAAACACGGGCTCAGGCCGCACCAAGGGCTTAAAGAGTTAAGCGAGTACTAGATAACGCGGCCGGCCTGGGCGCCTGCAAAAGCGCCAGGCGAAGTGGCGCATATTCGGTCGCTCGCTCGTGCCGCCCGATCACGGCGGCGGCGGCCTCCGCGCCGCGGCAAGGCGAACCGCCTCCGCCGCCGCGCGCATCGCATCTGCCCTTCCACCGCGCTACATCCTCCCTCGAGACCGAAACTGAGGTAAGCCTGGAAGGCTGGAACGTGCCAGCCGCAGGCAACTGAGGCTACGGAGCGTTGCCCTCCGGCCGCAGGCTGGCGATTGTCACAATGTAATGTGCATTCCATTTACATAGGCCACCACATCAATACCAACCAAAAAGTGTAACATAATTACAAGAAACAGAATCAGCGTAGCATCCCCCATTCTTTTAGGTTTTTCACTAGTTTTTTAGCTTCGACTTCTTTCAGCAATCATTATTCAACCATGTCACGGACGTCAGAACATGTGTGGCAAATGTTAACACAACAACCTGATTAGAACCTTCAGAGTACGAGTAACAACTACAGTATAACTTGATCACAGTTTTAGTATCACGAATATGTTTATCAAGTCAATTGCTCGACAGCATTAACTCGTTACAACCATCAGAATATGTGTAAGCAGTGTAGCAACCAACTAGAATTCAACAGGAGCGCCTCATTACAAATTTCAGTGATGTGTGCATATCAGTAGTATTAAGTATTATTAACTCATTACAAACATCAGAACAATTGCGGCAACCACTCAACGGTATAACATCATAAAAGATCATAAGGCAACCACTCAACAGAATAACATCATAAAAGATCATAAGAAACTGTAATCGAATAGCTCGTTTCATATTGAATAGCTGTCAAGTGCTCCACAACAAAGGCTGATCACAAATGCCCAGAGCAAGCAGAACAGAACAGTATTACAAAAGGCGAGAAAATATAGCTGAAGCATTACAAACATGTCTGAGAAATAAGCATAAACTGAAGTAACTGTGCTATGCTAGATGATGGAATTAATCAGAGCCAAAAGCCATGGGCGTTGCCATGTTTCCATTTTCTCAATTTGATATTATTGTGTAGTGTTTCTAAGGGATAACTATCACCAGGATCAGGTGACTACTGCAGCAAGAGGGAATGGGCACCTCTAGTCAATCTTAACAGATGAGAAGAGGTAATGAACGAAGTAGAATGAGAGCAAGAAGCCAATCGCGCCGGTAGACAGCATGATGGCAAGAGCCATGATGAGGGAATAGCCAAGATAGAGTGTTGCGGGGACTGGTCCGCTCAGGCTCCTAAGGTCGAACACCAGGTAGTTGATTGAGTACAGGAAGACATAGAAAGCAACGGAGCCAGAAGCAAAGAAGGCTTTCCACCACCATTTCCAGTCCTCCACACAAAGATGCATGTAGGTTAGGACCAGAGAAACCTCACCGCAGACAATGACCAGCAGGAAAAGGACAATGAACAGGAAGCCGAAGACGTAGTAGAACCTCCCCAACCAGATGCTAGAAAGGATGAAGAATAGCTCAATGAAGAGGGTGCCAAAAGGCAATGTTCCCGCACCGAGCACAAGCAGCCATGAAGGGAACTTGCGCTCAGGGATCTCTCGTGGAATTTGGTTGGTACGGACAGGGTATTCAATGCTTGCAGCACGCGTACCTAGCAAGCCTCCAATAAGTGTGAGTGGCACGGATATGCAGAACCACAGGGCCAGGAGGGTGAAGAACAGTGAGATGGGTAAAGCTCCAGTGCTCTTCTTGCTCCACAGGAGGGAGTTCAGCACAGTCAGGATGACAAAAACAATGCCAGGGAAGAAGCAGGAGGTCAGCCAGGCTACAGATTTCCACCCTTCTGAGGTTCCTTTGATAGTCCTCCAAACACGGACACCGACATATCCAGCAACAATTCCAAGGAAGAGGTATAGAATGATCATTCCAGTCAAGAGCATTCCCCTGGAAGCAGGTGAGAGGAAACCCAGAGCAGCAAATACAATTGTAACAACTGCCATACCGGTGATCTGGATACCATCAGCGACCATAACACATAACAGCTTTGAGCAGCAGGGCTCTCTGAAGACATCGCCAACAACAAGTTTCCATCCCGAGAGCTCCTCGTTCATCTGAGCTTGTGCTTCCTTGTCCATCTCCTCATACCTTGTCAGATCCCTACGGACAGTCCTCAAGAATATGACAAACACAATACCAGCCAAGAAGAAGACGACCATCATCGAGTTCATGATCGAGAACCAGTGCACCTTGGCACCATCCATCTTCAGGTATGCGTCCCACCTTGATGGCCACTTGATGTTGCTCTTGACATACTCAACCTCATAGGTAAATGTAATCTGCTCATTCTCACGGATCACCTGAGATTTCTCAAGCTCCAACGGGCAGTTCACGGAGTCAACCTTGTCGTACATCTTGAGCTTGGACATCGCCGCAGGATCACGCCTCACACTGCAAGGCACTACCTCAAAACCAACAATCTGGTATCCGCTCTTGCGATCAGACTCAACCATTGCAACGCCATCCTCGCTTGTGACCACAACATCACCCTGGGCCTGGTACTGATGGACCAGGACCTTGAACTTGAGATGGTTAATGACATAATCCTCACTGCTCCCCATCGGGTTGTACCCGACTGGGAACCCAGTCCACTGGATGGTCACCCCATTCTGCTGGGTGAACCTCATGGCTGGCAGATTGTCAAGGACCATGTTTACCTGGTACAGATCTCGAGCCCGCTTCTTGAACAGCTCGGCCTGCTCTTTGGTGAGCGGGTCAGTGGTACAGAGGTACACTGACTCATTGATGTTGACGCGGAAGCGGTATGGCGAGTTGTCGATCTGGTCACCCATGAGGATCTCGCCGAGGTTCTCAGCGCTCTTCTTGACGCCCTCCGGGGGCTTGCAGTAGGGCAGGCTGTAGTAGCCGAAGGGCAGCTCGGTCTCGATGGAGGTGAGAGAGTTGACCTTGGCCGAGATCGCCTCATCGGGGGAGTAGGTGTGCATGAAGGTGCCGGGGAGGTAGAAGGCGTCGACACCGAAGTGCAGGCTCAGAAGCAGGACGAACAGGGACGCCGAGATCCATCGGGCCGATGGCATCTTGGGGAGCATTGCGTCTGCAACTCCCTGTGATCGATCAACCAAGAACTCGACCTGGAAGGAATTGGACCCAAGAAACTCAAATCAATTTGGTTCCTGAAATTGCCATTATTTCGTTGCTTCCTTGATCTAATCTTATGGGCAATATGAATACATATCATTTAAGACAAGCAAATCTATATAAATTAAAACAGCCGATGAAATTTAAAACACCTATTTCATTTTGAGAGTAAGAAAAACGTACAATAATCCTAAAAATATAGAAATTCCCACATTAATAGAGAAAAAAGAAGAAACATCTCCATCGCTTATTTTGATGGAGCTATAATATAACAAGTACAAATTAATTATATATGTATATAATTATATTTTAATTATAGACAGTAGAATTATATAAAAAGCAATGGTATCATAATATCTAGCTGTATACTTACGCGAGAAAATATGCTAGTTTGAACCAAACAACAACCCTTGTATCACAGAATCAACGAAAGAAAGATAACCAGGAATCCAAATCTACAGATGTTACGACCTCCCGCCCAAAGCGAATATAGAGATGAGTCATCATCAAACATCCAAATCGCAACATGGCTTGCATCGCCTAATTAATCGCCTGCCGGTAAACCACTAATCACTAGATAAGAACATGCCGTACCAAAAGGAACCCAACCGAAGTAATCTAATTCCGAAACCCAAGTTAAGGGAGAGGGAGATCCAGATCTCCAGAACGCGGCGGCTCCGAGCTCCAGCTCCACAGAGATCGGCCGCGACGAGAGCGGGTAAGGGAATGGGTGGGAGGGGAAGGGAGGAGAGGAGAGGGGGAGGGAAGCTCGCCTCAGATCTGGAAGAGCGCGGCCAAGGCGACCTAGTCGAGGTCAAAACATGGAAGCCCGAGGCGCCCCTCGAGATCGAGGAGAAGAAGTAAACGCCTCGCCGTCCAAATCGAGGAGGAGGGCGAGACGCGGCACGAACCCGCCAATTTTATACCCTCCTTCCACACGCACTCACGCTGCTCCCTCCTCTGCTCCGGGCAGTTTTGATTTTGTTTTCCTTTAGTTAATTAATAATAAATAAATTTCCTTTTTATTTGCCGTGTGTCTGAATTGGAGATTTGTGAATTGTGATTTTATATAAGCATTTTTTTTGTTAGGTCCAGGCCCATTTCGTCGGTTCGTGAGTAGTGGTCGGGTGACCCGCTTCGGCTTGCTCTACGCGTGTGATTACACGGCTAATTTGGTCGCAGTTTGACTTGGGTGGGTTCGGCAGGTTGGCAGGGAGCCTAACCAAGGCAATGACATGTGGGCCACCCAGCAGGACAGGACCAAAAATTTCTGAGTAAAATTTAGAACGAAAAAAATACGAGCAAAATACACAATGAGTACACCGTCTCGGAAAGCTCCACAAAAAATTTCGTATTTTTTTGTGCTCATTTGCTACATCCACTAGGCTCTAGGTCTGTGGCCGCATGGTGAGCTGGCGGCAGGCATCTGCCACTCGGTGGTCGGGATCCGCTGTCCATGCATTGTGTGGTCGTGATGCCTGCCTATCTGTTGATATCTAATTAGATCATGTCAAAATTATCTGATTTTTTTTTGAGATCATGAGTATAACAAGAACACATTCAACACCACACCCACGTGGGTGTGTTCAATGCACAAGCTTGAGACTAGACAGAGACCTGAAATCTCCAGGAGCACGGGCACGCACTTTGACCACTGAACGCACCCACGTACGCGCGTATACTCAGATGGCACTATTCAGTGAATAGTGCCTCTGAAGGGGCACTGTTCAGTGAATAGTGCCCCCCGAAAATGTGCGGCACCATGGCTCGAAGCCGGGTGGACGGGGCGCCCACTGGCTGCCACCACCAATCGAGCAAACAATGGTCCGCAATTATCTGGTTCTTGTTGTACTAGGATGCGCACAGATACCTCTCTCCCTGAAAAAAGTACATAGCATGATAATAAAGAGATGATGGGGAGAGGAGTACGAAGACTCTAGAACAGGTATGGCAATAGAAGGGGGTGAATGGTGTCTTTAAAATTTTTCCTAAGTAGTCAACAATTCTTCACTCTAATAGTTATAAGAAGATATGAAGATTAAGAAATCAAAAGTTTAAAAAATAGTGTTGCTATAGTGATTTCTTACCCATGAACAGTGGAAAATAGGACTTTCATATCCGAAAATCTATAAAACTTTCAATCCGTACATTCAAAAACCTTGAAACTTGAACCAAGGCTAAATCATAGCCTTAAGAACCTATCCCAACCAAAAATTTTGAAAGAACTTAAGAGAATTATGATTCTTTTGGTTCGTGAAGCACTGTTGCACCAAAACCGTGCTGAAACTTAAAATTGAGCTAACTCTCATACCAAAGCTCTAAATTACTTGATATTTGGTATGCACATTTTCTATGATGTTAGAAACTTATTTAAATTAACAATCAAGAAAATTATTGTCAAATTTTGTTATTTTTCCATTTTAAACAAGATTGCACTAAAATCGGGCAAAAACACAAAAGGTGAATATGACTTGCTCATTGGTGGATGATGGCCAAGATAGCTCTATATATGTTTTCACATATCACAACAAACAAGAACACCAAAGAAATTAATGTAAAAATAGCTAGATCAAGAAATCACTCGGAGAGACCAAAAAGAGCAAAAAAAATGGATTTCTTCATGAATTTGCCAACCAAGTGCATAGATAGATGGAAATTGATTTTCAGAGATTATTTCCATCTCTTATAAATCCTTGGCATAACAAAGAGAGAGAGAGAGAGAGAGAAGAAAAGGTAATAAAGTCAACAGCAAATCAATCAATACAAAAGGAATACATAGAGATGAATAAAGATTGATGTATTGCTACTTGAGAATGAAAGTTTTACAACAACTCTACTTGGAAAATAAGAAAGCACACCACAACGCTCAACTTCTCTCAAACTCTAACCGTAGAACACAATAAGAGGATGATTGGATGGTTAACTTTAAGTCTCCATCCTAACTAGTTAAATAGATGGGTTAGCCAGCCTCATTTAACTCTTAGTGGGTACTATTCACTTAGCACATATAGAGGAAACCCGATAACCCCTATACAGACTTTAACTCACATATTATACTTATTAGCCAGTCTCATCTAACTCTGTGGATACTATTCGCTTAGCGCATGTGGAGGAAAACTTTAACTCACACATTATACTTATGCGTGCTTTTCAAAGTGTATAAGCCCGAATTCACTAAATCCTTAACCTTGATCCAACTTAATCTTCTCAGCTTCTTTTTTATCTAAACTGTTCTTCCAATCATCACGGTTTTCTTTTAAGATAGTTTCTGATATTTTAGTCAACTCACTAAAATACCATTTCTTAACGCAGTCTTCATCTTTCAATGCAAGCAATCGTCATACTTGCCACATGTACATACACCATTGTCTTGCCACGCGTCGGTAAGTCTCTCTCATTTCAGTTCCACCAGACTGCATCTCACTTGGACCGACCAAGCGACATGATACAACTCGTCGCTCAAACTTTCCTTCAATATTTTCCGTCTTCCTTGTGTCATGTTTGAGCTTAGTTATCTCACACGGTATTCTTGATCATTTTGGGTCTCGGCTCTTTCATGAGTGTAGCCCAGATCCTCACCGTTGAGTATGGTTGACTCCAAGCGATTCTACATATCTAAAGATAAAAAAATTATTTTCGAACATAAATTATTCATAATTTGACTCACGTTAGTTATAACATGCATCATGCAATATATATGCACTAACCTAGGTCAAACTAAATCATCCTATAACTTAATTTTTTTCAAAACCATCTATTTCTATAAGCTCTCCAGAAAAACCTATAAATTTTCACTCCAAAATAACAATAATTCACATAACAAAATCTTAAACCTTCTCGTATGGTCCTTCGGACACAAAATGCCTAAATGCCCCATCTACACTATAGATGTTGGTTACGAGCCAGGTTGCGCAGCATCACACCATGACTCTTGTCCCAAAGTCGTTGTATTCAGATACTCCAAAACACGACGACAACCACCCAAAATGTGCAGCAAATGACCTAAGAAGAGCTACTCCTGTATGCATAGATTGTTCAGTTGCGTTTCCATGGTCCAGCTACGCAAGGCGATCTCCAACCTGCTGTCGTGATGCCTTACTTGGCCATCACACTCTTTCTTCGCCAATCAAAAAGCCTTCACGGGTCACGATCACACGGCTTCCTCATTTCGCACACTACTACTTTACATCAACCTGCTGCTCATTAAAATTATTGCATTTCTTAGCAAACAATCAGGAAAAAAGTTCCAATAAAAAAGAGAGTTGTGTTGCATGAGCACGGAAAAGGGATATGTTTCTTAGAAAGAACACTACTGCCTTCTTTTATTGAATTCGTCGTGGTTACGGACCAATCAATGAATAACAGGGGTTACGAAGAGGCTATATATGGACTACCCGAAGCTTGAGAAACCATAGAGATTAGATGTAGAAGGTGTATACACAATGTGTGGTCTATTACACAGTTCTTTTATCTAAAAAATGAATCATCTCTCCTCTATAGCGCCCTAAAGCACATATTTATAGCTATGAGGAGGTTACTAACATAAACGTCTATATCAGAGTCTACAATCATAAGAGCAAATATGTCTTTTCTCCAACAATAACCCCTTTGGACCTACCATATGATTACATGCTTAATGGGCCTCTTAGTGCAATTGACGATTGTTCCAAGGTGGGGCCCCTCTCCCAACAATAGCCTCTTATGGTAAAGGGCTTCGAGTCAGGTGAGCTAAAACCATGTCGCTTGCTCTTTGGCCTACTTCGTCCCTTCAGCTCACTAGATGGTGGCCTCTTTAGTTTCCCGCCTTTTGCCGCTGATGTCATGGGCATACGTGATAGCCACTAGCGATTTACACATGGCAGCAGTGTTGCTTCTAGTCGTGCGACATGGGTCAATGCGCCGACACGCGAGCATGTTCCCTAGAATCTCGTATCCACCGTGCCAGCATTAAATGACCCTATCATAGTTGGTACTTAAGCGCCATTGTGATTCTCTTTTTGGCCATTTGCTTCTTCTGTCGTGCTTGCTGATCGCCGCTTGTAGTTGTCTTGGTCACTGGCATCTGTTCACCGTCATCCTTTCGTTGTTCGCCTTTTCCCTGTCGCACTTTCGCCATGTAGGATGGGCCATGGAAGTGATCGGAGTGCTCGTGGCGACGCGTTGGTTCCCTCGAGTAGCCAAGATGGTGAAGACGATTGGTCCGAGGCCGCCGCCGGCAAACGGTGGAACGATGGAAGGCGTCGGAGACGGTCATTAGCGTGTTCGTGAACTCACTTTGCCCGTCAATTGCGATGGACAAGCTGCTAGGTTCTCTCATGTGCAATGGCAATACTTCTTCCTGCGAGTTTGTTCACCTCCCCTCCGGTGACGACGATGTATCACGCCTGTGGGAGGACAAGATGTTGGTTTTCATCGCCTACTTCGCGCTGGGCTTTGTATCCCCGTCGCGCACTTCGTGGGAGATCTCCTCCGCCTATACGAGTTGGAGCTAGATAAGTGGAGATTGATTTTGAGAATATCTCTATCTCCTACATGTTCTTGACACAACAAGATTAAGAAAAGGGAAGAGAAGAGATCAAAACGAATCAAATTAAGAGCAAATCAATCAAAACAAGAAAGATCCGTGAAGATGAACAAAATTGATATATTACTACTTAAACAGGAAAGTTTTACAGTCACTCCACCTCGAAGGACAGAGAGCACACCACAAGCACTCACCTTCTTTCAAGTCTAACTCTAATACAAGAGAGCACAAGAGAGGTAGGTTGGATGGTTAACCATAAGTCTCCATCCAAACCCTTTAAATAGATGGGCTAACCAACTACATCTAACTCTTAGTAGATATCCACTTAGTACAATGGAAAAACCGTTAACCCCCACACACACACTGGTTTTAACACATACATCACACTTATACATGTTTTTTAAAGAACATAAGCTTAAATCCGTTATGTCCTTAACTTTGATCCAACTTGATAGGATTATTATCCATAGACCACTCAAAGAGGAGACAAAACAATATAATACATGTGTCAAGGTTAACCTGACATATTTTGAAGCTGCAGGGAATAACTAGAGTAGGAGCTGTAGAAGACGGAGAAGGGAAAGTATAGCAATCCACATCGACATCAGGTTTCTGGTACATTTTGTTTGTGATGATAGTTCTGAGTTGTGACTGAGAAGAACAGCACAACGTCAAGGGGACGAATAATATGCAACAACACAACAGCAAGGAAAAAGACTTGCTTCCAGAAAAAAAAAAAGGGGGCAGAGGATTGTGACATTTCGTTGAGTCATTAACTCAGCACAATTGATCACCGAATAAAGCACCCTCCAAAATGAAGTTTCAACTGCCATATGAGAAAGTGGTCAAAAGTGCCTAATGAAGAAAGAGCTGAAGTTGCCTAAGCCTAGCAACAAATTATGGGGTCACACATAGATGCTGGATTGTGAAATTTGGTTCAAGCCACCAAAACAGAACCTCGCATGTTCATCTTACAAGGCACAGGCGGACATGTAGAGTTCCACCATTTCATTCGCAGGTTGGCAGAAATAGAGTAAACAACAAAGCTGAGAAACTCTAGATTCATGCACAAAAATAACTACGGTAATCTTTGCATCTGATTTGCCTACTGTAGTTACATTTACATGACACATGTTTTCAGGACTTATCAAACATTATCCAACAGTGAAAAACCAGGAAGATATGGACATGGAACCGTCAAAATTATGGTGCAATATGCAAAGATTTTCAAATAAAGTTCACTTCAAAATGTTTGAATTATGTTTGCTACATGTTTCAAAATTAACTTAATTAAAGAAACGTAACTGAATAGAAGCAAACCTAGTGAAAGCTGAAATGAGTCACTAGAAACTGTTGTTAGTCATAAAGGGATCAAGTAAAAAGGTGCATATAAATTATCATGCCTAATTACAAAACTATAACTAGATGTAGTGCTATATGGAATCTTGGGCAAATAGATAAGTCAGAATAAGAGCACAAATTAGTATGCATGATAAACACAATTTTGCACATATCAGTTATACCACCAGATAATAAGCCTCCAATTGCAAACCTACCACAAAGAAAGAAACAAGCCACCTACTCCATAAGGCACCAATAATACGGTAACATTCAAGGTTTTCCAAAGAGCATTTGCAGCATCAACAAAATGTTGCAGCAAAGAAAAGAGTGAAGATTACAAGCTTAAAAGCACATCTGCTGGAACATACCATATGCATCGTGGTACAGTAGTCTCAACTCTCAAGACTCAGTAATAAGCTACATTACAAACAGCACAATTGTGTAAAGGGCCTTCAGATGCCATGATCAAAGCATTTCAGCTTAAAGGTGATTTTGTGCACAGTCATCCTTGGAGATTTGCAAGATAAGGCCCTCAATCAATCTTGACTGATGAGAAAAGGTAGTGGACAAAAGAGAATGATGTCAGGAACCCAACAGTCCCAGTAGCTAACATAATGGCAAATGACACAATGAAAGTGTATCCAATGTAGAGTGTAGCAGAAACTGGCCCACTCAAACTTCTGAGATCAAACACCAAGTAGTTGATAGAGTAGAGGAAGACATAAACTGCCACCGTTCCAGAGGCAAAGAAAGCTTTCCACCACCACCTCCAGTCCTCCGCACAGAGATGCATGTAGGTAAGAACAACAGATACCTCAGCACAGACCACAACCAGCAAAAGGAGCACAACAAGGAGGAACCCAAACACATAATAGAACCTTCCGAGCCAAATACTAGACAGAATGAAGAAGAGCTCAATGAAGAGTGTTCCGAAAGGTAGAGTTCCAGCACCAAATACAAGGAGCCATGAGTAATTCTTCGCAGGGATTTCTCTTGGTATTTGATTGGTTCGAACAGGGAATTCTATTGGCTTAGCTCTTGTGCCAAAGAAACCACCTAGAAGGGTAAGTGGCACAGAGATGCAGAACCACAAGGACAGAAGAGTGAAGAAAAGTGAGATGGGAAGGGCACCAGTGCTATTTCTTGCCCATAGCATGAAGTTTAATACAGTGAGGACAATGAAGACAATGCCAGGGAAGAAACAGGCAGTTGACCAGGAGACAGACCTCCATCCCTCAGAAGTTCCTTTTACAGTCCTCCAGAACCTGACAGCAGCATATCCAGCCACAATTCCAAGTAACATATAAAGGAATATCATCCCTGTCAACAGCATTCCTCTCGATGCAGGAGACATGAATCCAAAGGCAGCAAAGAAAATGGTGACAATTGCCATACCCAGAATTTGAACCCCATCACCAATCATGACGCAGAGCAGCTTTGATGAGGTTGGCTCTCTGAAGACATCTCCAACGACAAGCTTCCACCCAGAGAGCTCCTCATTCATCTGAGCTTGGGCCTCCTTATCCAACTCCTCATATCTAGTCAAGTCCCTCCTCACCGTCCGCAAGAATATGACAAATACAATGCCAGCCAAAAACAGTATTACCATCAATGAGTTCATAATTGAGAACCAGTGAATTTTTGCACCCTCCATCTTCAGATATGCATCCCACCGTGATGGCCATCTGATATCACTGTTTACAAATTCAACCTCATATGTAAAAGTAATCTGCTCCTTCTCCCTAATCATTTGAGATTTCTCCAACTCCACAGGGCAGTTTACAGTATCGACTTTTCCATACATTGTAAGCTTCGACATGGCTTCAGGATCACGCTTCACACTGCAGGGGACGACCTCAAATCCCACAATCTCATAGCCAGATCTGGCATTCGTGTCAGTCTCTGAGATCACTTCCATTCCTTCCCCAGTTCCAACTACCTTCACTTTACCTCCTTCGTACCTATGGACCAAGACCTTAAACTTCAGGTGATTAATGATGTAGATCTCAGAGCTTCCTTCCGGGGTATACCCAATTGGATAGCCTGTCCACTGAATGGTCACTCCATTCTGCTCGGTAAACCTCCTCACAGGAAGATTGTCAAGTATCATGTTCACCTGGTAGAGGTCTCGGCTTCGCTGCTTGAGGAGCTTCACATCACCCTCATCAAGTGGGCTCGTGGTGCACAGATAGAGTGATTCATTGACATTCACATGGAAACGGTAGGCGGAATTGTCAATCTGGTCACCCATCAGGAGCTCCCCCAGATTTTCAGCACTCTTCTTTATCCCACCCTGAGGACGGCAGTATGGGAGGCTGTAGTAGCTGAAGGGCAGTTCTGTCTCAATGGAAGTGAGCGAGTTCACCTTTGCCCATATCTCCTCGCCTTGCCGGTACGTGTGCATGTAACTACCTGGCAAGTAGAACGATTCACAAGGGAGAGCCAACACTAGAAACACCACTAACAAAGCACAGAATATCCATCCCTTGGCCATGATTACCAGCTCCTGACGAACTTTGCGTAACACCTGAAACCAAAAAAATAAGATCATCCACGCACAGTTCCTCTAAATAGAGATATTTCTCCGTAAGCAGAATAGCAGATACAAATTTCACACTGAAATCGCAGGAAGTTCCGACCAAAGGTGCCAAATAAATCAATTCTTAGTCAGGTTTTTAGGATCCATGTTCACAGTATAGAGAAATTGCTGCCAAAGAAAATGAACTGAAATGCACCAGTTGCTGGCTAAGACAGCTCGAATCAGATGGGAACTAAAAAAGTGGCATGCAGGAGTAACTACAAACTATAAAAGGCAGTTCAAGAAACTGCCCATTCGTTGGCCATCTACAAATTCCAAAACAACACGCCTTGCACCGAATTGGGCATGCCAAATGCATCGACGAAACCTAACATACTCGAATTAGATGCATGTGGATAACCTACGTGGTATGACTAAGAACCAGCTAAATATACAAAAGTAGCAGCAAAATTACCCTACTTGTTCAGTATCGCTCAAGGATTCGCTCGATTTGGACCTAGGAATCGAAACTGCTCCCAAATCGCGCCACCGAAGCGCGTCACACGAACAGATCTACACCGCCAAGCGAACGAGCAAGAGAGGGACAGCATAACCGCGAACCCGCGAGCTAAGGGCGCTTCAGATCTAGAAGAAGCAAGCAGCAAGCCGCAGATCGAAACGCCAAAAATACCAGCAGGAGGAATCGATCGATCCGGACCTGGCACGGGAGAGGCCGCGGAGCCGGCGCCAGGGGAGGAGGAGATGCTCCTCGGCGTGAGCAGCTCTGAGCGCAGAACAGCAGTCCAACCACCACCTCGCACCTCCCCTCTCCGAACAAAACAAAAAGGTCCGCGAGTTTGCTTCTTTTAATTGGGCCGTGTTTTGTTGGGCTTAGCCATTACTTAGTGGCACGGGCCGTGTCAGGATCTGAAAATTCCCTAAGTCGGACTAGCTGTGGTGGTACTCAATTTACAAGCATGTTCTTTTCAGCTTTTAAAAGGTATTTTTCAGTTTTTCTATAATAACTAACTTTTAAACGAAATATCTTTTAAGATATGATCTACTAGTTAATTATAGTACATACTGTACCGACTTTATTTATATCGGCAAAAACTACACGTGAGTTTCTGTTACTCTGTAATCTCTCGTATGAATAGCCCAAAAGTCACAAGTCACAGTCAAAAGCTATAAAGTCCAGCCAAAAAGAACATGTCCTACATCAACGGCCGAGTGTCATGTCCTTTCACCGTCAGCTGTTGAATCATGATGAGGTGAGAACTGGGTGGTTTTTTATGGTTTAAATATTTAAATTCTGACTGTTTATGAGAGACAATATATATAGAGAAATAGTCGTATGCGATTTTAATCAGTACAGTTGAACTCAGTACATTTTTTCTATAATTTTTCTATTAAACTCGTCTTTAAAAAACGTATCGTTTAAAATTAAGTTACTGTAAACAACATAAATATAAGCTAACTTTAAGCCCAAAAGAACCCGATCCTTAACTCTCGAATTGTGTAAATATTCCATGGCCACGAGTGAGGTTCATCGTGACATGAGACCGTAACATAAGATGAATTCACAGAGATAGAGGAATGCCTAAGGAAGGAGAAGGGAAAATTCTGATTTCAATTCGTTTGGTTGATCCCCTCTTAGAAGATACAAGTCTTCCTCGTATACCTCTCTCACACCCACTGCCCATTGGGGCCCACCATTCATAGACCAACCCCACATATAGGATTTTCTTTAGCTAGCAGCACAGGCGTTACACTACCGCCCCCACGATAATTTGCTTGCCCCCAAGCAACAGCGTTACCTCGAGAGCCTACTCCTCCGATGCAGCAGGAACAGAGACTCCTAGATCCATCACCTGAACTTATGAATGCCTGGATCCCATGGTATTTGTAGTTCCGTGATGTCAAAGGTGAATCGGCCAGCACCAGGGGCGGATCCAAAGAGGGGGGAGTGAGGGCCCAGGCCGCCACTCAATTCGCAGAACGCAGGTATATAGTCCAAGATTTAATGCTAGTGCCCCCACTCAGCCCAACTAAAAGGCCCTCACTCATGCTAAAATTATGAATGAGAACAATTCAGTATACTATGTGTATTGTTGTACCCCCTCTCAGATTTTGTTCTGGATCCGCCCCTGGCCAGCACCAAGTTTGTTTTTGACTGTGTATTACACCATCTTGGGATGAGGTCGGCCACCTTGTTCAGCGCTCCTCAACTTGCAGTAGCATACATCAGAGAATGTTGCTTCCAATTGCACACAAGCATTGAGAATCCTCCCGTGGCACTTACACAGCTCATAAACCATGGCACGAGAATAATGCTCACCATTAGCCATGGTAATGAATGTTGCCACCAATAAAAACCTCTTCCTGAATTTTGCTTCCAATGACTCCTCATCGAATATTTTGGCATCCTGATGTGTAGAGTTTAGAGCTTCCAACTGAATGTAGAGCTCTTTAGAAAATTCCTTCTCTACCTACTCGAACTCAAGCCCAATCACCATTCCATGGAATTTCACAACTTCTAATAGCAAGTATTGATAGTTAAATAATTAAAAGATATAAGTTCAACATAATAAAAATATGTGACTTGCCTCTTTATCTATAGTCCGATTATTTTACTGAAGTCTTTCGGCTTATGCCAACCGCTTGATGGCTCCTATAGCTCTTCCGTTGACTAGCTAGCCAAATCCGGATACTAACACAAAGAACGATTTCAAATAAGTTTAGGTTTGGGTGGTTGGAGTTTAAGCAATACTTAGGTTGCCTAAATGGAGTTGAAAATGAGCTAGATAGATTTAAGGCAGTTGAAATGGCTATAAATATATTGGACGAATTTTAGAATGTATAGTAACAGATTGATATATAGTGGTGGATTAGTTTTGGAATAATGCAGATTTGGATTTTGTGGTTGGCCAATCGGAGGTCTGAGTGGTGTTAATGATTCGAAATGATCAAAATGAATATAAACTTGTTATTGGACTTTCGGTAAATAATAACGGGTTGGTTACTTATTCACCACGGGTACGTTCGGGCTGGGTTCTAACAGAAAACAGATTGGTCGGTGAACAGTGATGTACAGGAATGGGCTTGGCCTAAAGAGTAATTCAGGCTGTAGGCGGAATCCGTTGGACCGAACTCACGCGCGTATGGTCTATAAAGGCCCGGTCTAAACACGCAAAACGGCCTGGCCGTGGCCAGCTTCGCCTTGCGCGCGCCCGCCAGCCGTCGGGCTCCCTCACTCGGCCGCGGCCCGCCAGCCGTCGGGCTCCCTCATTCGGCCGTGGCCCAGCCGAGGCTTGGCCTCACCGCGCGCTGCGGCCGAAGCGAAAGTGCAAGCGCGGCCTAAGTGGCCCGCTCCATCCCCCACCCTCGACTCCTCTCCCTCCGGCGAAGCGCGGCAGGCCTCACCGTTGTGGCGCCGGCGAAGCTCACCGGCGGCTAAGTCTTGTACGGATGCCTTCCTTACACTGTGGTGGTTCTATTTTATGGCTTGGTGGGGCTCGGAAGAGGATGGTGGTGGCCGGCGGTGAGGGAAGGCGTCAAGGGCTCTAACGCGGCACGAGACTACTCCGGCGGCTTTCCGGCGAGGGCGTGGCCAAGTAAACCATATAAAGAACACTGGAAGGTGAGGGTGGTGGTTGATTGAGCTCAGGTGGTCTCAGGTGAGCCGTCCACGTGCGCCTGGTTCGCACGGCGGCGGAGAATGGAGCGAGCGGCCGATGGATCAAGGGAAGGCTCGGCAGGGTTGGTAACGTGTTGGTGGGGGTCTGAGAAAGCCTCAGCTACAAGGAATCGAACTAACATCGACTGGGGCAAAAAATTGGTGGAGGGGCTTTACCGGCGTAGAGGCAGGGCCGGCTCAACGTTTTCAAGGGCCCTAGGGTGAATTTGGCTCTATGGGCCCTTTACTATAAATTTTTTTCAACTTATAAAATATGCAGTTCATCAAAATACTTCTTTCTTTTACTTTGACGTTTTATGAGAAATTCTGGCTCCACATCCATTTCAGATGCAATATCCACCATACGCGAAGGGGTAGGTAACCACTATCCATCATTCAGTTCTACTTTAAACTTTAAAAATTGTACAAATTACTTTGAGAAAAATATAAAAACACCTTCCTAATAACAAACTTTCTGAATTCTATATTTAGATGACAAGCTGCCTTCATGTGCCTTCAGCTTAAACATGGAGCTACAGAATAATAGGGAGAGGGGGAGAAATGTCTCAAATAATAGGAAAAAGTAAAGGATGATGCAAGGAAAATTAAAACTACAGCAAATGGGGTAAAGAACAAATTAAAACAGTTGTACACTCTTTCAGAGTACTCATATAACAAGACACCTACCTTGTTGTGAGCAGCAGAACCACCATATTGAATAGCTAATATATCGCCCATTCTTTCATAGAAATCCATCGATTATCTACCAAGGAGCATGTAATTCAATTTTAGGTGATTCAATGAGCCGTAGCACATGAAGTTGGCACCCTAAAGCAGCTAATCCATACGCAAATTGTGCGGCTTCATCGTTGGGCGGCGCGGGGCTCTCTGGCCGGGCCTGGCGGCGCCCCGCCTACCCCCGAGCCGGGTCTGCGAGGGAAGACCGCGCGCGAGGAGATGAAGTGGTTGTCGAAGCATAGTACAGTGGTGCGATTGGGAGTGGACTACAAACTATTTCGAGCGGTCAGTGGTGCTTTAAAGGAAGAGGAAAGAGGTGGGAGCAGTGAGCCGAGCTCAGCGGCGCGGGCGCGTGGAGGGAGTGGTGGCTTGGAGGCGCGGTCGGCGAGGCGGGCAGCAAGCGAGGTGGCAGGGAAGTACTACGGCTCTGGTATTTGCTTGTGCGGGCTGACGGGAGCGAGCACAGCGAGGCGCAAAGAATTGCGGCGACGACCAGACCTGCACGGCGCGCAAAGCAAGGCGAGGCGAGGAAGTGTTAGAGCAACTCCAAAAAAATTAGCCAAAAGAAGTATCTAAATTTAGTGATTTAACTATTCTCTAAAATGAATCTCACCTAAAAAACAAGACTACTCCAACAGGCTATCTAAACTAGAGGGCGCGGTGGTCGCAGACGCTGCGGAATGGGGCGCAGCGTGCGGGAAGGAAACGCCGACCGCGCCAAGAGGCTGGATGGTGAGCGAGGTAGGCTATCCAAAAATAGAGAGCGAATGAGGAGGGATGAAGAGCTACTAAATTTGGAGAGTCATTTACAGAGTCTATTGGAGACGTTTTTTCTCCAATAATAGCCAAATTTACCTTTAGAAAATGATTTAGCTCTTCTCTTGGAGTTGCTCTTACAACTTGATACCAAAGAAAACGCACACAAAGTTAAATAATCTGACATGACATAAAAGAAATTTTTGAATTTCTTTATTCTTTTATTTACTCTTTTTTTTCTTACTTTTTTCCCCTTGCTTACAAAACTGGTTACAAGTCTCCCTAATATATAGGGATAAAATTCTCTTATTCATATTCCGATTCGGATTTCAAATTGGACTCAACTTCAACTTGAGTTACATATGGAGATGGACTCTACTACGACTTGAACTCTAAGGCAAGATTATTTACATACTCTAGCTTTAATCTCAATGCATTATTAACTACTAGCTACGCCTCTACATGAAGCGTTCTACATGCAAACTACATGTAGGAACTCAACTCAACTGGTACGGGTCCACCAGATACAAAGATTCTATAACATTGAGGCAGCTGATCTCAACTACGACTTACTAAACTCATACTTGACACAGAACGGTGACATATCTCTTCGACGTTCCGATTTCTTTCTATCTTGCTTAAGTTTGGACGGCGACATATCTTCTCAACATCCCTGACTCCAACCTTCATCAGAGTAGTGTTGGTTCATCGTCGCTAACCGCTTCAGCAACAAACGCTTTCTTCATCCCCGATCACGTCCCACACTCCATGAGCCTTCATGTACACCTTCATCTTGATTGTCCATGCTGTATAATTGCTCATTGTGAGCATCGGATAATGCAGACAGCGAAACTCTCATTCGCATCATACTGGATGATGCCTCGTCATCGGTGATACCATTTCCCGGAGAATGCGACATGATCTTGAGCATGGATCAAGATCTCAGGCTATTTTGAACCGGCTCGTGAACCGAGGGAACAGAAGGACATGCCACGCACGTCTTTTCCCGGGAGAGCTGCGCAAAAACGAGCGACGTGCGCCTCAGAAGCACCACGTGAGACGCGCTGAAAACGGAATCGCTGAGATGGTTTTTCCAGCAACTCGGTTCTCGTCTAGGCTTTGATACCACTTGTTACAACTTTGATCCCAGGAGAAAACACGCACATCACAAATAATCTGAGAGAACACAGAAGAAATTTCTGAATTTCTTTATTATCTTATTTGCTCCCCCTCTTTCTGCTTTTCTTCCCTTGCTTACAAAACTGGGTACAAATATCCCCAATATATAGGGATAAAACTCTCCTACTCCTATTCCGATTTGAACTTTAAATTGGACTCAACTTCAACTTGAGTTATATACGGAGACGGACTCTATTACAACTTGAACTCTAAGTCAAGATTATTTCTTACAGCAAGGACAGCAGGGTGACTTCCGGGAGTTGACGCACGGGGCTGCATTGGCAAGGCTGAGAAATGAGCGGTGTGAACGTGGAAGAGGTTAAACGGGCGATGGCAGCGCGAGGAAGTCGGCTGTGGGAGAGGCAGTGAGAGCGGAGGGAGCAGCGGTGGCTACGGGCGAGCTCAGTCGTTCGGGCGCGTGGGATGGCGACGGGATGGGCATTTATGGCTGCCAGTAGGTGTCAGAGAGGAAGCACGGTGGGTTGAAATGGCGTTTCGACGATTGACTAAGGTGTGAACGGCTGAGATGTTTAGCGGCAAGTTTGTCGAACGGTGAATAGTAACAGCGGCAAGGATTTGCTTAATTGGCCGGATGAGGTGGCATCCAAGGGAGAGAGGAGTGTTAGATTGATCTCTAACAGATTAGCCCAACGGCTAATCTGGACCTTGATCACGCGCATACGATCGGGCGCCACCAACAACCGGCCGATGGGCCCCGTCGCTACTGCGCTATAAATAGAGGGTGGGGGCCGGCGGCTCGCGTTACGAGGTTCGCCTGAGCCGTACAACCCCACCCGACAAAACCCTAACCGATCTAGAGGGGCGCAGCAAGCGGCGGGAAGCACCATCGCCGTTGACGTCGCGGATCTACGCCGCCGCCACCGTCTTCTTCCACGGCCGCCGCCCGCCGTGAGCGACTACACACCAACGAACCAGCGATGGCGGGTCTTCCTCCAATGCTTCCGACGGTTAGTACCGCCCCTACCTCTTCCTCTCTATCTCTCTCGATCTAGACCCGAGCGCAAAGAGGAACTCCAACAATGGTATCGAGCCACGGGTATAGAGGGGTCTTACGGTGCCGCCGGCATCGCGCTTTCCTCACGCGGGGCGCGCCGTTGCCGCCTCTTCTCGCCGTGTCTGCGCGCTTGCGCCGCCGCCGCGCGTCGGGGCCCGCCGCTGCTGCGCGCCGCGCGCCGCGGTGCAGCTCGCGGCTTTGAGGGCACGCGCCTCCTCCGATGGCGCCACCGCGCCACGCCGCAAGTCGGGCGCTCTGCGCTGGGCCGCCACTCCGCCCGCCCGTTGCCCTTGCTTTGCGCGAGCCGCCGCATCTCCGAGCCGCCGTTTCCGCGCGAGCCCGGCGCCGCTGAGCCGCCGCGCGCGCGCGCCGGCCCTCCCTTGCGCCCCGCCGACGCCAGCGTGCAGCCGCCACTCAGATCCGAAAATTTCGGGTGGAGGCCGGCTTTTGTGCTAGGGTTAGGGTTTTGGGGCTATTTGTTTCGGCTGAGGGTGTGAGCCATCCGATTAGATCGGATGGTCCTCCTTCTTGCGCGCATGAGGCTGTTTTATGGGCCGTGGGCTGCAGGCGTCCGCGGGCCAAACTCCCGCAAAGGAATAGGCCAAATGGCTATTTTGCACAGTAATTCCAAAATGGATTTTAATTGTTTTCAGAAGCATTTATTGAATGAAAATTGAATCAAATCTCTGTAAATTTTTGCACCAACGTGTTAAATTTCCAGAGATTAAAAGAGTACAGTTATGATGCTTCTGAATAATGAATTATTTTTAGAATAATTACGCTTTCATTGCAAAAGTTAATGTTGATTAATTTTCATTATTAAATTCGAACCAACGGGAGAATTTAATTTTGGAAAAAATAGAGATAAATCCCAGATAATTATGATATTGTTATTTTCCGACCAACGTTGATAATAACAATATTATAATTTTTTAATTGATGATTTTATGCATTATTTCTATTTCGCCAACGGTGATGTAGATTTAATGTATAGATAAAATGATTTAAATTTTATGTCGTATTTTTGACCAACGTTGAAAATAAGGCATATGATTTTTCCGTTATGTTCTCACTTTATTTGAAATATTTTTAGTGGATACAACTTGATGAGTTGTATCGAGAGATCCCCTCTCAAAGGTGATAATTATGGAGAGTGGAAGAAAAGATAGACTTAGCATTTATCTTGGTGAGGTGGATGGTCCTCACTACAAGACGCCCCACCGAGTTTTTGGCACCAATGAGGGAACAAAATGAGGATGATATCGCATGGCGAGAAAAGACAGAGGATCATGCTCCTTGCGATGTCTTATGACCTTGATCATAAGAATGGACCACACCAACAAGAAATGTATGGTCGTGATAAAGAACACAATTGAGCTGCGATTGTGGGCTCAATTGCAGTGTGACACTGTCACAGAATATCTTGATAAAATAAAGAGTCAGTTCACTGGCTCTTCAAAGACTTATGCTACACAGCTGATTAAGCAGCTGGTAACAGAAAGGTATTCTGGCAGTGGCAATGGCATAAGAGAGCACATTCTTAGGATGAGCAACTTGGCATCTAAACTTAAACCAATGGATTTGGCTCTCAAGGATGAGTTCCTTATTCACTTGGTTTTTGCTTCCTTGCCCAAAGAGTTTGACACTTTTGTTGTCAACTACAATATGCAGCCCGAGAAATGGGACTTGGAAAAGTGCATAGCCATGTGTGTGCAAGAGGAGGAAAGAATCAAATCCTCACATGGTGGTTCTATCAACTATGTGAAGGATAACAAGAAAAAGAACTTCAACAGTACCTCCTTCTCAAAGAACAAGGGAAAAGCATCTGTCCATCAGTCTCAACAGAACAAATTTGCTGTAGACAAAGACCAGTGTCTTTACTGCAAGAAGACAGGACACTACAAGAAGAACTGTCCTGATTATTTAAAGATGGTAATGGCAAAGAAAGGTGAGAACATTATTACCTTTATTAATGAATGCCTGTATGTGAAATATTCGAAATCCACTTGGTGGATTGACTCAGGAGCAACTGTTCATGTTGCTAATTCATTACAGGGATTCCGTTCGACGAGGACTACGCAAAGAAAAGAAAGATGCATTAAAGTTGCAAATGGAGTCGGTGAAGTTGAAGCCGTTGGCGATCTTTCATTAGAATTAGCTAATGGCTCCACTCTTTTACTTAGAGATGTCCTTTTTGTACCCTCTTTACAGAGGAATTTGATTAGTGTGTCAAATTTGGACAAAGATGGTTATGATTGCAATTTTGGAAATGGCAAGTGCGAAATAATGTTTAATAAAGAATGTGTTGGTCTTGCCATATTACAGAATGAGCTTTATTTGTTATCATTGTATGATGATGTGAATGTCGTATGCGATAATGAGAACGTTGCGTGCGAGAAAGTGATTGAATCCTCGTCTACGAATGTAAACAGAAAACGAAAGAGAATTCTAGATGAGTCGTCGAAATTATGGCACTGTCGTTTAGGCCATATTTCGAGGGGGAGAATAGAAATACTAGTAAAGAATGATATTCTTCCTCCATTAGAGTTCTCAGACTTAGAACAATGCAGAGAATGCATTAAAGGAAAATATGTAAAGAAAATAAAGAAAGACGCTAAAAGAAGCACATGAGTTCTACAAATTATTCACACAGATATTTGTGGTCCTTTTCTTGTGAAAAGTGTGGATGGTTATGACTCGTTCATAACATTCACGGATGATTACTCCCGTTATGGATATATTTATCCAATCAAAGAAAGAAATGAAGCCTTGGATAAATTCAAGATATTTAAGGCTGAAGTTGAAAACCAACACGATTTAAAGATTAAGATAGTCCGATCTGATCGTGGGGAGTACTACGATCGACATACCCCATATGGACAAGTTCTGGACCTTTGCGAGGTTTTACAGGAAAATGGAATAGTGGCCCAATATTCTATGCCGGCGAACCTCAAGCAAAATGGAGTAGTGAAAGACGCAACCGCACTCGATGGATATGGTGCGAAGTATGATGAGCTACTCCACACTCCCATTGAGTTTATGGATGGAGGCGTTGAAAACCGCCATTCATATTCTCAACAGAGTGCCTAGTAAGTCGGTGCCCAAAACAACAGCGAGTTGTGGACGGAAGAGTTCCTCACTAAACCACTTACGTGTGTGGGGAGTCTGCTGAGGCTAAAGTATTTAACCCAAACCTTGGGAAACTTGATCCCAAAACAGAAGTTGTCATTTCATTGGCTACCCGAAAAGTCAAAAGGTTATCGTTTCTATTGTCCAGACAGATATACAAAGTTTGTAGAAACGAGACACGCTGTCTTCTTAGAGGATGAAATGATGAGGGGAGCATGGTAGCTCGAGAGATTGACCTTGAAGAGAAGCGGGCGTATGCGCCCACTCCGATGATTCAAGAGCCATTCTTCACACTACCTGCTGTCGCTGCACCATCGGTGCAAGACATCAGGCCGCCAAAGACTGTTATTGTTCCTCCCGTGGCAACAATGAATGATAATGAGGAACCTGTTCTTCAGATCCTATAGAACCTATTGCCACGAGATGAGGGAAGCAACAGCACCTCAAATGAAAGATGTACCAAATGAGGAGGCCCTGAGGAGGTCTCAAAGAGTAAGAAGATCACTATTTCGATGATTATCAGATTTATCATACAGAGGAATTTCAAATGGAGGATGATCCCACCTCATTTGAAGAAGCCATAAGCGAAAATTCCTCAAAATGGCTTGAGGCCATGGAAGAGGAAATGAGGTCCATGAAGACTAATAAAGTCTGGGACTTAGAAATTATTCCTAAAGGAGCCAAAACAGAGGGCAGTAAATGGGTCTACAAGACAAAGCATGACTCCCAAGGGAATGTAGAAAGATACAAAGCGCGACTTGTGGCAAAAGGATTTACTGAAAGAGAAGGGATTGATTACAATGAGACATTTTCTCCAGTCTCATGTAAAGATTCCTTCAGAATTATAATGGCATTAGTAGCACATTATGATTTAGAGTTACATCAGATGGATGTAAAGACGGCATTTCTTAATGAGGATTTGGAGGAAAATGTTTACATGGCACAACCGAAAGGTTTTGTCGTGGAAGGAAATGAAAGAATGTGATGCCGCCTAAAGAAATCAATTTATGGGTTAAAGCAAGCTTCAAGACAGTGATACTTGAAGTTTGACAGTACAATAAGAAAATTTGGGTTTAAAGAGAATGTAGAGGACAACTGTGTTTATACAAAGTTTAAAGATGGGAAGTTTATCTTCCTAATCTCGTATGTGGATGATATCCTACTAGCTAGTAGTGATGTCGATCACATCGGAGACAAAGAAGTTTTGTCCTCAAACTTTGATATGAAAGATCTTGGTGAAGCTTCGTTCGTTCTAGGGATCGAAATTCACCGGATAGAAACAAGGGGATATTGGGACTGTCACAAAAGGCATACATAGAGAAAGTCTTAAAGAAATTTGGTATGCATAAAAGTAGTCCTTCACCGCACCTATAGTCAAGGGCGACAGATATGGGGATTTTCAATGCCCGAAACCATATGAGATCGATCAAATGAAAGCGGTTCCATATGCTTCACTGTCGGAAGCTTACAAGATGCTCAAGTGTGCACACGCCCGACTTAGCATTTGTTACTGGGTTACTTGGCGATTTGAGCAATCTCGGAATAGAACATTGAAATTGATAAAGAAAGTCTTGCGCTATTTGCAAGGAACAAAAGGCCTCATGATGACATACGAAAAATCAGATTTACTCCATATAGTGGGGTATACTGATTCGATTTTGCGGAGATGATAGAAAGTCTACATCCGGATATGTATTCACTCTCGCGAGGAGCTATATCGTGGAAAAGCTCAAAGCAAACCGTCACTACATCGCCCACAATGTATGCCGAGTTTGTAGCATGTTATGAGGCCACGGGCGGTGGAATCGGCTAAAGAAGTTCATACCGGTTTAAAAGTGGTTGACGACATCAATAGACCACTTAAGTTGTATCGCGATAATGAACCCGCAGAACGTATGCCCACAACAATAAGTCAAGTGGTGCTGTCAAACACATTGACATAAAGTACTATGTTGTGAAAGATAAAGTTCGGGATCAAATTATAAGTCTAGAGCATATAAGTACTGCAAAGATGTTAGCGGATCCGCACTAAAGGCTTACCACCCAACGTGTTCAGAGAACATGTAGCGGCATGGGTTTAAGGGAAAGCCTATGATTCTGGACTAAAAGATGGCCCAAAAGATTAAAGTAACTATTTGAAACAAGAGAGTGTATTGTAGTCATTGAATCTATCGCGATTGACCGTGACGATGAGACATGTTCTATGCATTGATCGTGATGGAATGTGTAAAGTCAAAAGTAATTAAAGTTAAAGCATAAAGGAGATCAAGGGGAGAATGTTAGATTGATCTCTAACAGATTAGCCCAACCGCTAATCGGACCTTGATCACGCGCTCGATCGGGCGCCATTAACAACCGGCCGATGGGCCCTCGTCGCACTGCGCTATAAATAGAGGTGGGGGCGGCTCGCGTTACGAGGTTCGCCCGAGCCGCACAACCCCACCCGACAAAACCCTAACCGATCTAGAGGGCGCAGCAAGCGGCGGAAGCACCATCGCCGTTGACGCCGCCGGATCTACGCCGCCGCCACCGTCTTCTTCCACGACCGCCGCTGCCGTGCGCGAGACTACACCAACGAACCAGCGATGGCGGGTCTTCCTCCAATGCTTCCGACGGTTAGTACTGCCCCTACCTCTTCCTCTCTATCTCTCTCAGATCTAGACCCCAGGCGCAAAGAGGAACTCCAACAAGGAGCGCTAAAGGGTGGGAAAGGTGCTGAATTGATCAAAGATTCAAATAAAATCAAACTTCAGTGAAATTCAAGTTGCTTTTGAATTCCAGATTGTTTCAAGTTTCTATTTGGGTGGAGTACGTCTACGAGGATGAGCTCCGCCTCCTGCTGCTGAAGAAGAAGCCCGCCCCCATTTGTTACGTTTGGTTTGAGCCATCCCCTGGATGGACATAGTGCAGGTATAGCAACACACACACACACAAGAATTATAAAACAATAATTTTCTGTAGCATTTTTTGAATGCTTGTTACTGAAGTATGATATCAGATTTTATTTTATGTGGATTTGGTAAATCTAGCTTTATGACATCTTACACCACCCAGCACCAGACTTCCATAGTCAATAGTCTTCTTTCTGCCCGGGGGTCATATATTCTTAGTGCGGCCCAACTTGATTTAAATCCAGAATATGAAACCTGATGCTTATAGACAATTCCAGTTTACATGCATAATCAGATGGATTGTAGAGAATTCAAAAGAATTGTACAGTGTCTTTTACATAACATTTGAATTAATGAGTGAAGTTGGATTACGAAGTTGGCATAAAGAATAAGAATAATGTCTGCCATAAAATTTTTTACTTAGAAACTGGGCTTGGATATAAAGATCAGAAAACCAACAATATGTTTGTGTGTGCCAAGTTTCAATTACTACCCTTTTTTAGTGGGACAAGCGTTCTTGCACAGATGTTATTATAGCCGGTTCATGGGTTGAGGAAAATGTTAATTACGTATATATGATTTGATGATGCACCTCTCATCTTTGGCACTAGTCAGGCCTTTGGTTTGCTGATTCAGTGTAAACTGTTAATTATTGGTCATGCCTAGATTGTTCAAAATTATAATACATTGTCCGCAAATGAATTGGTCGCATGGATCTGTTCTCATCCTGCAGGGGATTACGAAGACAATCTATGTCAACAAAATGGTCAAAGATGGTTGCACAGTTAAAATATTGATGGCAGATTGGTTTCTGCAGCGTAACCATAAGATTGGCAGCAATCTAAATAAAATATACGGACCATTGGCGACAACAATATTGAGATGCGGAAAGAAGCTGGCATGGACCTTGACAGAGTAGAGCTTGTATGGTTGTCAGATTAATTGAATACCATGCGGTCGATTACTGGCCATTTGCCATGGATGTCTCCAGAAAATACACCATGAAAACAATGGCAAGGTATCTCCTTTTTTAATTATTTAAGGCCTTTTTCACTTGCAAACCTTCGAACTTGTTCATTGCATTGTCATATCATTTCTCGTTCATGCAACCAACACGTCACTTTATTATTGTTTGCAGATCAGGTATTGTGGAAATATGTCACCATATGGACCAGTAATACTGCCCTGCTGCTGAGATATTTTACCCTTGCATGCAGGTTGCTGCTATATTATTATGCCAGAAGGTTGGCTTGTTTAATAACGGACTCATCATATCATTGTAATATGTAAATAAGGAATATTGGTACTTTTCTTTTGTTTGTGCTCTTAGTAAAATCCATATTTTTTAAGGCCCCGTTTGGCGCAATTCCCTGGCTCTTTGCTCCCACTGGCCAACCCCGCCTCCCCTGTTGGCTCGGCCACTGATGCCATGCCTCGCCTCCTCTCCCTGCCAACTTTTTCCTCCGCACCTAGCCTCCTCTCCCTTGCTCCCCGCCTCCTCTCCACCGACTGCCTCCACTCGGCTTGGCCGCCACCGGCTGCCCCAAGCTTGCCTCTGTCTGGTTTTGGCCCTTGGAACTCCAGTTCCATCATTAGCCACCGGAATCTGAGCTCCACCCTTTACTACTAATTTTCCCTTTCTCATTTATTTCTAGTTCATGGTTTTTGCTTTACTTTGTCATTTAAATGATTTTTTTAGTATGGATGGGGTGAAGATGGTGATGGTTACAACTGTGACTTGTTATGGCGGGGCTCAAGGCTTCTCACATGCCAAGGAGTGTGGTGGCCTTTGGATGTGCATGGTGGACGATAGTGGCACGCCATTGCCACGGTGGTCTCACCTCTAGTATATTACTTCCCTACCCTCTTCCTTCTCCTCTAGGTTATTTCTATGAATTGCTATGGTTTGGGCGCAATGCTTGTGAATGATGATGCACGAGGTATGGTCTCGTGATAGCGATGACACAATCGAAAATGGGATGTGGGGTTATCTTGTCGGGTGATGGTTGGCTTGATTTGGGAAATAATCGAAGCTTGATCTTTCTATTTACTTGCTTGGTTTGGATGTGCTGTGATTGGTTCCTTAGATAACCTTTTCAAACTATCCATATCAATATTAGCCATCTCCATCAATTTGCTACCTCATTTGACGTGCCTCAGATAAAACTGTGGGGCATTTGGTCATATTTTATCCCAAGTACAATCACCTTAATATGTACGTACTAGTTAAAAGTGCCAAGTAAAATAATGGAGGGACTATTGTTTTCTTGAGAAAATCTAGAAATGTTATCATATTTCCTTTGAATTGAACAAGATAGTTTTTGCCGATCGGATCGAAACAATCTAATGAATGCCACTCACGCCCAATTGATCCCCACCTCTGCGAGATAACCAACTCTGGTCCTCTCTCAACTTATTCCCATTCTAATCCTCTTCCCTCTCTCTCTCTCTCATGGTGATGGCTCGCTGTCGACGACCTTACGCATCAACTATCATCCCTGATGTTGAACCGCTACCCTTCGTTGGATCTCATAACGTTGTTGTAGTTAGGCACCACCACCACCATGAAGTGACTTGGCTCGCCATTAGTAACACCCATTTGAGTGACTTGGCTCATAGTCAGAGACCATTTGTTCCCATGCTCCTCCCTGTTGTCAGATCAATGCACCAAGGCCACCCTCCGTCAGATTTGATGACACCAGTGGCGGATCCAGAAATTTTTTTTGGAGGGGCTGAAGTACCTTCAGCTCGACCTCAGCCCCTTCTACATTATACATCCAAGGCTAAAAATTTAGGGGCTCCAGTCCGTAGCGACAGCCCTCCGCCCACCGCTGGATCCGCCCCTGGATGACACCATCGTAGTTAGGTAGTGATGTCGCCATCGAAGCGACATGAATCAGTACCCAACATCATCACTACCATCAACCCATTAGGTCATCACATTGAATTGGATTTGATTGCCGATGTCTAATCAATCATTGTCACCACCTCAAAATCAGATCTAATTGTTGCAATCATCGTTGGGCCCATTTCTACATCTTGATATCCAACTTTATCTACTTTTTTTAAAAAAATGCACTTCAAAGTTTTTTTTTTGCTTAAAAGCATGTTGAAATCTGGAAGATTTGTATTAAAATTTGCATTTAGGAAGGTTTGTTTTCCTTCAAACACATTTGAAACCTAATGAAACATGCTGAAACATTGGTGAAACTCAATGAAACTCCTATGAAACACATTAAAACCTTGATGAAACTCATTGAAACTACGATGAAACATGCTAGAACCTTGATGGAACTCAATTCCATTGAAACTTGCATGAAACTTAAAAAAACTCGACCTACGGGGGGAAGAAACCCCCCGGGCATTGCTTAAGAAGAAGGTCTTCTCACGCATGAGAAAACCCCGAACCCCTCTACTCTTACACATCGGCACCATCGCCCACCTTTGTGAGACGACCAGGCGGATCCTTTGGATCAACGCCTTGAGACTGTGCTTTGGTGTTGAAATTTTTTCCCCAAGCTCAAATTCACTCCCAAAACCTAACACAGGGGTGCTAGGCGCTCTAACCACCGTAAGGCCCTTTTCGCAACTTGCATGAAACTTGGAGCTTACGTTTTGAAACTTAAAATATGCTATCGTTAGGGCATGTACAATAGTCTATCTCTTAAGGTTGTCTTTAAGGACTCCAACTCACCTAAAGATGACACTAGAGACAACATCTACAATAATTTATCTCCACAATCATTTCTCTAACTGCTTTGTATTATTTTTACTACAACATTCCATCTCACACTCCCTCACCACTTGTGTTGGTTTGTGTATCTATGTTATCTCTCGTATAAGAGATATCATATTCTCTTTTTACCCCATCTCTCTTTCAATTATATTTTAGATGACATGATATGTAAGAGACGATTAAGGTGACCACTGCTCAACATGCTCTTAGAACATGTACAATGATATGACGTTAGCTATATGTAAATCTTACCATATAAGACATAATATGATGTGGAGGAGAGAGATAAAGTATAGAGAATTGAGTCGTCTCTCATGCAATTCGATTGTAACATAAGAAACAAGAGACATTGTACATGGGAAGCTATTTATAGATATATATAAAAGATAATATATTATAGAAACTATCTTTAGCATTGTCTAGAGTTGACATAAAAATATTATAGATAATAGTTATCTATATTATTATATATGTTAGCAACTTTCTATTTTCTTTTACTGCAAGGCGTATAAAAAAAAGATGACACGAATCACGTACCAGCCAGAGCCGGGAGGTGCCGTACCGGTATCACGCACGCAATACAAGGAACAGTCAATAACGAGATCACCCCGGCTGACGCATGGCACACGTCCCAGCGCCGGCCGGGTACATACCGCGCACGTGAGCGTCGGCGATCCCGGGCTGCGTAACGCAGGCACGCGTCGCAGGCGAACAAACAAAAGCGGGAGAGCCAGGTCAATCGCGGCACGGGCACGCGCCTCGCGTACACCGCACCCATCAGCGATACTGACGCGTGGGCCCGGCGCAGAAGCCCCGAGGAAATTAAGAAACAAAGAACACCCAGTAACCGAGCACTAGCAGCAGCAGTATTATAGGAGGAGTAGGCGGAAAAGAAGCAATGGAAGCGTAAGCGCGGGGAGACAGACCCGCGGATCAAACGCACGCACGCACCAACTCGAATTCCCTTCGCGTCGAGAACCTCACCGCCTCCTCGAATTCGTTCCCCTCCCGCCGAGGAGGAGGACCCCCGGCCGGATCGGAGCGAGCTGATGCGATCTCGCGCCGCAGCTCGCGCTCGCTCCAGGCCGCAGGCGGATCTCCTCGCCTGTGGCAAGGTACGGATCGGCTCGGTTTGGCGTTTCCCGTTTCCGTGCTGTTCGCGCGCGGGTTTCGACGATTGGATCTAGCTGCCGCCGCTGCGTGATTCCCGAGGCGGTTGGGGCGGCTTCCCTGGATCTCGCGGCGGGAGCATTCATTGAGGATTACGCGATCGCCTTTGCTTTCTGGGATCACCGATTTTTTCGAGCTTTTTCCATGGCCTCTCGTTGCTATGAATCGGGTGGTGGATGCGCCACGAGTTCGATGTGTTCCGGTACAACTATCTGAATTGGATTCTGATCTGTATTGGTTTTGTGGCAGCGTGGAGGTTCGAGTGGTTGTATATATCGGGTATCGGATCAGTGATCAGATCGAGAAATACGAAGTGCGAGGCCTGACCTGATCGTTTGAGCTGCATTTGTGGAGAATGTCAGGTATGGACTGTTGCTGATTATGGTGTAGATATGTATGTAGGTTTTACTGGTTACGCAATGCAGCTAACGCTCTGTGGATTGTGATGCGCTGTTGCAGAGAGCAATGTCGACGGCATCGAGATATCTGTCAGTAACGATGAGGGGAGGGACACAGCGGATGTCGAGAACTTCGAGGATGAGCCGAGGCACACGAGGATGCGGTCGCTGAGGAAGAAGGCGCTGCACGCGTCGACGAGGCTGACGCATTCGCTGAAGAGGAGGGGGAAGAGGAAAGTGGACTGCAGAGTGCCGAGGATAGCGATAGAGGATGTCAGGGATGCGGAGGAGGAACAGGCAGTCAGCTCGTTCCGGGAGGTTTTGTTTGCCAGGGGCCTGTTGCCCAAGAGGCATGATGATTACCATACAATGCTTAGGTTAATATCTGATGAAACTGGCTCATATTGGTGTTTTCAATTGTTAAATGCCAGCTGGTGATTATTCATTCTGATCAATCTGTCATGCAGATTTTTGAAAGCTAGGAAGTTTGACTTTGAAAAGGTAGCACAAATGTGGGCTGACATGCTGCAGTGGAGGGAAGAGTTTGGGACAGACACAATTTTCGAAGTAAGAACACTTTCTATTCTTAGAGTTGATATGAAAAAGGGAAAATTATATGAAATTATGTACAGATTTAGATGTATTTTTACAAGCACTGTATGGATTTGAAAGATTGCCTGCCATATAATTTTGCTTTACTATGTCATGCATACTGATGGCATCTAACTCTACTCATTGAAGGATTTTGAATTTCATGAGCTAGAGGAGGTGCAGCAATATTATCCCCATGGTTATCATGGGGTTGACAAGGAAGGAAGGCCTGTCTATATCGAGTTGCTTGGGAAGGTTGAACCCAATAAGCTTGTGCAAGTTACAACAGTGGAACGATATATTAAGTACCATGTACAAGAGTTTGAGAGAGCATTCCGCGAGAAGTTTCCTGCATGCTCAATTGCTGCTAAAAGGCATGTAGATAGAACAACTACAATATTGGATGTCCATGGTGTGGTATGTTCATCGCCTTTCACCTAAATATGCTTTCTTCACGTCAGTAATTTTTTGTCTTGAAAGGGATATAAAAAAATTGATAAACAAGAGTATTCCTTGCTTGTCTTCACAATAACATTCCTTTGAAATTATTGTTTTTGTTGAGAAACCTTCCATCGAAATCATTTGTTATGCTCACAAGATGTACCTTGTAGCGCAGTTACCAGAAGTCAGGAAATAGTGTTTTTCTGTTATCAAATACAAACTTCTCATAAAACAGTTTGCTAAGGCAAACCTGGAATTTTGGCTGAACTAACAATTCATAGGGTATCTGCTCTATTAAAAATGAGACAATTGTGTACTGTATAAGCTTGCCGATTAACTTTTCATCATTGATCATACAATAAACTGTAAGGACATAAGAAAAAAAAATGCTTTGTAGGACTGATTTAGGAAACTTTAGTTAAAAACATCCTAGTAATTAAATCAACTAGAATGTTTGGGGCACAATAGATCCTTGAGGTTAGGGAGGAAAACACCAACGTATGTTGTTTTTCCAATCCCCTTAGTTTAGTTCCACATTAGAGGTTGAGAATCTTGGTTCTACTCTATCCAAACAAAATCTGTTCAGTGGATTTGATCAAAACTATTGATATTGGTTAAATTGCTTTGGTTCAGTAGCTATGCTATTTTAATCCTTAACTATATGAATCATGAGAGTTTTTTTTTTGGTAGAAGATTCTTTTCTTCAAACTATATCTTTATAAATTGCAAGTATTGCTTAATATCTTTGTTTCGTCTACACAATAGTTGAAAATGACATCCATAAGATGTTGGTGGTTTTGTTCTGTTTCCTATGATATAGGGCTGGAAGAACTTTAGCAAGATTGCGAGGGATTTGGTGCGTTGTATGCAGAAAATAGATGGTGATTATTATCCTGAGGTAAGTCTTACTGATGAAATATAGGCTTGTTTTTCAACTATTCTGATTACCAAGCATGTCCTCAATTATGCAGACACTACATCAAATGTTCATTGTAAATGCTGGACCTGGTTTCAAGTTGATCTGGAGCACCGTGAAGGGACTTATTGACCCCAAAACTTCATCTAAAATCCATGTACAAACTTTTGCATGCTTGTCAAGTTTACTTTCCACATTGTGATCTTTGTGTGGCTTGTTAAGGGTATTAGTGGTATTTCCTATTGTATTAGGGTTTAGTCTTATGTCCCCTTTGTACTCTATATATATTGCCTATTGGGCCTTTTGAATACATACACAATATTCATAACATAGTATCAGGATAAAGGTTAGGATTTATTATAGCCACCGCCGCTGCCTCCTAACCTTGTTCTTCTTCTTCCGCTATCGCTACCTCTAGGAGGATCTATCTCTGCTCTCAGGGGCGGCCACGTCGTCACCTGCTTGCGCCTCTTTGGGTCACCGCCATCCTCTTCAGGGGTGGCCACATCTCCGGATCCCACCTCTCACTCGGATTAGGCCGCCACCCTGGCTCTCACAAACTGGGTTCTTGGCCACCGCGCTTGCGCCCGCATGAACACGCCGTGTCGCCGCCATGGCTTTCTCCAGCGCGGATCCTCCCAGATCCGCCGCTGCTAGCCTCCCCTGGATCCGCCGGCTCGTCACTGCCGACTCATGCTCGTCTGTAGCTCGAGCTCGATCCTCGCCTCTCCCGGATCCGGCCGCCTCCACGCCAGATCCGGTCATCTTTAGCTCGCCCCGCCTTCCGAGCTCTCTGGTCCTACCGCCGCGCTCTGCAACTACTTCTCCTCTACCTTGGCCTCCAGCTCCTCGCCCTCGATGTACTCCCCGATGGTGACCGTCGGATCTGCATGGTCCTTGAAGGCATTGCTCCTGTTGCCTCCCTGCCAACTCTCGATTTGGCCTTTCATCGCTGGATCCCGCTGGTTTGCCCCCCGCTGCAGCCGCCGTCTCCTCTCGGCGGTTTCCTCCGTGCCGGCCACCCGAGGCTTATGCTCCTCTGCGTTGACGCCGTCTCGCCCCTGTGGCGCGCTCCTTGGAGCCGAAGTTGCAGGGAGAAGAGAGAGAGGCGGAGTGGGTAGGAGAGTATTTGAACACAGTGATTTGCTGGTCATGGTTGTCGATGCTTGAGTCCACTCATATGCTTGGTTTATTAGGATGGTTTTGGGTGGAGTAGGCTCTGCCATTTGATGGTGATGCACTGCTAGATTTTAGGTCTTGTGTTGAGCTGTTGAAGGATGTTGCTGCTAGTATCTGTTGTCTTTGAGCATTTTTTTTGAGTCTTCTATTGCGTCCATTCAACTACGTAGCCTCTATCTTTCAGTTCGTCCAAACCGTATAAGTCCACAAATTTATTATCAGTCATAAAAGTATAGGAATTTTCTTTTTGTATAGCAACAACTGTCGCTTTCTCTCTGAGCCACGAGCAGATCGTAAAAGTCGTTATGATGCCTCCACTTCTTTATGAGCCGCCGCCTCGAGCTTCTAAGTCCGCCGTACTTTTTCTGCACTGCACTTCTTGTGCACTGCGTCGCCGCCATCTTGAGTTTTGATTTGTGCCGTCATGTTTCTATTCATTCCTATTCGACTCGATATATTTTTCAAGAGCTGCACGCTACGACGATATTATCAAGACTCGGACTTCATATTTTTTCCTATTTTAGTATAAACCCTTTTCAAATACAATGCTATTGCATACGCCTTGTATTTGAGAGGGTATTAGTGGTATTTCCTATTGTACTAGGGTTTAGTCTTATGTCCCCTTTGTATGCTATATATATTGCCCATTGGGCCTCTTGAATATATACACAATATTCATAACAGCTTATACCTACTCTTCAATTGCAGGTTTTAGGAACAAAATACCAAAGCAGACTTCTCGAAGCTATTGACGCAAGGTTGGTGATTGTAACCTTATATGTTGTTTGGATTGTTTATTGTAAGATTTATGGTGTGCCTGCAGTGCAAGACTTACCAAAATATATCTGCAGCCAATTACCAGAGTTTTTTGGTGGTTCATGCACATGCTCTAACGAGGGAGGATGCCTGAGGTCCAACAAAGGACCTTGGAGTGATCCTTTAATTATGAAAGTAAATTTCTGAGTTTGCTTGTTCTCTCTTACCGTATCATATTCCTATGGTACAACAAGACAGTTAACTATATGCCACAGCTGTTGATGAACTTATTTCCAATTGTAGCTTGTACATAGCATGGAATCATCTGCACAAAGGGATATTGGGCAAGTATCTGATATAGAAGAAACAATTACGGGCTCTATAAGTTTGCATGCACTGAAGGCAAGATTAATAAATATCTATTCTGTGAGTTGTCATATGCTCAATTAGCCAATCTATTCTTTCCTGTTTTGACGTTTTTATGTCCTGCTTCTTTCAGTTACCAGAAAGAATTAGTGATACATCAAATGCTGAATCAGGTTCAGATGTTGATGATCTCGGATCCCCTGTAGCACCTGAAGATGTTGAATATCATAGTTTGGCTCCAGTTTGGGAGGAAGTAAATTCTTGTTCCTTTAGTGCTACCATTATTTAAGAAGTTCCATTCATTTCCTCTGCAACTGCTAGCTTGCATGTTTAGATTGACATAAGATAATAGCTGATATGCTCCTTTTGGTTTCTACATGCCTAAATATTAGCTGTTGCTGGCATATAGAGCATCATACATCACACAATGTCATTCCTTAATAAACTTTGCCTTGAATTTATCATGTAGGCCAGGAAATCAGGATCAACAACATACAACGGTTCTGATGATCGGTCTCTTTCGGTGGATAAAGTTGTTGAGTCCAATAAAAGATATAACCCTGCTGGAAATGTATTAGGGCAGTACAACACACGACAAAATTCCTTGATGAATAGAGTTTCACCTGAGCCAGGTATCTAATCAGAATCTGCATGCATGAATTAATCCCTATGAAAAATTCATTGTGCACTGTTTATATTTGAAGTCAGTTATCTCACCAAGGCGGCCAGCCCTCTGATGCTTAAAATTGTGAGCTGAAACTAGCAGGTCACGTCCCGAATGATGGCGAAGGCAATGTAGATGATGGGATTTTGAAATATTTTTCAAGAAAAGTTGTTGCTGTAATTCTCAAAGTACTCTCTCTTTTGCGTTTTTTCATTCGTCGCCGACAACAGTTGGAAAAAGTTTGTCCACATACTGCAACCTTACCCAGTAATCAGGCAAATCCTCAGATAATTAAGGAAGACCGTGTAAATCCTTGTCTGGAGCGTCTTGAAAGACTTGAGTCAATGTTTAATCAGCTCAGCAGAAAGCCTCCAGAGATCCCACAGGATAAGGATCGTGCTATACAGGATTCTTTTGACAGGATAAAATCCATTGAATTTGATCTGGAGAAGACAAAGAAGGTATTTGTCTACCCAAGTATTATAGACCTTATGGTGCTTGCAGTTGTTTGGGGCTTTATGGTTAGAATTTTATCGTGCTTTTTACCACAAAGAGTGTTTTGTACCTTGATAAATAAAATATTTGTTCTGCCAAACCCTCCAGGCAAAATTTTGAACAATGTAGGTTGAATTAAAATATGAAATGTTGCTTTATTTTTTGAAATATGCAGGTTTGTGATACTTAAAGACACACCTGAGATTTTTGAGCACATAGTCCAAAAAGAACTGCAAGACTAGGTTAATCAAACCTCTTCAAGTTAAATATCAAGCATAAAAAGAAATGAATGCAAGTTATGTAAATTCAAAAGTTTACCAACAGATGTCTCGTCAAGGACCACTTCATACTTGATTAACGCCTCTTAAAAGTGCACTTTGTGACTATTTCAAATCTTCCATTGCTATGATGGAGCCATTGGTTATGAAACTGTAGGACATCTTGATTCAAAAAAGATTAATTCCTTATATGCCACTGAATATTTGCAAAATCCCTCATTGTCTCACTAACTAGGTAAATGCAGGCTTACAATCATTCTAACATACTATAATTACATCCTGCTATGGGCAGAGTTCGTACTCATGTCATAATTCAACAGAAATATGCCCATTATTTTTTTCACAATTTAACTGATAATATTTTGTTCCTTTGTTCTTGTATTTCCAGCGTTCATATATTTATATGCAGCACCTTTTGGATCTTCTTCCAGGTATTGCATGCAACAGTGATCAAACAAATGCAGATGGCTGAGACATTGGAAGCTGTGAACGAGTCTGATCTTAGGGTGAGCAATAACATATTGCGCAATTGTAATTGCAAGATTGCCGACATTGAGTATTTCAGCGTTGGACGACAGTTATTCTTCAATTGAAAATAATAGCTCATTGGGGTCTAAAACATTTTTCAGTGTTTTGACTTGCCTCTATGGGAACATATGTAGTAGCATGGTTCAAATTATTTCTGCCTGAATTATAACATAGAATTCTATATATAGATAATTTTAATTCATTCTTCAGCTTATATTAGACAGTATACTTGTCAGACGCTAAAGCTTCCCCTTTCTTTCCTTGTTTGGTGCAGAGAAGGAAATTTTGTACATAATAAACTTGGCAGCAATGTGCACGAACAATAAAAGAAGGGTTGGCGGCTTACTAATGTCTGCTTTCTAACAGAAAACTAAATCGCATTTCTTTGTATATGGTTGCCCCTTCGCGGCTCTCGCTTTCCCGTTTTGGGTTTATCAAAGAGATGACCGATGCTTAGTGTTTATAAGAACAGATAGTTGGTGACCCGGGACAAACTGAGGAGATGGTCATGAAGAGCGTCCTGGAAGATTACTGAACATAGTCCATCTTACAGACCAAAAGGAGTATTAGAAGAGGCCAACACACAGCTTATGTTCTGTCCTTGTTAATATTTATGTCCCTTTCAGCCTCCTAATCTGCTGTATGTATTACAGTGCTTTTTTACATTTTCTTTTTCAGAACAGTTGAGGCTTAACACCCATAATTCATACCATTTTTTTGGTTGAGATCGGCAATACATGTATCAGTATTTTCCCTCACTTTACCCTTCAATTGTAAAGTATAAGCATCTGATTAAACCACCTGATGATGCAACAAACCAAAAGAGTAGGACATGGTGTTGCAATACTTTTTCATTGGGTGAAATAGCCGCGAAGTGCATTCTATATTACCATAGCTTTGGTTTTACATTCTGCAATTCTCTGTTTTGTCACAAGCAAAATCCCAACAAGAGACGGAAGTGTTTGGGATAGGCTTCGTCACGTCCTGTTTGACACAGGACATTGCCTTTTATTGACAAGTGTTGTTGATTGGTGCAAGTATCATTGGTGGATCGCATGTTGAGGAGTGGTATTCTTGTGTGGCGTGAGCTGCGTGGCACATGAAGATGCGCCGATCTTAGCTGGCAACTCGTTCTTGCAGGCGAGTTTGTTATAAGTAGGTCACAGCCAAACGCCAGATAGAAGATGTCATTTTTTGTCAAAGAGAAGGTCCCGTCCATCTCACGGACAACGGGACAAGGATGGGGATTGTCGAATGGTTCAACTATTTTTACTGGCCAATAACTCAACACGGCCACGGCGTGCGTTTGTGGTGTGACTGCAGAAAAATAAGGTTTAGTTAAGAATTTGGAGGCAAATGCACATCTGAAGCTCATAATTTTTTTTGAAGGCCAAGCTCATAAACTTCAAGTTACTCTTGCAATTTGTTTTGCCTTCTGATTCACATATCACCTGCTCTCGCCAACTTTTGGTGAACGAGAATAATATGTCTCTGCATCGTAAACTATCCCCCATCTTCTGTTGTCCATTTTCACTATTCTCCAAACCGTCCCATGTAACACCCTGGCCTAACCTTTGAACTCGAAATGCTACCACTACTCTATAACATTACTATTAACATCTGTTGTTGATATATTTAGGCAACAATTGCTCTATTAAACCTCAACGATACGACAAACTACATACTATTTTAACACTAACCACCGAAGTAAGTCATTAAAGTCTAAATACATCAACTGAAGGTGATGTGCGAATTACTACTTGTACATGGAAATATATGTGCTATTCCCACCCGTACATGTCATTTTCAATGTTCACCTAAAAACCAATAAATAAACAAGGATAAGTCTGAAGACTCAGCAAAGACATAATAGAATGATAAACGCTACTTTAGCATAAGTATTAACCTAACCATGTTATTTTCCGCATGTTTTAACATAATCATAAGCATGAATATAAACATAAACATGTCGTTCTCCACATGTTTCATTATGATCATCATTCTCATGTCTCATCATCATCATTCAATTAGTGCAATGCAACATTGCTCTACATTCTCATTTTCTCATCTCATTACATATACCGGTATAGCCTGAGTGAACACCCATCGATGTTCACCCTATTATGAGCCCGTCTTTGTAAGCACGGGGATTTCTCCACTCCCGTGGAAGCTTACCGGAGTAGGTCTTACAGATCCACCCACGGTGTATCTCTTTCTCATTATATTGGTGCACATGATGCTAATGCATATGTCCATTGTCATAAACATACTTCATCACTATCATCATTAACAGGTAAACATTATTGCTTACCTTGCTCCATCATCATTGTTATCATCAACTAAGCAACATCATATAACATAAATATCGTATATTCCATAACAACTACTGTCTATCATTTTACCATGCACTTGCCTATTTAATCCTGAGTACGATGCGTGGATGGTACCAATCCAAAGCTTCCACCTGTGCAAGTATCATCCAGTTTCAATACATCGTAGCGACTCATGCATGTAAATGAAATGTATTGATACTATGCGCAATACCTAACACAGGCATAAAAACCCTTAGGGTTAAGGATTCATCGCTCACATTAAAAACCCCTCTCTTTTTTCCCTCTTTTTTTCTTTTCTTTTTTTCTTTCCTTTCCTCTTTCCTCTTTTCTTTTCTCCCTATTCTTTGTCTTCCGTTACCCGATATCTTCTCCCTCTTTCTTTTATTTCCCCTAGCCAGACCCTTATACTTTCCTTCCAATTGCCCCTCTCCTTCTCTCACTACTACTCCTCCACTCGATTTGGATCCATGGCACCCTTACTCCCTTACATCGCTAGCCACTAGCGTCGTGCACCGGCTGTTGCGCCGTGTGCCTAGACTCCAGCCACCCTCGTCTCCCTGGGCCTCCTCCTGGGCCGCCTTGGCTCTAGCCTTTATCCCATGGCCATCCCCTACACCGGCCACAGCTGTCCCTCGCACCGGCTGTCTCTCTTCCTACCTAATCTTCTCGCCATCGTCGCCGTCTCGGGCTCACCGGTCACGGCTCACTGCTGGTTGGGGGATTGGTGCCCCGCTTCCCATAGACCGTTCCGTTGTGGCTTCCCATCGGCCTGCTGCCCATTGGTGGCTCCCCACCGCCTGCTCGTGACTACTCCCAAGTTTTCCCCTTGGTTCGGGTGGTCTTAGCTTCGTGTCTCTAGTTTCGCTCCTCTGGCACTTTGACCATGGCTGCCTTGATGCATTGTTGGCTCTCATGGCCAACACCCAAGCTCGACTCAGTACTACCCCGTATGGTCCTCTCTTCTTCCCTTTACTACATGCATTTGGTTTTAGCTTCTATTTTTTTGCTTGCTCTTATTCTAACTACGCATGATTGGGTGAGCTCTGTGGTTTTGGTTGTGGCGTCGGGACCTGGGGGTGGCATGCACCGTGGAGCATGTCACCTCTCTAAGGGCGCACTGCGGCTTTTTTTGCGAGCTTGTTGCTGTGCATTGCGGCTGGGTTGTGACGCGCCATGGGGTTGTGTTTAGGGCAAAGTGAAGAAAAGAGGGTTGAGGGAAACACGTGCCTACTTGATGTCGGGTTGAGGATGGCAAGAAGCGTGGTTGATGTTCGCCATGGCCGTGTTGTGGTTCGGTAGGCCCCCTCTTGTTGTCGTGGTCGGCCGTGGTCCTTGCTCCTCTCCTCTGCCTTCCTCTACATTATTAACTCGTCCCATCTATTTCTCTCTTCTTTACTTCCTCTTTATGGCTGGCTTTGAGTGAGAGGGAGGATGTTTGGTTGGTATTTATTATTGGCCAAGGTATGACAAGGGAGGATGCTTTGCCTTCTCTGGCTTTGCTCTCAGTAGAGGAATGAAATGAATGTGGTGCAATGCTTATGAAGGAGAGGGCTTTCGCTCTCTCTCTCTCTCATGGTTGCGCAATGTCGAGTATGCCCTTGCCCTATCTCTATGGCTCTCTCAGTGAATTTTCTATTGCTGAATGATGATGCTTACATATGCGAGAGGCGTTGATCGCCCCCAGACGGTATGAGAATCTCGATAAGCAATATCCTATTTAGCATTTTAAAGCCAAAGAGATCTGACGGCAAAACCCTTTTATTCTACCGGCCAATCTTTCTACACAGACAAAGGGAGGAAATCGATTTCATCCTGCCAGAAATCTGCCATTTCTACAGTTCAACCGAAGAAGATCAAGGAAAAGAACAAGAAATCTTAAAAAAAGAAAAAAAAGAAGAAAAGAAAAGAACAAGACCAGTAAACAAAATATTTAAAAACACACGAGACAGGCGTCGCTCACAGAATGGCACCGTCAGGGGAAATAAAAAGAACACCAAACAAACCGCGTCGCGTCTTCCATCCGTTCTTCCCGTGCCTGGTCTCTTCCATCGCTCGAAGCACCCCGCGATAATTAATTGCAGCAGTAACATCTGCATCTTCGAGCTTAGAAAGACCAGCCAAGACGTTGAGGCGCGCATGTGGGCGGCCACTTCCCTGCGCGGACCATCTCCACCACCCTCGTCCTAGATCCAACAAGCTCCCGACTTCCATTCCTGAAGAACCACCCTTCCGTCGAGAAACTTGCAGCAGCGAGTAAAGTTCTTGCGCCTAGAGAGAGAGAGTGAGGATGGTTGTGGGCCGTGGCTTCTTGTTCCTCTTGGCCGCCGTCCTGGTCGGATGCGCCTCCGCGTCTCCCTTCCTGTCCGGTCCGTGCGTGTTCTTGTTCCGGTGTTTCTTGCTGTCTCGTTTGCTTCCGTTTTGTGCAGGCTTCTGAGGAATTCGTTTTGTTTTGTGCTGCTTGAACAGCTAGCGTGTTCCAGGCGAGCACCGGATCTACTGGGAGGAGCTTGCTGCAGGCGAAGAAGAGTACGTTTCCTTATCCTGCTTGCCCAGTTCCACCTATAAACTGGTGATGGATTTGAGATAGGTGTAAAGTAGGAGGGATTTGATCTGAAATTGAATTAGATGGCACACGTTTGGGTTGGAAATGATGCCGTTAGATACTCCACTTAGATGCATGGAGTAGATTCCCTAATCCGTCCTGCGCTCAAGAAAGAACTGCCTGTCAGTAGTAAGTAGTTAGATGCCGTTTCGTCAGATCGGGGTAGCATCGAGGATTTGTGGTGACTTGGTGAGGCTTGGTCCTCTTGGAAGGATTTCATCCTTTGTTACAGTAGATGAAGAGGAATTTATGAATAAGGATTTATGGTTTCTTGTGCCAAGCACCGGAACACCGGTGGTTGAGTTTGATGAGTATAATGAAGAATTGGGGTGCTGTGAATTGAATAGAGGGAAGGGGGTTATAGCTTAACAATGGTGTAGATGTATACTACATACACATGCTTGTTAACTGGATAATATGGGACATTTCATTCACCTCAAAAGTCAAAACCAAAAAAGGCATCTCATTTGGATATTAGAGATCAACTTCTTGATGGTGCCTACATGCATTTAGCGTTCAGATTTGAGAGGCTGATGTGGAGTTTCTGGACATGGAAAACAGAGTTCAATGATAAACTACCAATGGAAATTACAAACCATCATTCAGTAGTAGAAGTTAGGATTTTATGGTTCTCTTAAATTCAAAATTCCAAGCATTGAGAGCTATCAACCTGAAATGACCTGAGCTTTACTTGCTGCTACTTGATACTAAGATGCCCATCCTTACATAGAGAGCATAGGGAGACTGAAATAAATAAGCTAATAGTGGAAGGATATCTGTCGATGTCGAGCCTGTGATGGCGAAGCAGGAACTTCTTGTCTGAAGACATGAAATGTCCAGATAGTGAAGCCTGTAGTTCGTTATTCGATTAGAAATATGATCACATAAATTTTATGCATCGTAACGAGGCAGCCCTTAAGTACATATTTTGGTACCTTCGATTCACTGAACAATACATACATATTGCCAACACTGTGTACCAAATAACATCAAGATAGAGCCCAAGTCATCATTCTAACGTGTGCTGTCTGTAACATACTTCTTGCCATGTTCTGACTTTGAATACCTTGATCTGATATACTTTTGTTTATTCGTACTTATGTTTATCAGATTGTCCTGTGAACTTTGAGTTCCAAAACTACACAATTATCACAAGCAAGTGCAAAGGGCCACAATATCCTGCTAAACAATGCTGTGGTGCTTTCAAGGAATTCGCATGCCCATATAATACGTATATCAACGACGAGAGCAATGACTGTGCATCCACAATGTTCAGCTACATCAACCTGTATGGCAAGTACCCACCAGGCCTGTTTGCCAGCGAGTGCCGAGAGGGCAAGCAAGGGCTTTCTTGCGATGGCGTCGTCCAGAAAGACAATGGCGTTGCAAGTGGTGGTCAGCAAGCTCAAAGCAGCTTGCTTGCTCTTATTACTCTCTTGTGTGGACTTGCAGCATTGTTGTTCCGTTGAATGATACCTTACATTTCGCCGAAGATGATGTGTTGTAACTGATGAGGTTTGAATTCATTTGCTGCTGCGTGAGGCGCTCTCGGTGGCGTGGGTGGGTATTTTCCTTCTACGTGTAAAATATCTTATAAATTAAGTTGCGTTTGATTATATATATTCTCCGGAATCCCACATGTTGATTGCCAATTTATAACAACCCTTTTATCGTTGTATTGTAACTGTTTCATTGCATTATGTCTCATCGATGTGTGTAATGGTATCTATTTTGTTGGGTCACAATATGGAGCTTGATTGTATACTAATCACGTCTGTTGAGTCTGGTGAGTAAGGAGTGACTTATATATAGTCTTTTAGAATTTAAAAAGGTGTAATTATAAGGAGTTCTAGATGAATCATAATAGGATTAGGACTCTACTCCTATTTGGATTAAGATTCCTACTCCTACTCCTATTTGGATTAAGATTCCCACTCAAAATTGAAAAAGAGCTAAAAGCTAAGAGGGACTATATAAACCATAAGGGGTGATCATAGAAAAACAACAAAGCAATTAAGTTTATTCATCCAAAGCAGAGGACGCATGAGAGGATTAGAGGGCACTAGATTCTTGTATAGGGAAATGATTCGAGGGTCCTAAAAGTTTGAAAGGGTTGTAAGTGAGCGATAACCCTTTGTATTCTTTTGAGAGAGATGTTTGATGAAGGATCTCTATGTCCAGCACATGGAACTATTCACTTAGTGGATTGTAAGGAGCGTGTAATTACTAAGGTGAGAATAGTTACTTTGAAGATGTATGATAGAGCACATCGTATAATGATGGGAGTTTAGTATGTTCCCAGTTTAAGAAAGAATTTAATATCTGTGAGGTCACTTGAACTCGAAGGTTATAAGGTATCATTTCGAGGTGGAGTCACGCGAGTTACTTGCAAAGGGTAAGTAATCATGAAAAGCATCAAAAGCAATGGAGGACACTGATTAACGAGTAATCTTAAAAGTAGAGCAACCAATAGAATGTCTGATAAAAATCATGGTCAGGAAAAGGAAACTATGTCATCAACGGTAGGTACTCATATCTCATCTGTAGTTATGTGCGAAACTGCAAAGATAGTTGCAAAATCTAGCAGATGCAAAGGCGATGATGCAAGCTGTTGAAAGAAGAAAGACGTGATAGTACCAAACACGTGGAGCTGTGGAGCAGATGGAGCTTAGAGGCGATACAAATCTATGACTTGGAAGGCTATAGGAGTAAGAGGTGTGGTTAATCAAACTACACGACAAAGTAGCTCTCAAGTGGAGTGTTCGAGCAAACTAATCCAAACACTGAACACACACATTGTGGTGATATACATAAACCTCTGTGGTGGGGGTACTCCCAAAGGCGGGAGGAAAAACAAAAAAGGTGAGGTCGACTTGGAGCGAATTCTTGGAGGAGCATAGTGACTTCAACGAATAAGAGTGAATGTGAAGATTGTTGAGTTAGGATGACTCATATGGGGTCTTTTAGGATCTAGAAAGGTATGCTATAAAGAGTCCTAGATGAATTCTCCTAGGATTAGAACTTCTACTCTTATTTGGATTATGATTTTGTACTCTAAATTGGAGAAGGGTTAGAAGGAACTATATAAACCATACAGGGTGACCATGGAGAAGCAGGAAAGGAAACAAAATCACCTTCAACTTGTTCCTCACATGTTGGCTGTTGACATGAAAGTAATACTGAGGATTGGACAAATATTGGGTGATCTGTTCACGTGATGTATTTCTTCAAAAACACATAACACAAAAAATATTGATGGATTATCTCCCTAAATGAATTTATAAATGACTTACATTGCTTTGCAACAACTCACCTCAGATGAGTCCAGGTCTAGCTAGATATAAAGCAACCCACTTTGGATGAGTCTAGGTCCAGCTCCATATAAAAGCACTTTCAAAAGGATTTGATTGTGTAGTAGTAGGTCTTCGTGCCAATCCTCCCAGATCACTATTCATTATGCCTAACATGCCTACTGAATAAACAAAAATGGTTGAAAACAATCGTCAGAAAACAATGCATAAATGATCAGGTCATCTGAAATCTACTTCTTTAGCTTGTATTCCCTATAATATAGTTCACAATAGCTCTCAGAAACCAATCAAAAGCAACATGTTAAGAAACCAATTCCATAATGTTCATCCATTAGCTTAATAGAAAGATTATAAAAACCACTGTGGACAAAGCGCAGTTGAGTGCAGCGCCATCCTCGTTATTCTAATTACTATAGGACAACCAAGATATGATTAGTAGCCATTTTCTAGCTTCCAATTGAGAATGATATGCTAAAGAGAACATGTACCATAAAGCTATGCTCACATCAGAGAAAACTAGCATAATACCATATCACTGACGCTCATAATCTAAAAATCATGTAACAAAGCATGATCAATCATTTTATTGCTATGCAGAATTGAAATGTTCAGTGCACCACTGATGAAAACCTGCATTTTATCACTATCAATCTACCATGCATCTCAACATAAGCAAAATAAAGTTGCCACAAGTTTTGAGCCTCCCAGTGAAGCCTGGAGCTCAGCAATAATGCTTGACACTGCAAAGTCCTTGCCATCTTTGCCCTTCTTCCATCTTGAACCAGATATGTCCATAAGCTGATAACACAACAACATGAGGGATCAGCTATGACCTAGAAAAAAAGATTACAAGGTCATATGTAAATTAAGTAATCGCAATTTCCCATTGAAATTAATTATAATTGATCCAACAAGTTTTAGGCTTGCAACACACAACTGGGAAATCCGGAGGCCAAAACTTTTAGATTACAAGGTCATATGTAACTTAATGAACACATCTAGAGCATCTATTTGACAAGAACCACATGTTCTGAATTGGAAACCAGACCAAAGCTTGCAAGCAGGTGACATAATAAATATTTACTTTGCTATTTATATGACGTGCCATCTAATCAGACGATCAAATAGGAAGTACCACTACAGTAGAGGTGCTGGAAGTACCACTATAGCTGTAAAGTGGAAATTTAACTCGGAGGACTCACATTTCAAATCAAATTTGTCTTTTCAAAAAATATATAGATAAACCAAGCAAACCAAGCATATGACCTTGGCTTATACATTACATCGAACATGTGATGGGCAGACATGAGAGACAACAAACAATATTGTGCCTTAGCTTATATATTTCATCGAACATGTGATGGGTAGACATTAACTCAATTAGATAGATAAGAGAAAGACATCAGGGCTACATCACCAATTTGAAGAACCATATTCACACAATGGAATGAACATTGTCGTACTCATCGTGCAACAACCCAAACTGCTGCTATTGTTGTTGCTGCAACCCCTCCGCCTACGCACCGTCCTTAGTGGGCTTCCCGGCGGTGGCGAATGCGAGGTGGTGACCGGCCGTGACCCGCATGGTTCGGTAGCGGTGCCGCCGCTCCAAGCCACCCTCCCGCCCAATCCATGTAATATGGAGAAGCTACAATTACACAAGGAATCAAGAACGCATGAATACAAACATGGGCAAGAATATCTGTTCCATCCTAGGTGACAAGCTGGTAGTCGGAGGCCAAGAGGTTGATGAACCAGTCCCACTCAGTGCCACATTCACGCCCTTGCCCCATAGGAATGCAACCACGACGTGTAGTATGGTGGTCACCATGGTGGGGCCTGATAGGCGATGAGGTTCACCTTCTCCACCACCCGCATGTTGCATGCCACGACAAGGACAAGATGCACTGTGATGAAGGCGACGAACTCTTTCCAGAGTTGGGCACCTGCGCATCGAGGTAGAGGATATAGTGGTTCCTGGGTAGTAGTAGCATAGTATGGCGGCTTCTCCGACGGAGCCGGAGATGAGGTAGGCGAAGCGTGGGGGTGATGCTAACACGTGGGGCGGGGCCTCATGGGAGAACGCAAACTCGACGAAGAGCGAGGGTAGGAGGATGCGCGTGGATGAGGAGGCGGAGATAGAGGAGGGGAAGAGGAAGAGCAAAGGGGAGGGGAATGGGAACGGGGTGGTGTAAGGAGGAGTAGGGTGAGTGGCCCCTAGCGGCGACCAAGAGCAACCAATGCAAGTCGACGGCTCCAGCCCGTGGGGAGGGGGCTGCGGGCTCCATAGAGGGTGAGTCAGGGGCGGGAGTGGTGGGGAAGAGAAGATGCGGGGTGGGGAAGGGCATGGGAATGGCGTGTAGCGGCTACTGCCACGTCCCCACCTCCACCAAGTGCACAAAGTCCCACAGTGACGGCGCGTCCGCCTACAGAGTTGCAGGTGGTGGAGGAGCTGGAGCAGGTGGTGGAGCGGGAGAGGAGGGAGCTCGTGAGGGGAGGCATGGCTGCGGATCGGAGTGGGAAGAGAGATGGTAGGGGAGAGCGAGTGGTGTTGGGGGACAGGAAAGAAGGGCGACGGTTTCTCGGGGAGACGAGAGTAGTGGAAGGGGTGGCTTGTGTTGCAGGCTGGAAGTTGGTTCATTGGTTTTCTATGGGAATACGTGCGTTGTGGGCTGGCTGTCTGCGGAAGAAAGAAGGAAGGAAGGGTAGGTGAACGGACAAACTCTCATATTATATTAGTAGAGATAAGTAGCTAGGACTTAGTAACTCATAACACTGATTCACCTTTAAAAGGCCATAGCAACCAGATCATCAACAAACTACTGATGTTCATTCTTCATGCGATTAATTATAAGCATTTTTGTTTAATTTTTTCACTCCACAAAGTGAAACAATACAAAGGTGAACAGAGGTTAAGAGAGTCGAAGAACATTGGGCCTATTCTTTTTGGCTGAGACTTATGACTTTTGGCTGTGGCTTGTGGCTTTTGGGCTGCTCGTGCAAGAGATTACAGAGTAACAGAAACTCATGTGCGATTTTTACCGATATAAATGAAGTCGGTATAGTATGTACTATAATTAACTAGTAGACTCTATTTTGAAAAGATATTTTATTTAAAAGCTAGTTATTATAAAAAATCAAAAGCAAAAATCAAAAATTTTAAAAAGACGGGACTATTATTCTGAACCAAAAAAAAAAAAATCAACCATACTCCTAACGTAGGCTTCTGGGTCAGAGAGTATTCCAGAAACTTCCACGTGTACTCATAGAATTACAGCACGAACGGTCGGCAGGACAAGTACGGTTCTACACTTCTCCTGGGCAAACAGAGGAGAGCTTTGCTCCAACGATTGATCTGCCACCTGTGCGTCACCATCCCCTATCGCCCATCAAAACCGACGGGACCAAAATGACGTATCCCAATCTCTCACGCTCTAGGAGCTATAACGGGTCGGACGTCGGTGTTTTCATGGCTTAATCCGTATCTTTTCCGCTGATTCGAAGTCAGATACAAGTACATTAGATATATAGATAATCATAAATTGAGTTTGAATCAATTTACTAATGTATAGTGTACAAATAAAGAAAACATATGTATAACTTAACTAACGATAGCATATTACTGAGCTCATATGAGCTTTTTTTATGTGGTTTTTGGTTTTTTCATTGTAGCAGTTGATAGCTTTTTTTGATAGAATTAAATTTTAAAAAATTAAAAATAGTAAAAACATATTATCCTAGCACGGACAATGAAAAACACAAGGAAAAAGAAAAGATAAAAAAGTCCAAAAAACTAAAAAGCTATAAAAAGATGAAATTAAAGAATAATGAACTAAAAACCGTAAGTCAGAAACTGAAATCGAAATGAGCAGGACATAACAAGCTAGAAAATTATTTATCGTACTTGACAACATAAACATAATTTATGTCATAAATTATGTTTTTTTTTTGGGAAAAAAGGGATATTGAAAGTATACCTTTCTGAGGAGACGAAAGGAAAATTCCATGTTTTCCTCCAAAATTTCTCCAAAATAAGCTATTCTAAGGAATTTCGTAAGAATCATAGAGGTTTACTTCTGTATTTCAAAGAGCCGCATAGGAAAAGTTTTCATATGGTTCATTTCCCACATAATTCATTCGTTCCAAACACATTCTTAAGTATTTTTCAAATACAAATACGAATATATCAAATTTAAATTGGGTCTAAAAAAATTGGCAGTCCACATGATTTTTTTCAAATACATTGTTAGATGGACGGATATCATCTACCCATTTTAACCATGTCACGTCCTCCACTCTCGCAGGGCAAACTCAATCATTTCTAACCACCCTGCCGCTTCACACTATATGACTTCTTTCTTTTCAGCTTACGGCTTATGATTTCTCTCAAACAGACAAATACGATACTTTTTTGTCACCTTTTCGAAACAGTTTTTTTAAAACAGATTATCGATATTTAATTTATTCACACAAATACTCATACTAGAATAAATACCATCTATAACTATAACCTATCACTCATAGTAAAAAAAAACCCCACATCCAATGTTAGCTGCCTCCTCTTCCCAGCGCTATCCCTCCTGGACAGTGGAGTGTGGACACGGCCTGTCCCCGTCTAACCCACTACGACGAACACAGGAACAGCAAAAAAATAAAAAAAATATTTTTGCGACAGAATAAAATTCGGTGAAGTAATTCCGAAAAGGAAACGAAAATTAGAAACAAAGCAGTGAGAGAGGGAGGAGGGAAACACCCAAAAGTGGAAGGGGGGAAATAAACCGAGAGAAAAGATTATTAATTGATTCGCGCTGTTGGGAAGGGAGGAAAAGGAAGCGGCTCATATTACCAGGGATTCCATCTCGGTTCGGCTCGAGCGGCGTCGTCTGAGGCGCAGGCTTCCCTCTCCGCTCCCCCCGGCGGCCGATTCGCCCCCGCTTGATTGGGCCAGGTGCGTCCAGTCCTCCATTTCTTTTTTTGTGTGTGTGTGATTTTTGGTGAATTTTTGACGGGTTTTCGTGGTGGGAAATGGTGATCTGTTCGAATTAGGGTAGATCTGGGTGGTGGGCGGTTAGAGGCGGCGGGGTCTAGGGTTTGGAGCGGGGGGCGTGGGGGAATTGGTGATGTCTGAGCCTGATATGAGGAAAAAGCGCGTTTGTTTTATGGATTTAGGGGAGGAAATTTATGGTTCTGCGGATGATTAGTCTGCTGCTAATGATGAGACTGTTGACTGTGTTTGATTTTTCCCTCGTTGTTAATATGCTTGGGAATTCTACCCCGTGTTGACCTCGTTCCATTTGGTGCGGATTTTCTCTTCGTGTTTGCTTAATCCGCAAGTGCTTAGTAGTTAGAACAGGCAGACGGTATGTGATGCTAGAAGCTGCCTATTTGCTAATAGAAACTGCGAAGAGCTTCTAGTGTTTGTCGTTGTGATTGGCAACCGCTGTTAGTGGATTGGTGTGCCAAGTTCTAGACGCGCTTGTTTGCTTGCTTGATGTGCTATTGGTTTCAGTGAGGGCGTGGTTGCTGATGGTGATGATGTTCTGTTTGCAGGCTAGGGACGCTCCTCTCTTAGGAGAGGATCCATGTCCAATTATCACGGAGACCACGTCGAAGACATGGAGGATGATTATGACATGGACGAGCCCGCTGATGACATGGGCGACGAGCACCATGAGCGAGTTAGGGAGGATGAAGAGTACGGACAGTCGGTATGTCTGTTATTTTGTATTATTGCATCACTGCATTTGGAATCAAGTCTATGCAACATCGTTCTTAAATGCAGTTCTTGTCGGGTTACTAGATCATTATTCCACTGATAACTAGAACTACAAGTGTAGGACACTTGTATGCTGCTGGTATGTTTCGGTTACTTAGCCCACATGCTACTTGTGATGGTATACTAGATACTAAGCATGGAGTAGGCAACCAATACTAGATACTAAGCGTGGAGTAGACAACCAATCAGTTATACATCCCTATAAATGGCTTGATTGGGGGCATTGATTATGCATTCTCTTATTGAGAGAGTTAACTGATCCACGAAACCACAACAATGCTTACGCATCTTGTGTTGGCTGTTAGAGACTTGGGAGCCTGGTGCAGTTATCTCTTGTTTAGAGGGTTGTCTGAACTCTGAATTCATGAAGCTTGTCCTCTTACATAGTTGCACAATGTCCTTTGTCTTCTACCGTTTGTCATCCCAATCCTTTGGTATTATCTATGCAACTATCTTTTGCAAGATTGCGCCTCTCTTCCCATGATTTCTACATGCTATGTTATGTAAATGCTTCCATTGTTTCTTCTATTTGGTCTTCCATTTGTAAATCATTGTGAATTTGTTTTAATTCTGGGCATAGGATATAGAAAGCAGTTATTTCCCTTGCTCAGTTTTTAATTTATAAACCAGTCTTGAACTTTACCATTATAAGAGTTTCTATAAATATGGTTTTCTTTCCGAGTGGCAATTTGATCATTGTTTTAACTACATAAACCACGCTGCAATGGTCTAAATGGTTGCTTTTCCTTCTCTGTTTAGAATGATAATATCCCAGATACTTCATCAGCGGATGCAAGAAAAGGAAGGGACATTCAAGGAATACCATGGGAGAGGCTGGCTATCACACGTGAGAAATACAGACAGACCAGATTAGAGCAGTACAAAAATTATGAGAATATGCCTAATTCTGGAGAAGCAGCAGCAAAGGTGTGTCTGTCTTACTTTCTCTTAGAAAGTTCAGCTCATGCAAATTTTTTTGTCTGCATTTAGTTAACAGTTGACACTTGTCTTAAAACAGGAATGCAAACTGACTGAGAAAGGCGGGATGTATTATGAATTCAGACAAAATACTAGATCAGTAAAATCGACTATACTACATTTTCAGGTGGGTTCATTCTGCCTTCCTTTCCCCCTTCATGATAATACGCCATTGGATAATTATTAGATGTAATTTCTTAGATATCTTATTGGTTGGTGGTGTAAAGTTTCTGGGTGTTCCCTTATAAGATTATGTTCTACATTTCATTAACCAAACCAGCTTCAGACTTATTAAGTTACTTTATCAGTCAAATTTCATCTTGATCTATTGTCTTCATAGTTTTCGCTGTACCATTTCCTTGAATATTAAAATCCAAGAATTAATTAGGTGTGAATTTGCTAAGCATAACTCCATATTTGGTTGAGTTTGTCTATTTCGGTAACTATGTCGTGCTTGATTGCAATAACTGCTAATTTGAAGAAATTTTTGCATCAATGCTTTTAGCTGCATTAGTTTCTCGTATTTGTAATAAGTTAAGTTGAATTAAATGTTTTGAAACATGCAATTGTTGCTTAAACTTTGCACGGATGATGAAATGTATTACTATGTTAAAAAGAAGAGCAAGGTGTTCCTGCTTAGTCTCTTGTCTGAAAATAAGGATTGGTGTTGGTTCTTGTATCTTTGGGACTAATTTAAGTTTGCATTACCTGTTTGGAGAAAATTTTATTGTGACAGTTCAACATGTTCAGGGATCTCTGCAGGTCCTGATTATGTGGTTTTCGGTCCTGATTATGTGGTTTTCCAATAATCTCGTCAATCAGTAAACTAAGATGTTGTTATGTTTGAGCTAATCATTTGCAGTCGATCTCAAATTCTTAATTGATGTTCCCCTCTCTTTTATATGATTTTGATATGCAAATGTGAAGAGTCAAGAGTATGAAAAAATTGACCTAAACTGTGCCTGCAGCTGAGAAATTTAGTATGGGCTACATCCAAGCATGACGTCTACCTAATGTCACATTACTCAGTTCTTCACTGGTCGTCATTGAATGGTGTGGATACTGAACTTATGAATGTTCGAGGACATGTGGCACCCAGGGAGGTATGATAAATCGTTCTGAATTCTTTTCTATCTCAATTTCTCCTTCCTCTGCAGCTTAGCTAGTTGTTCTTCTTCTATTAAAGTTTTGTCGATCTCTTACTACAGAAGCACCCAGGAAGTTTATTAGAGGGTTTTTCGCAGACTCAAGTTAGTACCTTGGCAGTCAAGGACAATTTGCTGGTAGCTGGCGGATTTCAAGGAGAGCTAATATGCAAGGTAAGTTAACCAGATTGATTAAAATCCTTTTGAATCCAACCCAGGGCTGTGCTATCTATTGGCATAGTGTTCTAGTTATATGACGATTGACAAGTTCCCACTATTTGTGATGTTTGCATGCATCAATATCGTTCTTTTACTGGATGCTTACCTAGCTCCTAGTGCACTATCGATTCTAACTACTGGAATTATCACACTATTGATTCTAACCACTGGCATTATCTCTTATGAATTGGGAATGTTATGGTGAGATGTTCATGGTAGATCAACATAATCACTGGTTTTGCTCTACTTGAACAAACTGACCAATGTTATGTAAATTTTGCTGAAAAATAACTAACTGATGTGTGTTGTTGTGCATGTGCTCACATGCTTGATCTGTTTATGAACTCTCAATGTTGACCTTTTGTTGACTTTTTAATGCTTTGTTGATGTGAAATGCAGCACCTTGATCGAGAAGGAATAAGCTTTTGCTGTCGAACAACATATGATGATAATGCTATTACTAATGCAGTTGAGATATTCAACACATCTAGGTAACGTCATATCCCTGTTATTATAGATGCAGCCTTGTTGAACGTATGCTCATGTCAGTTCTGGTTTTTTCTCCCAGTGGTGCAGTTCACTTCATGGCATCAAATAATGACTCTGGTGTAAGAGACTATGACATGGAGAGATTCCAGCTCTGTAAGCATTTTCAGTTTGACTGGCCAGTGAACGTAAGTCCCTTTGGTTATCCCTGTTTCTTTTTTCCTTGTGTTATGGTTGGAAACTTGGAACATAGCGGTTGCAGTTTGTACCGGAGATGATATGTTTTTCTTTTTGGTTCATATGGTTAGTCTTGTTTCATTGTAACCGCAACAACAACAACAACAAATCTTTTTGTCTCAAACAATTTGGGATAGGTTAGGAATGAAACTTCTTCAAGGTTAAAAAAACGAGAGCCTTGTAATAAAATCTACAAAGCAAAAACCATAAATCTGCATCCTACCATCTGAGCAGAGAGTCTAAAACATCCGTCCTAAACCTTCTTCTTATATCATGGTTCTGAACTTCTGATATGTAGATCGCTAACTTTCATGCGCTCATATCCAAAACTAATTCTTTGGATACATTTCAATCTCTCAAGTCTCTTTTAACCGTTTTCTACTATGTCAGTTTTGGTCGACCTCTGCCTCTTCTTGCGTTTTCGGTACGTCTTAAAATTCCACTACGTATTGGTGCCTCCGGAAGCAACCGTTGGAGATATCCAACTATCAGCCGTTGGAGATATCCAAACTATCTCAAGCGATGTTGGAGAAGCTTCTCTTCAATTGGTGTTAGCCCCACCCTATCACGTATATTATTATTGCGGATTCCATCTCGCCTTGTGTGACCACAGATTCATCGCAACATTCTCATCTCTGCTACACTTGTCTTATATATATATATATATATATATATATATATATATATATATATATATATATATATATATATATATATATATATATATATATATATAGGAAAAATACATTTTACACCCTGTGTAATTACACCCACCTCTAATATACCACCTAAACAAACATGAAATACTCCTTTATCACTTTAGGTATGTTTGTATACTAATTATAAGATACTCCAATGTGAACCACACGAAAAACTTGTAAAGGAATTCATAGTTTTTAGCGTATTTTGTAAATACCTTCATATACGCGTATAAAAAGGAGTATGTCGAAAAAATGTACATACCACATCTGAAAAATTATTCACACCACCTAGATGGTCTTAAATACTCGTATACTACACGTACATACCCTCCGTTACGCGAGATACTCCCTACATTGTGAGATACGACATAGGATGTAATTACACCCGGGTGTAGAAAAGAGGCTTCCTATATATATATATATATATATATATATATATATATATATATATATATATATATATATATATATATATATATATATATGATTGATATTTTTTGAGTTTGGGTATGAAAATGTTTTATACCCTTGATATATTTATGGTAAGTAAGTTTTGAACTCATGGTTTGAACTACTTTTGAGTTCAATGCAACTAGTATATACCATAAAATAGTTCAAACTAATTAAATGATTGAATTTAAATTTTTTGAGTTTGACATCTCAAATATACTTTTTATGGGTATATGAAGATACCCACATCAAACGTAATCTCAAGCAAATCAACGGTATTGATATTGGTGCCTAGGCACCATGGTGCATGAAACACTATATATATATATATATATATATATATATATATATATATATATATATATATATATATATATATATATATATATATATATATATATATATATATATATATGGCCTTTTAGTCATCCAGCATTTCGCTTCATATAGCATCACAGGTCTTATCGCCGTCCTATAGAATTTACCCTTTTAACTTTTGAGGGGCTTTTTATCACACATGACACCTGACGGTTGGCTCCATTTCGTCCACCCCGCTCTTATCCTGTGGCTCACGTCTTCATCAATCTCGTCGTTCGTCCCACTGTAGTATCGATCCCAAATATCGAAAAGAGTCCTTCCTAGACACTGCTTATCAGTCTAGACTAATATCTCTATCATCTGCTCTGGCACCGCTGAAATCACACCTCATATACTTAATTTTAGTTCTAATATGTTTAAAACCTTTCGATTCTAAGGTATTCCTCCACAACTTTAGATTTCTATCGACACATATTCTACTTTCATCAACTAACACTACATTATCAGTGAAAAGTATACACCAAGGAATATCTCCTTGTATGTTCCGTGTGACCTCGTCTATCACTAGGTTAAAAATGTATAGACTCAACGGTGACCCTTAGTGTAGTCCTATCTTAATCGGGAAGTCATTAGTATCACCATCATATGTTCTGACGTTAGTTAGAATATCTTTGTATATATCCTTGATTAGGGTAACATGCTTTGTTGGGACTTTTTTCCTTTGGAGCGCCCACTATATGACCTTTCTTGGTACTTTGTCATAGACTTTCTTCATGCTGATAAACACCATGTGAATATCCTTCTTTTGCTCCCTATACCTCTCCATCAACTGTCGTGGTAAGAAAATTGCCTCCATGGTCGACCTCCTGGGCATAAACCAAATTGGCTTGTCGTTACACTAGTCACTCTTCTTAAACGGTGCTCCCAAAGCTTCATTGTGCAGCTCATAAGCTTAAATTTCTTTATAATTAGTACAACTTTGAATGTCTCCTTTATTTTTGAAAATTGGTACTAATTTGCTTCTCCGCCACTTGTTAAGCATTTTGTTCAACCTACAAATGCTATTAAACAAATTAGTTAGCCAAACGACAGCCACTTCTCCAAAGTATTTCCACACTTTGATAGGAATGCTATTAGGCTTCAAAGTGTTGCCCACTTTTATTCTTTTTAAGGTCTCTCTTACTTCCGACTCCTGAATTCTTCAAACAATCCGTCTATCAGTGTCGTCAAAAGCATCATCCAGTTCAATCATACTATCCTCATTGTCTCGAGCTCGATTAAACAGCTCGTCGAAGTAATCTCTTCACCTATCCTTGATCTCATCGTCTTTCACCAAAAGTTTATTAGTGTCGTCTTTGATGCATTTAACTTGGTTAAAATCTCACGTCTTTCTTTCTCGAAGTTTAGCCATCTTGTAGACATTCTTCTCGCTCTCCTTTGTACTTAGATTCTGATAAATTTCCTCATAACTTAGATTCTGATAAATTTCCTCATAGGCTTTGCTCCATGTCTCATTCACCGATTTCTTTGCATTCTTTTTTTGCTGTTTTATACTTTTTGTACGTTGTCGTCGCTCCTATCATGATGCATGCGCTTGTAGCATGTCTTCTCCTTGATAGCCTTTTGCACTTTTTCGTTCCACTACCAAGTGTCTTTAGGTTTGCATCTTGTCCCTTAGGTCACTCCAAGCACCTCCGTAGCCACCTTCCTAATACGAGTTGTTATCTCCGTCCACATACTATTCATTTTTTCCATGTTCCATGCCCCTTCCACAATCATCTTCTCCTTAAACGCATGTGAAGCATCCCCTTTGAGTTTCCACCAAGGTTATTAAAGCGATGCGGCGAGGAGCGGTGACTTACCACCTTCACATCACAATATCGCTTATGGTGTGCGGCATGGTGACGCCATACACACATCTTAATCTAGTTTGGTAGCAAATTAAATCGACAATGTAGTAGAGCATGCATACCTTGATTTTGTCTATTCTTGAGCCCATGTAGCACCATCACTAATTTTGTCATATTTTAGACCGTCCAATGGAGATCCAACTTCCCAGATTGAGTCATCAAATCGTGTAACCAATGTTTAAGAAAATTAGTCAGATTTTATATTGTCCAATAGAGATCCAACGTCCCAGATCAAGTCATCAAATCCTATATAAATCTACCCTAACACCCTCCACCTCCTCTCTAGCTGTCGCCGCCATACCCACCCCTTCGCGCGCCACCACCCTCTTCGCCGGCGTCACCCCTAGTGCTGGCGAGGATAGCCGACGACCACATCCTGTCGCCGCTTCTACCTCCCATGTGGCCGTCGGCACTGACGCCCGCCCCCTCCTCTACCCTACCTCCCCGCGACCATACGCCTCCCTTCTCGGCTCCGGAGACGATGACACTGCGGGATTCGCCACCAATAGCCACCTCTATCGCTTCTTGATCACTCCTCGGATCTCATCGCCCCCGCCCGCGACGTCACGACCACTGCCCTCCTGACCCGCGTCTGTCGCCGCCCCTCCGCCACCTCCCACCACTGGCGCGTGGAGAACCAGAGGCGGCGGCACAGAGGACCGGTGTGGATCTGGCCGGCGGAGGAGACCGGAGCCGATGGAGGCCGCCATACAACTCACCGCCATGCTGTCCGCATGCCGAATGACGGCGAGCCGCCACGGCGATATGGCGACGCCTTACCAACCATGGTTTCCACCGCTTCGTTCTCGTGGCTTTGGTGACCTTAGGCTGTTGAATCTGTATCCTAAAACGATAGTCGGAGGCTACCAACTTATGTTGCTGGACAACACACTCTCTAGGTATAACCATATAATCTATGTAGGCTTGTTTGTCCTTCCTCCTGACAAGGACAAAATTGATTTGGTTAGAATGCTGACCACTGCTAAAGGTAACTAAATGGGATTGTATCTTTCTAAAAACGGTGTTAGCTATCATGAGATCATAGGCTACGTCAAACTTCAAGATATCTTCTCCTCCTTGGTTTCTATTATCACGACCAAAACCCTCATGTACCCTTTGAAACCCCCACTAGTTGGCAAACCTAGTAAAATTAGGGTACAAATTTATGATGGATCTAAAGAGCAAAATAGAGTGTAACATTTATATTGCCATAACTGATGACACTATGCTGTTCTGTTCATTAGTCTTCTGGATACGGTGGAAAAAAGAAAAGTATAGTGTTGCATTTTTGACAATTGGCACCCTATACGATAATCTTGCGTGTGCCAACTATAGAACCCTTTTCTGTTGTTTTTTCCCATCACTGCCTTTTCGACATAGTACTGATATTAAATGGATCCAACATCAGTATGCACATGTAGACAAGTTAAATTCGACATCCAAAAAAAATTCATGTTTTTGCACGTGCACCTAGGGGAACTACCAATTTTAGATCAATGGAATGCTTCAAATGTTTTTATTGTTGTACTCTGGCCTTACTATGTATTGCTATTTTGTTCATGCAGCATACATCACTGAGTCCTGACAGAAAGCTTGTTGTTATTGTGGGGGACGATCCTAATGGTCTACTTATTGATGCCAATTCAGGAAAGGTATACGAGCACATGCAAACCCAGGCATAAAACATCATATAGATGTTAGCCAAGCTCTGACCAATATTTCACATTAAATTGCTGATATGATTGTGATTAATGGTGACACTATTTTGCTTCTGGATGCAGACTCTTCATTCCATGAAAGGCCATTGGGATTACTCATTTGCATCAGCTTGGAGCCCTGACGGCCGAACATTTGCTACTGGCAACCAAGACAAGACATGCCGGATTTGGGATGTGAGGAATCTTTCAAAATCCGTCCATGTATTGAGGGGTAACCTTGGAGCCATTAGATCGATCCGCTTCACGTCAGATGGGCAGTTCATGTCAATGGCGGAACCAGCAGACTTTGTCCACATCTTCGACGTTGGGAGTGATTACAACAAAAGTCAGGAACTGGACTTCTTTGGCGAGATATCTGGCATGTCCTTCAGCCCAGACACCGACATGCTTTTTGTCGGGGTGTGGGATAGAACTTATGGCAGCCTCCTCCAGTTCGGCCGTCTGTATAACTACTCGTATCTTGACTCGCTGTTTTGAGGCAAAAAGCAAAGCAGATGTTGGGCCTGCTGTGCCTCAGCTGCGCTGAATCTTGTCAGCATAAATTAGGTATCCTCAAATCAGAATTTTAAGTTGACTTGATAATTGAATTAATAAATCTTGTATCCTGTTGTATGTGTATATAAAGAAATGTACAGATGTCTATAGGCTGCCTGTGCCGGGGTAGGGCGCAGATCATATGTTAGATTCCAGTGAATTGTATGGCCTGTTGACTCAAGAGGAGTTATGATGTGAACCTTCAGGCCGATGGTGCTGTGACTTGTGGGTTGAACGGCCTCTTCACCTGCCCTATCAGTGCAAACTAGTTCGCTCTTTGGTATTTTCTCGGCAGAAGCTGTTCTCTCTGCTTGCCTTTGCTTTGCCCGGGTGTATCTTTCAACGGTGCAAGCATTTCTTTGTCCCGTGTGGCTAGACCAATCTTATCTCTCTTTCTGTGAGGAGATCTGTGGTATGTTTTGATTGCGTATTCCTGTGGTGCTATTTTACGGCACATTGTGCCGTTGAAAGTTGCGATCGACCTGAGTCCAGATGACAGTGCAATAAGACGTGGACTGCATGAGACATGGACGTTCGTTGAACGTATATGCTATTTTGGGTTGCGGTGGATGGATTTTGGTCATGGTCGGTAGTTTTTAGCTACAATTTTTGATATGATAGTAGATAGTGGAGACGTCGATATGGATGGTGCATACGTTTAGACTTAGAAAATCGTAAGAAAAATCCGCTTCAAAAAATCTGGTTTATTTCGACTCTCTAACCGGCCATATCTGCGTTAATATAAGCCCGCTACTAAGCCCAGTATTAATTAAAGCCCGCAACTCACATCATTATGAAACGCGAACCTTTCCGCAACTCGAATCATAACCAACACAGGGTGATCTCAGCCGTCAGCCACTATGCATCGGTACCGTGAGTCGATCCCTCGAGAGATCGAGCCATACAAAGAGGCCATGAGCATCTAGGGTACGTAGATTAATTCCCTTCCTTACATCACACAAGTCCACGATCCAGAGCGCGGCAACTCGGAACCCGCTTGGGACTCTGGAGGATGAGCGCTGCACCGCCGCCGCCCCGCCCCACGACCAGACGGACGACCACGCCGCCGCGGCTGGAGCCGGGCTTCGCAGCGCGCAAGCGGATCCGGAAGGAGCTGCGCGACCTGTGGGCCGACCCGCCGGCGTTCTGCCGGCCCGGCGCTTCGGCCGTGACGGATCTGCTCCACTGGGAGGTGGTCATCGACGGCCCCGACGGAAGCCCCTTCGCCGGCGGGACGTTCCCGGTGGACGTCGCCATCCCCCTCAACTACCCCTTCCGCCCCCCGAAGCTTACCTTCAAAACGAAGGTGCGTATTGCCGGCTAATTTAACGCATGAATAGATCGATCTGATCACTGCGATCAACAAGATACCTTGTCCGTGACGAGTTTTGGTTCCACCTACGTGTGTGTCTCTGCTCCTACGCGTAATCGATCGTGAGTTGTTAATCATCTACCTGAAAGATAACATAGTTCGCGAAATTGATCAAGAAATAGCAACAATTGCTTGCTTAATCGTAGAACATGCATATACATCCGTCAATCATCCAGATTGGCCTTCGATATCTGTCGCAATTGCTCATGTAATTCACGCCTGCATGCACTCAACGGGTTTCTTCATATTCTTTTTCTCACTTAGTTTCACTCTCCTGCATGCATGTATCTGCAGGTGTACCATCCGAACATCGACTCGGAGGGGGAGATGGTCCTGGACATCTTCCAGGACAATTGGAGCGCGGCCTACACGATACACAGCCTCCTCCTAGCCATAGTCTCCGTCCTCAACGATCCCTTGCTCGACTACCCGATCAACGACGAAATCGCCGATCTGTACGAGGACCGGATTGATCTGTACGAGGCGGTGGCCAGGGAATGGACGCGGAAGTACGCCTCGACGCCAATTGTTTCTTACCGTCCAGTGAAGGCAGGCAATTATGCTCCTGATCATTCAGAAAGCAGCACTGCTGTCGTGTTACCCCATGAGGGTGGGATGATCGATCCCTTGTGGTTGTGGAGAAGGGCAGTGGGGCTTCTTCAGAGCTGGTTTCCTTACCGTCTGCTGCATAGAGCGTAGGAGAAGAGAGCAAGAAAAGTTCTGTCTAAGAAACTTTCATATAGTGCATGCAATCTTGAGAAAGTGAAGAGTACGTGGTTGTGACGCACCATGCCATTACCCGAGGGTAATAACATTGAAGTAACCAATACCTATTTGTTTGGTTGGTAGAACATTGTTTTAACGAATAATAAACTTTATCATAGTTACACGCAGCAGAGCAATGAGTAAAACTTGTGCACTATATAGCAGTTAGCCACGCAAGGCTATGGTCTTAACTATAATTTATTTAAATACAACGGAGATATGAGAATCTATACCCTATCTCTCGATGACTCTACTCCACTGGATGTCTACTCGTCCCAACTGTTATATAGGGTGCCCCATCTCACTCTGGTCCTAAGCGTGATCGCCCTCGTCCCACATAGCCTCATCGATACCTGTGCATCCCACGTCCCACTCGGGGTATTATCCGGTCGAACTGGGGTCTAACAAGGAAAAGTAATAGTAAAGGTGAGTACCAATGTACTCAGCAAACATTAATAGTAAGAATGCACTATATGACTTTATCACAATTCCTAAATCATCTCTTTTCTGGAAACTAATTCTTCTAAGTTGTAAATTTTAATTACTGAAAAAACTACTAGTCATTCGGTGAGAAGAAAGACCCCATAGTGGTCTCCGTAGCCTCTAATCCAGGAGATAGGTATGAATTCATAATTTTATTTTGCACTGCTCAGGCTTGTGCTATTGTACCTATAGCTACTATGAGCTCTGTTGAAACTAGGTACCCATATTTCCTTTGATGAAGTGATGGACCCTGGTTATTTTTATTCTAGTTCCATCCCTAGTTGATATGAACTAATCATCTGGATGCTGCTTTGTGTGATTGTGCCTTAGTTTAATTGTAGGTCAAGATGAACTCAACTTGTATGGTTTTGGTAACTATGTTCTGTGTTCTTCGCAAAAGCATGTGTCATTTGGATGATTTGGTTGATTGGTGAGAGTTGTTGACATGATAGTTTAGCTTGCTAAAGTTGGTCGTCACAAATTCTTGAGCTGATGGATGTCTATGGCTATATATATCATCAGTTGGAAGTTGGAATCGGTTGCTTTTTATGAACTAGTATAGTAAGTATGCTGGCGTGCTGCCATTGCTTTGCCTAGCTCAGATGCAACCATTCATGCATCTAAATTCCTCAAACTGGTGCGTGTATTGTCATACTCTATGATATATGTCGAATTTTCCGAACGCTTTAACATTTGTCCAGTACTAGATCACAGTTTCTTGTGAAGACTGAAAATATACAGAACCGTTCTGTTTGGCTTTTCAGCCGACTTTTGACTTCATCTTCTTACAACGATCACTTTTTATTGGACAAATAAGCCACAGCTGAAATCCATAAGCTGTAGCCCAAAGAACACCCTGTTATATGTACGAAGTGTGGAATACATATATGCTACAATAGCGTAGATTAAAATTTTCTATTGCGTAAACTAGAAAATTATACGAGTAAGAGATCATAAATTGTTACCACGAAATGTGCAATATAGCGGAAGTAGAGTTGAAATGGCCGGTTCAACGTAGCATGCATCGATGTAGTGCAAGTAGACAATCATCCTCTGGCCAACCGTCTCCTCCTCACAATCATCCCGACCAGTGCCATAGCCACAGCAGCGCCTCTACCGAAGTCCATATGTCCAGGGATAGTACGCCATGTGCCTGTGTGTAAGCACCAGCACACATGGCAGGGGTTTTGAGAGGTGGTGGTTAGGGTTCCAATGGATGTGTCTTAGGATACCCCCTCAGTCCCGTGCCTATCTTAATATATAGCCTCCAATCAGATCCTTATCTGATAAGATTAGATATTGTATCCAAACTCGAAATCCTCTAGCTGGATCTTTATCGAATACGAGTAGAGATCGCATCCCACTCGGAGAGCCTCTAACTGGATCCAATACAAGTAGAGATTGTATCCTACTCGGCGTCTATCATCTAGACCCTTGTTGTTCTAACCCATTAAATGTGTGACCTGTAGGTTCATATATATTTGGTCATAGGTCTAAAAATCCTTTCCAGTTCATAAGTTGGTAGCGGTTCTTAGTAGAATATAACGACTCCTAAATATACATAAAGATCATATCTGACGAACCTATATAGTGCTTATGTACTGATCGCTTTGCCTCACGACACCAGATTGAAGACAAGGTGAGAAACGTGCCATCCTTGATAGCTCGATCATTCACTTGAATCTATAGTGGATTACTCAGTTTATGATTGACTCATCAACCACATTCAGCATGGCAATGTATTTTCTTAATCCAACCACATCAAGAGGTCCAGAGATATCTTTCTCATTATATATGAGGGGCAAATTTCATTTTGATCGCTTACAATTCTCCACATGTTTTATAGTAAACCCGAAAACTATCTTTATGACCATCCAGTTATTGAGTAGTGTTTAGTAACCTCTAAATAAACTAATACACATGTAGGAAACTATGATAATCTCAGATTTAAGGATTCTATATACACTATGTATAAAACCAACTAATAACACTTAAGAATATAACAATTTGTGCCGTGTCTCATGGTAGGTAAATCCAACATCATGTTGTTTAACATGTATCCACGTTATTGATTTGATTTTCTCATATCCATGGTGTATAAAACATGATCATCAATTAATACATATAATGATTTATAAATTATAATTGTCCACATCAGATCAATAACATCGAAACATGAATAAAGAGTTCCATGAACAAGTTATATACTTATTAATTAATATAAAAGACATTTATTCAAAAGACAAAATAACATATTATTCAAAAAATTATAAATATAGAAGTGATAGAATCATCTTTATGATCACCTCTAGAGTATATCACTAACACGGTGCTTCCTTAATTTTATCAGAATTATCATGCGTAGTGCATACCAAGGCGTCATGCATTATACTAAGGTGTCAATCTTTCTCCCAACTTCTCGCCAAACAATTTTTTTATCCAAAGCGCATTATACCAAGATGACCTCAACTTTTAGTCACTATATATCGTAATACGATAAGTAGGGCTTGTTTTTTGGGTTTAACTTATGGTTTTTGGTTATGCCTTATATTTTTGGTCTATTCGTGAGAGAGAGTACAGAGTAACTAAAATTTGTGTGTGATTTTAGCCAATATAAATGAAGTCTACTGGGTCCCCTGTGGACGGCAGAAAATATTCTCCTGGGCGTAGTTTCCCTCATGTACGATCCTGTCATCAATGGCGACGGCATCAACCTCGAAGCTGCCTATCGCTACGAGAACGAGAGATTGGAGTACGAAGAGACTGCGAGGGAGAAGACCCGGAAGTACTCGTTTTCAGATGCTTATTCAGAGAAGAACTAGCGTCCGTTGGCCTGTGGTGTTTCCCTGTGCCGTCCGAAGAGAAGGGTGGCGTTCCTTCAGGATCGGGGTCTCCCTTGCCTGCTTAAGCAGGGCTGCGCCGACAAAAGTTTTCTCTGAGCGATGCTGCTGGACAGTGATGAGTTGGCCCCATCATCGGATCGTGCACTCCATGATGTGATGCGTATAATTCGTAACATCGTAGTAACATAGTACAGCTGATTATAAAGACTGATAAACAAGTGGTCAGTACAAAGACATTTACCTTCTGCTGGTAGTGGTGGGTGCTAGTAAACGGTCGAGTGGTTTCAGAGTCATCTCCCACTTTGTTTATTTTGACGTGTTACTTTCCTGATCCTAGAGAAACTGTTGTTATTAGTAGTGACAGTAATTGGAGTGTGATGCATTATGGCGAACTAGTTGGGTATACGGTTGTCTTGATGCTTGCTTCTTACCTCGAGCTATTTTCCCCATTTGGAAGGACGTAAATTTTAGAAAACGTTACGGAAGCAAGCTTACTTTGCTTTGAGATGTCCAAGTGTAGTCCTCAAAACAGATATCCAAATGTGTGTAGTGGAGATTAGTCATGCGTTTAGGAGTTTCTCAAGTTTCTACTTTGTAAGTAACTTTATTTCTCTTCCTACTGTCTGATTTAAGAAAAAGATTGATCACATAAATTACATACAGCTGGAAGAGAAAACATGACTATGACATAGTGACTTCCTGACAAAGAGTCGTACAATCTCAGTTGTGAAAAGATGATCATATAAAAGGAATTAGCAAATACAAAACGTCAAGGAACATATAAATGGATTTTAATAAATATCACCTAGATGTTTTCTTGTAAACAATCACCCAAATTTCACGCCTTTGAATGTATGCAAAGATCCATGAGCCGCCACCTCCACCTTCTTCTCCGGAGACCCCTTCTTCCTCCTCGCCGGTGAGCCAAAGGGGGAGAACCCTGCCCTCCACACCTAGCATGTGTTTGGTTTGGAGACTTGGTGGGATGGGATAGCTCTATCCCAGGTATGTGGGATGGGATAATCCTACTTTTTGTTTGGTTGTAAGGATGTGTTAGTCCCTGTTTTTTGTTTGGATGGAGGGATAGAATGGGATCTAGTGATCCCACCTCTTGTTTGGATGGAGGACGGCGGAGAGGAAACCGCGTGGAGCTAGAGCAGCGGAGAGGAGGGAGGGGGAAGTGGCAGAGGACGGCGGCGGGAGGACGCGCCGGGCGGAGATCCGCCGGCGTGTGACGACGGACCTCCCATGGCGTGAGGAGCGCAGGACGGCCGGCGGCGCCGCGCGTGAGGAGATGGGGCCGGGATGGGGGCGGCGGAGATGGGCGGGAGGGGCGGGGCGAGAGATGGGAAGAGGCGCGGCAGCGGGAGATGGGGCGGTAAGGGTGTTTGTTGGGCTAGGGGTACACCATATTAGACAAAGGGAGGTGCACAAAGGGCGTGAATGTTTTTCTAGTAATAACTAAAAATGTTTTGGACCCTCCCATCTGGGATTCCTGAACCAAACACTACCCTAAGGGCACCGCCCCGGCATCGAGGAGGTGGGCGGTGCCCATGCTGGGGCAACGGACGAGATATGAGGGTAGTGGGTGGTGCCGAAGGGAGGTGGCGGCGGAAGGTACTACTATTATGTTGGGCGAAGGTGGCACGGTGGGAGGGGTAGGGATGGCGCGGTGAGGCGGCAGGGGCACCGCTTGCCGCGGGTGGTGGAGGAGGGTGGCGGGAGGCGCTCGGAATTGCTTTGGCAAGAAAGGAGGGTGCGTCGACGATGGGAAGGGGGCGGAGCGGAGGGTGGCGTGGAGGGAGCGGCGCGAAAGGGAGCAGCAGGATGGGAGGCAGCAGGGTCAGGATAGGAATAGGTTCGGGTTAGATGGGGTTATATAGTAAAGGAGAAAGGATGATGACTTTTGGATTTTAATCTAAGGGTTACAAAATTTAGGTAATTATTTAAAAGAAAATATCCTGTAATTACTGGACACACCCGCGTGTTGAATAGTTTGCTACGCTTCTTCCACACGCCTGTGGGTGTGGCGAACATAAAGAACGGAGTACAGCGCTGTGGAACTCGGAGTTACTTGTGGAAGTTGTTGCTCAAAATGATTTGGGCCTGATCGGTAGCACCAGCCTCTAGCAACTTCCGCCCAGCCCAGCAGAAAAACTATATGGGCTTCAACGCAGCCGGGCCAACCAGCCCACCTCCAACTCCAACGCAAAAGCCCATGCCACGCAAATGGTGCCCACCTCCCGCGGCCCCGGCGGGCGCGGCCCACGTCCGTGCGTCGAACGCCCCGTGGCCCGAGCCGCGCGTGAAACCTGCCGCTTCGCTCCGGGACCGCGGGGGCCACGGAGCCGGACACCATGAGGTGAAATACGATCGCAAGGGCAACTGCGGTCAGGGTAGTCCTTTGATCCTGTCTCTGCCCAACTCCCACTCCCACCAAATAACTCACATACTACTTCTCTGTACGAGCCAATCAACCCGCTGAAAAAATCTGTCCTGTCGACGACAGTCATGGCTTACCAGGAATTTAACGTACTACTGTACGAGCCAATCCCGTTCTTTCGACTGTTGTGTGCGTAGATGATAGATGACCTGTCCATGTCAGAGACATAATACATCACGAATTTACGATGTCGATTGGGAATTTGGGAGTCGTAGGCCGCAGCCAGCTCCAAGACGGATCAACAGATGCGAGCATTTCAAGGAGAACTTGGTCCATACATTGACACCACCGGCCCTGCCATGCGCCCAACGCGCGCATCCGCGAGAAGTCAATTCCGGCCGCTTTCAGCGCACCTGGGTCTGGGTGGACTTCATATATATAAGCCTAATTCCGAGAGTTCTGTGGTAGGCCCTGACGCGTTCATGGCAGTACGGCACTGGCACTATCACGGCCGTGTACGCTAGCAATGCCACGGGTCCAACGGATAAGTTTTTTATATATGAATATCTGGAGAAAAGATTTGTAAAAATAGACCCTTAATACAGCATTAAAGGATATAGCCCCAGGTACATAGCACGACATCATATCCTTTGGCGCCGTGTGTGGACACATAGGAGCCACGGTGGCATAGCACGGCGCCAAAGCCTATAGCATCGTACTATGTAACAACGGCGCTAACGGCTATGCGCCGTGCTCCGGGACTTAAGCCCAAGCACGGCCCCCACCCTCACTCATCCTGCGAATAGACACAAGCCCGCCGCCGCCCCTCTCTTCCCCCCTCCAAATCCACTCCAATCCGTTGCTTTTTCTCGCGATTTTGCTTCCAAACCGAGCAAGCAAGGTGAACTCCCTCCCCTCCCTTGATTTTTTCCAATAGATATGGATTATTTGAGGTACATTTCGTGTGGCAAGATTTGAAACCCTAAATTAAATTAGTTGGATTAGGCTCGTTTTAGGTTGGATTTGCAATAGATATGCATAATGTAAGAGTAGTCATGGGTATAGATTCATTTTTAGGGTTTGATTTAAGTGAGATTGATGAATGTTTAGAAATAGATATGTTTTTAGGGTTTGTTTGCTTGTTTAGAAATAGGTATAGGTGTAGATTCTTTTTTAGGTTTAGAAATAGGGAATATTGGTAAAAGTGATGAATGTTGGAGAGAAATTAGCGATTAGTGATATTAGTAATTTAGTTTATCCGATATGGTATATCGGTTTTCGTTAATAGTTATAGCGTCGTTCCAGTCAGGTTAGCGGCGTTAGGTGTAGAGAGCATAATTTTTAGATATTTTGTTATTCTTATCATTAACGTATTTTGTTATTCTTATCATTAACGTATTTTTGAATGCACATGATGGTGAGGTACCGGCTACTGGACGAGTTCTATGACAGAGAGCACCGCGGCAGGCTCACGGAGGACGGTCAGATACGTGTGTTATCGAAATGTATTTTTCTCGTGTTACATGTGTTTTCATCACGCAGCTAACTTTTGAAGCATTTTGCAGGATATTCCCATACTTCGTCCTCGAACCCATGATGGGTTGCACTTGATGGTCTACGACAACCGCTACACCCCATTGCTTCGCCGTGCTGGCCTTCACATGGTCGCTAACCTACTGCACCGGGGCATGCCAGTCTTCAACCCCGCAGCTTTGACCGCACTTGTCGACAGATGTATTTTCTCTATCGGGTCCATTTGTTTTCATTTCTATATTCTTATGTACGTAACTAATTCTTTTCTCTGTGTACAATTAACAGGTGGAGGCCAGAGACTCACATGTTCCACCTTCCCTGTGGGGAGATGACCGTCACGCTGCAGGACGTGGCGATGATACTTGGACTTCCCATAAGGGGACACCGGTGGTCGGGCCAGTGGTGTCTGAGGGTTGGAGGGCACGTGTGGAGGCCTTCTGGGCACGCCATTGCCGCCTATCCCAGAGAATGCCAGGCGAGGCCGTGTCTCGGGGGTCCACATTAGCTGGTTGGGGCTACCTTTGGTACATACCCTGAGGACGCGAACGACGCCACGGTGAACTACCGCTGCCGAGCTTAGATCCTCCACATGTTTGGGGCCGTGCTTTTCCTGGACGCCACGGGGGACGCTGCTTCGTGGATGTACATCCACTGCCTCCAGGATTGGGTCGACACTGGACAGTTCAGCCGGGGCTCGGTGGTCCTCTCGTTCCTCTACCGCCAGCTTTGCGAGGCCTGCAGACGCTAGGCGGCCAACGCTCGGTGGCTGCGTCTTCCTCCTGCAGGTGTGGATGTGGTTAGGTATAATTTCTTGAGGCTAGCAAAAAAAAAAGAAAAATTTAGGTATAATATGAACTATCACAAACGGTTTTGTGATATAAACTGTCTATGAAGGACTATCTTAGGCAGTTATATATTACAACCATATGTGATGTTAGAATATCATAGACGGTTTTTATTTCGAACCGTCTGTGATGGTAGAGTATCACATACGATTCTAGTTACAAACCGTTTGTATTGTATTTATCACAGACGGCTCACAAACCATATGTGATAATCTCTGATTATCACTGACGCATAAATTCAGACGGTTCAAAAAATCATTTGTGATGACAATTTCAGACTATCTATAATGATCTTTTTTTTTATAGTAGTGTGTAGTTGTGCTTTCCGTGTCGTTATTGAAGAGGGTGCAGCATTCCAACAACTAAAGTCTCTCTTTATTCCCGTTCTAACAACCAACTACTTTTGGTTTGCATAACCACTTGTTCGGCTTCCAAGAGTTTGGTTTTTCTAAGTACATGGGTGTACCTATCTTTTAACGGTTTGGATATTACTGCTTTACTAAAAATAGAAAAACTACTTCGTATTGTACTACTTAAGATATGGATACCGATAATTTTTTTATGTACATTATGTAATACCGTTTGGGAGACAAAAAAAAGGTATCAGCAAATATATATTTCACATATATGTAATACCACTTTCTTCTTTTGTATGCACCACATACTACCGTGTTTGATACTGAACTTTTGTGTGGTCATTGTACCATGATGGTTAGAGGTGGAAAGAAAAAACTCGTGAGCTGGTTTAGCTTGAACTTGTGTTATAAATGAGTCGAGCCGAGTAAACATTTCTACTCATTTGTTTAACGATCTAAGTCTGGCACGCGAGTTGCTTGTTAGACTCGTTAAGCTCAATAAGACTTTTTGTTTGGTGGCAATGGCTGCATTCAAGAAGACTCAAGACTTTTTTTTCATGTCTTTACTAGCTCTTCATGAACTATTAATCTATTTTATAATTGGTTGATTAGATGTTAGCAACTTTCAGTTGGTTGCATGTTTTGTACATAAAAGGACTGTCCAACATGAACCCTTCAAGTGATATTGTGGACTCTGGTTGACTGGTTGTGGCTGTGGACTATTGAATCTTGCTGGTGTGATGGCTGTGGTCTTGATCTGTGAACAAGTTTTGGACCTGTGGTAGAAATGCACACTGCTACCAAATTTAAACGATGTTTTACTATTTATTGTTCATGTTTGGATGCAATTGAGTTTGGATACAAATTATGAGTTCTTTTTATGCTATTATTTGGGTTTAACGGGCCTAACTAGCCAATTCAAGATTTTAAGGCCCCATTCCAAAAAGCTTTAGGCTTCTGCCTCTAGTTTCTCGAAGCCAAAAGCCGTTTAGAATACATTGGCTTCTTAACGTGGCCCCCTTCCTTTATTTCTTTTTTCTATTTTTCCTTTGTAATGTCCTTGGAGATATAACAATATCTTTTTTTCTCCTCTTTTTTCTTCATTTTACTTTAATTGAATATCTTAAAAAAAAGCTTGCAGTTATTACAGTGCTATTTCAACCAAATGCCATCAAAAAACCAAATTAAACAGGACCTAAGTTGAGCCAATCATATATTTTTGTTCGTTTGCTTAACGAGTCGAGCTGAGCCATATTTACTAAAGAGTTTGACCAAGTCGAGCCAACTTGTTATCCACCCCTAATGATATTCCCTCCGTTTCACAATGTTTGTCAGGTGCATATAAGGAATCACAAAATTTAAGTAATATTTAATAGAATTGATCGTACTTGTTGATATTAAATAAGGGTTTTGTTAAATATCATCTAAATATTTTCTTCCTAAGTAATATTTAATAGAATTGATCGTCTCTCCACTTAAAAACAAAGGGCCCTTTCTCTAATCTAATGGTCACAAATTGATATTAAACAAATATAGTGTTACTCCATCTAATAGTGATAAATATGGCCTAATTTTATTAAATATTATTTAATTATGCCTTCTTGGTATGCGCTTTCGACGCATATTGCGAAGCGGGAGCCGGGAGTATGCTACATCCGTGAACTTTTTTGAATATTTTTTGCTACATTTCTACCGGCACAAAATCATGTCTAAACTTAGTGGGTATAGGTACATCCATGCTTAGCTGGATCTTTACCCGGCTTCCAACATACGTTTTGCAAAAGGACAGCAGAATACAACAATTTCTGGAGTTATGAAAATAATCTTAAATGCAATGTTACAAAAACAAATGCATCTTCATTGTGGAAAGAACACATGCATACAAGCATATCTTCCACTTTTACAATTCTTCTTGAAGTTTCAAGGAGGAACTTTTAAACACACACACACCCCTTTAATTTACCTATTCATACAAAGTAAATCTTTTTGACTAGTATAGTTGGTTATGTGACAAAACTATTTGACAAACTATCTCCCGTCTCTTGGCTATGTGAATTACAATCTTCTTTGGAGTCAAGCACTTCCACTTTCACTGCTTCACATGCTTTATTACCTGGCCTGAACAATATAAATAGCATAATTCCTTTTTGTGTTTTTAAACAACAATGTGATAACATGTATACCTGGGTGCTAGGGCAACACTTTCATCGAAGCCCCTTTTTATCTACCTTCTGATATATTCATCCACATGCATGCACCGTAAGGAGCTAGCTCGTGTGATTAAATAAAAGTGATGAGTTCAGAAAGCGAATAGCAAATGCATTGCCCATTTACCCAAGTCCGTGCATACGCGCGCCTTCTCAGCTGCAGCCGGCGGCGGCGAACCCGATCCTGTTACTCCTTACGTCGTAGACGACGCTGAAAGTCTGCTGCTGGGTGTTCCCGATGATGGCGGCGCTCCTGGCGGGCGCGAACGCCAGGCACGTCGTGGAGCTGTCCACGTCGACGAGCAGGTTCCGCCCCGACAGCTTCAGTTCCGCGCCGCCGGCGAAGGCCATGCTGACCGCCGGCACGCGCAGCTGCGAGGCCCGGCCCTTGAAGCATGTGTCTAGGATGGAGTAGGCCGACGCGCGCGGCGTCCCCTTCATGGCCCCGGCTACGGCCTTGCTCAGCGCCGAGTAGACGCTCGTCGGCAGGCGCGTGATCACCGTGCCGGAGTCGATGATCGTCGGCATGCTGGAGTACTCCGATGACGACACGGCCAGCGACTTCCCAGCGACCGTTATCCCGGCCAGCTTGATGAAGTAGAGCGAGTCGTCGAGCGAACTCGACACCATCGGCGTGTACGAGTACTGCCCGGGGTTGTACGACCCGAGGGACAGGTACCCGGAGGACGACGACGTCGGGAGGCAGTAGGAGAAGGAGTACCCGAGGCTCGGCGCGAGCTGGTACAGCAGCGACAGCTTGTTACGCGCCAGACCGATGAGCCCGGCCGAGCGGCCGAAGAGCCCCTCGTTGTCCTGCCCACAGCCGTAGTAGAAGTTGGGCATGCTGGTCGAGCCGAACGACACGGTGTCCTTGCTCAGATACCCGACCGAGAAGGAGCTGTCGCCGTAGCTGGCCTGGTAGATGCAGACGCTGGAGGAGGAGCAGGCGGCTGGGTTGAGCGTGGCGGAGGTGAGGTCGTTGCACTGCGGCGAGGAGCACGACACGGAGGCGTAGGTGCTCGACTTCTTGGGGTTGAACACCGGGCCGGACTGGCGGTGGCACGACAACATGCAGGGGGAGCACTGGAGCCAGGTGAGCGAGGACCCCGTGTCGACGACCATGACGTTCGACGTGGCCGGCGTGCCGAGGCCCATGCGGGTTACGTAGTTGCCCACGCCCACCGACGTGCCCGGGTTGAGCGGCACGGACGCGAGGGAGTCGGCGAGGCCGGCGTCGGCGCGGTCGAGGGAGGTGGGGCGCGCGGACGGCGTCTTCGCGAGGCGCGCGGCGAAGGACGCGATGCGAGCATCGTCGTGAGTGAGCACCGCCGAGAAGGGTAGGTCGGCCGGGAGCGGCGCCGGCGAGCAGGGGCTCCGCGGGTGGTGCAGCGGGAGGTGCAGGCCGGAGCTGTTCAGGTGCTGGAAATCTGCAGTTCAGGAGCACGCAGTTTTTACCTACGTCAGTTCGTCCAAAGTTACCGCAACCGTGACAAAAATCCACTAGTCCGTCTCGCTGCTGCCAAGCAAGGCCTTTCTTACTTACTTCCGGTGCATCGTCGTCACCAACCAGGCAACCATAAGCCTACCGCACCAGCTCTTGTCGCCAATTTGTTTAGTTTTAGCAGTCGTGATTAGACAGTGATGTATTGATGGCTCACCCAACACAGCAACGCTGCCAATATAACGGCCAGTATACAGAGCAGTGCCATTTACTGCCAGTGACACTGAGCACATGGCATCAGATTTGGAGGCATCAGGGTAAAAAAAACTGACATCAGATTATTCCTGCTGCTCATTTGCTTTCCCAAGATGTTTTGGATCATCTCATGCATGATCCAAACAAACATGCAAATCTTACGTGGAAACTTTTTAGGATAGTACTTGAGTGTTTTTTATATTTCGGAGTATTCAATTTTTTATCCATAGAATTTGTTTTATTTGTGTTTTTATATTTTGACTTTGTGTTTTTTTCTCTAAGTCAAAAATGTGATAAGGAAATTATCGATTTGTATTATTTAAGTATTTAATTTGCACTGGATCAAAATTTAAGTATTATTTATCAATAAAGCACTCAAGTATTTCCTAAATAGTACTCAAGTGTTTTTTGTGTTTCTAGTACTCAATTTTTTATCCATAGGATGATGCTTTGTTTGTTCTTTTATGATTTTAACTTTGTGATTTTTTTCTAGGTCAACAATGTGATAAGCAAGTTATCAATTTGTTTAGTATTGTTAGAAGCCGCAACATAAACGAACAAGTAGGGTTTTGTATAGTTTTTATTGTGTTTCTTATAGTTTGTTTTGTTCTCATTTTTATGAACTATCACATTATTTTTACATAATTTATTAGTGTAAAACTAGTATATAATTGTAGTAAAAAGGTTATGCAGAAAAGAATAATATGTATTAGAGATTTTCTCAATATATTACATCACATGCTAATAATGAATGAGCTAGTAAACTAGTGGATATAGGTAGATATGCATTCAACGTTTAAATAATTGAGTTTTTTTTTTACAAAATAGTACCGAATAAGAATAAAGAAGACAAAGTGATTTTAGCCATTAAATCTAGATATGAAAGATCAAATTTTAAATATTATTTATTAATAAAATATTCAAGTATTCGTTAGACACCACTGCTTTGAGGGAGTGGCGGTCATGTGGCGTGCTAGTGTGCTACAGCCTAGAGGGTACTATGTAGGTATTACAGCCTGAGCACCCTAGTATTGAGCACCCTAGAGGCTTGCGGTTTGCATCACGAGAATGGCTCACATCGATGCCGTCCGGTACGCGCCAACAGGTCGTAACCGTATTAAATCGCGCCCGAGACGATGTTGGAGGTAGTTGGCAGAGAGGCTATTGCAACGTGCAACCAACTAACGAGTGTAACATTGATTTGATAACGAATTGATTACCGATAAATATTTTATAAAGGTAATTAAGAAACTAATTTATTTGTTTGTTTGTTCAAAAGGAATTGGAAACTATAAGTCAAAAACAAAAAGAGATATGACCGAGCACGGCACGCATTTCTTGAGACATTCAGACTGGACCACATGAAGGGACTGATTCTAGACAAAACCAAGGAATCACTGAATCGAGCGGAAACTTTGTCAAGATTAGGCACATGCATGTTCGATTAGTCTATCTCAATATATAGGATATAGGGGTATTCGTATTAGTTGTAGGACTGATGTTTTTAGTTGTGACTGATAACTTTTGACTAAAATAAATAATACTGACCGAAAAAATGGCTTTAAAAGGAGGAGATGAGCAGTGGAAACAATGAGGAAGAGATACAGGTGCGAGACAGAAGTGAGAGGAGTGGAGTGCGTGATACACTCGTGGTTTTCTGTTTTATCCTTAGAGCGAGATGAAAACGAGAGAAGTAAGAAAACTATTTTTTTTAAAAAAAACAGATGATCTTAAAAGCCAATAGAACACTCTATGGGCCTGTTCTTTTTTGCTGAGACTTATGGCTTTTGATTACGGCTTGCAACTTTTGGGATGTTCATACGAGAGATTATAGAGTAACAGAAACTCACGTGTGGTTTTTGCTGATACAAACGAAGTCAATATAGTATGTACTACAATTAACTAGTAGATCTTATCTTGAAAAAATACTCCGTATAAAAACTAGTTATTACAGTAAATTAAAAATAGAAATCAAAAGCTGAAAAAGAATATGACAAAAAAACTAGTTACCAGGATGAGCCGACTGCGTATAATCTACGAGCCAGCCATGCGAAGGTTCCAACTAGCCACTCAATTTGTACTAGCTCACTTGGTCAGGACACACTGAAAACTATGTTTTTTTGTCATATTGAAGGTAGGCGGGGTTGCGGTAGGAAAAATCCAACGAGAGAGAGCACGTCAGAAAGGGTGTGAAGTGACGCTTTTGGTTGTTAGTTAACACTACTCGACATGTATGAAGGCTAATCGGAGTGCTTGTCAATTTGACATAACGACCACCAGTTCACGCCTTCCATGACTTTTGTGCCTAAGTACATACCACACAAGAAGGTACCTTAGTTTTTTTTCTTGAAGGAGATTATGCATGAGAAACACCCATGATATTTTCTAAGGAGAACCAAGATTGTACTACTACATTGGATGATTGGAGAACTACCATTTTTATTTGAAAGGCTAGGGAATTAGGTTGGACAACTACAACCCAGATGTGGCTATATGTGCAAATCATTTACGACAACCACATTTCTGGTGTGTCCATAATGCCGTGCGGGTACAATGCTCGATTGATTCGTCTCACGGCAAAGAAAGGAGAAAAAAAGGAAGCGAATGGCAGCCTCATTTCGCCGGTGAAATTGCCGGCGAAATGGGCAGCAGCAGCAGATGCTGCGCCGAAAACGTTGCCGGATACGCAAAGTTTTCAATGCTGATCGTCGATCGATAGATATGGTGGTAGGCGGTGGCAAACAATTGATTTCACGGGGGAAGAAGTACAGTACGTTCGAGCTTCATACTGTTGTGTAGTCACTAGGTGGCCATCAATTTTGATCGGGACCATGAGATGGCTCAGAAAGGTCATAGATTGGAGTCTAGCTTTGATCGTATTAGGTGAAAGTTAAATGGCAATTACCAAATAATCAACATCGCAGAAAGTAATTTTAGTAGTGGTGATATGGATGGACATGTGTTCACATAGAAGGCGGAACTAGAAATCGGTGACTAGGGGGCAGATCCTCCTTGCATGTTAGGTGGAGAAGTATAGTATCTAATGCAAACCACAAAATTTGTTTAAGAATGGCATCAGAATATGTTCCATCCAGACTGTTAGCACCACGCTAAAGCGCCAATTGGTCATCGACAAAATACACACTCCTAACAAGACGCTTTCGTTTTGGTGGTGATGGAACATTGAAAAGCATGCATAATCTATCGATCAAACGCACCTAACGTACTTATACTATTGCCCTGACCTATGTATTTCCTGGCATCTAGATTGCCCTTTGGAGCTGTCAACTTTTATGCAGTTATACTTGACATAGGCAAAGGCGCTTTAATTAGCCGCTGCCTGAAAAAAATATTTGCAGGGTGACACACATCCAACACAATTTTGGGCTCAAATTATCTTACATTGCAATTTAGGTTCATATATAAGGCCGTTCTTTCTACCCTTTGGTCTTCAGTAACAACACACGTTCAGGTTAATTCATCCTACGCAATGATTTTATACCTTTCTCAAAAGAAAAGGAGAAGTGAACATCACAAAAATTTCTGAAGTTACTGACAGTTGCAAATTGGTTCCTCATATGCTACTTAAGCGCTGTAAAACTCGTGCGCTTTTCTCTTCCTACTGAACTGTCTAATGCCATCTTAGGTTAGTACTACTGTTGTAGATATGTCAAGAAAGTACATATCCTTAATCTAGTTGCAGAAACCAGAAATAAGTAATGGCAAGTATGCAAAAACACGCATGAAGAAAGTCAGACAAGACTAGGAGGAGTTATACCTTTTACTTCTGACGGGCATGCATCAGTGATATCCCTGATAGGAGTCGCCACTGCGAAGAGCAGGGAGAAGGCAAGCAGAAGAGGCAACGCCATCTTATCTATCTGAAACCTCCTTGCAGTGGCTGTATATCAGTAAGCTCAACCCCCTCGCGGCCTTTTATCGAGATTCCGTGAGCATGGGCGTGCGCCCGTTGCGCTTGGGAGTTGGGAGTCCCACCTAAGTAGCTTTCGGTTGTGATCATTTTGACTTCAATTTTTAACTTTCAGCTTATTTTTTATTATTCATAAATTTCGTCTTTTATGAACTTTTGACTTTTTATTGAGCTTTTTTGCCGGTTCTTTTTCCCCGTATTTGTTTGTATTATATATAATGGGCTAACATATTTTTTATTTTTTTAAATTTAATTATGCTAAATAAGCCACTGTTAACTACAGTGTTTTTTCAGCCAGCTACAGTGCTTTTCAGCCATAAGCCACAAAAAAAAGCCCAAATAAGCACCACCGAATCAGTTAAAATAATCTTTTATCCACGGCATTTCCAACCACCTGATTACTACTACTACGATAACAAGTATGTTTAACTGTTGTCTCTTCTTTTCAACTTTTAAAAGTTATTTTTCGATTTTTATATAATAACTAGCTTTTAAATAAAGTATTTTTTAAGATAAGATCTACACGTTAATTATAGCACACACTACATCTTTATTTATATTGGTCAAAATTGTACATAAATTTTTATAACTCTATACTCTTTCACAAACAGCCTAAAATTGTAAGCCATAGAAAAAAGAAACCCGTACAGGACTTCTGGTCAGGCTGCGCCGGGATTGAGACATCTAAATTTAAGGGCTCTGATATATTATATCTTCTGTTATTTTTGCGTCTCTTCTTAGGAAGCTTCTGCTTGCCCTCAAAATGAGTAGTGTTGTGACAGATCGAATGAATATCATGCACCAATCAGATATGGGTAAGCAAAAGCAGCTTTTCTGCAGCTCAAAGTCAGGTTAGGTGCAGCACAGTTATGAACTCGGCTCAATTAAGTTGGCAGTTAAGCGCACCTATCTAGCCAAATGAACTCGATGCACAATAAGACATCTGTCCATTAATCATCAATGGCGTCCAGCATTATATTGGTAGTACCAATTTTGACAAGCTGTGGACTGCAGTGGTTAGCAAATGCTAGTAGTAGCTTGAGCCAGCATCAAAATGATTGTCATAGCACAGGGCTCGGATGTAGCAACTTTAGTCTGAGCTAGCAGCCTCCATGCAAGTAGCTGTCCTATTTTTTTTTGACTTTATGGTTTATAGCTTTTAATTTTTTTATAGTAATTAACTTTCAAACGAAATATTTTTTAAGATAGAGTGTATAAATCAATTTTAGTAGATACTATCCTAATTTTATTTATATCGATTAAAATCACACACGAGTATCTCTCTGTACTCTTTCTCGCAAACGGCTATAATTCAAGATTTTCAATCAAAATATATAAACTACAGTAAAAAACCCACAAAATCATAGAAAAAGAAGAAAGTGACCTGCTGATTGATATAGATGACCATGGCATCATATGACCTGCTGATTGATATAGATGATCATGGCATCATATCATCATGCTCCTCGGGGAAAATTCAGTTAATGGAGAAACGGAATCTTGTACGTGATTAGCTAATGAATCTTTTCATCACAAGCTAGCTAGCTTCAGCCAGAAGCCTCTGATGGGGCAAGGCAACTGCCTGCCTGCTAATGAGAGGAGAGAATAATCCTAAGCACGTACCAACCGACGACACGATCACCAGCAAGAAAATGACCATCTTACCAACCACGTGAGGTGTCCCGGCCGATCGGCGGTTTGTGCACCGACATATGATGCCCAACAAAGTCTCCAGGACACGGAGAAAAATACATGGCATCCCCAGGTAGACAAGACAGGTCGTGTATTAGGCATAGTTTTAAATCTCCGGCTATAGCTGTTTTAGACAGATAAAGCTATTTGAGTCCATATATAATTTAACCGCTATAGCCCGCTATAGCCTCATTTAGCTCCGCTATTAGCTGTTTGAGAAGTCATCCGCTAAACGTCATAACCGGAGATTTAAAACACATGTACAATACAAGATGCTTATATATGAATGCTTAAAAGAGAGAATATAGCCACATCATCAAGCACTCATGCAAAAATTATTTCCTTCAATGCAAATATCTCTTCCATGGGTGCTTAGATGCTATATTATCTATTAATAGATATAGTTATACACATAAGCACCTACTAAGCACCAATGCTTATTTAAGCATCGATGATTCAAAATAAGCATCTTATCTATTCTATATGACAAGAAAATCAGTTCTTTATTACTAAGCATCTCTCTAAACGTTGTATTGTACATGCTTTTAGGTAGTGCGATACCGCGCTGGTGCGGCTACGATATTATGCTAGTCGCTACTACTTGCAGACTGCGATTTGCTCTTCCTTTTGGGAAGTAGGAGTGGATACTCTTGGATTATAATTGGTTGGAAGAAGATAATGTGAGTCCCCCATGAGCCCACGGTGGCATTGCCCAAAGTCTGTGACAAGCGTGGAATGCCAAGATTTTTGGCATGATCCAAACGAAGCATGGTCGTGTACCAAGGTTACCAAAATCGGTTTTGAATTTTTACTAGAAGGGTTCAGTAGAACCAGTAGCACTGATTTTCAGAAAATTTTGATAGTTTTCAAGCTGGAAATTTCAAATAAATATGGTCGAAATCGGTGTAAATTGGAAACAAATCGGAGTAACTTAGATGAACTCAGGGTAACTCAAAGTAAAATAAAATATTTAAGATCTGTTTGTACTTTTTTCTCTCATTTGGAGCTGAATGTTCATACTTTGTAGAAAGGGAATAATAGCAAAAGGTATCGACCCTTAAACTATTGATGAATTTGGCCGACACCTGGGCTTATTCCCTTGCCCATTAGTGCCCAATGTACCTACAGGAGAGCTCTATTCGGGGCTATGTGCTAGGCCGATTTAGAGAAGCTCGTTTTTGCAAATTGCTTTCGGTCTGCGTTTACACGCTCGTCGCATGGTATGGTATTGGTGGTGCTGGCCGAAGGTAGCCCGATTCAGTTCACTGAATCGCCTGGGCTCCATTGGTGAACAAATTACATGCAGCCTGTTTAGGCATTCATGCCCATTGTCTTAGCCCTTACCTCCGGATCGATGACTTGATGGTGTAGGAATGTCGTTCAGTTTTCACACCCTGTACATGGTCATATTCTTCTCGATCCATGTCTTCTATTTTGTTTTCTGAACAAATAAATATAATATTTTGTTTATCATCATTTCAAAACGGTTTATCGAGAGAATCTTTTCGAAGTAACTTATCGACATTCGGTTCGTTCACACAAACACTCACGCTAGAGCCAAAAATTATTAGCCACAGCCATAAACCATCAGCCACAGACGCAGCCAAAAAGAATGCACCATATAACATCTTGAAAATTGACATTTTCGAATATAGTCCCTATATTACTGTAACACCTCGCTCACTCTCTGGGCCAAGATGCTACCACCTCTGCAACTCTTAGCATTTCAACAACATTAGAAGAATTTAAAACCAACACTAAATTTATTTATTGTGCTGCGTTCAGTTATATCATAGCATTTTTAGCAGTTACTTTAGCCTAGAAGAAGCTAAAGTACACTGACAAAAGTGATACAAGAGTCTTCTTGGTTCGTGCGATTATCCATGTGCTACTCCCGCCTGCATGTCGTCTTCAACGGTCACCTAAAAACATCAACAAAGCAAGGTGAGTCCACCGACTCAAGCAAGTACTGAAACAAAACAAAGAAATAACGAGTTCATTCATTAACCATAATCATTCCCATTTCATTAACCACATTCCCATTTAACCACTCTATGTTCTGATGAATGATTCATCATGCATATGCACATTTCTCTTATCTCTTTCGGTTCTCATCAACCGATCGTCATGCATTTGCCCATGCACATGCTCATGCACTTCTATCTCAACTCTTTAGCCTATACTGGTATAGCGAGTGTGCACCGTCGATGCTCACCCAAGCCCGCCCTGTTTCATGCGGGGACCTCAAGCCCGTCCTGTTTCATACGGGGACCTCAGTAGCCCGTAATCTCTCATACGGGGACCTCAACTCCACTCCCGTGGAGCGTCCACTCAACGTGGACCAATGCTATCTCTTTTATGACATGCATGCAATGCAAGTTCATTTATGCATATCAACATACCATGTCGCAATCTTTACCGTGCACCATTTCTCAGTATGCATCCCAAAATGTTTAACTTACCCCAACATGGTAAGCCATGCATCATCCGGAAATAGTAAACTTACCCCAGCATGGTAAGCAGGACATTGTCCGAGAATTTGTAAATTTACCCCCAACATGATAAACAGTGTATCATTATTCAATTTGAACCGAAATCACTACCCGAATTCACCGCTTTACAATGCACTTGCCTGGTTAGTCTCGGGGACGACGTGTGGACGGCTCCGACTCAGGAACTCCACCTGCGTACACGTCAACCCGACTCAACGGCAGATCAACAACCAGAGCGTAAACGGAGGACTATGACTCTAGCGCAAATCCCGCTCTGGCGTAAACGCTCGGGTTTTGAGGGACCTGTCACGCAGGTGCCGAACCTGTTTTTTTTTCTTTCTTTTTCTCCTCTTTTTCTTTTCTTCCTTCTTTTCTTCTCTTCTCCTATTTCTCTTTTTTCTCGCCTTCACCAACCGCCCTTCCATTTTTTTTATGGCCGATTGGCCTCATGCCTCAAGCCACTCTCTCTGTCTCCCCAAACTCAAACCGGCCACGGGCCTCCTCCTCCTCCTCTCCGATCTGGACCGGCGCGCGGCGTGCGGCGTGCTCGGCGACGCCGGCGGCTCCACCGCCTCCTCCTCTCCCGTCCCCTCTCTCCCTCGCGGCGCCTCCATGCACTGCGTCGGGTGGCACAACGCGCGCGGTGAGTCTGGCTCGCCGACCTCAGCTCACCGCCGGCCGGCGCCCTAAGCTCACCTCCCCCGTCTTGGATCCGACCGGGACCGGATCCCGCCGCTTCCCCATGTGCGCGCGCGGCGAGGTGCGCCCTCCCGTGCGGCATGGCCGCCGGATCTGCCGACTTCGCCACCTCCTCCCTGCACCCGGCTCCGGCCTTGACTAGCGCCACTAGTCGACGGCGCCGGCCACCCCGGGCTCCCCTTGGTACGGCCTCCTCGGGCTCAACGGCCGCGGCTCATAGCCGGCTGGTGCCCTTCGATGTGGCCTCCTTTCGGTTTGTGCCCCCTTCCCCCAAATTGGCTTCTCACATGCATTGCTATGGCGCCGAGGTTCGGATGGAAGGTGAGACTTACCCGGTTACTTAGCTAGAAGAAAAAGTTGGCGTGGGTGAGGTTGAGGTTCATGCGGCTCCTCCTCTTGCCGCCACGGTCGGCCGCTCCTTTGCGCCTGCCTTCACCTTGCCGTCATGGCCAGGCTGCTCCTCTTCTCCTCTCTGTGGTGAGCCTGGAGATGGGCGTGTGTTTTGGGGCTCTCGGCCTTAGCGGTGAGGAGGAGTGGAGAGTGTGCTTCTACCGCTTCGTTCTTATCCTAAGCGAGAAAAAAATGAGAAGATGAGGCTTGCTCGCTTTATAAAGGCGTGGGTGGTTGCCTTGCATTTGTGAAAAGACCATCATGCCCTTTCCTTCCTCTCCCATATTATTGGCTTTCAGGGGCATTTTGGTCCAATCTCAGTCTGGCTTTGGGGTTTCTTTTACTGCAATGGTAAGTCGGTAAAGGTCGGGTTAGAAATTGCGGATGATGAAAACCCAAGTCGCGAGGCGGTGCCGATTGTCCCTAGGCGGTCCGGGAGCCTCGAGAGCGCTAACTATACGGCTCTCTAGATGGTGCCGATCGTCCCGGGATGGTTTGGGAACCTCTGCGGCGACACTAAATCGACATTCTAAAAGGTCGATGGGCTGACGGCAAACTACGCTCTTAAACGCTATCAATTCCCCTTATGCATAATTGGGGTATTACAATTACACCCAAGGGGATTGCTCCCTAGGGAGTGCTGCCATGTCAGCTTATTTGTAAAAAAGCCCTTTGCATTTTTTGAAATCATGTATAGGCCCTTGAATTTTACAAAAAGGCCTGTCATGCATTTTTTGTGGAAAGCCCTCGACTTTTCTAAAATTGCATACGGGTCCTTAAATTTTTCAAAGACTCCTTTTGCAGGATAAAACATCTCGGTTTTCCTATTATTATATATGGGTTCTTGTTTTCTTTGCGAAAAACCCTTCTCTTTCCGCGGAAATTTGTGTGGCCCTCCATTTCTTGTGCTGTTACTCTTTTTGATGTAATGGCTTTTGCTAACATACTGTTTCTTGTGTTGTGGGTTTTCAGGCTTCAATGCAGCAGTTGCTGGGTGCTACTTTGCCATTGAAACTGTACTGAGGCCGCTTAAAGCAGAAAACTCACCTCCCTTTACAACTGCTATGATGATATTGGCATCTGTCATATCATCTACTATATCAAATGTTTTTCTTGGAGAAAGACCAGCTTTTATGGTGCCGGCTTATAAGCTAAAATCTGCTGCTGGTACCTGCCCTACTTCTTTTTATCTTTAACTGTAAGAATGGAGGTTCATCTATTAATTGCAGTTAGGATATATTCCAATAACCCTTTTTTTATCATGTTGTGGGGCACCACTTGCATACTGGGTTTGCCATTTGTGGCACTTCATCAAGCCTCAACATGTGATTCCCGTTTTTGTTGAGGCTTATGGTTATAAGGTCCAGAGCTGATTTTCTCATAAAGTTTAATACTTGGCCTATTCTATATAAATTTCGAGTCCCTCACATAGAGCCTCATTTTTTTAGACCCTGTTCGTATTGGCTTTTCAAAATTGTTTTCTTACACTAAATGGCTTTTCTACAATATGTATTTTTCAAACGGGGTGTCTTTTTAAGGTAGTGTCTACTGGTCGATTGTAATACACATTGCAGCGACTTCATTTATATCGATCAAAATCGTATGCGAGTGTCTCCTCTACAAGCTGTTACTATTCATAACCCAAAGCCAAAAGGCTATATGAACTGGCCCTTAATTATCTTGACATGGGTTCTCAACTGAAAAGTATTTTATTATCCTTTTGTATCACTGTATTAGTGTATATGAACAGTTGTGTTTCTGAAGGATATTTTCCCCTCTCTCTCTCTCTTTTTTGCAGAGCTACCTCTATACCTCATCTTAGGAATGCTCTGTGGAGCAGTCAGTGTGGTATTTGGCTGGTTGGTATTATGGTTTTCAAGATTTTTTGGATACATAGCATTGGGTGGGCTGGGAGCTGGTCTCATAGCTCTCAAATATCCAGGTATTTTATACTGGGGTTTCACAATGTTGAAGAAATATCGCATACTGGGAAAAGAGCTGTTGCTCCTGGTATCTGGTTGTTAACTTGCAGCTGCAAAGGTAGTTGCAACTGCCCTTTGCAAGGGCTCTGGTCTTGTGGGTGGGCTATATGCTCCAAGCCTGATGATCAGGGCTGCTGTTGGTGCTGTTTTTGGAGGGTCAGCTGCATATTTAATAAACTCAGCTATACCTGGTAATGCTGCTGTTGCACAGCCACGAGCTTATGCTCTAGTAAGTTGCTTTGTAATCCACTTTCCTTATTGCTTGAAGCAATGATGTCCTAGGGAACTAATTGTCTGCATTGTAGGTTGGAATGGCTGCTACATTAGCTTCAGTTTCTTCAGTCCCATTGACTAAATTGACTAAAGTATTGCTTCTCTTTGAGCTGACAAAGGATTACAGGATTTTGTTTCCTCTCATGGTAAGCAACTGAGTGTTAAATGTGGTCCTCCCATGTTTTTGTCTGGATCTTATCTCTGTTTTTTTTTGGGGTTCTCATTGCCAATTTGATGCAGAGGGCACACATGCCACGTCTCCTGTTTTGCCATTGCATTTTCGAAACTAATGCACTTTTTCTTCTTTGGTTCTCTTCTAACAGGGAGCAGTTAGGTTGGCAATATGGGTTCCTTCTGTAGTAAACCAACCAAATGATCGTGAACCTTCTGGGTTTAGAACACCCAGGTGGGGTTACTCTTCAATTTCATCAGAAGATAGAAATACTAGTAGCTGGAGGCAAGGTGACGGCATAGATAATCTTGAGTTCACTATCTTACAAACTGATATTCATAGCTATGGTACCCACAACGAGGAAATGCTTCTAGATGATTTGAAGGTTTGGCAAGCTCTGTAATTCTAGTTAGCTGATATATAGTGTGTTCATCCTTAGTTCAAGAGAAGTGCACATTGTAAATTGTAATTGTGATGTTCTTTATCTTAATTTGCCATTTGAAATTTTTTACTAGGTCTCCCAGGCCATGTCAAAGAGCTATGTTATAGTTCCACCATCTGCCACAGTGACAGAAGCTCTCAAGCTATTGCATGATAAGCAGCACAATGGTGCCCTTGTTGTGGACCATGAAGATTTTCTCGAAGGAATTGTTACATTAGGGGATATTCGCCGTTTGGGATTTGAATTGCATGTGGAAAGTTTCGTAAATGGAGACCAGCTGAAGTCTGATGTACGTTTACATGGTGAAAAAGATATCTTTCAATTAACATGTGCGCTGGATACTGATTTCAAACCATTGATATTCAGGGCAATAGCTTAAAAAGCAACTCAAAATTTTATATCTTAAAAAAACAATATTTTTAATGTGTCATTCGTTCTAGCTCTGAAAGGTAAAGAAACAGTTTTGACACTGCCTGGTGGTAAACATGTACTAATTCAAAGAGGATTTGCAGGAATCCTCTTCTGCTATTTCGTACTGTCTTCCTTGAGGATTCCAGTACCAGGGGAGTGAACGTGGGTTGCTAACGTGCTTTTCCAAATACTGATTTGACCACTGCAAACAACCTTATGGAGGCCAGAGGAATAAAGCAGCTACCTGTTGTTAAGCGTGGTGTTGGCCATAGAACTGAAGGAAAGCACAAAGATTTTAGCCCTTCTCCATTACGATCCTATTGGTCACTGCTTATGTTTTGTCTCAGCCCTTTTATTTTTCTTGGTTTATTGAACTTTGTCTAATAATTGAATTGGTCTATTGGTTTGTTGGATTGGTTCGAGTCTATGCTAACATGTCAGATTTATTTGCTTGTCAAGGGAGGAAATTGAGAGCTGGAAGACGATATATCAAAGAAAAGAAGATTTTCATCTTATAGCAAGTGGGCACTGAAACATTAGTGGGCTATGATATAACTTGAGACGTTTCTGTGAAATGGGGATGCATGTAGTTCAGCCTGTATATACTTCGCAGGCTGTCCTCTCCAAAGAACCTGAGCTGCTATCTGAGGAGAATTACGCAGGCAGGCCTGACCAATTTTGCGATGGTGATTTATCAACAAACCTGCATTCCCTGGTTGAACTATATTCTAGTTGCGACGCAACTTTTTACTTTACACGGGAGAGGGATGGGTACGGAATACGGATGCAGCTAGATTAGGAAGGTGGTATTGCAATATACACTTGTACCTTTGTACTATTTGTATCAGCCATCTTTAGCAGAGAAAAAAAAACCCCCTACGGTCCAGTGTGGAAAGTGTGATCACACGAGAAGCTCTTGTAAAATGTGCAGTAGAAATTTGTCAAAGCCGATGTTGTAATTTGTTACACAAGAATGTATGTAACATTTATGAGCACTTCATTATCTCCTTTCGTGGGGTATACATAGCTTGCATGGTGGTTTTATTTGTTTTCCTTAACTTGTGATTTGGAGGCTGTGCCATCCAATCTACATCGGTCGACATCGTTGCGTTGCCCTGTGATGTGTGTTACAGTACTGATGGCAGCAAGCTACCGGCGGCGGCGGCTGCACGGACGCACGGGGTTGAAGCCGTAATCCTCCGTCCTCGCACGTGAAAAAAGCAACAGCCCGCGCCGTTTCCCCTCGACCCATGCATCCCAATAGCCTCCCCTCTTGCCAGCCCCGCCGCGTCGGCAGCGTCAATCCGGCAAGTCCGCGCCGCCGCAACATTTCGACATGCTCGAGCTCGTCCGGACAGGAGCGGACGCGGCACGCCAGCGCTAGCACATTCGCCGCGGACTCCTTGATTTTCTGTACCAAATGTTGTGCTTGTGCAGGCGACCTTCGAAAGCTTGGCATATCCAAGCCAATTCTGTAACATCACAAATCACAAACTAAGGCGACAACGCGAGACGATGCGTAGAAGCATCTTGCTCACAAATCACAAGCTGAGGCGACAACGCGAGATGCTGCGTAGAAGCATCTTGCTCCGGACGACGCACGTCGCTTTGGCAGGGACGCACGCGCCACTGCATGTACACAAGTCGCAGCCGGGCCAAGGTAAGCCAGCTCATGCAAAAGCTCTGTACATAACACTTTCCAGTTTCCAGATATTACAACGCGTTTTCCATGGCAGGGCAACAGAAACTCTAAACTAAAGTAAAGCCGAAATAAATTGGATTTGACCATATATGCATCATCCTCAGTGGCGGAGCAAGATTTCTCTGAGCCTCGGACCTAAAACTAAAGGAGCTATAAGTCTATAACTAACATCAAATACTATCAGCACTAAAGTATAACAAAAGTAAAATACAAATGCATAATCAAAATAAAATTTAAATTCCATGTTGAATGATATGACAAAATAAATAAAACATAGTAAAAAAAGAATGTAACATACCACTAGTAAGGTAACTTTTGCTTAATGTAACATACTACTATTGGCGGAGAGGAGGGGGGCTGGGGGTCGGTGCCGCTGCGGAGAGGAGGCACCGAGGCGAGGGGCGGTGCCGCGCCGCCGCAGGACGAGGCGGAGAGGAGGCACTGAGGGGGGCGGTGCCACGCCGCCGCGGGCCGAGGCGGAGAGGAGGCGCCGAGCCGGGGGGCGGTGTCGTGGCGGAGATCTGCTAAGGAGGCGAGGGCAACGTCGCGGTGGCGGCGAACTCGGCTGAGAGGAGGCGGGGGGAGGCGGTGCTGCGGCGGAGATCAGCGAAGTCCTCCTTTGTGTATGCAAAGTCGTAGTCTTTGTCGCTAGGCTTTGGGTTCAAACCCGAAAGGTACCCATCATCGAATAGCTGTATATTAAACAAGGCGTTGGACATCTTTTATCAATTGATAAATTGGTGAGGATTGTTGGTTTTATGAGGGCATTTCGGTAATTTCCCAAAAAGAAAAGGAAAAAGGAAATTGAGGTGGGCCCACCTGTTAGTGGGCAAAGTGAAGAGATAAGGGAAGGAGACTGCGCGTGCGCGTGCCTGTGCGAGTGCTTCGACTTGGCTAGATCTGGCGCACCACCGATGTTTTTGGCGGCTCGTGGGGGGAGATGGCGACTGGGTGGCGGCGGCGGAGGTGCAGGCTGTCCCGGGTTCCTTAGAGCCGGCCACTCACGTCACCTCACCGCAACCTCCCGCCTCCTCTTCTTAAGGCCTCAGTTTTCTTCCATGCAGTATCTCACTTCCGATCTGGACTTGCTCCTCTTTGGGTCTTCTTTCTCTCTGGTCTTCGGGTTGTGTGGGTGCTGGTGCTTCTGCGCCGTCGCCGATTGGAGCTTTTGCCTTTGATTTCCGTGTGAACCCTATCGTTTCGGTGGGGTGTGAGGGAAAATCTGAAGGTGGAAGGTTGACCCGAGAGAGGAAGAAGGCAGTGGCAATTCCCATTGTGTTTGAGTGCATCTGGCCGGTGCATTCTGTTTAGTTTTGCTCGACATCACCCTGACCTTCGACTCCGGCGTCGGCTATCCAAGGTTGGAGAGGGCACTGTATCTCCGTCTACCACACTCTTCTTCTGCTTCGTCACAGAGGGGTGCTAGGTTTTCTGGGATAGTACTTTTGAGTGTCCCTTGCCCTGTTCTTCTTGTTCTTCACCGACTTGGTTTTCTTCTGGACAGCTTTGAGTGTCGTCTGCACCGTGAGTATTATTGATTCTTTTTGCAAAGTTCAGTGGCTGTACTTGTTCTTTAATCTCTGTTCAAGTACTTGGGAGTTGCTATGCGTGTTTGTGGGCTCAGATTGTGTGCTCTGTGATAAGAATATCGAATACTGAAATTGATCTAGTTAACTGAATTAGATTTGAGCTCATTTGAATTGTCTTCTACTGTCTATACTGTAGCTAGTTATATTTCGGCTGAGGAGATTTGTTAACGTGCGATTCAAATGATTTGTGATGCAGTAATTACTTTGTCCAGTTTTGTCCAGAATAGATCACTTCTTCATTCTATTCATCTTTGGTTGTATTATGTTATTCTGATCGTTGACTGGATAATGCATATTATTTCATTGCTTGTGAACATCTAAACCGAAAATTCTCTGTTTGTTGTTCTTTGTATTTGCTCAGTTTGTGATAATAGAAAACATATATGTGAGCTCAAATCCTAGTTTCTAGTTATGAGATCGTTAATGAAGAGTTTCTATATTAGCATGAGAAGGCCAAGATTAACAATCTTGCGCAACTATGTTCTGAGAGCAAGTTTAAAGTAATTACTTTGTCATATGCTAGATTTAATTGCTTTTCTGTTTAAAGGACTACTTGACATGTTATTTTCAGCAGTATTGTGGTTATATATATTAGATACATACATTTGTATAAATGGCAAGATGGAATTACATGATTATATGCAATTTATGTCATTTATATTCTGCTGAAAATATTTTAAATCTATATTTAATATAGCTGGAATTAAAACTGAAAATAGGCTCATACCGCTTTGTTATAACAGAGACTACTTGTCTATATTATAAATCCAAGGCTGACCCACTGATATTCTTCTAAGGGCCCAAGGTTGCGTAATAACTAGCTTTGGAGCACTGGAAAATTGCCAAATTTTGCATAATTATTAGGGTCTTGGTTTGGAGGCTAGTGCCGCCGGCGTGGGGGTGGACGTTTAGGAGTCATCGGAGACATCAGTTAGAGTGCGCTCTGATTCCACTGTGGCAGCGATGTGACGCGTTGCCAAACCGGTCGTGACTTGTCTACGAAGTGTGACCTAATGCAAACAGCGCAAACGGGGCAGAAAGAAAACGATGGAATGGCGAGCTTACGATGGTCATTGTAATTCCGCACTAATCGGCGAAACTCGATCAGCTGTACGTCCATGCACGTAGAATCTGCACCCTTTTTCCGTTTTCGCTTACATGAAACAATCCAATCCAAGAGAGACATTTTCCAATCACGCCTCTATAGCTACAGAGACGGCCGACCCAACCAAGACTCTACGAAGAACTCAAAACTGGCACTTTGCGCGGTGATCAAGGCGGCAACATTCGTTTGGAAGAGACGACATTGCCAGCACGCATGCCGCATTTACCGAGTAAACTAGGAGTCCCCGTCCAAGTTGCGTGTGGCGTGCGCCGGGACATCCCGTGCATGGAATGGACTGTACTCTAGCTAGGAGAGTACTCTATATAAGTTAGGATTTAAAGCTGCGAGCCTGCGATATAACAAGCTCCAACAGTGCCTGGGAAGCAAGGAGCAGCCATGGCGCCTGTTTCGCACATGTTGCTCCTCCTGCTGTGCAGCTATCATTCTCTCGTTGCTCATGCAGGACATGTGCAGAGTTATAACGTTCTCGCAACCGACTCACTCAAGCCTAAAGCCGTCTGCTCCGAGCCCAAAGGTACAGCACTGTCCATGCGCGTTGTATATGCAATTCCACTTGGTTATTCCGTGCGGTTGTAGTCATTTTTCACGCGTGGATTTTGCAGTGGCTCCATCATCCTCCGGTCGCGCCACGGTGCCGTTGAACCACCGGCACGGCCCGTGCTCGCCGGTGCCCTCCGAGAAAAAGCCAGCCTTCGCGGAGCTGCTCCGCCGCGATCAACTCCGAGCTGGCTACGTCCAACGGAAGTTCTCCAAGAACCGCGCCGACGGCGAGCTCCAGCAGGCGGAGGTTACCGTGCCGACCACGCTGGGATCCTCCCTGAACACGCTGGAGTACGTCATCACCGTCAAAATCGGCTCGCCGGCCGTGACCCAGACCATGACCATTGACACCGGCAGCGACGTGTCGTGGGTGCAGTGCAAACCGTGCCCCATCCCACCGTGCCACTCCCAGGCGGGCTCGCTCTTCGATCCCAGCACGTCGAGCACGTACGCCCCGTTCTCCTGCAGCTCCGAGGCGTGCGCGCAGCTCGGCGAGGAAGGCAACGGCTGCTCGGACTCCCAGTGCCAGTACAATGTCAGGTACGGCGACGACTCGAACACCAACGGGACGTACGGCTCCGACAAGCTGGCGCTGACTGACTCCGACGTGGTCAAGAACTTCCAGTTCGGGTGCAGCCACGCTGAGTCGGGGTTCAACGACCAAGCCGACGGGCTCATGGGGCTCGGCGGCGACGCGCAGTCGCTCGTGTCGCAGACGGCGACGACCTACGGAAGTGCCTTCTCGTACTGCCTCCCGCCGACCCCGGAATCCTCCGGGTTCCTTACTCTCGGCGCGCCCAGCGGTGCGTCGGGTTTCGCGACGACACGGATGCTCAGGAGCAGAACGGCCCCGACGTTCTACGGCGCGCTACTCCAGGGCATTACCGTGGCCGGGAAGCAGCTCAGCGTTCCGCGCTCCGTCTTCTCCGGGGGGTCGGTGATGGACTCCGGCACGATCATCACGCGGCTGCCGCCGACGGCGTACTCGGCGCTGTCGTCGGCGTTCAAGGACGGGATGAAGCAGTACCCGCCGGCGCAGCCCAGGAGCATCCTCGACACGTGCTTCGACTTCACCGGCCAGGACAACGTCACGATACCGTCCGTCGCGCTGGTGTTCTCCGGCGGCGCGGTCGTCGACCTCGACGCGAACGGGATCATGATCAGCAGCTGCCTCGCGTTCGCGGCCACCGACGACGACGGCACCACCGGTATCATAGGCAACGTGCAGCAGCGGACGTTTGAGGTGCTGTACGACGTCGGCCGGAGCGTCGTGGGGTTTCGGTCTGGCGCGTGCTGATCAGCGCGCGAGGGGACACCACACGGGGAGGGGAGGTAGCAAGCTAGGCTGCTTTCATGTGGTTGTTTACTTGTTTGTGGTTACTTAGGTAAGTGTAGCACCCTACATACCGATGTGAGATATTACTATGTAATGTTATCGTCAAAGTGAAGAATGAATAATAAAAGTAATAATAGAAATTGCGTGTAAATAATTTTAAATGTAATTTACTAAAGAATCAATAGAGACTGAAATAAATATTTGAAATATGGGACCGCTCTACTTCTAATCAAATAAAGAACAAATAAAACAACAAATAGTGGCAAACCACGGTGCTAAAAACTCGAGTGCTTACACCCATGCATGATAGTATGATACTATCACTCTACTGACCTTTTACCTGAGAATGGAAAGAGCGAGCGTGAGATTTGAAAATCTTAGCAAGTACCCAACAATGGTCACAACACAGTGAGTAAAGAACAGGTAATGCAAATAAGATATGTAACAGACAAGCAAAGCAAGCAAGTAAGCAATTGATATAGATTAAGTGCAATGAAGCTAGGTTATCGAAAACACTGATTCAGATTGGAGATAGAGATCACAGGAACAATGGCATTCAAGTTAAATGTTATTTAGCAATTTATGACGGTGGCGCCGACGATCACTTTTCACATACCCGGTTATACGAGAATAGCCAGGCACGCCATCATCCTCGACTGTATAACCGCCGACGGGGTGTAATATCCTGAATAACGAAAGTGTATGGTCCCCATATGTTACCAGGTGGGTGTAATCTCCCCTATATGTGGATGACCTAAGACCAGGTAACTGACATTTGGTCAACCGGGATAATTGTTATTTAGCAAGTTGTAGCAAAGGCACTAGCGATTACTCCCCACATATCTGGTTATACGAGAATAGTTAGGCACGCCATTGTCCTCGACTGTATAACCGTCGACAGGGTGTAATATCCTGAGTAACGAAAGTGTATGACCCCCCGCACGTTACCAGGGTGTAATATCTGCGCGCTGCTCTGCCTCACGCCGCGCACCCGTGCCGCCGCACCGCCTCACGCCGTGCATCCGCTTGCCCACGCGCCACTCTCACCGCCTGGCGTCGGTGCTACTGCCGGGGCCCTTGCGCCGCCGCTCATAGAAGGAGGAGAGAGACGCCTTAGATAGGAGAGAGAGAGAGGTAAATGAGAGAGAGAGGATAGATTGGTTAGATAAGAGAGAGAGGTTTAAACGGGAGAGAGAGAGATATTAGGGATAATGTTGAGGGGTGGCCCCCACCTAAGCCCAGCCGGCCTGTTAGAAGGCTGTAAGGCCCAAAATGGGATATGTGTAATGACATAAATACTCATGAGAGGGATACTCAAATGAAAGGGCACTGCTGTAAAAACACTCCCCATGTGGATACATATATACGATACAGGCTATGGAGGAAACCCTAAGTATTACTCACCTAACTCTCCACTACCATACTCTCTCTCTTTGTTTGGTCTGTAACCACAACAGTTGGTGCCGTCCGTGGGAAAGACAAGAGCAAGCCTCAAGATCCGAAGAAGGATGGCATCGAAGAAAGCTTCATCGATGGCGGCGAAGAAGAAGAAGGCGGGCACGACGGAGTCTCGCGTCAACACTAGGGCTTCGGCGTCGGCAGTCGCAGGCGTGGACGGCGATGTGGGCACAACAGCCACGACGACCGACCCCGCCACCGCTGCCACGACGGTCGACACCGCCCCGCGCATGACAAGCGATCCCACTGCGGGCACGGCGATCATCGCCGGCAGCACCGACCGGGTGGTCGGGGGCGGTAGCGCTAGTGCCCATGTCGGCACGGCCGCCGTCCTCACACCCGGTGCGGGAGCGGCGAGCGATTCCGGCGGCAACGTGGGCCTTGTCATCGATTCCGGAATCCACCACGCTAGTGTAGCAGGCAACCCAGGAGTGCGAGCCGTGGTCGCCGCTGTTCCGGCCATGCGACCAGGTGCACCGATTGCCCCGGCCACGACTACAGTGGAGAATGCCCTGTTGGTGGCCCTCAGCACGTTCCAGCGAGAGTTAGTGGGTCTCCGCGGGGCCGTGCGGGATATGCAAGAGGCTCGGAATCACCAGACCCCGCCGGTGGTCATGCCGGAGCCCACGCCAGAACGGGCAGCCGTGTACCACTGCGACACGCAAACCCAGAGTTCCCACTCTCCGCGGGCCTGCAGCAGTCGTCATGGCCGGATGACTTCAAGTTCCCCAGCGCCATCGAGCCATACAAAAGCGACACGGACCCTCGGGAGTTCGTGTGTGTGTACGAGACCGCCATCGAAGCTGCCGGTGAAGACGACACCATGAAGGCGAAGGGCTCCCTCTCGCGTTGCAGGGAGTGGCGCTCTCTTGGTTTTTCACCATCGAGCCGAACTCCATCTACGCATGGGAGCAGATCCGCGACCGACTCTATAACAACTTCCAGGGGAACTATGTCGACCACGTCGACGCGGATCAGCTCTTCGCGGTCAAGCAAAAACCCTCGGAGAAGCTCCGGGAGTACTTCAAGCGCTTCGCGAAGATCCGCTGCCAGGTCAAGGACATCAACAAAACAACCATCATCAACGCAGCGGTACATGGCCTCCGCCCAGGGCCGCTGGCCGAGTACAACGCTCGCAAACCAATCAAGACAGTTGTGAAGCTCTTCGACAAAATGGAAGAGTATGCGCAGGCGGAGGAGGATGCCCGAAGACGCAAAGGCGATGACTCCGACCCCATTCAGGCGGAGGGTTTGTCGCAAAAAGGAAGCGCGGGAATGACTCCTTGAAAGGAAAACGCAAGCAAGGGTCCGCGGGGGATGCCGGAGTGCGTGAGAGCTCGTCAAGCGGTAGGCACAAACCCCGGCGCAACCAGCGTAGGTCCCAGAAGGCCCGCCACGTCCTCGGCATAGAGGATGCCCCACGGGAACCTACCCCCGCCTCGCGTGGGAGGGGCCGGGGAGGCCGAGGATGGGGACGCGGAGGAGGCAGCGACGAGAGACCACACGCAGAGCAGCAAATCCTGGACTACGGCAGGTGGTGCGAAGTGCATGGCTATGGTGACCACATCACGCGGCATGCACCGCACTCATGGCGCTGCGGCAAGCAACCACCAAAACCCGGGCCTTGGAAGCGCCGCCCCCCGCCGTGGCCCACATGCAGCAGCCGTAGGGGAGCCCTCCGCGAGCTACAGCCACAGAGGGGGCCCAGCACCGCACCATTAGTGTCATCTCCGGAGGCTCCTCGCCGGGGACCTCCTCGGCGCGAACACTTCCGGGAATGACGCACTGCAACATCACCTTCACGCCAGCTGACGCCAGCGTGGAGTTCCCCCACCAAGATCCCTTGGTCATCCAGGCTGACATTGCAGGCTGCGAAGTGAGGCGCATCCTCGTCGACGGGGGCAGCTCCGCGAACATTCTGTTTGCAGAGGCCCTCGACTGCATGCGGATCCCTTGGGGTCGTTTAGGGCCATCGGGGACTCCGCTCCAAGGTTTCGAGGGCCAGCCGCTGAAGGCCTTGGGTCAAGTATGTCTCCGAGTCTCCTTTTGTCAGGGTGATAATGCCAAGAGCAAGGACGTTGTCTTCGACGTTGTGGACATCCCCCACCCGTACAATGCCGTATTGGGCCGCCCTTCCATCAACTCCTTCGGGGCGATCCCGCACCACGGCTTCTTGTGTATGAAGCTCCCGGGCCCGCGGGGTGTCATCACCATCTTCGGTGACCAGGATCTTGCCAGGCCCGTGGAGGCCGGTGCCAGGAGCCCACACCGCAAGGTGCATGCCCTCACTCCGGGGTGGACGCCTAAGCCCCGCCGAGGACGGGGTCAAAAGGTTGCCTCCAAGCCGAAGGCGCGATTCGTGTCCATCGGGAGGGCCTCCCATCGAGGTGGAGCAAGACTTGCTCCAGGTTCTCCGGAGCAACGCAGATGTCTTCGCGTGGTCCCCGGAGGACATCAAAGGCGTGGACCGCACCCTCATCGAGCACAACCTAGTGATCCGCCCTGATGCCAAGCGGCGGCCAAGCGAAGCTTCCTCGGCCACCCAAGACGTCCATGGACCTGCAGCAAGCGGCCAAGGTGGAGTTAGCGAAGCTTCTCCAGGCCGGGGTTATCCGCGAAGTCCAGCACCCGGATTGGCTTGCTAATCCGGTGTTGGTGAAGAAGGCATGCACCGCCGTTGTACTCGCGACTACCCCCAGCACGAGGCGGCGTAGCGATGCGCGGCCAACTACACCGTTGACTTCACAACCGTGATGCGCCTCAACAAGGCATGCCCGGGACGACTACCCCCTACCGTGCATAGATCAACTGGTCGATGCCACCGCGGGGTGTGAGCTCATGAGCTTCTTGGACGCCTACTCCGGCTACTCCAGTATGGACGCTGGCACGGTGGGGCATCGATGTTGTGGGGCCACTCCCTTGGGCTCCAGGAGACCTGCGGTTTGTATTGGTCGCTTTGGAATATTTCTTTAGGTGGCCAGAGGCTGTGGCCCTCGCTAAGATAACCTCGGCGACCATGCAGAGCTTTCTCTGGCAGAACATCATATGCCGCTTCGGGGTGCCAAGGAGATCACCGTCGACAACGGCCTGCAGTTCGATGCTGCCCCGTTCATGGAGTTCTGCGACAACATGGGCATCACGCTCCGATTCGCTTCGGCCGGGCACCCACAGTCTAATGGAGCAGTCGAGCGGGCAAACGGCGCCATCTCCGCCGGAGTCAAGAAGCATCTTGTCGGGCTGCCAAAGGGCAAGTGGCCAGGTGAGCTCCACAGCGTCCTTTGGTCCCTCCGCACAACGGTGACACGACCGACGGGATTCACGTCGTTCAAACTCCTCTTCGGCGATGAAGCAGTGACGCCCGAGGAAATCAAGGCCGGATCGATAAGGGTCCTCGTCCAAGCGCCGGAAGAAGAGCGCCAATTGTCCCTGGACCTTCTCGATGGGGAACGAGTAAGCGCAACCCAGCACGTCACAAAGTACGCGCGGCAGATGGTGCACATGCGAGGTCGTTCCATATACCCATGAGGATTCCAACCTAGGGACCTTGTCCTCAAAATGGCGCTCCATGCGGAAACGGTCGACAAGCTGGAATACAAATAGGAAGGCCCATACATGGTCATGGTAGCTCTACAGAAGGGAGCCTACCGCCTCGCCACGCTGGAAGGGCAGACACTTCGCCATACATGGAATGCAGACAGGTTACAGCGGTACTATGTTTAGGACAAAAGGGGAGAATGTAGCAACATCGGCACTTTGCCCATTGTAAGACGCTCGCCCGCGCAAACGGGAGATTAATAAAGCCGATCGTCTGCAAGCTTCCATCTCTGTTCGTCTCCGCACGCACTCTACGGAGTATAAATAAGACGTAGCGTCGAGGTCCGCCTCCGCACGCACTCTACGGAGTATAAATAAGACGTAGCGTCAAGGTCTGCCTCCGCACGCACTCTACGGAGTATAAATAAGACGTAGCGTCGAGGTTCGCCTCCGCACGCACTCTACGGAGTATAAATAAGACACAGCGGGGGGGGCACCTTCGCGCGCACTCTTCGGAGTATAAATAAGACGTAGCGTCGAGATCCGCCTCCGCACGCACTCTACGGAGTATAAATAAGACGTAACGTCGAGGTCCGCCTCCGCACGCACTCTGCGGAGTATAAATAAGACGTAGCGTCGAGGTCCGCCTCCGCACGCACTCTTCGGAGTATAAATAAGACGTAGCGTCGAGGTTGCGGGCGGCGCGAGAGGAGGAAGAAGGTGCGGGGGGAGGGATGACAGGTGGGTCCCGTGCGCAGAGAGAGAGGAGGGGAGGGGAGCGGCTGGCGGGTGGGACCAGGGAGGTGGAGAGAGGGAAAGCGGGAGCGTGCTGACAGGTGGGGCCAGGCGGTCAGAGAGGGAGAGAAGGGAGAGGCGCGGATGGCGCTACGTGGCGAGGAAGGAGGATCGGGCGGTGGGCGCGGGCGGAAGGCGGACGACGGGGATAGATCGGCGCGGGCGGGTGCGGGAGCATCGGGACGGACGCGTGGCGGCCAAGGGAGAGGTGGAGGTGGGATCAGGGGTGGGATCTGGCCGGCCACGTGGCGGCCGGAGGGGAGGGGAGGGAAATTTTATTTTTACAATTTGATTTTGGATTTTCAGAAAAGCCTAGAAATTTCATTAAGCCTCAGAAAAATATAAAATTAACTCCAAAAATTACAGAAAAATTCATGGGACCTCCTGGAGACATTTTGGACTTAATAAAAAATATTTCCAACTAATTTTGGTATTTAATTTTTATACTTAAAATACTTTTTAATTTTAAAAATAGATTTTTAAACTCCAGAAAACTCAGAAAACCAAATAAAATCCAAATAAAACCAAATAATTAATTTGACATAAGATTTTTATAGAAAATAAAAATATAATTTTATTTAATAATATTTTTAGGTTTTTCTGAAATACTTTTCAAATCCAGCTTTTTCAAAAACAGAAATTCAGGGCAAATCTAAAAATAAAATTTAGGCAACAAAAATATTAGTTTTATTTATTTACTTATTTATTTTTATTTTAGTAAAAACCTGGGCTGTTACATTCCACCGGCTGGAAAGTGGCGCCACCCCGTACATAGTGAACTCTTGAGCGAGGTCACGCGTGTTGAACCGGAGGGCGACACCGGCAAGCCTCCGCGCCTTCTGCTCATCGTCGCCCTTTAGCGTCACATCCGGGGAGCTGTCGAACGATATCGGCTGTTCCCGACACAGAAGACCGCTAGTGCTCGTCACGTGGTGGTAGAACCACCGTCGCGTCCAGCCGGATTCCCACTTCCCTCGCATCGCCAGCGAGGGGAAGAGATTCGTACATTGCGACGTCAGCACGAAGTTGACACTGCCAAAGTTCGACCACGACGATCCCCCTCCGACCTTCTTCGGCTGGCAGCGTGCGTCATGCAGAATGGCGAACAGGTTCGCACTGGGGTGGAAACAGCCAGGCGGACTATCGCGTTCGAGGTCAGCTACGCCAGCTCCAAGCCATAGGCCCGCAGGACCTCGCTGACGAAGATCGTTGAGGGCATCTGAAGCCCGGCATCTAAGAATGCCACGAAGACGATTGCCTCCGTCTCCGCCGGGTGCTGCTCCGTCTCGTCGCGGCGGGGCAGGCGAACCCCCGCACGATCCTCCAGTTTTTTCTCTCGGAGGAGAGTCTGGATCATCTCCTCCGTGACGAGACTCCGCCCTAGCACACATGGGAGCAGTGGCCTCCCGATTTCTTCATGGCGTCCCACCGCTTGTTGACTTGCGGCGGATCCCGCACCACCAAAGGATATTCCACTGGCGGGGGCGACAAGCCGCGCTGGCTAGACGAGGCGCTGCCACTGAGCCGGCGAGCGGGATCATCGTGGCAAGCCATTCTCTTCCGAAGTGGGGCGCCGGAGAGCAGGAGCAGGGGCGTATTGCTCTAGCAGCAGGAGAAGAAAGAAGGAAGGGCTAAACGAGCAACGGAGAAGAACGTTCACATGCCGGTGGTGACGCCTTATAAAGCCTCCTCACCTCCCCCACGATCGGAAGCGCAACCGACGGGAGCTCAGCGGTTCGGCTACCCACAATCGGGAAGCGCAACCGCTGACGGCTGGGGGCGCGCAGTGGCAGGCGGCCGGATAGCGCACGACGCGCCAGTAGCATCCCGCCACGCATCCCACCTCTCTAGGGAAGGGGCGCGCGGCCGTGGTCGTGCGACCACTGACAGCCCACGACACGCCGACAGCCCACGATGCGCCAATCGCGTCCGCGTGTACCTTCCCATCAGGGCAGCGCGTACGGCTGCAGCAGCCCGCCCCTGACAATTCAGGGGTCAGCGCGATTCTCGTCGCCATTAAGACGTTAGTCTCCGCATCGGGAAACTGTCAGGCCAGGTCGACACTAGGCTAGACGAAGCCCCGAGAGCCCCACCTACCTCGTGCCTAGAAGTGTCTGCGGCATGAGCCCGTCTCCGCTGCGACTTCGACTTCTACCCCGCTACTGAAGGGCCCTGCGGGCGAGGACGGCTTCGGCAACTCGCCCCGTGCTATATCCTCGCTGCGTGGCGAAGACTACACCAGGCAATAAGGCTCCATCAAACAATACAGAAGTTCACAGGCCGTAGGGACGGAGGGGGCCAAATGGCTCGGCAACATGGTTTCGGCCCGTGAAGCCCGTCACCATGAGAGGCTCCTGTTGTAGGGGTGGCCCCACCTAAGCCCAGCTGGCCTGTTAGAAGGCTGTAAGACCCAAAATGGGACATGTGTAATGACATAAATACCCCTAAGAGGGATACTCAAATGTAAGGGTACTGCTGTAAAAATACTCCCCATGTGGATACATATATACGATACAGGCATTGGGGGAAACTCTAAGTATTGCTCACCTAACTCTCCACTACCATACTCTCTCTCTCTCTCTGTTTGGTCTGTAACCATAACAGATAGATTTTTTTCTTTCCTTTGTTTGAGTGCTACAGTAAGGGGCATGAAGTGGGCCAAGATCATCAACTAGTAGTTTGATTATAATTGTTTTGTGATAGCAACACGATGCAACGTAAATGTAATCTACCAAACCAAAAGATTAGGGTAATCTTCTCCTAATTCTTTATGAATAAAGGCTTAATAATTGATTAAATTGCTTTTCAAGTGATGGATGATCAATGCCAATAATTAGTGATCTATGTGTAAACAATTGAGCATGATGGGAAGCAAATATTTCAGCTTGCATTCTGAGTAATCTAGGCTCCCATTTTTTTTTGTGTAACCAAATAACCATGACCATTTATCTAATTATTTACAATAAGACATATCTAATACTCAGAATTTCTAAATTAATCCTCTTTACCTGTGTTATTTAATTGAATGAAGATAAGTGCTCAATTTGCGAGTAGCGAAAGGGATTGACTTCAGAATTCAGAAGCAAAAATGTTTTGGTTGCACAGAATTCCACAGTAGCGGAACAGCTTGATTGCATGGAGGTGATTAGAGCATTTCCAATGCTAGACATTGTTTTGTTATATTTATGCTCTCGATATCACTTAGAAATATATGTAAATATAGCTTCTCCAATACATAGTGTCTACCAATAGACTTGCTCAATAAATTTATATATTTTCCCACCCTGTCACTCACCTCTCCTTCCTTACATATACCACAGATTTAATGGGTAGACATAATCATCCTCCTCAATGTATGTTTTAGCTATATCTTCTTTGTTGGTTCAAACAATGTCCCATGCAAGACACTGCTTTACTTACTCTCTTCTTTAATTCTGTCACATCATCTCTTATCTTATGTGAATAACTAACTATTAGGTATAGATATTGTACAATATGGAGTATTGGGAGTACCCTTAGCTAAGGAAATTTGATTATAAAATTGCAATAGTAACTGTTCATGTATTGTTAGCTGAGAAAATTGGATTATAAAACTGCAAATAGTAACTGTTCATGTATGGTGTCCCTATGCATGTAGACGACTACACTCATGTAAAACTCGCTTTCAGAAGACATAGTACACATACTTACGTGTGTATCTAAACGGTTAAAGCGTGTATCCGAACAAACGAAGGTCCTGAGTTTAAAGTTAACCGGATTCCCTCGGTTTCACAATATGTATTAAGTGAGCATTATTTTGTTGTTGTGTATTCGTACGGGAATGTGTATCATATAAGCCGTAAGCTGAGGGGTGTGATGCTAATAAAATAGAAAACTGCCCACAAGTTATCATTTTTTTCGAATGAAAGAAGGCACAGTACAAAATTATCTTCGTGATAAAATATTTGAAGGTTTTATTATATGTCGTCTAAATTCACATGGTAGGGCCCTTGATTTTAGGTTGGTTCTTTTCAACTATAGCTAGTGGCTTATGGTTACAGCTAATGGCTTCTAACTCTAGCCGTCGCCGGCGGCTGCACGGATCCCTTGGGAGGCAGCTCCGCGAACATTCTGTTTGCAGAGGCCCTCGACTGCATGCGGATCCCTTGGGGTCGTTTAGGGCCATCGGGGACTCCGCTCCAAGGTTTCGAGGGCCAGCCGCTGAAGGCCTTGGGTCAAGTATGTCTCCGAGTCTCCTTTTGTCAGGGTGATAATGCCAAGAGCAAGGACGTTGTCTTCGACGTTGTGGACATCCCCCACCCGTACAATGCCGTATTGGGCCGCCCTTCCATCAACTCCTTCGGGGCGATCCCGCACCACGGCTTCTTGTGTATGAAGCTCCCGGGCCCGTGGGGTGTCATCACCATCTTCGGTGACCAGGATCTTGCCAGGCCCGTGGAGGCCGGTGCCAGGAGCCCACACCGCAAGGTGCATGCCCTCACTCCGGGGTGGACGCCTAAGCCCCGGCCGGAGGACGGGGTCAAAAGGTTGCCTCTCCAAGCTGAAGGGCAATTCGTGTCCATCGGTGAGGGCCTCCCTCCGGAGGTGGAGCAAGACTTGCTCCAGGTTCTCCGGAGCAACGCGGATGTCTTCGCGTGGTCCCCGGAGGACATCAAAGGCGTGGACCGCACCCTCATCAAGCACAACCTAGCGATCCGCCGGTCAAGCAGAAGCTTCGGTGTACGTCCATGGACCTGCAGCAAGCGGCCAAGGTGGAGTTAGCGAAGCTTCTCCAGGCCGGGGTTATCCGCGAAGTCCAGCACCCGGATTGGCTTGCTAATCCGGTGTTGGTGAAGAAGGCCAGCGGCGCCTGGCGTATGCGCATTGACTTCACTGCCCTCAACAAGGCATGCCCGAAGGACGACTACCCCCTACCGTGCATAGATCAACTGGTCGATGCCACCGCGGGGTGTGAGCTCATGAGCTTCTTGGACGCCTACTCCGGCTACCACCAGATCTACATGGCCAAGGGCGACGAGGACAAGACTAGCTTCATTACACCGATTGGGACGTACTACTTTGTCAAGATGCCCTTTGGCTTGAATAATGCGGGCGCAACCTTCACCCGCCTTATCGCGCTAGCGCTGGCCGCTCAGCTCGGCAGGAACGTGGAGTCTTACATCGACGACGTAGTTGTCAAAACTAGACAGCTTGCCTCCCACGGTCAGGATCTTCAGGAGACCTTCGACAACCTCAGGAATACGGGCATCAAGCTCAACTCGGACAAGTGTGTCTTCGGCGGGCAGGCGGGCAAGCTCTTGGGCTTCCTTGTTTCCGGACGAGGCATCCAGGCGAATCCCGACAAAGTCGAAGCGATCCTCGCTATGGAGCCACCCAAGACAACAAGGGAGGTCCAGAGGCTTGCTGGCCGCATGGCTACATTGAGCCGCTTCCTGTCTAGGGCAGCGGAGCGGGGCCTGCCATTTTTCAAGACCCTCCGCGGTCGCGACGGTTTCGTTTGGGATGACGATTGTGCAAAGGCTTTCGATGACCTCAAGAGACATCTCGCAAGCCTCCCCACTTTGGTCGCTCCGGCGCCAGAGGCTCCCCTCCTGCTCTACCTCGCCGCTTCGGTGACAGTGGTCAGCGCCGTCCTTGTCCTTGAGGAGGGCGCTCTCCAGCGCCCCGTATACTTCGTCTCCGAAGCCCTTCAGGGCGCTAAGACGCGGTATACGGAGCTCGAGAAGCTCGTCTACGTGCTGATCATGGCCTCGAGGAAGCTCTGACACTATTTCCTAGCCCATCTAATCACGGTTGCATCCTCGTTCCCCCTGGCGGAGATGCTACACAATAAGGAGTCCACAAGGCGCATTGGCAAGTGGGCAGCCGAGCTCACCCCGTTCTCCTTAACGTATCCTCGCGAATAGTGATCAAGTCCCAGGTCCTTGCGAACTTCCTCGCGGAGTGGACCCCGCCGGCTCAGCTCGCCTAGCAGCCAGAAGACTCGGTGTGGATGCTTAACACCGACGGAGCCTACGGCGTTGCGGGCGCTGGCGTAGGTGCAGTGGTTACCACGCCTGAGGGGCACCGCCTGTTGTACTCGACGCATCTCGCATTTCCTGCCACTAACAACACGACCGAGTACGAGGCGCTACTCTTTGACCTCACGAAGCTTAAAGCGCTTGGCGCGCGGTGAGTTTTCGTCCGCACCGACTCACGTCTGGTAGCGGGCCACGTGGACAAGTCATACCAGGCTAAGGACCCGGAGCTGGCCAACTACCTGGTAGCCATAAGAGCGAGGGAGCGACACTTTTTGGGTGTCACGGTCAAGGCCATCCCTTGGGCGGACAACGAGCAAGCCGACGTCCTTGCGACGGCTGCGAGCCAACAGCTCCCAACTCCCGAGGGGGCATTCTATGAGGTCCTACCAGTGCAGCCATCGCGCAGGACAACCGTGATGCAGCCCTCGTCCACCAGATTACCCAGCAGGGTGACTAGTGGGAGCCCATCTTTGGTTTCTTGCAGGGCATAGCGGAGCCGGACGACCCCGTCGAGCTCCGGCGCCTGCAGCATCGCGTCAGGTCCTTCCAGGTGCTCGACGTAGTACTCTACAAAAAAGGAGTATGTGCACCGCTTCTGCGGTGCCTCTCACGCGAAGAAGGAAAGCACCTCCTTGCGAAAATTCACGCGGGACTCTGGGGCTCGCACCTTGCCTCGACATCGCTGGTCAGTAAGGCGTTCAGGCAAGGCTTTTACTGGCCAACCGCCATCGCCGATACCCAAGATCTCGTGCGCCGGTGTCAAGGCTGCCAATGGATGGGATGTCATTCGCAGACCCTCGACGAGCCTCAATCCCATTCCTCCTGAGTTTAAAGTTAACCGGATTCCCTCGGTTTCACAATATGTATTAAGTGAGCATTATTTTGTTGTTGTGTATTCGTACGGGAATGTGTATCATATAAGCCGTAAGCTGAGGGGTGTGATGCTAATAAAATAGAAAACTGCCCACAAGTTATCATTTTTTTCGAATGAAAGAAGGCACAGTACAAAATTATCTTCGTGATAAAATATTTGAAGGTTTTATTATATGTCGTCTAAATTCACATGGTAGGGCCCTTGATTTTAGGTTGGTTCTTTTCAACTATAGCTAGTGGCTTATGGTTACAGCTAATGGCTTCTAACTCTAGCCGTCGCCGGCGGCTGCACGGACGCACGGGGTTGAAGCCGTAATCCTCCGTCCTCGCACGTGAAAAAAAATGCAACAGCCCGCGCCGTTTCCCCTCGACCCATGCATCCCAATAGCCTCCCCTCTCGCCAGCCCTGCCGCGCCGGCCGCGTCAATCCGGCAAGTCCGCGCCGCCGCAACATTTCGACAAGCTCGAGCTCGTCCGGACAGGAGCGGACGCGGCAGGCGGCACGCCAGCACAAGCACATTCGCCGCGGACTCCTTGATTTTCTGTACCAAATGTTGTGCTTGTGCAGCGACCTTCGAAAGCTTGGCATATCCAAGCCAATTCTGTAACATCACAAATTCCGGACGACGCACGTCGCTTTGGCAGGGACGCACGCGCCACTGCATGTGCACAAGTCCCAGCAGGGCGACTCGGCCAAGCCACATCCTAAAAGAACTCGGCTAAGACAAGGTAAGCCAGCTCATGCAAAAGCTCAGTACGTAACACTTTCCAGATATTACAACGCGTTTTCCATGCCATTACAACAGAAACTCTAAACTAAAGTAAAGCCGAAATAAATTGGATTTGACCATATATGCATCATCCCTCCCGGTACGTCAGTATGTCACCGTTATACGATATGTACGTACGAGCATTGGCGCAACAAGTCCGTCCCGTTTCCACGTTGCCTCCGCAACCGCGAGAATAAAAGAGAAGAGACACGACGGGTGTGCTTTTTCCGAAACTTTTGGCCACAAGTGTTTATACGAACGAATCATATACTAGTAAACTGGTAAATTATTTTAAAAATATTATCTCGATAAACTGTTTCGTAAAAAAGTTAAAAAAAAACATGTTATATTTGCTTGTTCAGACAAAGACATAAGTGATAATTCATAAGTTAAAAATAACATAACGATATCAGATAATTATGCCGGGCCTGTACTTACGCGGGAAAAGTCCGGCTACCTCCGTTGGCTGGCAATGCACGGACGGCTTCGTCAAATGCAGAACGGACGGAGCTGGTGGCAGAAACTGGCCAGGAGAGCTGAAAGCAACTATACTATACAAGCTACTGTACATTGACACATCTAGGAGACGAGAAAAAAGATGCTCAAGAGACTACTTGTTTATACTACAAATCCAAGGCTGACCCACTGATATTCTTCTAGGGGCCCAAGTTGCTTAATAACTAGCTGTGGAGCACTGGAAAATAGCCAAATTTTGCAGAATTATTAGGGTCTGGGTTTGGGGGCTGCTGCCGCCGGCGTTGGGTGGACGTTTAGGAGACTTCGGAGACATCAGTTAGAGAGAGTACGCTCTGATTCCACTATGGCAGCGATGTGACGCGTTGCCAAACCGGTCGAGACTTTTCTACGAAGTGTGACCTAATGCAAACAGCACCACAACGCAAACGGGGCAGAAAGAAAACGATGGAATCGCGAGCTTACGATGGTCATTGTAATTCCGCGCTAATCGACGAAACTCGATCAGCTGTACGTCCATGCACGTAGAATCTGCACCCCTTTTTCCGTTTTCGCTTACACGAAACAATCCAATCCAAGAGAGACATTTTCCAATCACGCCTCTATAGCTACAGAGACGGCCGACCCAACCAAGACTCTACGAAGAACTCAAAACTGGCACTTTGCGCGGTGATCAAGGCGGCAAAACATTCGTTTGGAAGAGACGACATTGCCACTGCCAGCACGCGTGCCGCATTTACCGAGTAAACTAGAGTCCCCGTCCAAGTTGCGTGTAGCGTGCGCCGGGAAATCCCGTGCATGGAATGGACTGTACTCTAGCTAGGAGAGTACTCTATATAAGTTAGGATTTAAAGCTGCAACATAACAAGCTCCAACACTGCCTGGGAAGCAAGGAGCAGCCATGGCGCCTGTTTCGCACATGTTGCTTCTCCTGCTGTGCAGCTATCATTCTCTTGTTGCTCATGCAGGACATGAGCAGAGTTATAAGGTTCTCGCAACCGACGCACTCAAGCCTAAAGCCGTCTGCTCCGAGCCCAAAGGTACAGCACTGTCCACGCGCGTTGTATATGCAATTCCACTTGGTCATTCCGTGCGGTTGTAGTCATTTTCACGCGTTGATTTTGCAGTGGCTCCATCATCCTCCGGTCGGGCCACGGTGCCGTTGAACCACCGGCACGGCCCGTGCTCGCCGGTGCCCTCCGAGAAAAAGCCAGCCTTCGCGGAGCTGCTCCGCCGCGACCAACTCCGAGCTGACCACGTCCAACGGATGTTTTCCAAGAACCGCGCCGACGGCGAGCTCCAGCAGGCGGAGGTTACCGTGCCGACCACGCTGGGATCCTCCCTGAACACGCTGGAGTACGTCATCACCGTCAAAATCGGCTCGCCGGCCGTGACCCAGACCATGACCATTGACACCGGCAGCGATGTGTCGTGGGTGCAGTGCAACCCGTGCCCCATCCCACCGTGCCACTCCCAGGCGGGCTCGCTCTTCGATCCCAGCACGTCGAGCACGTACGCCCCGTTCTCCTGCAGCTCCGCGGCGTGCGCGCAGCTCGGCGAGGAAGGCAACGGCTGCTCGGACTCCCAGTGCCAGTACAATGTCAGGTACGGCGACGATTCGAACACCAACGGGACGTACGGCTCCGACACGCTGGCGCTCACTGACTCCGACTTGGTCAAGAACTTCCAGTTCGGGTGCAGCCACGCTGAGTCGGGGTTCAACGACCAAGCCGACGGGCTCATGGGGCTCGGCGGCGACGCGCAGTCGCTCGTGTCGCAGACGGCGGCGACCTACGGAAGTGCCTTCTCGTACTGCCTCCCGCCGACCCCGGAATCCCCTGGGTTCCTCACTCTCGGGGCGCCCAGCGGCGCGTCGGGCTTCGCGACGACGCGGATGCTCAGGAGCAGAGAGGCCCCGACGTTCTACGGCGCGCTACTCCAGGGCATCACCGTGGCCGGGAAGCAGCTCAGCGTGCCGCCCTCCGTCTTCTCCGGGGGGTCGGTGATGGACTCCGGCACGATCATCACGCGGCTGCCTCCGACGGCGTACTCGGCGCTGTCGTCGGCGTTCAAGGACGGGATGAAGCAGTACCCGCCGGCGCAGCCCAGGAGCATCCTCGACACGTGCTTCGACTTCACCGGCCAGGACAACGTCACGATACCGTCCGTCGCGCTGGTGTTCTCCGGCGGCGCGGTCGTCGACCTCGACGCGAACGGGATCATGTTCGGCAGCTGCCTCGCGTTCGCGGCCACCGACGACGACCGCACCACCGGTATCATCGGCAACGTGCAGCAGCGGACGTTTGAGGTGCTGTACGACGTCGGCCGGAGCGTCGTGGGGTTCCGGCCTGGCGCGTGCTGATCAGCGCGCGAGGGGACACCACAAGGGGAGGGGAGGTAGCTAGCTAGGCTGCTCTCATGTGGTTGTCTACTTGTTTGTGGTTGCGAGGTAAGGGACATGAAGTGGGCCAAGATCATCAACTAGTAGTTTGTTTATAATTGTTTTGTGATAGCAACACGATGCAACGCAAATGTAATCTACCAAACCAAAAGATTAGGGTAATCTTCTCCTAATTCTTTATGAATAAAGGCTTAATAATTGATTAAATTGCTTTTCAAGTGATGGATGATCAATGCCAATAATTAGTGATCTGTGTGTAAACTATTGAGCATGAAGGGAAGCAAATATTTCAGCTTGCATTCTGAGTAATCTAGGCTCCCATTTTTTTTGTGTAACCCAATAACCGTGACCGTTTATCTGATTATTTACAATAAGACATATCTAATACTCAAAATTTCGAAGTTAATCCTCTTTTCCTGTGTTATTTAATTGAATGAAGATAGGTGCTCAATTTGCGAGTAGCGAAAGGGATTGACTTCAGAATTCAGAAGCAAAAATGTTTTGGTTGCACAGAATTCCACAGTAGCGGAACAGCTTGACTGCATGGAGGTGATTAGAGCATTTCCAATGCAAGACATTGCTTTTGCTATATTTATGCTCTCGACATCACTTAGAAATATATGTAATGTCCTGATCAACTCGACTTCGACTTCAGGTTTCAGGCTTATTTTTCACTATTCATAAGTTTCGTCTTTTTCTGAACTTTTGGCTTTTTGTTGAGCTTTTTTGCCGGTTCTTTTTTTCCCGTATTTGTTTGTATTATACGTAATGGGCTAATATATTTTTTATATTTTTAAATTTTTTTAAATTTAATTATGCTAAATAAGCCTCTGTCAGCTACAGTGCTTTTTTCAGTCAGCTACATAGTGTCTACCAGTAGACTTAATAAATAAATTTACACATTCTCCCACCTTGTCCACAGATTTAATGGGTAGACATAATCCTCCTTCTCAATGCATGTTTTAACTATATCTTCCTTGTTGGTTCAAACAATATCTTATGCAAGACACTGCTTTACTCACTCTCTTCTTTAATTCGGTCACATCATCTCTTATTTTATATGAATAACTAATTATTAGCTACAAATATTGTACAATATGGAGTATTGGGAGTACCCTTAGCTAAGGAAATTTGATTATAAAATTGCAATAGTAACTGTTCATGTATTGTTAGCTGAGGAAATTGGATTATAAAACTGCAAATAGTAACTGTTCATGTATTGTGCCCCTATGCATGTAGACGACTACACTCATGTAAAACTCGCTTTCAGAAGACATAGTACACATACTTACATGTGTATCTAAACGGTTAAAGCGTGTACCCGAGCAAACGAAGGTCTTGAGTTTAAAATTAACCGGATTCCCTCGGTTTCACAATATGTATCAAGTGAGCATTATTTTGTTGTTGTGTATTCGTACGGGAATGTGTATCATATAAGTCGTAAGCTGAGGGGTGTGATGATAATAAAATAGAAAACTGCCCACAAGTTGTCATTTTTTTTCTAATGAAAGAAGGCACTATATACAAAATTCTCTTCGTGATAAAATATTTGAAGGTTTTATTATATGTCGTCCAAATTCACATGGTAGTGCCCTTAATTTTGGGTTGGTTCTTTTCAACTATAACTAGTGGTTTATGGTTGCAGTTGATGGCTTTTAGCTCTAACGTGCATGCTTGTGTGACGAATCGAATGCCGATAAGTCTCTTTAAAAAGGTTGTTCTAATATATTGTTTCGAAAAGACTACGAAGAGATCATTCCGTCTGCTTATTCGAGAGAAACTATAACTTATAAACTGAAAAAGGGGTGAAAAAACGGGGCTCTTTCTCGTAATGGTGTTTGGCTAGCAACGTTGAACCACAGATTGTTCATCCGTTATCCTCAATGAAAAGAAAAACAAATCCACCCTCGCTATTTTCTTTTGGGGCCCACAAATCCACGATGACTTCCGCGCGCGCCAGGTATCGTCCAGAGCACCAGAGCAAGGTGGTCCCACACGTCGTCCTAACTCTCCACTAGTTGAAGTTGTAGGTTGTAACCCACCAGTTAAGTTGCTCATTCGGTCATTGACCGCGACGCGACACACAAAATCAAACGAACCGTGTCAAGTGTCAACACGTGCACGCCTCTGGTTAGCTCGTTTATTCATTCATGTATGTACGTATGTATGCGTATACCTTTCCGTGAACGTACGAGGTACACGTATATTTATACTCCTATACGATTGTAGTCACGAGTTAATGAATCGGTCGATCAGCAGGAGCCGGGCATGAATCCGACGGTGCCGCCGTCGAAGCGCACCGCGAACGAGCGCTGCTGCACGTTCCCGAGGATGGCCGCGCTGCCGTCGCCGCCGTTGGGCGCGAACGCGAGGCACCCGGACGACAGAATCCCCGAGGCATCCAGCCTCATGGTCGCGCCGCCGCTGAACGTCAGCGCCACCGTCGGCAGCGTCACGCTTTCGTACCCGGTGAAGTCGTAGCACGTGTCCAGGATCCCGATCGCCGGCGCAGTCGGGTAGCCGTAGGGGGCCACGGCGCTGCGGAACGCCGACCTCAGCGCCGCGTACGCCGTAGGCGGTAGCCGCGTGACCACCGTGCCCGTGTCCACCACCGTGCCCCCCGAGAACACCGACGCCGAGACGCCCAGCTGCTGCCCGCCGACGCTGATGCCGGAGAGCATCACTATGTAGAACGTCGGCGCGTTTGACGCCGACAGCAGCGTCGTCGTGGAGAAGCCTGACGCGCTGCTCGGCCCGCCCAGCGTCAGGTACCCCGTGGAGCTCTGCGTCGGCGGGAGGCAGTACGAGAAGACGCCGCCGTAGGCGCCCGACGCCTGCGACACCAGGGACTGCTCCTGCCGGCCGAGGCCGAGGATCCCGTCGACGCCGGCGAACGGCCCCCCCTGTGCGTGGCCGCAGCCAAAGAGGAACCCCTTCACCGCGTCCGACCCCGTCAGCGTCAGCGTGTCGGAGCTGTACACGCCGCTGGTGTTGGACCCGTCGCCGTAGCTGACCACGTACCCGCACTGCGCGCCCGAGCAGCCGTACGCGTAGATCCCCAGCTCCGAGCACGCGGCCGCGCCGCACGGCACTGCGAAGTAGGACGACGACTGGGTGGGGTCGAAGAGCGGGTCCTTCTGGCCGTAGCACGAGGGCGCGGGGCACGGCTTGCACTGCACCCACGACACGTCGCTGCCCGTGTCCACCTCCACCGTCTGCGCCACGGCCGGCGTGCCGAGGCTCACCGTCACCACGTACTGCAGCGTGCCGATGGAGTACCCCATGTTGGCTGGCACCGTCGCCGACTTGGAACTCCCAAGCTGCTGCGCGCGCGCTGTGCCGACCCCCGAAACCCTGCTCTGTATGTACTCCGCTCGCCGCTGGTCCGCACGTAGCACCTCAACGAACGACGGCGTCGCCTGAGCCGACGGGCCGCACGGGCCATGCCGGTGCGTCAGCCGCAGCACGGCAGACGTGCCGTTCCGCTGCGGCGCAACTGAAACCGCAAAGAAACCGAGGCAAGAAGTTAATCAGCACTCTTGGAAGCTCCCCTATATGACGCCACGAACACCGAACACAGCTCGAGAAGCAAGCCACTACCTCGGCCGGGATCGTGGCACATCGAGCTCGACGCGAAGCTGGCGGTGGAGACGGTGACGTAGCTCCCGTCACCCGCGGCGCCTGCGCCATGGCGGGGCAACGAACCGAGGGCGCCGGCGCAGAGGAATGAGAAGATGAGGGCGCCGTACAGCGGTGAGAAGAGGGTCATGGCGCACGCGTCGGCTCGTCCCTGACGGGGCCAAAAAACGGTGCCTAAATAAGGCGGGCTAATCGGTGCGGTACTGCGGTGCGAGCCGAACCCAACCCATCACGCGGTGGAATTCTTCGTTCTCGTGGAATGGGGCACTCGCTGCGTGTGTGACCTACCGACCATCGTGTCTGGTCTTTTCCTCCCCCCACCGAAACGACTTGCTTTTGAACGTGACGCGATGCGAACTCAACAGTCTTCTTTTGGTACGTTCCCAACAACGACACGGTAAAAGAAAAACGTTTGGCTTCGGTCTGTCGGTTTGATGCACACGTATTATCGCGTAATAAACACCATCGATAATTAAAGAACGGTGCGGCTGATCTTGTACATCGGCGTGACGTGAACGATTACGGTTCAGCACATTCGACGCCGACAAGCTTGAGTCTGAAGTTTGCTTTATAGCTTGTGCTGGTTGGTGAACAGTAGTAGAAAGATGCTTATAAAGAGTTTCTAGATACGCGCCTATTATAGACGTCTCTCAGCCTTAAGAACGATGATCCCCTAACCTGTCAATTGGTGGACGAACATAAACTCGCAGCTGTTTACATGTCAGTTTTTTCGGCACCTTTTCAGGTACGAGCTCAACTAACTTGATAATTACCAGATTCCTTTTGCGCCGAAACTTCTCTTGAAAAGAGACCCAAAGCTGTTCTGTGGCATACAGTTGTTACAGGACTTGGGGGCCTCGGTTGCCTGACGGAGACCTTTATCTACCACTCTTTCCTCATCGTTGTTGCGATCTGGCGCCGTGAGTGCGAGCGCGCGACATGATTGATGTGCCAACGAAGGCGTAATTTAGCTATAGCTTCGCCGGCTCGCCGCCTTCTGTATGCAGACGCGCACATAAGCACGTAACTTCGCTTCTCCTTCGCCGTAAGCGCCCGTGCTCTCTCAGAAGACGTGCTGTTGACGACACATACACTTGTCTTTAGTGATGGATCCGGAATAAAAATTTGAAGAGCCTAATAAGACAAGATCAGAAAAAAAACGAATGGCACATAGATCGAATTATCTATTGTAATATTAAATTATACATAATTAGAATAGAAACATAATAAAAATATAAAATATAATAAAGATTATACCTTGATAATAGATAGTGTGCCTTCCGAAACATATAAATATATATAAGTAGCTAACGGTACACCAAAATAGTAAACTTGAAATAAGAAATAGTTATAAAGATTGAAAAAATGATGTAACATACCACTAGTTAGAATTGAGTAATATAAGTACGAGGCAATACATTATACGAGATTGGGTTGGACCTCTCAACAAATACGCCCTTCTCATTTGATCTCTAATTTTATTGTGATACTCATTAATAGGTATGCGATTCACCGGATAGCGATGATTTTATCAGAACTAAAATCCATCCGAGCCTTCTTTACTTGGTTTGTGCTCTCATTAGTATGAGGAGTATTACTTATATTGCTTGAAAAATATTTATACAATGCTCGTTTCTCTATTTCTTGCAACTCTACGAATAATGAATCGATAAATAATAATAGATGAAATTAAATTACCAAATCAATCACAATTGTACAAATTTGAAACTAGATTTATGTCTTATACCTTATGACTAATGCCTCTGACCCTCTGCTATCTCTTGCTCTTAGTACAGACCAAGCCGCAGCTATCCCTCTATTGGCCACATCCAGGCTTCAGTATTTGGTGGGCTTTGCTGGTGTGTTGGCGTGTTGCATGGTTAGCCTTGGCCCAGCATTGATTTATTCTGGTATAATCCATTCTAAGCCCAAGTGTTGCCCCCAACTCTTCCTCAGTCACACTCTTAGACCCAACAAAAGATTGTGGTGCTCCTAATTGACCTGTGGATAGTCTGTGGTTCTTCTAACCTGGTACGTATACACTTGACATGGGTGGGTTCTTTGAGCAGTAGTTTATAGTTTTTGATTTATGGTTATATATCATTTAAAATTAGTTACTGTAATAAAAAAATAAAAACCAAAAACCACAGTTTTACCCGTTGACTTGGAACGGCCAGGTGGTACGAATAGCATGTAATTGGACTCTCGTGGCTTTCGATTATCAGGCTGCCCAAAACCTGGGTGCCTAGTGCCTACTCCACTGCAAGTTAAATGACTATCAAGTCTGCTTACCGTGCAAGACCAAATCAAGCTCAAACAATGTCACCCGAGTTTGGCCCAGCACCACAACTTACGTGACTATATTACAGTAGATAATGGCAACACCAAACAGCGAATAACCTGGACAATTAGCACCCTATAATCTCCAGCAAGACAAGCAGTGGCACCCATTCTGTCTCCAGCTGGAGAGTAGGTATCCCTAGCTCCAGATAGGACATCATGCGCCATGGTCATGCCTTCTGATGATCAACTCTCGTCGGTGAGACTACGCCTCGCTCGGTTGAAGTGAAAAATAGTGGCTTATGGTTGAAATTGCACTATAGTTGACTGAAATTACATTGTAATTGAAGGTGACTTATTTGACGTAATTAAATTTAAAAAATTAAAATAGAAAAAGTATGTTAGCTCTGTTGGATATTGATCTAAGGCCAAAACGGCCAGAAAAGGAAGGACGTGGGGAAATCCACATCCCTGATTTTCAGCGACCTGATCGGGGGTGCCTTACCAATTTTGGTTACGGTCCCTCGTTGCGCAGCGCAATATAAAAGGGGGGGTTCCGGCCTCACGTTAGGGTTACGCCGTTCCAATCCCGTGAGACTAAAAACCCCGTACAAACCCTAATCAAGACCCGATCTATTACGCGCTGCTAGCAACGGGAAGGCCGCCGCCGCCGCCTCTGCAGGACTCCGCCGGCGTCACTCCGTACACCGGCGACACTGCGGTCTTCGCCGACTCGTCCTCACGCCTGCATCACGCAGGCACGGGTCTTCGCGCAATAGCTTTCATCGGCGACTGTGAGTCTCCCGACCCCCTCAAACCCTAGGTGTTCTAGTGCTGGACTAGTGGCTTGATGTTATGCATGAATCTTTTAAGGCACCCACATTTGGTATCAGAGCCACCCACTAGTCTTCTAAGAACCCTAGGCGACTGGCTGTTCTTGGGCTCGGGTAGAATGGGAGAAGGAGGGGAATCAAAATTGCAGCAAACCCTAAAGTTTTCCCCAAAATCTGATGAAGCCCGAACCTAAATCATGATGAACCCCAAAGTAGTTTTCCCCAAATTCGGATTGGAAAGAATAAAAAAAAGGAAGTGGGATCGGGGTCTTACGGGTGATGTCAAGCCGCCGCTCACCGTGAGCGCTGTTCCGGGGCGCCGCCTCGCCATTGGGGCCGCCACCCGCTGCTCTGCGCCGCCGCCGAAGCGCGCGCCGCCGCCGTCGTGCGTTTCGGCGCCGCCGCCGCTTGCGGCGCCGCCGCTGCCATATCGCGCGCCATGCGTCGTCGGCGCTGCTGCGGCGCGCCGCCGATCGAAGGCGCGCCACGCCATCCCGCTCGCTCTTGCGCGCCGCCGCTTTTTCTTTAGGGCCGCCGCCCGCTGCCGTCTCCCGGAGCAGCTCCGCGCCGTCGCACCGCCGCCCCGCCTCTTACGCCTCTCCGTTTTTTCTGGGATGAGCCGGTGAATGTTTTTAGGGTTAGGGTTTTTGGAGCCTTTTAAGTCTCAGGCGGAGTGATTATGGCCGTTGGATCTGATCCAATGGCGTGCGGGCGAGCGGGGGCCCTTTTGGGCCGTAAGCGCGTGTGGGAGTTTTGGCCGCGCTGGTGGCTTGGGCATGCGCACGTGTTTTGGCTGATTGAGTTGTATTTCAGCATATTATATATGCATGAAATTGTTTTATGGTATATACTTCAGGCTGTTGAGCTTTTATTTTCAGTATATATTTCATGTATTTATGGTACATCTCATGTTTAATTAATGATGTCTCTTATGAAATTATTAACGGATAATGTTGCCAAGCTGCTGAAAAATATTATGCTCTTTTCCGCTGCGTAATGTTCTGCCCCTAATTGAATGGAACCAACGGGAAATTCAATTGGAGGGTCGTATTTAGTTTAACATGCTATTACTTTTTGACCAACGTTAATTGTAATTGCATGTTGTCAATTATGTTTATTTTATTATGTTTAATTTTGCCATGCTATTACTCTTTGACCAACGTTAATTGTAATTGCATGCCATAAATTATGTTAAATTTTTCGCTTCTGCCCAACGGTGATGCGAAAAATTCTTATGAGCATGTTGTTAATCATACCAACGTAAGATTAATTTTCATGCAAATTAATTATGCGTTTTTCTAATGTAAATTTTAAATTTTTCAGTTGCTTCGCTTCCGCTCATGTTAATGCAATTGAGCCACTTAATGGTAGTAACTTTGAAATGGAAGTTTACACTTATGACGACTTTTCACTCTTGGATCCGACTACGATTCAGATTCGATGAGCCCGTCGCTCCTACTCAAGGGGAGGACAATTATGATGACAAAATGAAGGAATATAAAACTAATGCCGACAAGTGGAGCGGTCTAACCGTGTTTCACTTCTTTGTGATGAAAACTCCATCGGTGAGGCCATAAGGGAGCAATCCTCGAAAAGGAAAGGGTAAAGGACTATTTGTCCTCCATCGAGGATCACTTTAAGGGGTCCTCTAAAGTTTATGCTACCACACCGATGCACGTGCTCATGAACACTAAGTACAATGGTACCGAAATGTCCGTGAGCACATTATGACCATAATCAATATTGCTGCCAGACTTAAGACAATGGACATGGTAATTTCTGATGGTTTTGTTGTCCATTACATTATGATGTCTCTTCCTAAGCAATTTGAAACTTTCAAGGTGAACTACAACACCATTAAGGACAAATAGACCATGAGCGAGTTGATCGCTAATGTTTCTCAAGAGGAAGAGAGGCTCAAGGCTGAAGGGGCCACTGATTTTGTGAATCAAGTCGGCTCCTCAAATAAAGCTGGTCCCTCTAGAAATAGAGGTGGCTACAAAGGAAAGGGAAAGAAGGAGCAAGCCTACTCCCCTTATCAGAAGCCACATCACCCACAGCATCCTAAGGCGCCTCAAAACGCTTCAGGTCCTGGGAGCTCAAATGGATAGAAGAAAAGTGATGAATGCTACTTTTGTCAGTCGAAGGACCACTTCAAAGATGATTGTCCTGGATGGCTGAAATGGCTCGCCAAGAAAGGTACTTATGAAATCACTTTTGTTGATGAAGCATTTTATGCTGATTTTCCTATAAATTCTTGGTGGTTTGATTCTGGTGCCACTGTGCACGTTACGAATTCCTTGCAGGGATTCCATATGTTGAGAAGTCTCAGAGGGGAAAGAAGCCTAAGAGTGGCTAATGGGATGGAAGTCGAAATTCAAGCTATTGGATCAGTTTCTTTAGTTTTGAATAATGGTTTTGTAATGAAACTCAATGATGTTCTTTATGTTCCCTCGATGAGAAGAAACTTGATTTCCATTTCATTATTAGATAATGATGGATATTCTTGTAATTTTGGACACGGAATGTGTTTGATCTATTTTAATAACGATAATGTTGGTCGTGCCATCCGACACGACAAGCTTTATATGTTATCCCTGCAAGATTCTCCCATATCTATGAATGTATGTGATGTGAATAAAAAGCGCAAGCGAATTGATGAGACTTCGTCGAAATTGTGGCACTGTCGTTTGGGCCACATTTCGAGGGGGAGAATCGAACGTCTCATTAAAGATGAAATTCTCCACCCTTTAGATTTTAATGATTCGGATGATCATTGCCTTGATTGTATCAAAGGCAAGTATGTAAAGCAAATAAAGAAAGGTGCTACTCGAAGCACAGGGATTTTGGAATTAATTCATACTGACATATGTGGTCCTTTCCCTGTGACATCAGTGGATGGTTATGATTCTTTTATTACGTTCACTGATGATTACTCACGTTATGGCTATATCTATCCCATTAAAGAGAGATCAGAGACACTTGATAAATTTAAGATATTTAAGGCTGAAGTTGAAAATCAGCACAGTCTAAAGATTAAAGTAGTGCGCTCGGATCGTGGGGGAGAGTATTATGGGCGACACACAACTTATGGGCAGATTCCTGGTCCTTTTGCCATGTTTCTACAAGAAAATGGTATAGTTGCCCAGTACTCAATGTCTGGTGATCCCCAGCAAAATGGAGTAGCGGAAAGAAGAAACCGCACACTTATGGATATGATTCGAAGTATGTTGAGTTACTCCACTTTGCCTGTAAAGTTATGGATGGAAACATTAAAGACTGCTGCACATATACTCAATCGGGTTCCCAGTAAATCAGTGCCGAAAACACCTTATGAATTATGGACTGGGAGAAAACCAATTTGAACTACCTCCATGTGTGGGGTTGTGCAGCTGAAGCTAAAGTATTTAATCCACAAATTGGGAAATTAGATCCCAAGACTGTAAGTTGCCATTTTATTGGCTACCCTGATAGGTCTAAAGGGTACCGATTCTATTGTCCGGATCGTACCACAAAATTTGTAGAAACAAGGCACGCTGTGTTCTTGGAAAATGATGGCATCAGTGGTGACTTGGAGCCTAGAAAAATTGATCTTGAGGAGAAGCGGATTTATGTTGCTTCACCGCTAATGCAACAGACTGATTTTCCCATGCCCCAAATGGTTGTGCCCACAGTTGATCCTGTAGTTGCAACTCCTGTTGCATCTCCATTACTCTGTGGCCACCCTTCCGTTGAGGGCTCAAAGTACAAGTGTGGCACCTAATGATGAGCCTTCACACCCTCGTGACAATTAATGAACAGCCTAATGAACCTGCTAATGAACCTATCAGGAGATCAGAACGAGTGAGGAGATCTGCTATCCCAAGTGATTATGAGGTTTACTTGAATGAGGATGATCTTGGGAAGACAGATGATCCTAGCTCTTATAAGGAAGCAATGAAGAATAAGGATTCATCTAAATGGCTAGATGCCATTAAAGATGAGATTGAGTCCATGGGCGCTAATGGCGTATGGGACTTAGTGAAAATTCCTAATGGAGCCAAAACACTAGGCTGCAAATGGGTTTACAAAACAAAACGTGACTCCAAAGGGAACATCGAAAGGTTTAAGGCGAGACTTGTAGCGAAAGGGTTTACACAAAGAGAAGGCATTGACTATAATGAAACCTTTTCTCATGTCTCAACTAAAGATTCATTTAGAATCATAATGGCGCTCACAGCACATTTCAATTTAGAGTTGCACCAAATGGATGTTAAGACTGCATTCCTGAATGGAGACTTGTATGAGGACGTTTACATGACACAACCGGAAGGTTTTGTTGTGGAAGGCGAGGAACATTTGGGATGCAAACTAAAGAAATCCATATATGGCCTAAAGCAAGCTTCTAGGCAATGGTACCTTAAGTTCGATGAAGTCATAAGGAAATTTGGATTTAAGGAGAATGATGTTGATAATTGTACTTATGTTAAGTTCAGGGGGAGTAATTATACCTTCTTAATTCTTTATGTGGATGATATATTATTGGCCAAGCAGCAGGTGTGGACATGTCATGGGAAACTAAAAGATTTCTCTCGTCCAATTTTGACATGAAAGATCTCGTGAAGCACCTTATGTTCTTGGTATTGAAATTCACCGAGATAGGTCCAAAGGAACATTAGGTTTATCACAAAGGCATACATTGATAGAGTACTAAAGAGATACAATATGCATAAATGCTCGCCTCTTTGCTCCTATTGTTAAGGGCGATAAGTTTGGAAAATTTCAATGCCCAAAGAATGACTATGAATCGATCGGATGAAGGCTATACGTTACGCTTGCTGTCGGAAGTATTATGTATGCTCAAGTATGTACGCATACGATTTAGCTTTTGTTACCGGATGCTTGGCGGATATTAGTCAAATCCAGACCGGACCACCGAAAGCCGTTAAGAAAGTCTGCGCTATATGCAAGGCACTAAAGGTCACATGCTCACATATAGAAAAAGCGATAACCTTGAGGTTGTCGGTTATTCGATGCTGATTTTGCGGGTGTAAAGACACTAAGAAGTCCACATCAGTTATATTTTCACCTCGCAGAGCAGCAATATCATGGAAAAGTGTAAAGCAAACACTTATCGCATCGTCGACAATGCAGCTGAATTTGTGGCATGTTATGAGGCTACCGGCAGGTCAGTATGGCTTAAGAACTTTATCCGGGATTGAGAGTGGTAGACAGCATTTCTAGACCACTCATTTTGTACTGCGACAATCAACCCGCAGTTTTCTATTTGATTAACAACAAGTCGAGTGCAGCTGCCAAGCACATTGACATAAAGTATCATGTTGTGAAAGATAGAGTCCAGATCAAACAATTAAGGTTGAGCATATTGGAACTAAATTTATGCTTGCGGATCCGCTCACAAAAGGCTTACCACCCAATATTTTTCGTGATCATGTTGCCGCATGGGTTTATTGGAGAGCTGTGATCCCGGAATAAGAGGACCATATAAAGTAACCAACTCCCATGAAGTATTATGTTATCCGATTGATATAGAATGGAACACTATAAATCTTGTTGTCCAATGATATTTAATTGATCACAGTGACGCATTATTTTGGTGTGAAGTTTTATTGAGAGAGGGCTTATGACGCTTAGCCTTACGATCAAGGAGAATGTTGGATATTGATCTAAGGCCAAACGGCTAGAAAAGGAAGGACGTGGGAAATCCACATCCCGATTTTCAGCGCCACGATCGGGGTGCCTTACCAATTTTGGTTACGGTCCCCGCTTGCGCAGCGCAATATAAAGGGGGTTCGGCCTCCACGTTAGGTTACGCCGTTCCAATCCCGTGAGACTAAAAACCCGTACAAACCCTAATCAAGACCCAATCTATTACGCCGCTAGCAACGGAAGGCCGCCGCGCGCCTCAGCAGACTCTCGCGGCGTCACTCCGTACACCGGCGACACTGCGGTCTTCGCCGACTCGTCCTCACGCCTGCATCACACAGGCACGGGTCTTCGCGCAATGGCTTTCATCGGCGACTATGAGTCTCCCGACCCCCTCAAACCCTAGGTGTTCTAGTGCCGGACTAGTGGCTTGATGTTATGCATGAATCTTTTAAGGCACCCACAAGCTCATCACGGACAACGCAAATGAATACGAGGAAAAAAGAATCGGCAAAAAAAAGCCAAAAGTTCAAAAAAAGACGAAATTTATGAATAGTGAAAAATAAGCCAGAAGCTCAAGCCGAAATGAGTGAGGCGTAACCCGTTCGTTTTGGCTTCGACTTTTGTCTTCCGGCTTATTTTTTACTATTCCTAACTTTTGTCTTTTTCTGTTTTTTTGGATTTTTTGAGCTTTTTTACCTGTTCTTTTTTCTGTATTCGTTTGCAATACACGTGCTGGGCCAACCCTTTTTTTATTTTTTTTTTAAAATTTACTTATACCAAATAAGCGACCATCAGGTACAATGTAATTTCAGCTATCTACAGTGAAATTCAGTCATAAGCCATAATAATTCGGCCCAACCAAGCACCGCCTAAGTCATTCGGTAGGCATCTAAATTTACATTTTTCTAGGAGGCTTGAATATGTTTCTTGTTGTTTTTCGCCGGTCACTCAAGCGTTCTGTAATGTATACTTCCACACACCCTGACCCAAAAGAATGTACTACAGTGAGCAAGGAGGCTAAAGAAAAAGAAAGACTCATCATATGTCACAATCCTCTGAACAATGGTGTCATGCTCACAAAGCCTTCCCTCCCCATAGTCATCTCTCTGCGTCCCATCTCTATCCCATAATTACTATAAAAAGCTTAATACTAAACAATGTGGCACAGATTTGACCGATGTACTGGTAATGGGAAGAAGGATTGCAGAAGGAGAATAACCACGCATTTGGTTATCTTTCACTTCAAATATTACATCTCTAGAATGTATATGCGTCCAGTACTCCTGTCCAGACACTTATAGCCCTTGTGCATTGGACTATACCCAACAAAGACGCATTGCTTTGAGCAAAAAGCAAACTTCTTGGTGTTTTAAGGCTGAGGTTTGGCCAACATGCTTATCCAAAGACCTTAAGAAAGGAATAGTTTGGTGACACCTTAAAAAGAAGTTCTAATGGTGTCCTGTTGTTGATAACACAGCTTGGCATTCGATTTATAAGATAGCAGGCAGTAATGAATGTTTCATCCCAAAAATGCAAGGGCATAGATGATTGTGCTAGAAGGGCTAACCCAGTTTCGACAATGTGACGGTGTTTTCTTTTAGCTACACCATTTTGTTGGTGAGTATGTGGACATGACACTCGATGCAATATACCATCTTGTTTGAACATGTTATTGAATGCTTTGTATTCACCACCCCAGTCAGATTGAACTGACTTGATTTTAGTATCAAGGAGTCGTTCAACATGTTGAAATTGAACAAAGGCATGAATGACATCATATTTGTGTTTCAGAAAGAAAACCCATGTAAATCTACTAAAATCATCAACGAAACTTACATAGTACTTATACGCTCCGATAGAACAGCATGTTGGTCCCCATACATCGGAGTGTACAAGTTCTAGAGGACTCGAAGATATATGGGTAGCTGAATAAAAAGGTAATTGATGACTTTTTGCTTGTTAACAAGCATCACACACACTAGACTCTTTATTAGGCAAACAATCTAGTTTATTTGTTCTAAGAATTGTGGAGATAATTGGAGAGGCTGGATGTCCAAGCTGCCTGTGCCAATGCTCATTGGTAGGTCTGACAACAGAGAAGGATGTTCGGCCATGTTTTATTCCAGAGAGAGGATATAAGTATATAACCCTCCCTTACACTCTCCTTGAAGTAGAAACTTCTTCGTGAGGCGATCCTTAACAATATAGTAATTTGGATAGAACTCAAAGTAAGCATTGTTATCGGAGGCAAACTTGTGGATGGATAAAAGATTTTTGCTAATATGAGGAATATGAAGAACATTGCGCACGTGCAAAGGACTAGTTTTGCCAGCAATATAAGGATGACCAATGTGAGAAATTGACAGACCTACACCATTTGCCACCTGAACTTGGTCTCCTCCCTGATAACGTTCCTTCACTGTTAGCCGATCTAGATCACTAGTCAAGTGATCCGTTGCTCTACTGACTACTGTCAACATACTAATTCTGATCTATCTTGTAAGAGGTTGAAGCAGTGGTGGCAAACTTTGAGTCTTCACCTTGATAGGCATGATTGAAGCGATTGTAGCATCGCACTGCATCGTGGCCAACCTTGCCACATATTTGACATGTAGGATGTGCCGTACTTCCTCCTGAGTAGAAGTTGCGACCACCAAATCCACGACCATGTCTGCCTCACCCACGTCTATTGTTCCAACCATCATTGTTTCCATGGCTTTCTTGTCACCCAGCGTTGTTTGCTGAAGACATCATCTGTGGAGGAGCAACTTCAGATTCATTATGACGAGATTCATAGCTAATCATGTGAGCAAATAGCTCATTTAACCCGATCGGTTCCACTCTGGTGGTGACAGAAGTAATGAGTGAATCATAATCTGTCTCGAGTCCAGTAAGGATATATGAAACAACTTCTTCACGAAGTGGATGACCAGCCGAGGCAAGAGTATCGGCTAATCCCTTCATTTTTCGGAAATACTCTGTCATGGATAAGTCCTTTTTCAGGTGCACAAGTTGAATCCTGATCTGCGTAGTTCGCCCTTTTGTTTTGTGAGGCAAACATGGCTTCGATCGCTTCCCAGACGGCTACAGCGGAAGTAAGGAGAAGAACTTGTCCGAGCACTTCCTTTGTCATGGATGAGAGGAGTGCGCTCAGCACCGGCTATTCTTGCTGAAACCAGATCCGATAGTAAGGATTTGGAACCTGGCACGCACCGTCCATCTTCATTGGCCTTCGTGATGAGCTTTGGTGGAGCTATTCCAGTTCCATCCACAAAGCCCACCAGATCTTGAGTCCACAGGTATAGAAGAATTTGCGCCTTCCAGAGGTTCTCCCAAGTCCCAATTTAGTTTGACCGTGACAAAGTGGCTGGAGGAGATTGGGAGTTCAAGATGGAAGACATGGTCGACATGATCAGGAGTGAGCAAGCTTTGATACCATGTAAAAGTTAATGGTTTGCCGTACCCATCTCATCGATTGTATTAAGTATATATAGAGGAGTTACAATACCAGAAGGAATACTGGTAGGCGCGATACTCGTGATACAATCTGTTGCTGAAACGGGTATGATAAGATACAGTACCAACTAACAACAGCTAGCATATCACAACAGACCCGGTGAGGATTCTATACAACAATCCTACCAATTACAACTTATCTCATTCTATATTCTTTAACAAGTCGTTTTGTCTCAGCCCTTTTAGGGCCTGTTTGGATGGACTAGGACTAGTTGTTAGCTAGTACTAGTTGTTAGCTTGTCGTACTTTTCTGTGCACTTGGGGAAACTAGATCTGAGAGGGAAGGGAGAGAGAGAGGGTACCGACCGTCCGTCGCGTTGGATGAAGAGCCGGCCATCGCTGGTTCGTTGGTGAGGTCTGCGCACGGGCAGCGACGGTCGGGGAAGAAGGAGCGGCGTCTCCCTGGCGGCGGAGGTGGCGACGGCGCAGATCCGATAAAGCTTCCCGTCGCTGACTGCGCCCCCTCTAGATCGGTCTAAGGTTTTGTGTGTTGGTCGGGATGTACGGCTCAGGCCAACCTCGTAACTAGAGCCGCCGGCCCCCACCCCTTTATATATTGCGCAATGCGACGGGCCCACCACCATTGGGCCGGCCGACGCCCCGATCGTATGCGGATCAAGGCCCGATTAGCCGTTGGGCTAATCGGCTGAGATCAATCTAACATTCTCCCCCTTGATCTCAATCTATACTTTAACTTTAATTACTTTTGACTTTACTCATTCCATCACAGATTAGTGCATAGAACATGTCTCATCGTCACGGTCAATCGCCGATAGATTCAACAGCCACAATACACCTCTCTGCTCAAATAGTTACTTTAATCTTTTGGGCCATCTTTTAGTTCAGAATCATAGGCTTTCCCTTAAACCCATGCCGGCTATATGTTCTCTGAACACATTGGGTGGTAAGCCTTTAGTAAGCGGATCCGCTAACATCTTTGCGGTACTTATATGCTCAAGACTTATAATTTGATCCCGAACTTTATCTTTCACAACATAGTACTTTATGTCAATGTGTTTGGCAGCACCACTTGACTTATTGTTGTGGGCATACATTATCATGGGTTCATTATCGCAATACAACTTAAGTGGTCTATTGATGTCGTCAACCACTTTTAAACCGGTATGAACTTCTTTAGCCAGTTCACCCGCCCGTAGCCTCATAACATGCTACAAACTCGGCATACATTGTGGACGATGTAGTGACGATTTGCTTTGAGCTTTTCCACGATATACCTCCTCCAATGAGAGTGAACACATATCCGGATGTTGACTTTCTATCATCTCCGCATAATCGTAATCTGATACCCCACTATATGGAGTGAATCGATCTTCAGATGTCATCATGAGGCCTTTTGTTCCTTGCAAATAACGCAAGACTTTCTTTATCAATTTCCAATGTTCTATTCCAGATTGCTCAAATATGCCAAGTAACCCGGTAACAAATGCTAAGTCGTATGTGCATACTTGAGCATATCTGTAAGCTTCCGACAAATGAAGCATATGGAACCGCTTTCATTTGATCGATCTCATATCGTTCCCGGGCATTGAAAATCCCCATATCTGTCGCCCTTGACTATAGGTGCAGTGAAGGACTACATTTATGCATACCAAATTTCTTTAAGACTTTCTATGTATGCCATTTGTGACAAATCCCAATGTCCCCTTGTTTCTATCCCAATGAATTTCGATCCCTAGAACGAACGAAGCTTCACCAAGATCTTTCATATCAAAGTTTGAGGACAAAAACTTCTTTGTCTCCAGTAGCAGACTAACATCACTACTAGCTAGCAGAATATCATCCACATAGAGGATTAGGAAGATAAACTTCCCATCTTTAAACTTTGCATAAACACAGTTGTCCTCTACATTATCTTTAAACCCAAATTTTCTTATTGTACTATCAAACTTCAAGTACCACTGTCTTGAAGCTTGCTTTAACCCATAAATCGATTTCTTTAGGCGGCATCCCATTCTTTCATTTCCTTCCACGACAAAACCTTTCGGTTGTGCCATGTAAACATTTTCCTCCAAATCCCCATTAAGAAATGCCGTCTTTACATCCATCTAATGTAACTCTAAATCATAATGTGCTACTAATGCCATTATGATTCTGAAGGAATCTTTACATGAGACTGGAGAGAAAGTATCATTGTAATCAATCCCTTCTCTTTGCGTAAAGTCTTTTGCCACAAGTCGCGCTTTGTATCTTTCTATATTCCCTTGGGAGTCAAGCTTTGTCTTGTAGACCCATTTACACCTCACTGCTTTTGGCTCCTTTAGGAATAATTTCCAAGTCCTGCACTTTATTAGTCTTCATGGACCTCATCTCCTCTTCCATGGCCTCAAGCCATTTTGAGGAATTTTCGCTTCTCATGGCTTCTTCAAATGAGGTGGATCATCCTCCATTTGAAATTCCTCTGTATGATAAATCTGATAATCATCGAAATAGCTGATCTTCTTACTCTTTGAGACCTCCTGAGCCTCCTCATTTGGTACATCTTCTGCTTGAGGTCGCTGTTGCTCCCCTCATCTGTGGCAATAGGTTCTATAGGATCCTCAAAACAGGTTCCTCATTATCATTCATTGTTGCCACAGGAGGAACAATAACAGTGCCGGCACCACAGTTGTCTTGCACCGCTTGCAAAGACAACAGTAGTGTGAAGAATGGCTCTTGAATCATCGGAGTGGGCGATACACCCGCTTCTCTTCAAGGTCAATCTCTCGAGCTACCATGCTCCCCTCATCATTTCATCCTCTAAGAAGACAGCGTGTCTCGTTTCTACAAACTTTGTATATCTGTCTGGACAGTAGAAACAAAAACATTTTGACTTTTCCAGGTAGCCAATGAAATGACAACTTACTGTTTTGGGATCAAGCTTCCCAAGGTTTGGGTTAAATACTTTAGCCTCAGCAGGACTCCCCCACACACGTAAGTGGTTTAGTGAGGGAACTCTTCCTGTCCACATCTCGTACGGTGTTTTGGGCACCGACTTACTAGGCACTCTATTGAGAATATGAATGGCGGTTTTCAACGCCCATCCATAAACTCAATGGCGCAGTGGAGTAGCTCATCATGCTTCGCACCATATCCATCAGGGTACGGTTGCGTCTTTCAGCTACTCCATTTTGCTGAGGTTCGCCCGGTGTAGAATACTGGGCCACTATTCCATTTTCCTGTAAAAACCTTGCAAAAGGTCCAGGAACTTGTCCATATGGGTATGTCGATCGTAGTACTCCCCACGATCGATCGGACTATCTTAATCTTTAAATCGTGTTGGTTTTCAATTTCAGCCTTAAATATCTTGAATTTATCCAAGGCTTCATTTCTTTCTTTGATTGGATAAATATATCCATAACGGGAGTAATCATCCGTGAATGTTATAAACGAGTCATATCCATCCACACTTTTCACAGGAAAAGGACCACAAATATCTGTGTGAATAATTTGTAGAACTCCTGTGCTTCTTTTAGCGTCTTTTTTAATTTTCTTTACATATTTTCCTTTAATGCATTCTCTGCATTGTTCTAAGTCCGAGAACTCTAATGGAGGAAGAATATCATTCTTAACTAGTCTTTCTATTCTCCCCTCGAAATATGGCCTAAACGACAAAGGCCATAATTTCGATGACTCATCTAGAGTTCTCTTTCGCTTTCTGCTTACATTCGTGAGACGAGATTCAATCATTTTCGCACGCGACGCTCCCATTATCGCATACGACATTCACATCATCACATAATGATAACAAATAAAGCTCATTCTGTAAGATGGCAAGACCAACACATTCTTTATTAAACATTATTTCACACTTGCCATTTCCAAAATTACAATCATAACCATCTTTGTCCAAATTTGAAACACTAATCAAATTCCTCTCAGAAAGAGGAACAAAAGGACATCTCTAAGTAAAAGATTGGAGCCATTAGCTAACCCTAATGAAAGATCGCCAACGGCTTCAACTTCAGCTTGACTCCATTTGCAACTTTAATGCATCTTTCGCTTTTTGCGTAGTCCTCGTCGAACGGAATCCTCAGAAGGAATTAGCAACATGAACAGTTGTTCTGAGTCAATCCACCAAGTGGATTTGAATATTGCACATACAGCATTCATTTATAAAGGTAATAATGTTCTCACCTTTCTTTGCCATTATCATCTTTAAGTAATCGGATGTTCTTCTTGTAGTGTTCCGTCTTCTTGCAAAGAAGACACCGATCTTTGTCTACAAAGAAATTTATTCTGTTGAGGCCGATGGATGAGGCTTTTCCTTGTTCTTTGAGAAGGAGGTACTGTTGAAGTTCTTTTTCTTGTTATCCTTCACATAGTTGATGGATCCACCATGTGCGGATTTAATTCTTTCCTCCTCTTGCACACACATAGTTATACACTTTTCCAAGTCCCATTTCTCGGGCTGCATGTTATAGTTGACAACAAAAGTGTCAAACTCTTTGGGCAAGGAAGCAAAACCAAATGAATAAGGAACTCATCCTTGAGAGCCAAATCCATTGGTTTAAGCTTGATGTCAAGTTGCTCATCCTCGCATGTGCTCTCTTATGCCACCGCCACCACCAGAGTACCTTTCTCGTCACAAGTCGCTTAATCACCGTGTAGTATAAGTCTTTGAAGAGCCAAGAACCGACTCTTTATTCTCTCAAGGTACTCGTGACAAGTGTCACACTCTGCGATTGAGCCCACAATAGCGAGCTCAATCGTGTTCTTTATCACACCATACATTTCTTGTTGGTCGTGGTTCATTTCTTATGCTCAAGGTCATAAGACATCCGTAGGGAGCATGATCCTCCGTCTTTTCTCGCCAAGCAAGATCATCCTCATTTTGATCCTCACTCGGGTGCCATAGGCTCGGTGGGACGTGATGTAGTGAGGACCCACCCACCTCACCAAGATAAACGCTAAATCTATCTTTTCTTCCACTCTCCATAATTATCTCCTTTGAGAGTGGGATCTCTCTGATACAACTCATCAAGTTGTATCCTCCTGAAAAATAGTTCAAATAAAGTGAGAACGTAACAGGAAAATTATATGCCTTATTTCCAACGTTGGTCAAAAATACGACATACAATTAAATCAATTTTATCTATACATTAAATCTACATCACCGCTAGTGTAAATAGAAATAATGCATAAAATCATCAATTAAAAATTATAATACTTATTATTATCAACGTTGGTAAGAAAATAACAATATCATAATTATCTCGATTTATATCTATTTTTCCAAAATTAAATTCTCCCGTTGGTTCGAATTTAATAATGAAAAACAATCAACATTAACTTTTGTAGCGGAAACTGTAATTATTCTAAAAATAATTCATTATTTAGAAGCATTATACTGTACACATTTAATCTCTGAAAAATTAACACGTTGGTGCAAAATTTACGAGATTTTGGATCAAATTTCAATCAAATTGCTTCAAAAACAATAAAACTCAATTTATTGAATTATCGCTCAAAATGGCCATTTTGGCTGTTCAACAATTTGCCGCCCAATCGCACATGCGTGTGCGCCACCATCCATGACCCAAATCGCGCGTAGTGGCCGAACGCCATCATCGCTGCTTGCCGGTCCAATCGGCGCCTCATACCCGATCTCGCCGTCTGCTCAATCGGGCGGTCCCGGGAAAGCGCCGATCAAAACGCCCACCCCAAAACCCTAACCCTAGAGGCATTTCCACCGCCCAACCCAAAAACGGATCTCGAGGCGGAGCGCGGCTCCGGTGGGCGCGGAGGTGGGAGAGCGGCGAGCGGCGGACGACGCGGGCGGAGAGGCGCGACGCGCCGCGCGGCGCGACGCCATCAGCCGTACCCGAGCGCCAGGAGGGCGGCGACGGCGCCTCGTAGCGCGAAGGGCGACGCCGAAGGAGAGCGCGCGCGCCGGCCACGATGGCGGCCCCGGCGGCGACCGAGGTGGCGGCGCACGAGAGGCAACCCCGAGCGATCGGCGGCGCGGCTACCCGGCTCACGCGACAGCGGCCCGAGGTTAGACCCGCTCTGATACCAATGTCGTACTTTTTGTGCACTTGGGGAAACTAGATCTGAGAGGGAAGGGAGAGAGAGGGTACCGACCGTCCGTCGCGTTGGATGAAGAGCCGGCCATCGCTGGTTCGTTGGTGAGGTCTGCGCACGGGCAGCGACGGTCGGGGAAGAAGGAGCGGCGTCTCCCTGGCGGCGACGTCTCTCTGGCGGCGGATCGGAGGTGGCGACGGCGCAGATCCGGTGAAGCTTCCCGTCGCTGACTGCGCCCCCTCTAGATCGGTCTAGGGTTTTGTGTGTTGGTGGGGATGTACGGCTCAGGCCAACCTCGTAACTAGAGCCGCGGCCCCACCTTTATATATTGCGCTTGCGACGGGCCCACCACCATTGGACGGCCGGGCGCCCGATCGTAGCGCGGATCAAGGCCCGATTAGTTGCAGCAATCGGCTGAGATCAATCTAACATAGCTGACTAGTAGTTAGCTGGTTAAAGATTAGCCCAGTCCTGTTTGGATCCAAGGACTAATAAGTACTACTATTTCAGTACAAAGTCTGTTATACCCCTGAGCCTCTAGCGCGTGGGTTTGTGCGGTCTGGGAGGGTTGGCGTAGGTATCGGCGTCTTTTTTCCATCCGGCTGGTCCTTTAGCCCTCATTAGCTGGGCAAGGGAGGAAATTGAGGGATGGAAGACGATAAACCAAAGAAAAGAAGATTTTCATCTTATAGCAAATGGGCACTGAAACATTAGAGTGGGCTATCCGGCTATGATATAACTTGAGACGTTCTGAGAAATGGGGATGCATGCAGTTTAGCCTGTATATACTTTGCAGACTGTCCTCTCCAAAGAACATGAGCTGTTATTTGAGAATTACGCAGGCAAGCCTGATCAATTTTGTAATGGTGGTTTATCAACAAACCTGCATTCCCTGGTTGAATTATTTATTCTAGTTGCGACACAACTTTTTTACTTTACACGGGAGAGGAATAAGGATGCAGCTAGAGTAGGAAGGTGGTATTGCAATGTACACTTGTTCCTTTGTACTATTTGTATCAGCCATCTTTAGCAGAGAAAAAACCTACGGTCCAGTGTGGAAAGTGTGCAAGTAAAATGTGCAGTAGAAATTTGTCAAAGCCGATGTAATTTGTTACACCAGATTGTATGTAACATTTATGAGCACTTCATTATCTCCTTTCGTGGAGTATACGTAGCTTGCATGGTGGTTTTATTTGTTTTCCTTGACTTGATTTGGAGGCTGTGCCATCCAATCTACATCGGTCGACATTGTTGCATTGCCCTGTGATGTGTGCTACAGTACTGATGGCAGCAAGCTACCCGCGGCGGCGGCCCTTAACTTGATTTGGAGGCTGTGCCATCCAATCTACATCGTTGCATTGCCCTGTGCTGTGTGTTACAGTACTGATGGTAGCAAGCTACCCGCGGCGGCGGCCTGCACGGACGCACGGGGCTGAAGCCGTAATCCTCCGTCCTCGCACGTGAAAAAAAAGCATCAGTCCGCGCCGTTTCCCCTCGACCCATGCATCCCAATAGCCTCCCCTCTTGTCAGCTACTCCGCGCCGCCGCAACATTTCTGCATGCTCGAGCTCGTCTGGACAGGAGCGGACGCGGCACGCCGGCACTAGCACATTCGCCGCGGACTCCTTAATTTTCTGTACCAAATGTTGTGCTTGTGCAGGGACTTTCGAAAGCTTGGCATATCCAAGCCAATGCTGTAACATCACAAATCACAAACTGAGGCGACAATGCGAGATGCTGCGCCGGAGAAGCATCTTGCTCCCGACGGCGCACGTCGCTTTGGCAGGGACGCACGCGCCACTGCATGTACACAAGTCCCAGCCAGGCGACTCGGCCAAGCCACATCCTAAAAGAACTCGGCTAAGCCAAGGTAAGCCAGCTCATGCAAAAGCTCAGTACATAACACTTTCCAGTTTCCAGATATTACAACGCGTTTTCCATGGCAGGGCAATAGAAACTCTAAACTTAAGTAAAGCCGAAATAAATTGGATTTGACCATGTATGCATCATCAGTATGTCACCGTGATATGATATATATGTACGTACGTGCATTGGCGCAACAAGTCCGTCCCGTTTCCACGTTGCGTCCGCAACCGCGAGAAGCAAAAGAGAGACATGATAGGTATGTTTGTTCAGCTGTGCTCATGGCTTTTGATACTAGTATAAGTGTTTGTGCAAATAAATTGAATATCGATAAGTTGATAAATTACTTTAAAAATATTGTTCCAATAAACTACTTTGAAAAGATGATGAAACAATTATCCTATCTACTTGTTCTAAGAAAGACATCGTATAAGTTAAAAATAACTGGGCGATATCATTAAACTAGTCACTTGCTCGTGCGTTGCAACGAAATTCATTTGATATATAGAGAATCATACTATGAAAGAGGGCTACTCTGATCAGTTGAAAAGCGAAAAGTGATAAGAAGTTAAGAATAGGACAGTTGGAGAAGGGACGTATGACCACCCACTCATTCTTTTATAATATTAATGATAGAGAATCATGCTATAAAAAAAACTACTTTGATCAGTTAAAAAGTAAAGAGTGATAAGAGGTTAAGAATAGAACGATTGGAGGAGAAGATATATACGACCACTAACTCGTTTTTTTTATAATAGTGATGGCTATACTGGGCCTGTACTTAGGCGGGAAAAGTCTGGCTACCTCCGTTGGCTGTAACTGGCCAGGAGAGCTGAAAGCAACTGTACAAATATAGACAAGGTACTGTACGTTGGCCCATCCAGGGGGCTACTGCCGCCGGCGTGGGGTGGACGTTTGTTAAGGAGTCTTCGGGGACATCAGTTAGAGAGAGTACGCTCTGATTCCACTGTGGCAGCGATGTGACGCGTTGCTAAACCGGTCGTGACTTTTCTACGAAGTGTGACCTAATGCAAACAGCACCACTACGCAAACGGGGCAGAAAGAAAACGATGGAATTGCGAGCTTACGATGGTCATTGTAATTCCGCGCTAATCGACGAAACTCGATCAGCTGTACGTCCATGCACGTAGAATTTGCACCCTTTTTCCGTTTTCGCTTACACGAAACAACTCAGTCCAAGAGAGACATTTTCCAATCACACCTCTATAGCTACAGAAACGGCCGTCCCAACCAAGACTACGAAGAACTCAAAACTGGCACTTTGCGCGGTGATCAAGACGGCAACATTCGTTTGGAAGAGACCTTGCCAGCACGCATGCCGCATTCACCGTCCAAGTTGAGTGTAGCGTGCGCCGGGACATCCCGGGGCAAGTGGACTGTACTCTAGCTAGGAGAGTACTCTTATAAAGTTAGGATTTATAGCTGCAATATAACAAGCTCCAACACTGCCTGGGAAGCAAGGAGCAGCCATGGCGCCTGTTTCGCACATGTTGCTTCTCCTGCTGTGCAGCTATCATTCTCTCGTTGCTCATGCAGGACATGTGCAGAGTTATAAGGTTCTCGCAACCGACGCACTCAAGCCTAAAGCCGTCTGCTCCGAGCCCAAAGGTACAGCACTGCCATGCGCGTTGTATGTGCAATTCCACTTGGTTATTCCATGCGGTTGTAATCATTTTCACGCGTTGATTTTGCAGTGGCTCCATCATCCTCCGGTCGCGCCATGGTGCCTTTGAACCACCGGCACGGCCCGTGCTCGCCGGTGCCCTCCGAGAAAAAGCCAGCCTTCGCGGAGCTGCTCCGCCGCGACCAACTCCGAGCTGGATACGTCCAACGGATGTTCTCTAAGAACCGCGCCGACGGCGAGCTCCAGCAGTCGGAGGTTACCGTGCCGACCACGCTGGGATATCCTCCTGAACACGCTGGAGTACGTCATCACCGTCAAAATCGGCTCGCCGGCCGTGAACCAGACCATGACCATTGACACCGGCAGCGACGTGTCGTGGGTGCAGTGCAACCCGTGCCCCATCCCACCGTGCCACTCCCAGGCGGGCTCGCTCTTCGATCCCAGCATGTCGAGCACGTACGCCCCGTTCTCCTGCAGCTCCGCGGCGTGCGCGCAGCTCGGCGAGGAAGGCAACGGCTGCTCGGACTCTCAATGCCAGTACAAAATCAGGTACGGCGACGGCTCGAACACTAACGGGACGTACGGCTCGGACACGCTGGCGCTGACCGACTCCGACGTGGTCAAGAACTTCCAGTTCGGGTGCAGCCACGCTGAGTCGGGGTTCAACGACCAAGCCGATGGGCTCATGGGGCTCGGCGGCGACACGCAGTCGCTCGTGTCGCAGACGGCGGCGACCTACGGAAGTGCCTTCTCGTACTGCCTCCCGCCGACCCCGGGATCTTCCGGGTTCCTCACGCTCGGCGCGCCCAGCGGCACGTCGCCCAGCGGCACGTCGGGCTTCGCGACGACGCGCATGCTCAGGAGCAGACAGGCCCCGACGTTCTACTTCGCGCTACTCCAGGGAATCACCGTGGCCGGGAAGCAGCTCAGCGTTCCGCCCTCCGTCTTCTCCGCGGGGTCGGTGATGGACTCCGGCACGATCATCACGCGTCTGCCGCCGACGGCGTACTCGGCGCTGTCGTCGGCGTTCAAGGACGGGATGAAGCAGTACCCGCCGGCGCAGCCCAGGGGCATCTTCGACACATGCTTCGACTTTACCGGCCAGGACAACGTCACGATACCGTCCGTCGCGCTGGTATTCTCCGGCGGCGCGGTCGTCGACCTCGACGCGAGCGGGATCATATCCGACAGCTGCCTTGCTTTCGCGGCCACCAATGAGGACGGCAACATCGGTATCATCGGCAACGTGCAGCAGCGGACATTTGAGGTGCTGTACGACGTCGGCCGGAGCGTCGTGGGGTTCCGGCCCGGCGCGTGCTGATCAGCGCGCGCGGGGATGTAGGTGTTAATCTTGTTGTGTTTGTGTCAACTTTGTTTTGTGTTTTGTCAGAATAACCAAAACTGAAGCTCGGCTTTAGTCTGAAATTCAGAACGTTGTCACTAAAGTTCGGCGTTGGTGCAGAACTTCAATTCGTGGGTAAAGTTGTCACGTTTTAGTGTTGTTGGTCCATGATCCGAGATGTAAGGAGAATAAAATAATTCAGAGCAGAAAAGGTGCGCAAGGTTTAGCACCGCAATTGTGTTCTCTCTTTGTTGATTGCCACCACTGTGTTTTCTAATAGTGTTCACGTGTGTTAGAGGAGTCCTGGGGCTATCAATTGGTACAGAGCCAGTTCATGCCCAAGGTGATACCGAGGAGCAGCGAGCTCATCGACACAGTGAATTGTCTATGCTGCAATTATTACAGATAATTCATACTAACAACCATTTGTGATACTTTCACAGATGGTTGTTTATACGAACCGTCTGTGATAAAGCAATACATCACAAACGGTTCGTATTAATAACCGTCTGTGAAAATATCACAGATGGTTATTAATACGAATCGTCTGTGATATGTGCATTATCACAGACGCTTTGTATAACAAACCATCTCTGATAATACCCCGACACTGATCAATGGCATCTCTCCTAGGATTCTGATCTCACCTGTTCATTCTCTCCGTATCGAACGGCAGGCACCAGTTACTCCCACCTCTCACCCCTTATTTATTACTCTCCTCTCCGTTTCACTCCGGGATAAGTTCTACCGGTTGCTCCTAGCTAGTTCATCCACTCTTAGCTTGTTCCTCGACGACACCGACTACCGCTATGATCTAGCGCCTCCATTGTGACAAAACGGTCGACTACACAACACACTCTTTGTCGTAAGTGTCGTAAGAGTGTCTTATGCAGTCTCACCGTCGTGACACAAAGGAGATACTACCGCCGCATTTCCTTCACTGTAAGGCACCACGAAATCAGCTAGCTACCAAGACGGTGCTCAAGTCGGCATCAAGGACATCCAACTCGTGCACTGCTAGGATTCCTCCTTCTTATATGTTTTTGCCATGGGTTCGTAAGATTAGGATGTGTTCTTGCCATGTTTAAGAGTTAGGTTCGTAGGATTAGGATGCCTTATATTGCCATGTTTAAGAGTTGGGTTTATAGGATTAGGATGTGTTCTTGCCATGTTAGATGGGTAACCTGCTCATTATCTTGTGATGTTGTAATAGTGGATTCTAATTGAATGTGCTACTGTGTTTGCTGCTATATTTTGTTGTTTTCAAAGGGCATAGCTAACAATATTTCTTGAGGCTAGCCAAAAACAGGAAAAATTTTAGGTATAGAATGAATTATCACAGACGGTTTGTGCTATAAACTATCTATGAATGACTATCACAGACAATTCTGTATACCAACCGTCTATGATACTCGCCAATCATAGATAGTTAGTAACTAGAATCATCTGTGATGTATGAGTATCATACACAATTTTTGGTTCGAGCTGTCTGTAATAGTTTTCTTCACAGACAGTTCTAATTACAAACCATCTGTGTTGTATTTATCACAGACGGCTCACAAACCATCTGTGATAGCCTCCAATTATCACCGACTCTTTTTGTAGTACTTACAGTGGTGTAATCCTATAGTATCTGATGCTTTCCAGGACCAATTACACTATGTGGGCAATCAAGATGAGTGGTTGCATGTGTGCTCAAGGCATTTGGGATGCCATCGAGCCTGCGACTCCGGAGATGGCCGTGGAAACCTGGAAGGACCACATGGCCCAAGCTACCATTTTCCAAGTGGTTCCCAAAGACATGTTGCTTCTATTGGTAGAGAAGGAGACAGCAAAGGTGGCATGGGAAACATTGAAGACCATGTATGTCGGTGAAAGTACAAACTCTAAGAAGCGAGTTTGAGCTACTCCGCATGAAGAAGATGGAGAGCATTGATGACTTCACCATGAAATTGACAACAATTGTCAATAGAATTCATGGTCTGGGCGACAAGATGGAGGAGTCCACCATCGTCAAGAAGTTCCTACAAGCTGTCCCACCAAAATTCTTGTTGATTGTGTCTACAATCAAGCAATTTAGGGATATGAAAATGATAACCATGGAGGAGGTCATCGACTGTCTGAAAGCTTTCGAAGAAAGAGTCCCACTGGCGATGGCAACGAGGATGATGAACATGTCCTACTGACTCAGGAGGAGTGGAAGGCAAAAGAAAAATAGGCTATTGTTGGATCCTCATCCAAGCCATCCAGGGGGTGCGGCAGAGGAACATGTCACCACCGTGGGCGCAGCTATGGCACTAGCCATGGTGAAGAATCCCGAGACATCGATCAAGGCCACAGAGAGAAGAAGTTTGATAAGAAGAAAATCAAATGCTTTAGTTGTAACAACATGGGGGCATTTTGCCTTTGAATGTCACTCAAAGAAAAGGGAAGAAAGCGTGTATATTGCTATGGCACTAGCCATGGTGAAGAATCCATTTTGAACACACGAGACATCGATCAAGGCCACACGATTCCTTAGTCATGTGGTTGAGCGGAGAGAAGAAGTTTGATAAGAAGAAAATCAAATGCTTTAGTTGTAACAACATGGGGCATTTTGCCTTTCAATGTCACTCAAAGAAAAGGGAAGAAAGCGTGGCATATATTGCTATTATATTTTTGCTAGAAGGATGAAGAAGAACTAGCCTTGCTAATGGTCAACATATATACACTTGCACATTTAGACTACACATACTTTCATCTCCTTCTTATGGAGTGTATATATGTATATATGTCCTTATATACACATGGTTCTTTGCATATTTACATGAGGTTTTCTTTCCTCTTTTTACTTTTGAATTCTCAACGAGGAGAAGATCAAGCTAGCCTTGGATGAAGAAGCAAAGTATGAAAATAACATATTGTACTTAGATACAGGAACAAGTAACCATATGACCGGCAACAAGACAAAATTCACAAATTTGGACACCAGTACGTCCAACAAGGTAAAGTTTGGTGATGGTTTTGTAGTTGACATCAAGGGGCGAGGTATGGTACTATTTAAGTGCTAAAATGGTGAAAACCGGACCCTAGTTGATGTGTACTACATTTCTTATCTCAAGAGCAACATAGTGAGTCTTAGACAATTGGATGAGCACAGCTGCAAGGTAATTATGGAGGCCAATTTTCTATACATCCTTGACAGACAAGGGAAGTTGCTAACAAAAGTCAGGAGATCAAGGAGTTGGCTTTACAAGCTGAGTCTTTCCATGGCCAAACCTATTTCCTTGCTGGCAGCAATAAAGGAAGATCCATGGCTATGGCCCACCCACTATGGACACCTTAATTTCCAAGCACTACGCAAACTAGCTCAATTGGAAATGGTAGAAGGTTTGCCATGCCTTGATCATGTTGAACAAGTATGTGATGGCTGCTTAGTAGGCAAGCAACGTGAGCATCTTTCCCATCGGAGGCACGCTATTGTGCTGAAAATCCCCTAGCGCTTGTGCATGGTGACCTCTGCAATCCAATCTCTCCACCCATACTAGCCAGTAAGAGATATTTTTTACTAATGGTTGATGACTACAACCATTACATGTGGATCATGCTTCTGAAAAGTAAGGATGAAGCCCTGGAGGCATTCAAGAAGATGAAAGCAAGAACCGAGTTGGAGGTGGACCTCAAGATCAAGTCTTGCGTACTGATCATGGAGGGGAGTTCACGTCAAATGAATTTGTGGCCTTCTGTGAAGAAGCAGGTATTAAGATGCGCCTCACTACTCCATGTACGCTGCAACAAAATGGTATCATGGAGAGGAGAAACCAAATGGTTGTGGGCATGGCTCGGAGCCTCCTTAAGAGCAAGAATATGCTGAGAAAAAAATCCAAGGAGAGGTTGTCACCACTACTGTTTATCTTCCCAATCAAGCTCCTACGAAGAGTGTTAATGGCATGACACCATACAAGGCATGGTCAGGGAGGAAGCTGTCTGTGCAGCACCTTCGCACGTTCGGCTGCATGGCTCGTGTGAAGATTTTGGAGCTGAACATCAAGAAACTCTTAGACCGAAGTGAAAAGGTGGTGTTTGTTGGTTATGAGATGGTATCAAAAGCCTATAGGGTGTACAATCTAGTGTCCAAAAACTCCATGTTACTCATGATGTTATCTTCAAGGAAGACTAGCAATGGGATTGGAACATGGCCGTCAGTATGCATTCCAGTTATGAAGGTGAGGTATTCACTATTTACTATCTGAAATACCCTGATGCAAGTTCAATTGGAGATGGGGGTGAATAACTATGCCCAACTACATGTACGATTGAGGAGGCCAACAAGAGGGGGTGAATAGGCAATTTTAAATTTTCTTTGGCCAAAATCGAGTTTTATATACGAAATCATAAATCAAAATGGTTTTTCTCAATTAAGACCTAAATCTACCTAAGTCTATATCAAAGGTTTGCAATCCTAGGGTGACAAGCAATCAATTTAATTCTATGACCGTAAATTGTTTGAATGTAGATTGAGCACAAGAGAACTATTGATGTTTTAGTGTTGATCTTACATATGATTATTTGGTATTCACTGGCTATATAAAGGTTAACGTCAAAGAGAGAAGGGGAGGCATTCGGATCGAAGGAGGAGATAGGGATAGGGATTCACATTACTCTCAATTGTAATCCTTTTATGGTGATTAGTAATCACACAAGACGTAGGGTTATTATTCTCTTAGGAGAATGCCCGAATCTGTATAAAAATTCTCATGTCCCTACTCTACATGTGCATACACCGGTCTTCTAAGAGTTTTCCTGAACCTAAATAAATCATACATAAGATCGATATTAAAACATCGACAAGCCCCTTAAAGCGATGAGCATATCCCTTGTGGATGTACTCGAGTGCCTTAGATCCAACTAGGGATTACAAGAACGATAAGTGACTCTTGTACTTGTACTCATAATTAGATTACTTCTTTTGAGTACCCTGTATTGACCACCATATCTGTATGAACAGACCTTGATTTAGGGGAAATCAATTCCTGGGTCAAGCCCATTTGCGAGAAGACTGCATCACTTAAGGTCTTAGCTCCTTGTATTTTGGCAGATGTTTCTACCAAAAGAGAGAGGAATGCCTAAAGGTAATTGAAAAATCAATTTCATCTTTAGGACCACATAGTCGTAGGGCACAACTAAGTTGTATTCTTCTCTTTCACAGAGTGTAGGCAAGAATTACCATCAGGACGACCAAGGAATTGAACTAATAGTCATCGAAGGAGAGATGTTGAAAGCCAAGGCTCCACCAGCCAAGAGATGTCGACTGACCAAAGCAATTGATAAGGATAAAGGGAGCACAAGCACTGTAGTTCCCCTTGCCATTCTTCCTCCTGCTGCTCCGAGTGCCCCCATCAAGTAGTTCCCTATGGACGTTGCTACTGCAAAGGAGATATGAGCTATCGTACTCGAGCAACCGACTCCTAAGATTAAGGTACCCTTCTACTATGATGTTGAAACTCACTCAGTAGGCGCTTCTTGAGGCTTTATCAAGCAACTCAAAAGGAAAACTAGAAAAGTTTTGTATCTGTAGAGGAGACTACTGTGGTGGTAGCACCCGTGATCGAAAAGGAGATAGCCCTTCAAGTGGTTGAATCTAGTATCGGCCACCAAGAGGGGCAAGAAGGAGAGAGAGAGCAGTAATTCTTGCTCAAAATCTTCGATTAGACATGGTCGAAGGTATACAAGACTCTTGACCAGGCATGGTCGAAGAGAAGAAATCGAAGAAACTAATTTCTGGAAAAGTTTCTTCTAAATTTACACTTAAGGTTACGACATCAAGGTATGAAAATACAAGCATAAATATTGCATTTTACCTTTGAGTCCTCTTGAGTGCCGACTTACTTTTCTACGATTTCAGCCCGACTTCTCTGCTCCTCAAGAATGCTTCTGTCGAAAAGCCCCTACGGCTCTACTCACAGTTGAAAAATAGGTACAAAAGGTGCTCAAGCAAATGACCACTGCAGCAATAGAAGTTGCATATGAGGTTGTGAAGACTATGACCACAGGAATGGTTGTAGAAAAAGAAGTTCTAACGGCTAAAGGTGGGGTAGAAATACCTGGTCAGGAGATTGGAGATCTTTCTGATCGCTGAACTAAGGAGGAAGACATCGGAGATGTTCCCTCTTGTTCCCAAGAAGGTATAACTAGAGAAGAAGAAGAAGATCAACCTAACTTCTTCTCGACATTTTTTAACCCTCAGTTTGTAGAGGAATCTTCTTCTAATCGACCTCGGAACCAAGTTCCATACCCTAGAGACATTCCAGACAAGGGGAACATTTTTAGCGATGAGCGTCTCGAGAATGTGTGGTGGAAAAAGATCGACTAGCTCAAGCAGCTTGAAGACTCCATACTGGTGCTCGCTATGTTTGCTCGTAGGAGTATGAATGTAAATATCAAGTACTTGAACATTCATACTTGGTTCTTGTCTCTGACTATTCTTCTTTGTTTAGAGAACGATAGAGCCATAGAGGACATGGCAACTGTGGCTGAGTATAACAGAAAAATCATGTCTTTACGACAAGAGAATGCTGACCTCTCCAAGAGGGTAGCAGCATTGTAAGTTACTGT